>OU343225.1:184746385-184914502 GCA_910596185.1 Chrysanthemum makinoi
CCGATGGAGAAAAGTTTGAAAAGGCATACCGGACTAAGCGTACCAATAGGAAGATAAATGATAAGTTTGATCCCTATGACATTCTTGAGGATAAACTTACTTACATAGTCACGTAAGAGCACGACTTCGAGTCTAGCTACAAGACTCATAAATAAATAAAAGCGCTTCGGGGGACGCAACCCATGCTTAATTGTTTGCTTGTTTGTGTGTCATATATCTTTTTCATTGTTGTTTATTCTCATGTTTGATTTTGTGAAAATGCTTTATTTTGTCTTTAACCTCGTCTTAATTACATATAAAGGTATTTTACAAAAAGATAAGTGTAGGGAAGATTACTTATGTTTTTAAAAGAACGTGAACATGAGAATTTAATATAGCGAAATTGTTGTATATCTGTGTTTGTTAGAGTCAAATGCTTGTATCGAGTCATAATGGATGTTTTGCAGGAATTTTTCCAGGTTTTAAAGATGTAATTTTTCTAGAATTTTTCCAGGAAAACGTAGTAGACCATTTTCTGTCATGACAACCTGACGGCGTCAGGATTAAAACCTGACGACGTCAGGTTAAGCAGAAACAGTTTATATAAAAATTTTCGTTTTCTGTGCTACTTATAAATTTTTGGAAATTCTCATGTCTAAATTTTCCAGAAAATCTGCAAACATCCATTCAACAAGCATTATATCTTAGTGTAGTTGTGTCATATATAGTTTTACCACCGATTTTACGCGAAGGTTTCGTCTGTTTCTTAAAGTATGCAGGTTATATTTGGCAAGAAGAAGAAACTCAATATTTGATGGAGCTTATCACGTATACATTCTTCTTGGAAAAGAATTTAGCCGCAACTTCACACGGATCCTACCAAGCTAATCAGGGGAGTACTAGTTTCTTTCTTACTTACCTTCCTTTATCATAACTTTGATACTTTCAGGGAACATTGGGGACAATGTTCAGTTTAAGTTTAGGGATGGAGAATAAAACGGGAACTTAAAAACTATGCTTATCCTTGACTATTTGTCTTGTCCTTGGTCATTTGTGTAATAAGCTATGAGAAATATTTGTTAGGGCAATTTTAGCACCAAATTTAAATTTTTTTATGACATGTACGAGCTAAAAATTTAGTCTTAATAAAGCGTCTCAAGGATAGGTTATATACTAGCTAGCAAAAAAGTTTACCACTCAAATTCCACCCCAAAAATGTGATGTTCGCCCCTAGATCTTTAGGAATAAAGCATTCACCTTTAATGCTTAGAGAGTGTACCGGTAGTATAATAGATTCTAAAACTTGTTTTGTGATGCATTCTGAGATCGCTAGTGAGACTAAACTTGTGTAGTTAGGAATAACTAAATGAAAAGAGGCATTAAAATAACCCTTGTTTGAAACCTGTATTATAAATACTTCTTCCACATCGGTTGAGTAATTGCCTCACACCCTTGCGATGTACTCATATTTAGTACACGATACCCCTAGTTAACCCCTCAGAGCCTATCCTTTTTGCGGTTCTCGTGATGTTTCGGTTTTCCGAAATATCAATGAAGAACATTGTTTACAATCCACCCCCAAATGTACACCCAAATCTCCTTAGCCTACCTTGTATGCACTCACCTTTAGTGTATTATTGTTATCATTACTAAACCCTTAGTTCAATTATCTAGTTACTCGCATGGTTGCTAAGTCGAGTCATATCTTTTGTAGACAGTTTTGGGATGATTGGGACTCATGGGTAAAGTAAAATTTTATGGAGTAACGGGAAGGAACGTTAAATTCAAATTCCCTTAGTCTACGTAATTAAATACTCCAAGTGTTTTTCATCTTTTCAAATCGGGTCAATTAGTGTTTGAGAAATAAAAACTCAAGTCTAGGGATGCTCCTATAAATCCCTTATATTTTGATGTTATCGTAGAGGATGGTAGAGTAAAAATGTATGAAAAAAAAATGGAAAAAAAATGAAGAAAAACATACGGGTTAGCATCCTACATCTATATTTATGTTTATGTCTTTAAATTTATGAATGTTTGTTTCAAGTTATCTAGATTAGTGAGTCGAGTCTTGGCTTAGCAACGCCACGCTTTTCATGCTTGTAACATAAGATTTTTGATTTGCCACCACTAAATCACCTATCCAACAAAACCATTTGTTTCCCTACCATAAGCCTAACGTTACAACCCTTGAAAAGACCTCTTATGTTAGGATTTGGAAAATCCAGTAGTTAAAGTGTCGGTCACCTCAAGTATATGCAATCGTTAGAAAGCACGTAGTCGTAGTTATTTGATGTTAAGTAGTATTTAGTTATGTAACACCGTGGAGGACGGACGGGTATTTACCCACTGTATGCCTGATCCACAGCCCGTCAAGTGGCATTTTATTGTAAGACTATAAATACTCTCTACCTCCCAAGGTAGAGAGTTGGAGCTCATAATAAGATTTTTCTTTCTCTCACTAAAGTTCCCAAACCTCTAACTTTCTCTCTCTAAAACTCATCGTATACGCCTACTAGTGTTTGTGTTTTGATGTGTATGTGAAATCCAATATGTTACAAATGGTATCAAGAGCCATGGTTAGATCATCTCTTACATATCCTTGGATTTCTAGTGGTTTTTAGATGGTTTTTGAGTTTGAAAAAGTGTAGTGGTTTTTGCATCATTTGGTTCATTTCTAGTGTTAAAGTTTCAATTTTGGGTGTACTTTTGTGTTTAGGATCATTGTATGTGCTTGGGTTTTGATTAAGTAAGCTTGAATCACGTGGTTGGAGCTTGTTTTGGATTGAAAAGTGTGTTTTTGAAGTTTTTCTTGGCAGCGACTTGGCTCTCGGAGTGAATTTCAACTTAGCGACTTGCGAAGGCGAGTTGTAGTGTTGTTTGGTGGCGAGTTGGTCCTAGTGACTTGTCTTTGGAGACAAGCCGACAAACAGTACACTTAGTGGATTCTCCACTACGGGTAGCGATTTGGTAAAGGTAGCAACTTGATTTCAGTTTTGTTAACGACTTGTACTTAAGTTTCTTAGCGACTTGGTGTTAGCGACTAGGACATTAGCGAGTTGCTATTTAGCGACTTGACTACTTAGCGACTTGGTGCTTAGCGACTTGCTGTCAAAATTCATAGCAACTTGTTGTCTTAGTGACTTGACATTATAGCGACTTGATTTCATAATACTTAGCAACTTGGTGCTTAGCGACTTGGCTTAAGGTTTCTTAGCGACTTGGTTCAATTATTGTTTGTAATACGGTTTTCTCTTGATTTAGTAAAATCCCGTGAAAGAATCTATTTCCCGGTTTAATCATAGAGTTATAATATCCCGTGTAATTCTGTATGTCTACCACCGTACCTACAATCATCTCCACTGTTGTCGAGGATGTTCAAGCAGCTGGTTCAGATACTCGTCCATCCATGCTTGACAGAACTGACTACGATTCTTGGGCTCAACGAATTCGATTGTACTGTCTTGGAAAGGAAAATGGGGTCAACATTCTCAAATCCATTGATGAAGGACCTTATCAGATTGAGACCACAAGAGATTTAATTGATACAATCGCTGAGATGGATCAATGATCTATGGAATAGATAGACCAAAGACGTATGATGAGCTCAATGATAAAGAGAAAAAGAGGTTCGATGCATTTCAGGGCCTCGAACATCATACTACAGGGTCTTCCAAATGACATCTACAAGCTGATCAATCACAACACTGAAGCCAAGGCAGTTTGGGATAATGTCAAGATGCTTCTCTCTGGTTCTGAATTGACTATAGAAGACAGAGAATCACAACTGTATGATGAATTTGAACACTTCAAGATGAAACCAGATGAGAGTGTCTATGAGTACTACGTGAGATTCCATAAGCTTTATAATGACATGAGGAACATCAAAATGACCATGCCAAACATTCAGCTGAACTCAAAATTTGTGAACAACATGAATCCTGAATGGCACAAGTTTGTCACCTCTGTGAAGCTAACAAAAGGATTGAAGAATACAAACTATAAGCAACTCTATGCATTCCTTCTTCAGAATGAGAGGCATGCTATGTTTGAAAAAAGGATTCTTGATCAGTTCAAAACCAACTAGGGAGAGTCAAGCTCGTCAAATGATTCAACTGCTTTCTATACAAATGTGGGAATTACCACCAAAGCTTCTCAAGTTATACCCATGGGTAATGGTAATCACAAACTCATTCCCAATCCAAGGTTCAAACAAGTCGATGCTGATGCAGTAGGGAAACTTCATTAATCAACTGGCTCTCATGATTAGTCAAAACATGAATTCTCTCCCACACACCAACAACAACCTTAGAACAGCATCCAATCCACACAATCAAGCCACTGCCAGAGATGGGAAGGTTATGGTGCAGCCCAGTTCAAGAAAGGCAGTATGAACAAGGAAGAGGTGGAGTTGGTAGAGGATATGTGGGGAATCGAATCGGGAAGGAATGGGAATCAAGGACAAGCAAAGCCAATCAAATGCTACAACTGTGGTGGTGAGGGACATATTGCTAGGAAATGCACATCGCCAAAACGCCTCGAGGTATGTAGAGTACTTCAGGGATAAGATGTTGCTTGTGCAAGCTCAGGATAATGGAGCAGCTTTGGATGAAGAGGAGTTATTGTTTCTTCTGAAGGGAATGCCAAGACATATGATGCAGATGTGGATGAGCAACCAATTCAGGAAATAGGTCACAATCATCAGAATGCCTTTCAAGTAGCTGCGTGATGCATTTGACTCCGATGTCGATGATGAACCTACTGCCCAGACAATCTTCATGGCTAGCATCTCACCTATGGTTTCTCCAAAGCTCTCTCCACCACAACAAGCTGGTCCATCCAAAGATAAAATCATTTCGGAGGTATTAAAACTATATGATGATGTTGATGAGCAAAAGATGCATAATGAAGTACAATCTCTTGAAACTTATGAATCAGATATTGATGATGTGGGTAATAGCAATATTGTCCATATGATCAATATGTGAAGCAAAGTGAAAGTGAGGTTGTACCAAGTAATGCATCTTCATAATCAATGATGACTATGTTTTTATGAATACTGCGCATGTGCCCCTAATGATTCTGTTATCTCTGAGCTTAATGCCTATAAAGAACGAGTTTCTATTTATGAACAACGTGCTAAATTTGAGTTGACCACCCATGGCGAGGAAATGGATGACCAAATGCGTACAATTATTAGAAATTAATTTTAGAGAAGTATTAAAACAAGAGTTAAACTCCTTACAAGAAAAGCTTTAAAAGCTAAGAAAAACAAGAACTTCAAGAAAATGTTAAAATGCTTAAGCAAGAATTCAATGCTAAGGAATCAAAACTTTTGAATGGTTTTTCCAATCTAAAAACTTTGAAAAACAAGCTTGAAAATAAGTTATGCGTGCAAGGGAACACCATTCAATTGCTCACTTGATCACTAAGCATAGAGTCTTAAGCGATAAGCATAGCATTCCCCTTGTTGAGGAACCTAATCCTGAGGTAGTTAAAAGGCTAGAGCGCCCATAATGTAATCTATGATGGTAATGAGATTCTTAAACCTAGACAGAAACCTAGTTGCGTTGAGTGCACTGAGGAAGATAGAACATTAGATGATGCATCTAGGGATAAAATGAATAAGAAGATGATCTGAATGTAAAAAGAATAACATAACAATCAAACCCCATGATTACAAAAAGGAAAATTGGATCTCCTTGAACAAATTTAAGCCTCAAACGTTGTTAACACCGAACAAGTGTTGGAAAAAGTTTAGATAAGCAAAAGCAGAGAATCTTGTTGTAACAAACCCTCCCCTTAGGAAAATGCCTTCAACAACTGTGTATCCTCCAAATACACCAATGCATTTAGTTCCTAGAACTATTGCCACTAAAAGCAAGACCTTAATCAGTCAATATGTTATATTTCAATTTAATTTGTTGACTTTGAGAAACGTGTAAAAAAGGATCACACCACTGGGATAACGAAGGAAAATGGGTTTTGAGCAAACAAAAGAATGTTATTTAACCGAGGTCATGCCTTTCTTTAAACAACTAAAAGATCAATTTGAGAGTCTTAAAAGGGGATGGATTCAGATATTAAAGGAATGGAAAAGGAATTTGATGCTATGATAGTTGAGGTTAGTAACTATGAGCGAGCATTAAAATATAATGAGATTGAGAGGAAGAACTTGCATACCTTAAATGAGAATCTTATTTCTGAATGTATAGCTCAAGATGTGTTTTACTACCACTAATTGTTCTAATGCGCTTCTCAATTTCATGAATTATCTGTTGCTTTGAAAGTCTCCCATGATCGTGTCATTGAGCTTGAAATCAAAAACTCTAAACTAAGTGAGAAAATTGAACAGGATGATCACGATAATTTGGTAAAACGTTTTTCTAAGATAGAAGTTGAACATTTTGATTTACAACTTAAATATCAACATCTCAAAGAAAATGTTAAAACCTCAAATATCAAGATATCCTCGGATGTTCGAGTTTTATGCGATTTTGAAATAAACAAACGTGATGAACGATTCAAGCTCATTGTAACACAATCGAAAGTTGAAAGCCCAAATTTCTCAATTAAGGGTGAAAAGAACAATGTGGAATCCCAAATGCCTCCTCCTTTAGATTCTCGGAATTCTCAAAATTTTCATCTTCAAAACTTGGTTAATGCTTTACAAAAGGAAAATGAGTTTTCTAGAAGAAAATGAAAAGGTTAAACGTCATTTCAATGAGTTATTTGAGTCAATAAAAGTCACTCGTAATAAAAATAACGAAAAAATAACTCTTTGCAAAAGGAAATTGAGAATCTAAAGTCGGGTAAAATGGAAAATGCCAATGACCAATGGAGAGAATGGTGCTTCAAAGGTGCATGTTTGTAATAAATATGCTTTGTTTGTGAAATATGTTCCTCCTCATCTTAGGAATAACAAACTTGTTAACATATTTCTCATACCTTAAGGACAGCCTAGAATGTCTCAGTGAGATTGTAGAAGAGGATAAGTTAGAGAAACCACATGATAATGCAATTGGCCATGCATGCTTATATGCCAAACGATCTCAAGAACTTCTAGAATGCTTAATTACAATATGCCCTAAAACCTTAGGTGAGCAAGTCAATCCCTTGATACCTTGTTCTATGCCTAGTACCAAGTATGCAACTCATTCAATGCCAAATGTTATGAATGTGAACTTTAGTATGCCTTCAAGTATTCGGATCCGCACCTCTAGTGTTAAGAAAGTGAACTTAGTGTGCCTCAAATAGTTCACATCCCACACATCTAAAGGAAATGCAAAAAGTAGCAAAACCAACTAATGTTCCCATTCCTCTCACGGGTAATCGTGACATTAAAGCAAGCAGGTCAAAGTCTCAAGACAATAAAAGGAATGATAGGACCTCGCAAGCTAAGAATGTGCATTGGAATAGAGTAGAAGATCACCCTAGGAACACTATGTTTGAGTTGAATAAAACGAATCGTGTTGATTCTAGTATTAGCTATAAGCGTATTGTAATTAATGCGAATTCTACTACTTTTGGCAAAACATGTAATGATGATGTGGTTTACTGTTACTAATCTTGAATGTGGTATGAATGATTTGTCTAATCTTTGTCAAATGCCCGATTAAACTGTTAATGTTAAAAATCAAGCTAAGAAGGCTAAAAGGCAAAAGCGAAAGAAAGTTAGAAAACAGTGGAAACCCACGGGAAGAACATTTAGTAAGATAGGTTATCAATGGATACCTTTTAGCCATAAGGTTAATCAGTTACGCCCTCAATCGATAAGACAATGCCCTCTAGAAAATGGATGCGGTAGAACTATTCCCTTAAGAAGTGAACATACTTTGAATATGTCAAATATGGACACTAGCACTGCATCTATTTCTAATGATTCCATTGTTTCTACTTCTAATGTGGGTGTTCCAATCATTATCACTAACCAAGTGGAACCCATTCTTGCATGGGGATCCCAATTATCCAGTTATCCATTCTTGTATGTGTTCAACTGCAGATCGTTCAAATCATTCTGTGGTACCTGGACTCATGCTGTTCCAAGCATATGATTTGGAGACCGTCATGCTCATGAACTTCGTGAGTAAATTCATCGGGACAGTTAGATTCGGGAACGACCATTTTGGGGCAATTATGGGTTATGGTGATTATGTAGTTGGCAAAAGTGTAATCTCCAGGTTATATTATGTGGAAGGTCTTGGTCATAATTTGTTCTCTGTTGGTGAATTCTGTGATTCCGATCTAGAAGTGGCCTTTAGAAAACATTCTTACTTCGTTAGAGAACTTGATGGTGTGGAATTATTAAGAGGTATTCGTGGTTCTAACCTATACACCATCTCTATCGAAGACATGATGAAGTCTTCTCCAATCTGCTTCTTGTCAAAGGCTTCAAAAACAAAGTCATGGTTATGGCATCGTCGTCTCAATCATTTGAACTTCGGCACCATTAATAACCTTTCTAGAAAGGATCTTGTTAGAGGCTTATGCAGATTGAAATATGAAAAATATCATCTTTGTTCAGCTTGCCAATTGGGTAAAAGCACGAAATATGCCCACAAATCAAAACCCACAAACTTCGATAATGGAAGTTCTTCATACCCTTCATATGGATTTGTGCGGACAAATGAGAGTGCAAACAATAAATGGGAAGAAATACATTCTAGTAGTTGTTGATGACTACACTCGATTTACTTGGGTAAAGTTTTTGAGGACAAAGGATGAAACTCCATATGTCATTATTAAACTAATCAAACAGACTTAGGGTTCGACTCAACAATACAGTCGGTATTCGGCGAAAATGGCACATAGTTTGTTAACAAAGACTTAATTGATTTTGAAAGTATTGGAATCATCATCAAAGAAGTGTTCCACGAACTCCTCAACGAGCGGTGTAGTTGAAAGAAAATCGAACTCTTGTGGAAGCCAGAACAATGCTTATTTATTCGAAGGTTCCAATGTTTCTATGGGCTGAAGCCATTTCCACTGCTTGCTACACCAAAATCGTTCCTTATTCATACCTCTCATGGAAAAACTCCATATGAACTTGTTCATAAACAAAAATTTGATCTCTCCTACCTTCGGTGTGTTTGGTGCTTTCGCTATCCAGACGGTCAAGACTTAGGTAAATTAAGAGCAAAGGCAGATATTGGAGTTTTTGTTGGTTATGCACCAAACAAGAAGGGTTACTGAATCTACAACAAGAAACCCGAAATATCATAGAACAATACACGTTACATTCGTGAGTGGGTCAAATGGCTCCAGACAAACCAGTTCACGGACCCTTACTCAATTTTCATTAAGTAGTCCTATCAGTTCTACTCTTATTTCTAATCCCTCTCCAGCAACTCCTTATGTACCTCCATCAGAAGATGATTTAAAGAAATTGTTTGATCCTATGTTTGATGAACATTATGAACCAATCTTGATGAAATGTCAATTCCATCAACAGAGGCGCTCTATCCCTTGAATGAAGTCAACCCCAGTCTCAATATCATTAAGTCAGAAGCGCCTGCTGCGATCACTCTGTCTCGATCAACAAATCATCAATCATCAAATGTACATCATGGAATTGTTTCTGGCATCATTGATGAAGTTAATCCTTTGCTACTCGAGAAGATGCCCATTTGAAAATATATTTTCTCTGAATCATCATCTGAACCATCTTCATGGGGAGACATCGACTCGCTACTTCGGTTCACAACAACAACCACATGAACACCTTTGAAAATGGACACATGATCACCCATTGGACAACATCATTGGAAACCCTTCTCATCGGTATCCACTCGTAAACAACTTGCTACTGATGTGCCTTATGGTGCTTCTTCAACTCATGACTCTCTAGATCGAACCTAAAGACATTAAAACTGCTATGAATGAAGACAGATGGTTCAATGCCATGCAAGAAGAAATTCATGAGTTTGATCGATTAGATGTATGGGAATTAGTACTGCTCAGTGTGCTCTGATCATTTCTCTAAAGTGGATCTTCAAAGTGAAGCTTGATGAGCATGGTGATGTGTTGAAAAATAAGGCTAGGTTAGTGGCTAAAGGATATCGTCAAGAAGAAGGTATTGACTTTGAGGAATCTTTTGCTCCTGTTGCTCGTATCGAAGCTATCATAATCTTCTTGGCTAATCGCTTAGTAAAAACATGGTTGTATATCGGATGGATGTGAAACAGCCTTTCTTAATGGTGATATGAAAGAAGTGGTTTCGTCGGCCAGCCGAAGGGTTTGTGAATCCGAGCATCCTACTCATGTCTATCGTTTGAAAAAGGCCCTTTACGGTTTGAAGCAAGCTCCTAGAGCATGGTTTGATACGCTATCAAAGTTTCTTCTATCTGGATTGACAAGGGAGCGATTGATCGACATTGTTCACGAGAAAGTCGAGGCAAACATTTAATTCACGTTCAAATTTATGTTGATGATATTATCTTTGCCTCGACGGACCCCAATGAATGTGATCGTTTTCAAATGAAATGGGTTCCAAATTTCAAATGTCAATGATGGGACAAATGTCATTTTTCTTGGGATTACAAATTTCACAAAGTTTCGGAGGCATTTTTATAAATCAATCTAAATATGCAAATGAGATTTTAAAGAAATTTGGATTTGTTTCTTGTGACACCGTTGACACTCCCATGATTGAACGTTCCAAGCTGGATGAGGACCACTCAGGGATCATGGTAGATCAAACGAAATATCGTAGTATGATTTGTGAGATACGGTAAATTTTCACTAACATTTAACTAGTAAATGATAATTTATTTTTACTAAACCTAGTCATTAAGCATGCATAAGCTTTGCCTGATCATTTGAGTAGTTAACCCTCATCAATAGACTATTGCATCACTTTTTCATTCATTCATTTTATGAATATTTCATTTTTATTATGATTAAGATTGTAGGCGAGAGGTTATCTCGTTTTCCCGATGGCAGACCGACAGCGTGTGACACTATGATGGGGCAAGTAAAACAAATGACAAACTTCCGTAATGAAAATATTACTAAGATAATAATATTTCCAATACATTATTTATAAGATACTCTGATATAAAATTATGAACATTAATACATCGATCCGCGGTATTAATTATTCGGAACTAAAGTATTTAACACAACTCTCACTTAAAATTATAACACTTATCAATACAAGTTTATCACTTTACAAACTAAAAACACTTATGTAATTTAACTCTTTTGCTCACATTTTAAATAAACCTTTACAAAATTTAGGAAAACATTATCATCTTTTTTTTTCCTTTCTTGGTTTATCCGTCCCCTCCACTTTCACTTTTGTCGTGACTTATTCTCACCCACACCCACCGCGTTTTCTTTCCTCTCTCAAGATAATACCACAAAACCTTATCTTCAAAAGAAACCATCTACTTTCCCTTACCCATGCTCTCGCCTAGGTCATGCACCCAAAGGGGATTGATAAAAATGGAACCGGCAATGGATCCTTTCATCCTCACCTCTTCATCCAAGATAATTTGATGAATGTTTTGTTGGTTTTCACCAACCGATGCTTGCACCACACAAAGGGAGAGCTCAAGATAGTCATAGGTGCTTCATAAGTCACCATCCTTATTCCATTTCTCCAATGAGAATACATTAGTGGAGGTAAAGACAAAGTAGAACCAAGTTTGGTTACCACTCACCTTACGAGGTGGGGAAGATGAGTCAAAGACTCCTTTCTTAATCCCTTCTTATGCTACTCGAGAGACTAAAGACACATACAAATGAAATCTCAAACCCACCACAAGGAGTAGTATTCCCAAAGGTGTTGAGAAGCTGTTGAGTTTTTCTCAGGATCGATAAAGAGGTTCGATTTATGTGGGGTTTCTCAGGTTAGCTAACATCCTCAACATTTGCTCATCCCACTCTTAATAAGGTTCAATGTCCTCCTCATCTTGTAATTTCGTTATAATGACATATTATTTGATGATGTTTAGTCAAGGTTCGAATAGCATATGTAGAAATTGTTGTTATTAATTTACCTTGTGATTTCAAGTATATGAAAATTTCTCATGTAAACCTTGGATGTTGTTGGATTCTTTTGTTTTGGTGTTGTCGAGTTATAAATCAAAGGAAACAAAAGTTGAGTTTTACATGTCATAATCTTTGGTGTTTGATAAACAATCTATGTTAACTTAGAGTTAAGTGGTTATTTGCAAAATTGAGTCGGTTTGGTTTTACTGTCGAGAAAGGGGAGTTAGAAAAGATAAGTTTGTAAAACCTACTAAGGTCAAATGGTATCAAATCTGGAAAATCTTGTGGGTCATGAGATTAAACTTAGTAATGATATGTTGAGTTTAGGTCGAAAGTATGAAACAAGATGATATAGATGAGTCAAGTGTTCTAGGATCACAAGCTGATACTTACATTCTTTTCCCAGCCAACATTCAAGTCATGTAAATGAGTCGAACCATGTCATAGCCTTGCCTAAACATGAGAAACATGCGTGTTATCTTAGTGTTGTGGGACTCAAATTTTCAATTATGAGCATTGTGTCTAAGCTGTCATGTATGCCTAGGGAGAAATCCATGACGAATGTACTCTTTTACTAATAAACATTATTAGTTGTCAAGGTCCGTAATGGTAAAATAGATGGCGGGATGGAACCAAGTTGAGTAGTACTCAACTAATATATGGTGTCGTCACCCCCTTTACTCACATTTTCTAGTTAACTAAGTTAGCCAAATCTCGTTCGAGACAAGCCTTGTACATGATCATCTCCCCTTGTTAGCTTGTCTTTATTAAGTACATAATTGTCATCAAAATGGATATGCTTGAGACTATGTAAGTGAGTCGACAACTTCATTTTGATAGTACCATGGTGATGGGTCATACTCACTGGTTGAAAGGTTCGGCTTCACGAGTTAAAGCGTGAGCGAACAAGTGTCTCGAGCATGTTACTCACGTTATGCTTGATAACCAAAGATGTGAGCAATTGCAATAAAAGTCTAGAAATGAGTAATTTTCCTAAAACTGAAGTAACACAAAGTGAAGTAAAGTTGTTGGACCAGCCCTCTTCCCTCGTGCATATACCCCATCGAGATCAGGCCTAAAAATCTAGTGCCTTATTTGTGTTGGCCCTGCCACAACCATGGAAAAACCTGGGAGTCCATTTGAATATCAAAGCATGTCGCAAAACGAAACAAATGAACAAACTCATTATCTCGCCTTCCTCCCTTTTCATCTCGTACACGTTGTCTTAGCGTCATAAAACTTAATACAATTAAGCTAGTGCTAGAGTATTACTACACTAGAACAAACGATGAAAATGTAATCTACATGAATAAATGTTACACCAAAGTTTAACGTCTAGCACACACGAATACTTTTATCTATGTCAAGAAACTTAATTGTCAAGGACAATGTATGTTACATACAAATATTGATAAATAAATGGAGACCATCAAGTCATTCAACCAATTCTGTAGCTTTCAAATTTAACTTACATATTTTCTAAATACCACTAGAAAAATAAACAAACTAATATTTGCTTTTGACAATGCTACTAAGTGTCAACTCAAATAAGTATATGTACATTTCGTATACTTACTAATAGAACACCATGATTATTTTAAAACAACTTTTACATCAATAACACCATTATAAGGTCAACGTGAAAAGTATATATACTTCGTATACTTACTAGTAAAATCATTTTAATAATTTTTACAAACTAAATTTTAGTTTTATTGCAATTATAAAAACAATTGAACTATTTTAAGTAAGTAATACTTAAAACAATGAACTAAAACATTGTCCTCCTTATCTAGGTCGCTGTCGGTGCCGCTAAACAATCACTAAACCTTACTTTCGGATTGCATTTTGCTAAGGTGAGTTTTCATAGCCCCTCTTTTACTTGATAAATTGTTTTATACATTTTGGGGTGAGAAAATATGCAAAACCTTTTATGGACCTAAACTATTGCATGATTACTATTACGTGGTTTAGCCTAGGCCCTTATGTCCCTAGAGAATGCCCTTTTTCATGAACCGTCAATTCCCATTGGGGCGAATGTTATAAATAATAGATCTATTGAGGGTGACTCCTCCGTTCGGTTGGCCAGCAGGCCAAGGCGAAAACATATACCATGGGAATCGGTGTTGAGGGACAAAACACTCAGCTATGGGCCTATATTGTATGATATCTGTTAGCATACAGAAATTGTCGTAGTATCGGTTGCATGAACTTAGAGCTAACGTAATAGACATTCATCCATATAACATTATATTCGTTGTAATGATTATATGACTTTGCTTTGGTCCAAACTTACTGTTTTAATCTTAAACATATGAACTCACCAGCTTTTAGCTGACCTTTTTAGCATATTTTCTCTGGTGCTTAAATTGTGAACTTGGATGCAAGGCAAGATGGCGGTAAATGGTTGTAGTAGTAACTAAAGAAGTGTTTTAACACAAACTGATGTTTAAAATTGGGACCACTAAACTTTTGGGATGTACCCATTTATCTAAACAATGTTGTAAGATAATGTTTTAAATTGGGACCACTAAACTTTTGGGATGTATTCCGTTCTTTATTACTTGTGTTGTGATCTTCGATTTTGTAACATTCCCAAATAGCACGTATGCTTCCGCTAAACAAATTTGGGGGTGTTACATATTGGCATCAGAGCCTAGGTTATAGAGAACTAGGTACATATTAACCCTAAACTATAACTACTTTTTACAAAAACATCATACTACGACCGTCAGTTGCTGCTTGCCTTACTTACGATTTTACTTAGAGTTCATTTAAATAGGATTTCATGTTTTATTTCCTATTTACTAGTGCACTATTTCATATTCATCATGAGTATTTTTCCACATACTTACACATATGCACCGTCTTGTCAAGACCATGCCTTCACACCTTCCTCACGATGTTCAGGGAGGACATCCTACTTGCTCACTCACCTACCCTCCATCGGCTTGCACACATGGCCCTTGATCCATATATTCGAGCCAGCTAGCATTTCGGCCATCAACTGCACCGCTCCATGCATGCGAACCCTTACCACCACTCCATCAGCTTTGTTGACACGAGGAGAAAACCCGCATGATCGTGAGAGTACACGGATATAGAAGCGGTACTCATTCATGCTGCACTAGCTTCGCATGACCCATTGCCTACATGGGTCCTCCTTACCGGTCACTAACACCATCATCCGAGTCACCACCCACAGAGACTGGAGAGCTACTGATTCCTACTCGGATGAGACCGGAAGAAGACGATAAGGAAGAAGGATCAGGAGGAGCTACGAGCCTATGCCGATTGAGAGTGTCCCTGGACATGTGCCGCAGCAGCAGATATAGATACACTAGGTCGGGGATTGTCCGAGTATTCGATAGATAGGACAGAGCTCCGGATGGATCGAGAGGTGGGCGAGGACATGGATATTGATGCACATTTGGGTTAGACAGGAGTCTGCTTTCCTCCGTAGCGGGAGAGTGATGAGGTTGCTTGGAGATATTGGTTGTTTAGTCGGTTCACGTACCACATATCACGAGTCGAGCTACAGTCCATCATCACCTTCATTCATACCATCGGCATCGAGACATGGGCGCCTTGCTCGCACCACTAGAAAGCTTAAGACCATTGAGGTAGCTGCGCCGGGTGAGGCACGGCTAGTTCGAACCCATCGGGATCTCCGGATGATGAGGCTGACCCTCACGAGAGAGTACTTACCAGTTGGATTCTCATGAGACCATGCTAGGGTCCATCTTGTCGTTGGAGAGTAGATCCAGCAGCTTGCGGGCTTCTGACATCGTGTTGAAGGTCTAGACCGCGTCACAGATGTGTTTTTTGAGAGTATGGAGCTAGAGAGGCATGAGAGGATTCGGTTGGGTTATAGATTTGAGGCCCAGGTTGAGGATGTTAGAGAGTTGGACAGCAGAGCACGGGCATTAGACAGAGGTCAGGCCCGGATGCACGGCCGACTTGAGGAGCTAGAGCGGCGTCCGATTAGTTGCTAGAATCTGCGAAGAAGAATGGCGAGAGGACCACAGGTTTGGAGTCCATGTTGGCCTCTCAGATGAGATGTATAGCGAGCTTAGAGGCTACGCAGCGAGAGCTGGTGGCTAGCATTGGCGACTACTGATGGCGGCGTGGACATCCTTAGATCCTATTGCATGATGTATCACACTAAACTGGATTATAACAGTTAGTGTTAGTTATGACTCTTGTATTTCCGTTGTATTTCCGTTGTATTTCAGTTGTATTCCATCTAGTATCTCATCATGTACTTTAGGAACCTTGTAACCGAAGTTCTATCTATCTCAAACTTATTTTCCCTGTCCAATTGTATTTTCTTTCATAGATTGCTCACATGATCTATATGCGATATTTACACTATTACCTGGCACTTACCTTGTTTAAAAGGTTCTATGCCTCATTGCCTTTCTTACTGCTGCAAATGCGCCAAAGCGAAGATCAAACCGCACGCCACGGTGGAGCTTCCAATGCTCCTATTCCAGTGAGTTACTCGCAAACCAAGCGCAAACACTGCTATTCCAAACGAGTCACACACGATCAAGCCGAAGCACTTACTCTCCCGCTAGAGTTACTCCAATTCAACCTACCATGAATCAAGCTATGATAGACCAAGCGGTCAATAGTGAATGCCGCTTTGGCTGCAGCAAACCACTCGTCTACTAATGCTGGAACTTCGAGACCATCCACCCACAGCCGCACTTGTGGAACCGAAGGAGCTGTCGGTCTGACCAGATGGATCGAGAAGCTCGAGACTATGTTTGGATCTGTAAGCGTGAGGAAGAGTCTAAGTTTAAGTATGCATCGTTCACTTTCACGCGGATCTTTGCCTTGACTTGGTGGAATAACTTCTTGAAATGCAAGTATTGATGTTGCCTATGCCATGCCACTGGGAAAGCTTCAGGAGATGGTACTTGAAAGTCTGTCCTCGTAATGAGATCAAGAAACTTGAGCATGAGTTTTGGAGCCTCAAGGTTCAAGGCACAAACATGGTACTTATAACCGCGTTTTCAAGAACTAGCTTTTCTTGTGCTCTGAAATGGTTCAAACTAAGACCCGATTGTTGGAGAGGTACATCGGAGGATTGCCCCAATCTATCAAGGGCAATGTCACCACCTCTAAGGCTATTGATCTTCACGAAACCATTGAAGTAGCCAACAAACTCATGGACCAAGTGATTGAGGATTCCATGGACAAGGTGGTTGACAATAAGAGGAAATGGGATGACCACTCTCAAAGCTACAACAACAACGGAACCGTGGCAACAGATGGAAACAACGGCAACAATCGAACAAAAGGCAAAATGTTGCTAGAGCTTATGCAGTGGGATTGGAGAAAGGAAACGTGCGCGGGGACTTCACCAGCAGTAACCGATGCACACTGCATCACAAGGGCGATGTTAAGTCAAGTGCCGTAACGGTCGGAAAAATTGGACACTTGACCAAAAGCTGCGGTCCAAGTCACTAGCGACGGTTCAACAGCACCGCCCAGGACCCAAAAGCTCTTTATAACTTGCTTTGGTTATGGTGAGAAAGGGCATTAAAGAATGAATGCCGAAGACCGAGAAACCAAGGCAATGGATGAAATCAAGGAAGCGGGAAATCCGGAAGCCAAAATGGCGGTGAGGGAACTATTGACATGAGTAACCCGGAAATGGCGAAGGAGCTCGTGGAAGAGTCTATCTTTGTGACCAAAGTGGAAGCTCAGGGAATACCGAATGTTGTGACGGAGCGTTCCTTATAAATAGTTATGCATCCACATTGTTTGATCACGGGAGCGATAGGAGTTTTGTTTCTAATGCATTTAGTTCATTACTCAATATTGCTAACCGCATTAGGCAATGCATACAATGTGGAATTAGCTAACGGTAGCGTAGAAAGGTAGATACCATCATAAGAGGTTGCACCATGAACCTATTAAACCACCCATTCAATATCGACTTAATACCAGTAGAATTGGGTAGTTTTGACGTCATCATCGGGATGGAGTGGTTATCAAAATACCATTCTGCCATCATTTGTGACGAGAAGCTCGTCCAAGTACCTTATGGAGATGAAATCCTAACAGTAGAAGGAGACATAAGTGATAGAAGAAACGCGTCAAGACTGCATGTCATTACCTGTACCAAGGTGTTGAGGTGTATTGAGGAAGGATGCCATATCTTCCTAGCACAAGTCACCGGAAAGGACAAAATAGAAAAGGAAGAAAAATGTTTGGAGAATTTCCTGAGGTCTTTCCTGAAGACTTCCCAGGACTTCCACCAACCCGACAGGTTGAATTTTAGATCGATTTAGTGCCTGGTGCCGCACCTGTGGCAAGAGCACCTTATCGATTAGCTCCAACGGAACTCCAGGAGTTATCAAACCAGTTTTCGGAACTTGCGGAAAAAGGGTTCATTAAACCGAGCTCATCACCATGGGGAACACCAGTCCTGTTTATCAAGAAGAAGGACGGAACTTTCAGAATGTGCATCGACTATCGTGAGTTGAATAAACTAACCATTAAGAACCGTTACCCACTCCCGAGGATCGATGACTTATTCGATCAACTTCAAGGTTCTAGTGTTTATTCAAAAATCTACTTAAGTCCGCCTTCAGACTCGTTTACGGACATTACGAGTTCCAAGTCATGCCTTTTGGGTTAACCAATGCACCAGCTGTGTTCATGGACCTCATGAACCGAGTGTGTAAACCCTACTTGGACAAATTTGAGATCGTTTTCATTGACGATATTCTAATTTATTCCAAGAGTGTGAAGGAACACGAGAAACATCTTAGATTAATCCTGGAATTGCTGAAGAAGGAGGAGCTGTATGCTAAGTTCTCGAAGTGTGAGTTTTGGATATCACCGTACATTCCTAGGTCATGTAATTGAAGCCAGGTATTCATGTAGATCTGCTAAGATCGAGTCAATAAAGGATTGGGCGACACCCACAACTCCCACTGAAATACGCCAATTCTTAGGACTCGCTGGGTACTACAGAAGAGTCATCGAAGGTTTCTCGAAGATTGCCAAATATTTAACCAAACTAACTCAGAAAAACACCAAGTTTAACTGGGGGGAGAAAGAAGAAGAAGCCTTTCAACTCCTTAAAGAAAAGTTGTGTAGTGCACCTATTCTGGCCTTACCTGAGGGTAGTGAAGACTTTGTTGTTTATTGCGACGCTTCACACAAGGGGCTAGGAGCGGTGTTAATGCAAAGAGAGAAGGTGATAGCATAAGCCTCTCGCCAGTTGAAGACTCAAGAGAAAAACTACACAACGCACGATTTGGAATTAGGATCAGTTGTATTCGCACTCAGGATTTGGAGACATTATTTTTATGGCACGAAGTGTGTCGTATACACCGATCACAAAAGCCTACAACACATTTTGGATCAAAAAGAACTGAACATGAGACAACGCCGATGGTTGGAATTACTCAGTGATTACGACTGCGAGATTCGTTACCATCCGGGTAAAGCAAATGTAGTTGCTGATGCTCTTAGTAGAAAAGAGCAACCAATACCTCTTAGAGTCAGATCATTGGGTATGTCAATCAGTTCTCCTCTTCCATCCAAGATTCTCGAGGCTCAATTAGAAGCACTCAAAGAAGAAAATTGTCCGAATGAGAACCTTTACGGAATGCCAGAAAATGAGAATGGATTCAGTAAAAGGTCGGATGGAACCTTGTGTTTCAAAGGCGAAGTTGGATTCCACTCACGGGAATTCGCGATATCATTATGCACGAATCCCATAAATCTAAATACTCCATCCACCCAGGATCTGACAAGATGTATCTCGTCTGAAGAAAGGGTATGCTTGGTGGCCAAACATGAAAGCCGACATTGCAACATATGTCAGCCAGTGCTTAACTTGCTCAAAAGTCAAAGCGAACACGAGACCCTCAGTCTACTAGTACAACCGAATTCCCGAATGGAAATGGGAGCATAAAACAATGGACTTTATCACCAAGCTACCTAAAACCTCTAATGGCTACGACACTATTTGGGTAATAGTTGATCGTCTCACCAAGTCCGCACATTTCCTACCAATGAAAGAAGGCGACGGAATGGACCAACTTGCACGTTTATACCTGAAGGAAATCATCGAACGTCATGGTGTACCAATCTCCATCATCTCGGACTGTAACATATTGGATTTCATAAACACATAACAAACAATAATATGGGTCGAATTGTTTAGAGGTTTTAGAGAGAGAAAGTGGGAGCCTTTCTAGAGAGACAAAGTGAAAGAAAACATAGAAGGTTAGATTAAGATGAATGAAAGGTCCAACCCTCTACCTTGGGAAGTAGAGGGTATTTATAGTTACAAACTACACGTCCTCCTTCGGACTGTGCATCAGGCATACAGTGGGTAAAGACCCGTCCGTCCTCCACGGTGTTGCACTAAACTAAACTAGCTACAAACTAACTAATAAGCTACTAAATAACGTAACTAACGACAAGTCTACGAGCTAAACTATGCTAGATAATATTTGGGGTGACCGAAACTTTAACATGGAATTTCCAATTCCTAACAATCTCCCCCTAAGGGAGGTCACCCCATGATTTACATTTTGAATCCTAGCATTCTTTCTTTGTCTTTGTTCTTGAGCTCGTAGACTTCAATTCTTCAATTCCACAATCTTTATGCTTTTGTAGCGATTCTTCAAAGTCTGCATTGATTAGTACTTTCAGTGGAGGCCTTTGAACTGATCCACATCTTTGATGATCTTTGAGCTTTCTTTGAGATCATCAGCCACAACAAATCTCTCTGGATCATCCATAGTTGTGTTGCCTTCATGTGATGTAGTGACTTTTGGACCGACATGCTCACACTTTTGGATCATGACATCTTTCCATTAGAGTAGTGGAAGCTTTACTGGTTCATGATATTTGCAGGCAATGTAGCATAGTATAGAAATATCGGGCAGTTGTTATGTAGATAAGCACAAGTCATGATTTCTTCAATTAAGTGTGGATCCTGTGAGCATGCGGCTTTGGATTGACTCCTCAATTACGATCATTTGCAACCGTCAAATGTACCTGCAAACAACGTTAGCAATAAATCACACGAAGTGTCTTTGATCACTTCTGAATTGAGGTACACGCCCACGGTTCCCGTTGATCGGTACAACACGCGTGATCGGGTAGGATTCCTAAGAATCTCCTTGACAGGGTTTCGCAGCTGTTCTAGCTGTTCTCAGACCGGAACGTCTCAAAGAAGACAACACGGAGTGAGTGAACCAGCAAATTGAGATTCACTGATTGATGAAAGATTGATTTGAAAGACAGTCGCGTATTGCTTGAAGAAAGAGTTTTGCAATACGACGAAGGTTTTATGAGAAAGATCAATTTTCAATCAAATTACTTTTTGTATTAGAGAATGAGTACACATTCGACGTGCTAGCGAAAAGAAGAGATTCGCACATCGAACGGTTTTTCTAAAAGTATTTTTCAATCAGAGATACTTTTTTGAATTTGAAGCATGAATACACATTCGATGCGCTAGAGAAAAGAAGATTTGCACATCGAACGGTTTTTCCAAAAGTATTCGTCAATTCCAATCCTGGACCAAGGTTGATTCACGAGTGAATCGCCCCATCGTTTCTATCTAGTTGTCACAAGTTTGATCTTTTGCAAGATCTCAAATGTCACCCACCAAGAGCTTGTTTGATGTTGGCTCTAGAAGGATTTCCATCTTCATCGTGAATATTTAACATATCACTCGGATGTTCTGGCAATACCACAAGGATAATGCGTAGGACTCTTAATATATTCTTACTTTCCACATTGTGTGAAACAGCAAGTCTTCATTAATTTTGTGTCCTAATGAGATATTGTGGATGATCTCTTGGCTCTAGACTCAATAGTGCACATTTGGTTCCTATGCCGAGACTAGGGAGAGGGTCTCCTTCTTCAATATCAACAATCTCTAAGAGAAAGTCGATAGATAATGTCGGTTCCCGTGAGAATGAAACAAGCCCTTTTAAGAGGAACTTGAGTAGCTTGGGAAGTTTAGTGCAGTGCGTCACTGGGTCCATGACTTCTTGTCTTCAATACCAGTGTTACCTTAGTAACCACCAGTAGCATATGAATTGAACCCGGTTACTGCCCTAAGGTTGAATTAATGGAGGGCTATTTATTTTCACTCTTTTCACATTCAATTCTTTTTCATTCTTCAACCCCTTCAGTGCTTACCGAGACTTCATAACTAGAACCTTGTTGGGTTTATTCTAGTACTAGCTCTATCTCAGTCCGCACTCTTCCCATTTCTCATTTTTCTCCTTTTTTCAATATACCTAAAGACTCTACACTATCTAGTGGATTGTCCCTGGGTAGATCCCTCCGGTTCTGGCGGATCGGGGGAACTAATACCTAACCTCACCATCCTTATAACTCCATACATAAAGTAAAATGGTCGTTCTTTTGGTACAGTTCATTCTTCCTTGAAACCAATTGAAAAATCATTTGGAAAAACACTCAAGGTACTTGTGATACGAGATCAAAGCATTTTGTACCTTAATAGTTTTGATCATTTAGAAAACCTTCCCCTCAACATGTGCATATGATTTAGAAATTGTTTAGCACATGGAGGCAAGAGGATTTTGAAATATTTTCTTTGATCACAGTTTTCATAGAAAAAGCCATTTGATTTTCTTGGTAAATTCTCCCCCTCAATATGTGCATAGGATATTTGAAATCATTTTATCACATAGAGGCAAGAGTTCATTTGAAGCACTTCCATGATCACAAAAGCCATTAAGAAACCATTAGAAAATCAATCAAGATACTTTATGTTGAAACATATAAATCTTTGTACCTTGATAGTTTATTTTCTTTTGAAATGCTCCCCCTCAATATGTGCTTCGAGATTCGAAAGCGTTTAGCACATATGAGAGAGCAACTACAATGAATCAAACAATCACCTTTTATCAAATTTCATTATTAAATCACAAATTCTCCCCGATCAAAAATATCAAACCCTTTGAGATTTTGGATCCCAAGTGATTTAATACGGTTTAGAAAAACATGGGAGAACTTGTGGCCTGGTTTAAATACTCATCTGGTTTTTTGGATAAATCCTCCTCCTCAATATGTGCATTGTGTATTTGAAATCGTTTGGCACATGGAGGCAGGAGTGCCTATAAAGGACTAAAACCAATTCCATTTAAACAAATAAGAGATTTAAATCACTATCTCTCCCCCGATCAAAAATTTCAAACCATTTGAGATTTGTGATCCCAACAGATTTAAATCATTTAGAAAATTTTGGGGAAAGATGTGGCAAGATTTGATTTTGAAAAATGACAGATAAGGACCAATTTAAGACATTAAAGATTGTTAGTGTCAGGTATGATTATTTTAAGAGATCTTTAAGAAAAATAAAACAGTTTCACAATCAAACAAGAACAAAAAAATTTTCATTTTGAAAGACCTTGATTCAAAAGAAAAATCATACCATGACATAACATTAAATCTTTAGATCACCACATTTTAACGAACAAACCGGAACTTTTATGAAGAAATATCGTTTGAAAATATTTTATTTAAAATCACTATCCCCCTCAAACCATGACAGTAGTCGATGATTGAGTGACTTAAGTTTTGATAAAATGAAGTCCGGTGATTTTCAAAGATTAGCTCAATAAATTTTCAAAACAACATTTTCCATTTTCAAAACAATTTTATTCAAATTTTTCAAAAATTGTTTAAAAATGGTATCTTGCACAAAGATACGTTAGGTGGTTGAGAAGCTTATGTTGTTGTTGCTTTAGGGCGAAAGAAAACCATCTGCAGATGCAGTGAGACCTCTGAAGTTGCATCTAACGTGCCAACTATCCATGGAGAGATCTGATTAAGCTCCATTTCTTCTTTTGTCGACCCAAAAAATAGTTACCCTTTCCTTTTGGCATCCAATCATCTTCAATTGTGGGATCTGGATCGGGAACATTCTTATATACCAATATACCTGCATACGTTAGTGAACACACATACAGATATATGGTGGTCGACATCACCCAAACAATAATCGACTAATAAAAGTTAATGCAACATGTCAATCAGATCATATAAATCATGGGAATTATGTGTTCATCAAACTCTAATCATCTAATCCTAACAATCATATCCTAGATTCCTAGTCCTTCAACATAGGTCAACATCTTTTTCAGTTAAGCACGTAGGATAATTAGATAAGTCTGTTAGATGATATAGATTTGAAAACATTCCCCCCCCCCCCCAATCAATGACTCATTTTATAAAAGATTTAAAAGCACTGAAGTCATTGATTGAGTTTTCAAATTATACGAAAACTCTGAATCTGATTGATTTTTCAAGCAACTCATTTTCCACCATTTTGAAATACAGCAAATATTTTTCTGAAGAATTTTGTAGAAGAAAAACATTTGTGTAGGATCAGCAGATCTTTTGACATACCTTTCCTTGTTTAGTTTTAGGATAAGTGCATGAAATTTTTGAAAATCGTTTAAGCGTAGCACTTTCCTTCTTTGAAAAACGGGTTGCTATCTGAAATAAAAGCAAGCCATAGTTTAAGCCACGGTCACAGTCTGAAGTAACTGCAAGCCATCATTTGAAGCCATGTTTAGAAAGAAATATATACACCTCCTGCTCGAACTTCATCTAAAGTCCCGTGCCATTATTGAATGACATTTCTAAGACCGTAGATGATATCGATACCAGAAGACATGTCTAGAGAAAACATATTTTTGGTATTTTTCAATTTTCTGATTTTTTATGGGCTTTTGTTGATTTTATATTTTTCTATTTTGTTTTTGTTGGTTTTATATTTTTGTATTTTGCTTTTTGAAAAATATTTACAACGATAGAGAAATAGTTTAAGAAGATGATGATACAAGTACCGAGATAGATAAGGAAATCATTCAGCACTTTGTAGAAGATAGAAAACATCATCTCTTAAACTTTCACCACCAAAGCATTCGAGGCTTCTAAGAAAATCGTCTGAACATGAGCCTTCTCAATTTGAATCTTTGGTAGCTTCCCCCCAAACCGACAAACATCGAATAAAGACCATTTCCCTAAGAAGTAGAGTTGAAGACAAAGCGATCTCATTGAATGAAGCTCAACACCCCGAAGAACTTGAGAACACCAAAGCAACAAGTTGAAACATTGATTGTCTTAGTGGTTATCAAATCTGGAATAACTGATTAAGACCGATCACATGAACCTGTTGTGCGTCCCCGATGTACACATTACTCTTCGAGATTGACCAGTTGTCTATTCAGGGGAACAATATATCAACATCTTCATTATACCAAGTGCATTCCAGTTATCTTCCATATTACCAATCAGCCCATAATGTCCACAAGTACCCAACCATAGTAGAGACAACGACATCACAGTGACTGGTTGAATCACTGATCTTCTCTACAGATGTCAACTCGAATAAGCGATTAAGCTCGATCAAGTAATCATGTTGTGTGTCCCTGATGTACACAAATCTCTCCCCTAATGGTTGCGATCTCAACGAAATCATCATTACATAGTGTACATGAAGCAGTAACCAGAAGCACTTTATCATAATCATATCGAAGATGTCGATAAGCAATGTCATCTCACGCTCCAAATATTCTTCTCATATTTCTTCCAACTGAACAGTAACACATACCAAAAGTCTCCGGAGACCACTTCCCCAAATAGTTGGAATAACACATCAAAGGCTACGAGTTAAACACCGAGTTTCTCTACGGTTATGACATTTGTCTTTCCCGGGATTACTTCAATAGAGAAGAAGTATTAGGTTCATCACGTGTACTCGTTGTGTGTTTAGATGTGTATCTCCTTCCCCATTGCTGGTTTTGATACCTCGAATCGCAACACATTATACATACCAAATATTTTTGAAATAGAGAAGAACAAAAATTAGCTCAAGTGAATCTTGTGAGAATCAACTGCTATAGAAACTCTCTCCGACTATCTTTATCAACCCATTCGTAGACAATTTGAAGTGACCACTGATGAAGAAAACCCGATATACCAAACTTGAAACTGAAGTCGAATTCCCCGCATGTGTATCTTAATCTTGCACTAATATTGGAAGAACGGTGTCGAGAATTTATGCACCAAGAAAATCTCTAAGTACTCAATACTCAACCAAAGTATGAGACATTAACACCTCTTGCTATTATCCACAACGACATTTGCGTGTGTCACCGAGTAAAACCACGTAACTCCATAAAGTGATAGTTAACTAGGTCTTCAACCATCCATCCCGACGGTGGTAACTAGATAAACCAAGTCTTCAACTTAAAATTCTTAGACCCGAGCAAGTTATCAAATAAGAACACGCCTTTGTGAAATTTAACTTCAATCTCAAATAAGTGATAAATGATTAACTCAGAAGTAATCAACTTGTGTCAAATGCCCAACATGTGAATAAACATACAATCGGATGTACATTGACCCACTGAATGAACCAGAACAAATGATTCCTTAACATCAATGCATTCTTCCTAAAAATATACATGTAGAGACTGATCTGGAAGATTCACCAATAACTTCGAGCGGATGAGGTAATCATTATACTCAATGTTCATTTGGTTGATTTACAATAATCCGTGAAGATTTGGCAAAGGAATACCAAAGAGCGGATCATTATTCATGAACAATAATTCGTGAAGATTTGGCAAAGGAATACCAAAGAGTGGATCATTATTCATGAGTGCAACTACAATGATAGTTATTAACAACGCTTTGAGGAATAACTGGAGATTGGGCTGCTTGAGTAGTCTGAGAAGTACTTCTTAGATGATCAACATTCGCTCGTGGTTGGAAATACTCATCAAACATATCTTGAACCAATGAATCCCAAACAATAAATCCCATTTATCCTTAGTAAGTGAAACATTATGCATTGGAGGAGAGTCATCAAACATTAAGTCGTATAACCATTATTCAAACATCTATCATCATTTAGTATATTCACTCTTCTCCCCCTCAAAAATTGCATACGAAGTTGCCATTTTTGATTTAGCAAGTGACTAAGAATATACATCAATGAACATAGATCCACTTGATGACTGAATGAGCATGGGAGAAACATGAAGCTTGTTGATGAAGTATGTCGATGAGAATGGTCATAAGCATGAAGATTTCTCTTCTTCTGAAGATAAAGCGCACTGAAGCGTACACCTTTCTTTTCTGTGAGGCACGGGGCCTGAAGTGTTGTCTGCAGACGCCATGATGATGAAGTGCGAGGCTGGCCGATGTGAACAGACGTCATAGCCGATTGAATATCAATGTTGAGTAACTTGAACACGTGAGTTATGAGATATCAATCCTTTTGTTATCCATACTTTAAGCCAGTCCATGTATTGAAGGATCGAAGTATCTGCAACTGAGTAAGGACTACCTACACTAATATTACAAACTTGATTGCATATATTTTGGTTAGTGACATCAGTATCCAAACCCTTTGGGGTTTCACGGTCAACATTGAGATTGCCAATGGTAAACATCTTTCCTGTAGATATCCACCTAAGTCCAAAGATCCTTAAAAATTCTACCAGATGGTATCCACTTATGGCAAGGTCTAGGATTGTTAGGCTTCTTATGCGTAGTGGAAGACTTATCCTTATTCCTAGTTTCCAAAGATTTAGCACTTGGTAACCATCTAGGCGAGGCTTTTGGTTTCATTTGCTTCATATGCACTGTGGATGACTTAGTGTAAATCCTAGACTTAGCAGGTTTTACCATTGCATGAGCATTTACTTTCTTTGGGGATTTTGTGAAGCATTTATCATGATTAGCATTAAAGATAAATTTCAGACACTTAGAGCAAACAGCTTGTTTGGATTCAGAAATAGGTCTAGATTTCTTAGCGTGATCTGCTATGGGAATAGCTTTAATCGAAACATAACTACTCTTAGAAGTAAGCCAATCCCTAGTATTTAGATTAGTGTTCCTAGGTAATGGTTTAGAACTACTAGCAGTGCCTTGAAATCTTGAAGAATTCATCACCCTAGGTCTTGCACCTAAAATTTCGTCTTTGCGATTACGTGCCTTCTTTCTAGCAATTTCTAGATAAGAGTTCTTATACAAGTCATTCATATCAATTTTCCTAGGCAAGTGAGATGAAGTGACTGGTTTTGTCAAAACTTGTTTCGCATCAACTTGGGAGGCAAACCTCGTTTTTGAAAATTTTGGTCGTTCAGATCTAAACGCATTCGGTTGTCTAATAACCGGTTTCCCCAAGATTGATGGTTTTGAAAACTTAGTGTTCACACTATTCCCTGTTGTTTTTTGAGCTCATTTTTTAAAGCAACAATAGCGAAACTTTTTCCTGAAGTTGAGCTTTGAGATCATCAATTTTTGCTATCAAAGAGTTTGTTTGTTCTATTGACTTAGTTCTAGCTTCTTTGACAGAGTCACTTAGTTCTATGTGATGCTTTCTCAAAGACTCATTTTCCTTTAGTAATTTGGCCACACAAACCGCTAATTCATCATTTCTCGTTTGAATATCATCAATAGCATTAACATCAGAATTACTTGTAATCAAATTACTTTTCACATGCATATCAGAAATATGTTTCTTCAAATTGTTGATAGTCGAGTTTTTGTCATGAAGCTGAGCTTTTAAATTGTTTATTTCAAAAAATTCACGAAATTCAGAAATTCGGATTTTACATGGTTTCTTAGATTGAAAACTTTCTTCTTTACTTCGTATTGCAATTTCAAGTGAAATGCAATGTTTTTCAAGATTTGAGAATTTGTTTGATAGTTCATCAAAAGCCTTTTTATCAACCATATTAGTTGTTTTGAAATTATTAGTCTCAGCCTCAACCAATGAACATTTATCAGAATCATGTTCAACATTAAGATCAGTTTTTTTAGGTACATTAGCGGATGCACTTGTGTTGAACAGTTAAAGGTACCTCATCAAATGACACCTGTTCAATTATCTGTCTAAAATCTGCATCCACATCAGGTGTAACAAGAGTTACTGGACCGCTGGCTGTGTCAAGCTTATCTATCTCTGAGCCTATGTATTCATTCAGGTGATCCATCATCCGTGCATTACCCACTCAACACTACAATCTTTGATTGTGCGACATTCATTCCCCTGTATGATTATTGCATCTACATCATGTGTGTTAGAATGGCTGAACATCCGTTCGCCATTCATTATTGTCTCGATATTCGCATTCGGAACACCCAATTCTTCAACTGATACATTACCCAACTCATCACAACTATCTATCAACTGCACCAGATGGTCATCCACTTTTTCATCTTTCTGAGTAACTTCCTCAATATACTTCTCCACATTATCCATGAGATGGATAAGTGTCTCTATGAACACGCTAATTTCCATTCCAGTGTGTCTCTTGAAAGATATTTCAGTCAGGTCTTGATCATAATCTGATGTAAATTCCCCACTTATGAATGACTGAAATTGGTTGTGGATCACTTGAAGTGCAGCACTGGAACTATCCTTTTGAACCTTTTCTTTATCAAGTTGTTGTTCTAATTGTTCTAAGTTCAATAATAATGTTCCCGTTAATGTGGATAATTCTTGACGAAAAATGGCAATGCATGTTCGTTCCATTCTTATCGGTGTGAGTAACATGAGGTGTGAGTGAAGTTGTTGATAAGGTTCAATGCTACTTTCCTTTTGCATGGCATTCCGTAGCCTGAATGGGTGCAAATCTTTCTCATTGGACTCCGAGCATGAAGAACTCAAATCATCATTGATTGATTCCATCATCAGTGTAACCGTTCAGTGTAGCAAACATTATCATTGTTGTCCACAGCATCATACAATTTAAGTACTTCGAAAAATTACCGGGTCATTAGAGTAAGACATGATGTGGTAGAATGCACGGGATTTTACAAGTCTATGATTTAAACCGAGAAATAGAATCTTTCTCGGGATTTTACTAAAATCAAGACCAAACCGTTAAGCAATGACCAATGGAATGTGTTAAGATGACTTCTGTTCGGAGCGGATTTAGGCCTTTAGTTCATTCGGTGTGCCATTCTCCTCGTTCTCACGGTCGTTTTGATGGGTAGAATCTGAAAACGGATTACGGATCAAAAGTTATAGCCGTTTGAAGTTTTGTCGGAAAAGTCAACAAAAGCAGCGATGAAATGGTCAAACCGCTTCTAACAATCCTCTATGAAGGCAACTCGCTAGTTACAAGTCGCTAGATGCTCAAGTCACTAGAGACAACGCGCTATGAACCAAGTCGCTACACACAAGTCGCTATGAAGCAAGTCGCTACACACAAGTCGCTATGAACCAAGTCGCTAAACACAAGTCGCTATGAACCAAGTCGCTAAAGAGCAACTCGCTAAGTGGCCAAGTCGCTAAAGAGCAACTCGCTAGTAACAACAGAGACAAGTTGCTAGAAATTGTAAAGACAAGTCTCTACGCCAAGTCTCTACGCCAAGTCTCTACGCCAAGTCTCTACGAAAATAGGCGCCAAGTCTCTACGCCAAGTCTCTACGCCAAGTCTCTACGCCAAGTCTCTATGCCAAGTCTCTACGCCAAGTCTCTACCAAAAATAGGCTACAAGTCTCTAGACAGATACATTGAATCTGGACATAACCACAAGTCTCTACGAAAAACATAACAGCAAGTCTCTACGAAAAACATAACTGCAAGTCTCTAGAAAAACCATAACTGCAAGTCTCTTCGAAAAACATAACTGCAAGTCTCTACGAAGAACATAACCACAAGTCTCTACGAAGAAATATAACTACAAGTCTCTACGAAGAACATATTCAAAAGCACCACTTTCCAATCCAAAAACAACCCAACCACGATGATTCAAGCCTTCTAAATCAAAACCTAAACACTTATGATGATCTTAAACACAAAAGTACAATCAAAATCTAAACTTTAACACTAGAAATCAACCAAATGATGCAAAAACCACTAAACTTTCTCAAACTCAAAAACCACCTAAAAACCACTAGAAATCCAAAGATATGTAAGAGATGATCTAACCATGGCTCTTGATACCAATTGTAACATATTGGATTTCATAAACACATAACAAACAATAATATAGGTCGAATTGTTTAGAGGTTTTAGAGAGAGAAAGTGGGAGCCTTTCTAGAGAGAGAAAGTGAAAGAAAACATAGAAGGTTAGATTAAGATGAATGAAAGGTCCAACCCTCTACCTTAGGAGGTAGAGGGTATTTATAGTTACAAACTACACATCCTCCTTCGGTCTGTGGATCAGGCATACAGTGGGTAAAGACTTGTCCGTCCTCCACGGTGTTGCACTAAACTAAACTACGCTACAAACTAACTAATAAGCTACTAAATAACGTAACTAACGACAAGTCTACGAGCTAAACTATGCTAGATAATATTTGGGGTGACCGACACTTTAACATGGAATTTCCAATTCCTAACACGGACAGAGATAGCCGCTTCACCTCAAACTTCTGGAAGTCACTTCAAGACGCTTTAGGATCTAACCTTGACATGAGCACCGCTTACCACCCTCAAACTGATGGGCAAAGCGAAAGAACCATTCAAACTCTGGAGGATATGCTAAGAGTGTGTGTGATAGATTTTGGAAATGGCTGGGATAAGCACTTGCCATTAGCCGAGTTTTCTTACAACAACAGCTATCACACAAGCATCAAAGCTGCACCGTATGAAGCACTCTACGGCCAAAAGTGTAGATCACCCGTATGTTGGGCCGAAGTCGGAGAAAGTCAACTCACTGGTCCAGAGCTCATTCAAGAAACTACTGAGAAGATTGTACAAATCAAAAACTGACTACAAGCAGCTCGTGACCGTCAAAAGAGCTACGCGGAAAAAAGAAGGAAACCACTTGAGTTTCAAGTGGGAGATAAAGTTATGCTAAAAGTTGCGCCATGGAAAGGCGTAATCCGCTTTGGAAAACGTGGAAAGTTAAACCCTTGTTACATCTGACCCTTCAAAATTCTCGCAAGAATCGGACCGGAAGCATACCGACTCGAATTACCACAAGAACTCAGCTCTGTGCACAACGTGTTCCACGTATGCAACTTGAAGAAATGTCTTTCTGATGAAACTCTTGTTATTCCCTTGGAAGAGATCCAAGTCGACGAAAGATTGAATTTCGTCGAGAAACCCATTAAGATTATGGATCGAGAAATCAAACGGCTTAAACAAAGCCGCATTCCTATCGTCAAGGTATGCTGGGATTCTCAAAGAGGTCCTGAATACACGTGGGAACGTGAAGACCAATTCAAGTGTAAATACCCACATACTTTCTCAACTCCAGCAAGTAATCCTAACTGAAAACCGAGGACGGTTTTCATTCTAAAGGCGGGGAGGATCTGACACATGGTAAATTTTCACTAACATTTAACTAGTAAATGATAATTTATTTTTACTAAACCTAGTCATTAAGCATGCATAAGCTTTGCCTGATCATTTGAGTAGTTAACCCTCATACAGTAGACTATTGCATCACTTTTTCATTCATTCATTTTATGAATATTTCATTTTTGTATTATGATTAAATTGTAAGACGAGAGGTTATCTCGTTTTTCCCCAGTGACTGACACAGCACGCGTACCGACACTATGATAAGGATAAGTAAAACAAATGACAAACTTCCGTAATGAAAATATTACTAAGATAATAATATTTCCAATACGTATTTATAAGATACTACAGTATAAAAATTATCGAACATTAATACATCGGTCACGGTATTAATTCGCGGAACTCAAAGTATTTAACACAACTCTCACTTTAAATTAAAACACTTATCAATACAAGTTTATCACTTTACAAACCAAAAATACTTATGTAATTTAACTCTTTTGCTCACATTTTAAATAAACCTTTACAAAATTTAGGAAAACATTATCATCTTTTTTTTTTCCTTTCTTGGTTTATCCGTCCCCCCTCCCACTTTCACTTTTGTCGTGACTTATTCTCACCCACACCCACACGTTTTCTTTTCCTCTCTCAAGATAATACCACAAAACCTTATCTTCTCAAAGAAACCATCTACTTTCCCTGCTACCCATGCTCTACGCCTAGGTCAATGCACCCAAAAGGGGGATTGATAAAAATGGAACCGGCAATGGATCCTTTCATCCTCACCTCTTCATCCAAGATAATTTGATGAATGTTTTTGTTGGGTTTTCACCAACCCGTGCGCAGCCACACAAAAGGGAGAGCTCAAGATAGTCATAGGTGCTTCATAAGTCACCATCCTTATTCCATTTCTCCAATGAGAATACGCCTAGTGGAGAGGTAAAGACAAAGTAGAACCAAGTTTGGTTACCACTCACCTTACGAGGTGGGGAAGATGAGTCAAAGACTCCTTTCTTAATCCCTTCTTATGCTACTCGAGAGACTAAAGACACATACAAATGAAATCTCAAACCTACCACAAAGAGTAATATTCTCAAGGGTGTCGAGAAGCTGTTGAGTTTTGCTCGGAATCAATTGAGAGGTTCGATTTGTGTGGGGTTTCTCGGGTTAGCTTACATCCTCAACATTTGCTCATCCCACTCTTAATAAGGTTCAATGTCCTCCTCATTTTGTAATTTCGTTATAATGACATATTATTTGATGATGTTTTGTCAAGGTACGAATAGCATAAGTAGAGATTGTTGTTATTAATTTACCTTGTGATTTCAAGTATATGAAAATTTCTCTTGTAAACTTTGGATGTTGTTGGATTCTTTTGTTTTGGTGTTGTCGAGTTATTAATCAAAGGAAACAAAAGTTGAGTTTTATATGTCATAATCTTTGGTGTTTGATAAACAATCTATGTTAACTTAGAGTTAAGTGGTTATTTGCAAAATTGAGTCGGTTTGGTTTTATTGTCGAGAAAGGGGAGTTAGAAAAGATAAGTTTGTAAAACCTACTAAGGTCAAATGGTATCAAATCTGGAAAATCTTGTGGGTCATGAGATTAAACTTAGTAATTATATGTTGAGTTTAGGTCGAGAGTATGAAACAAGATGATATAGATGAGTCAAGTGTTCTAGGATCACAAGCTGATAGTTACATTCTTTTCCCAGCCAACATTCAAGTCATGTAAATGAGTCGAACCATGTCATAGACTTGCCTAAACATGAGAAACATGCGTGTTATCTTAGTGTTGTGGGACTCAAATTTTCAGTTATGAGCATTGTGTCTAAGCTGTCTTGTATGCCTAGGGAGAAATCCATGACGAATGTACTCTTTTACTAATAAACATTATGAGTAGTCAAGGTCCGTAATGGTAAAATAGATGGCGGGATCGAACCAAGTTGAGTAGTACTCAACTAATATATGGTGTCGTCACCCCCTTTACTCACATTTTCTAGTTAACGAAGTTAGCCAAATATCGTTCGAGACAAGGCTTGTACATGATCATCTCCCCTTGTTATCTTGTCTTTATTAAGTACATAATTGTCATCAAAATGGATATGCTTGAGACTATGTAAGTGAGTCAAAAACTTCATTTTTGTAGTACCATGGTGATGGGTCATACTCACTGGTCGAAAGGTTAGGCTTCACGAGTTAAAGCGTGAGCGAACAAGTGTCTCGAGCATGTTACTCACGTTATGCTTGAAAACCAAAGATGTGAGCAATTGCAATAAAAGTCTAGAAATGAGTAATTTTCCTAAAACTGAAGTAACACAAAGTGAAGTAAAGTTGTTGGACCAGCCCTCTTCCCTCGTGCATATACCCCATCGAGATCAGGCCTAAAAATCTAGTGCCTTATTTGTGTTCGAAACTGGGCCACAGCCCATGGAAAACCTGGGAAGTCCATTTGAATATCAAAGCATGTCGCAAACCAGGAAACAAATGAACCAAACTTATTATCTCGCCTTCCACCCTTTTCATCTCGTACACGTTGTCTTAGCGTCATAAAACTTAATACAATTAAGCAAGTGCTAGAGTATTACTACACGAGAACAAATGATGAAAATGTAATCTACATGAATAAATGTTACACCAAAGTTTAACGTCTAGCACACACGAATACTTTTATCTATGTCGAGAAACTTAATTGTCAAGGACAATGTATGTTACATACAAATATTGATAAATAAATGGAGACCATCAAGTCATTCAACCAATTCTGTAGCTTTCAAATTTAACTTACATATTTTCTAAATACCACTAGAAAAAAAAACAAACTAATATTTGCTTTTGACAATGCTACTAAGTGTCAACTCAAATAAGTATATGTACATTTTGTATATTTACTAATAGAACACCATGATTATTTTAAAACAACTTTTACATCAATAACACCATTATAAGGTCAACGTGAAAAGTATATATACTTCGTATACTTACTAGTAAAATCATTTTAATAATTTTTACAAACTAAAGTTTAGTTTTATTGCAATTATAAAGACAATTGAACTACTTTAAGTATGTAATACTTAAAAAAATGAACTAAAACATTGCCCTCCTTATCTAGGTCGCGTGTCGGTGCCGCTTCACAACAATCACCTAACCTTACTTTCGGATTGCATTTTGCTAAGGTGAGTTTTCATAGCCCCTCTTTTACTTGATAAACTGTTTTATAAATTTTGGGGTGAGAAAATATGCAAAACCTTTTTATGGACCTAAACTATTGCATGATTACTATTACGTGGTTTAGCCTAAGCCCTTATGTCCCTAGAGAATGCCCCTTTTTCATGAACCGTCAATTCCCCATTGGGAAGCGCGAATGTTATAAATAGATCTATTGAGGGTGACTCCTCCGTTCGGTTGGCCCTGCTTAGGCCAAGGCGAAACGTATACCATGTCGGAAACGAGTGTTAAGGAACAAAACACTCCCTATGGGCCCCTATATTGTATGATATCTTTTAGCATACAGAAACTGTCGTAGTATTGGTTACATGAACTTAGAGCTAACGTAATAGACATTCACCCATATAACATTATATTCGTTGTAATGATTATATGACTTTGCTTTGGTCCAAACTTAGTGTTTTAATCTTAAACCTATGAACTCACCAGCTTTTAGCTGACCTTTTTAGCATATTTTCTCAGGTGCTAAAATTGTGAACTTGGATGCAAGGCAAGATGGCGGTAAATGGTTGTAGTAGTAACTAAAGAAGTGTTTTTACACAAACTGATGTTTTAAATTGGGACCACTGAACTTTTGGGATGTGCCCATTTAGCTAAACAATGTTGTAAGATAATGTTTTAAAACTATTTATGAAATTAAAACGGAGTATGTATTCCGTTCTTTATTACTTGTGTTGTGATCTCCGATTTCGTAACATTCCCAAATAACACGTATGCTTCCGCTAAACAAATTTGGGGGTGTTACATGATTGGATCCCTGATGTACCTCACAGCTAGTAGACCAGACATCTTGTTCGCTGTGTGCATGTGTGCTAGATATCAGGCTAAGCCTACTAAAAAGCACCTTGAAGCGGTTAAACGGGTCTTTTGGTATCTCCAAGGAACCATCAATATGGGACTATGGTAACCGAAGGACACCGGTATGTCACTAACAGCCTATGCAGATGCTGATCATTCAGGATGTCAAGATACACGTCGAAGTACATCAGGAGGTGCTCAGTTTTTGGTTGATAAGCTTGTGAGCTGGTCTTCAAAGAAGCAAATGAATACTTCTATTTCCTCTACAGAGGCTGAATACATAGCCATGTCATCTTGTTGTGCTCAAATTCTATGGATGAGATCCCAATTATCTGACTATGGCTTTGAATTCAACAAAATCCCTCTGTACTGTGATAATAAAAGTGCTATTGCCCTCTCATGCAACAACGTTCAACACTCAAGAGCAAAGCACATCGACATTAGACATCATTTCATCAGGGAACAAGTGGAAAACGGTGTGGTGGAACTCTATTTTGTGAAGTCAAAATACCAATTAGCAGACATCTTCACCAAAGCTCTTCCAATAGAACGTTTTGAGTTTTTCTTCCGACTTGGCTTGAAAAGCCTTCAACCAACATCAAACGTCTTGAGGAGGAAGGCGAGGAGTAAAGGTTAATGACTCTATCATCTCCTTGTAAATATCTATTCGAAAAACAAAATTCAAAATTACAAAACCTTCAAAAAGCAAATAGAAAAATAGAAAACTTTCAAAAATCTATAAAAATTTAAAAAAAAAATAATAAAAAAATAAATAAATACTATCATTTTGTCATGTTTTTCTCTAATTCAAAAATATATACGGTCCTTGTGTTGTCATTCAAAGAATGACACGGGACTTTAGATATTGTTCGAATATTTTTATTAAAAAAAATCAAAAATTATTTTTGGGAGAAAGTGAAACAATGGTTTATTGTCATTTCAGGCAGTAACCCGCTTTTCAAAGAAAGAACAGAGCCATGCTTTATCTCGTGTTTCAAATATCATGCTCTGATTCTAAAAACAAATGTTTGTCATTAACAAGACAAATGTTTCATTTCAAATATTTTTCCTTCTAATGATTCTTCTGAAAAGTATTTGTCATCTAATGAAAACGCAGTTATTTTGGAAAACACTCCAAACTCTATTTTTGAAAATCATCATAGCTTTCAGATGTCAAAATCTTTGATTGAGGGGGAGAATGGTTTTTCAATTAAATCAAAGTGTATTTTTCAAACAACTGGCACGTAAATGTGCAAGGTCTACTCTAAATGTTTTACAATTAGTTTATACAATTGGTACAAGACCTTGATTATTATAATGTTTTCTAAAAGGATACTCTAGCATGTCTAATCTTTGGAGTCTTATGTTTCAAACTTGATCCTTATCGGTTAAAATGTTTTCATAAGAAAGTCACAGTTCTCCTCAAAAGCTTTCAAAATCAATTTAAATCTACAGAGATCACAAATCTCAAATGATTTGATAATTGTGATCGGGGGAGAATTTGTGATTTAAATTGGATTTAAACTGATAATTCGATAATTGGTTTCATAAGTGTTTAGCATGTTTTCCTCCCCGCATGTGACAAACGATTTCAAATTGTCCATGCACATGTTGAGGGGGAGCATCTACTTTAAACCTCAAATTATTGAAACGTGATTGAATTGTCTCTAAGTGCAGGTTCCCTCTAATATGTGCAAAACTCTTTCAAAACTTGAGGCACATATTGAGGGGGAGCAAACTTTTGAAAACCTCATCCTTCCTCAAAATGTTTTATCTACTCAAATTGATTAGGAAGTGATGATAATCATTTTAGAAAATTTTAATCAAAAGATTGGACCTTTCATTCTTAATCTAACGATTTCAAAGATCTCTTGCCTCCATGTGCTAAACAATTTAATTTTTATGCATATGTTGAGGGGAGCATTTCTAAAATATCAAAACAATTAAGATACAAAATGCTTTGATTCTATATCACAAGTATCTTGATTGATTTTCAAATGGTTTTCAATTGATTTCAAGGCGAAAGAACTATATCAAAAGACCAACCAACTCTACTTTATGCATGGTGATAAAAGGATGATAAGGTTAGGTTGAGGTCCCATGATCCGCCAGAACCGGAGGGATCTACCCAGGGACAATCCACTAGTTAGTGTAGAAGTCCTTAGGTATGATGATAAAAGGAGAAAAAAAAGATATGGGAAGAGTCTTGATTTGGCCGAGCTAGTACTAGAATAAACCCAACAAGGCTCTAGTTATGATGTATCGGTAATCACTGAAGGGGTTGAAGCATGAAAAAGAATTGAATGTGGAAAAGGGTGAAAAGAAATAGCCCTCCATTTTTTCAACCTTAGGGCAGAAACCGGGTTCAATTCATATACTACTGGTGTTTACCAAGGTAACATCGGTATTGAAGACAAGACGTCATGGACCCAGTGACGCATTGCACTTCAACTTTCCAAACCACTCAAGTTCCTCTTAAAAGGACTTGTTTCATTCTCACGGGGAACCGACATAATCTATCGACTTTCTCTTAGAGATAGTTGGTATTGAAGAAGGAGTCCCTCTCCCTAGTCTCCGGCATAGGAACCAAATATGCACAATTGAGTCTAGATCCACGAGATCATCATATAAATCTCTTTAGGACACTTTCAATGAAGACTCTCTGTTTCACACAATGTGGAAAGAGAGATTATATCTTATGAGTCCTACGCATTATCCTTGTGGTATTGCCAGAACATCTGAGTGATATGCAAACATATTCACAATGAAGATGGAAAGCCTTCTGGAGCCAACATCATACAAGCTCCTGGTGGGTGGCATGTGAGATCTATCCAATAGATCAACCATGTGACAACTGAACAGAAACGATGGGGAGATTCAATATTTTGAATCAATCCTGGTTCAGTTATGGATTGACGGATACCTTTGAAAAACCGGTCGTTGTGCTTAAAACTCTTTTTAGCACATCGATGTGTACTTATTTCTCAAAATAAAAGGTGTTTATGATTGATAATTGATTTTCATTAAAACCTTCGTTGTATTGCAAAAACAATTTCTATTGAGCAGTACACGATTGTTTTCAAATCTCTTTTCATCAATCGGTGAATCTCAATTCACTGGTTCACTCACTCTGTGTTGTCTTCTTTGAGACGTTCTGGTTTGAGAACGGCTAGAGCATTTGCGAAACCACAAGGAAATTCTTGAATTATACGATCACGAGGCGGTACATGTCTTGATCAGCGGGAACCGTGGGCGTGTACCTCAATTCAACGAAAGTGATCAAAGACACTTTCGTGCACTTTATTGCTAACTGTGTTTATGCGGGAACATCCGACGTTTGCGCTGATCGAGAATGGAGCGGTCAATCCATAGCCGCATGCTCACTCAACACATTCAGTTCAAAGAAATCATGATTAGTGCATCAATGACTCTGATATTTTCACTTCATGCTTCGCTATCTTTGCTGCCAATATCATGAATCTACTAAAGCTTCCGCTACTCTGATAAGAATATATCATGATCCAGAATGTGAGCATGTCGGACCAAAAAGTCACAACATCACATAGTACCAACACCACAATGGATGAGTTAGAGATTAATGTGGCTGATGATCTCAAAGCTGGCTCAAAACTCATTATCACGTGGATCAGTTAAAGACCTCCACTCAGATTATCCAAACATGCAAAAATGAAGAATCAAAGACTACGAGCTACAGAACAAAGAACATGAACAAGAATTCAAGAACTATCTCAATGAAATATCTGTTTGTATTCTATGTAATTTTAATGTGTGTTTGAGGTGACCTCCCTTAGGGGGAGATTGTTAGGATTTGGAAAATCCAATAGTTAAAGTGTCGGTCACCTCAAGTATATGTAATCGTTAGAAAGCACGTAGTCGTAGTTATTTGTTGTTAAGTAGTATTTAGTTATGTAACACCGTGGAGGACGGACGGGTCTTTACCCACTATATGCCTGATCCACAGCCCGTCAGGTGGCGTTTTATTGTAAGACTATAAATACTCTCTACCTCCCAAGGTAGAGAGTTGGAGCTCATAATAAGATTTTTCTTTCTCTCACTAAAGTTCCCAAACCTCTAACTTTCTCTCTCTAAAACTCTTCTTATACGCCTACTAGTGTTTGTGTTTTGATGTGTATGTGAAATCCAATATGTTACATCTTAGATAGTTGTTCCTAGGTGCTTACGCCAAAGCGGTGGAGGTTTGATCTAGTCTCAAGCTTATGGTAATCTATGTACTATGCCAATTAATGAGTGTTTATCTTCCATTTCCATTTACTATATTTCATATAAACCCGAGAGATGAGAGAATCCAAACACCCCTTGTGAGGTGCTAGTATATAATTTTCGTGCTTATTATGACTATTGCGGTGCTTTTACCTGTTGTGAATTATTTTAAACCTTTGCTTCATGCCCCCTAACTTATAAATTGATTGGCCAAAAGCACATTTGCTTGAGGACAAGCAAATACCAAGTGTAGGCATATTTGATAAGGATTTAAAACGTACACTTTTAAGGGGTCATTTAAGCACTTAATCGACCACTTTTATATCCGTTACTGCTTAATTTCGTTCATTTTCACTTTTTAGGTCTCTTGAAGGAAAATGCTGGAATGATGCACATTTGAACGAAAAGGAGTGAAAACATGAAGAAAACCGCAAAGTCAAGATCGAATCCACTAAAGTTGCTCAAAATGAACCTGACGGCGTCCCAACCAAAGGGCGACGCCGTCCATCTATACAGATTTGATAAAAACATGCACCAGATGACTCCGTGGAATTTTTGCTCATAACACCTGACGGCTTCAGGCTTTGAAGAAGAAGGGCGTCACTCAGACTTTTCATCTCAGACGGCCTAGATCCAGAACCAAGACGACGTCCCATATGAAAACTGACGGCGTCACAACTCCAAGGTGATGCCGTCCCATCGATAACTTGGCCAAGACGAAAACCCTAATGATGGCGATCTGACGGCATCGTACCTATAAGGCGACGCCGTCGCACATGTAAATCTATATATAGAATTCGATTTTCCTGCATTTAGAGAGGTAGACTTTTGGAGTAAAAACCCTAAACATTTGTAGTCCGACTTGGACAGTATCTTAGGGTCCCAAACCCTATTTTACACATCAAGATAAGTGTTTTAATCCAATAGTATCATTATGTCTTCCCTTGATTGTGTGTATGCTTGATTGTTTAACATGTCTAGCAAAATTTCTTGTGTGTTTTCTTTGATCTATGAAACCTAGTCAATAATTATTGTTAGGTTGTCTCTTATCTTAATTGTAATTGGCTTAGGAGTGCAACTAGGCTATCGTTGTGTTTAATGCTTGAATAATCTTTGTGAAAGTTAGTTTATGAATAATCTAGCGGATTTCGTAGGCTAAACCCAAAGGTAACCTCAAAGAGTTAGGGCATATGCACACCCTACGACTTCAGGAAGCACAACGTGTTAAGAATAGGGACGTGACAATTCAACCATCAATAAAAGATAACTAGGGAGTAATAGTATCTAGGTAAACACAATTTTTAATCATCATACGAGCACACATCAAATAGACATAGCTACCCGTAGAATTAGATAATTAGAATAGTAGAAGTAATCGATAGAAGTACCACCCCCAAACCAATTGCCCCAAGATTTTACCCTTAGCTTTCTAAAAAACTAATAAAAGATAAAAAAAAAAAAAGACTCGTCCTCAACCCCCACCTTAGCGTAATACACTTCTTGCTAGCTTTCCTATTCCTCTAGAGAACGATATCAATCCCCGAGGCTTACCCAATACTACACTACAACGATTAGGTTCACTGCCTAGGGTATTGAAAAACTTGCTCGACGAAAAGGAAGTTCCTTTGACCCCGAACGCGCATCAGCAAGCTAGATCTTGTTTCATATATTTAACTACTACTAACAAATACCAACTAAGAGTGTTACTGTAGACAAATAGTTTCTATGTTAAATATTAAGAAAAGCACCCAGTAACGATATTTTCAATGTAATCCAGCGGCAAAGGGATGTAATGATAAATGCGAGGATGTACGTTCGACACCTGCTTCTAGCCTTTTTCCTTCTTTTTTTTATTTTGCTTCAAAAACATTTGGACAGACCTTGAACTTTCAACCAGCCACCAACAAGCCCCTGAACTTTCAGCAAGTTACCAATAAGTCTGTATATTATATTTTTATTGCTACCTATATTATTTTCATGTGAATGTGTTGTTTCGAGTCTAAATTGAGTTGTTCACCTTAATACAATGTTACAAAGAGTGCTTAAGGTCATAGTGTCAGAAATTATATGTGTAGATATTAGCATCAAATATATATGATGTAAAAAGGATTCATTATGGGTTAAGTGGATTAATGCGTACAGGTTAAGGGGTAAATGTATTTGGGATATTGATGTTCATCACACAACTGGTTGGAGTTGGAGACAGATCATGAGGCTTAGAGATAGAATCAGAAGTCATATTGGTGTTAAGATAGGCAATGGAAAGAGTTGTTTTGTTTGGTTTGATAAATGGCATATTAGTGGTCCTTTAAGCAAACTGATTTCTCACAATTTCCTTGTGTCTAATGGGTTTGATTTAAATGATAAAGTCTTGGATTGGATTGATAATGGTAAGTGGGTTTGGCCGTTGGATTGGGTTGGTAGGTTTGATGTGGTTACTAATGTTCTTGTCCCTGTTTTAAGTGATTTAGAAGATAAGGCTATTTGGTACAACAAAAACTATGATATTGTTGATTTTAATGTCAAAGAGGCTTGTGAGATTATTAGAGAGAATGTGCCAGAGGTTATATGGCATAAGCATGTCTGGTTTACGCAATGTATACCTAGACATGCTTTCATTCTTTGGATGGCTATAAAAGGCAGATTAAAGACTCTTGACAGACTTTCCCGTTGGTTTAATCTGAACAGTAGCTGTTGTTCTTTGTGTTCAACTTGTATTGATTCACACAGTCATTTGTTTTTTGATTGCCAATTCTCTAGTTTTTTATGGGACAAATTGAAAGTTATGGCGAGACTTGATAATTTAAGTAACATTTGGGCTGAGGTTATCTCTGGAATCTGTATTAAGAAGACTAGTAATTCTATTTGGAGTATCATTCAAAGGCTTGTTTTTGGTGCTTCGGTTTATTTCATATGGCAGGAGCGAAATTCTAGAATGTTTGGAGGTAAGAGTAGGTCTGTTAATGATGTGTTTAATCAAATTATCAATGTGGTGAGACTTAAATTGCTTAGTCTTAATATTAAGAAGTCTAGTGAGGTGAGTAAGGTTGCTGAGATATGGGATCTTCCTGGTCTGGGTAGGAAAGAGTTTGATGGGCTTGTTGAAGACATGGATATTGATGACATCACATAATGTGTTTGTTAAGTTTGGCCTGCATAAGTTCAGGATTAACTTCATGCAGTTTAGGAGTATCTTAAGATGGTATAGTGTTCATAATGGGTATAATGGTTATAATCTGTTTTGGAGGTATGGGAAGAAGAATGTGTGGATTGATTGGTGTTGGGTCTGTTGGCTATGCACTACAGAAGAAACCAGGCTTTATGGTTGGCTTATCTATAGTATTTATGGTGAAGATGAAGGGCTTAATACTATGGTTGAGTCTAATCATACATGTTCTGTTAATACTCTGCGCTGGCTAGCTGATAAGGATGATTGGATGAGTATTGGGTATAGTTATTGGCCTTGCATTTTCTCTAATTGTTCTGACTTTCTGCTGTGGTTACTTCTGTTTTCTAAGATTTGTTGCAGAGTCAGGACTAAAGACCATATGCTATTTTGGTTCATTTGGTTCTTGTACGAGTTCTGTTTTATGCGGGAAAAGTGGTGTCCCAGCCTCTATCTACTCTCTGTTTGTTGCAGCCTTGTTGATTGTCAAGTTCTCAAGCTGTACTTTGGTTTTGACACCACTATGATGGGGAGGTTTAAGGGAAGGATGCACTCTTTTCCTACCCTTACGTTTTTCCCTTTGGGTTTTACTTTGGGTAGGTTTTTAAGGAGGCATCTTCCCTTAAATTTGCTACACTGGCACTCCCTTTATGGATATTTTATGGATGATGGTATGATGTCTTGGATCACTGTTTTTGGATTCAGTTTCTTTGTCTAATGATCTTTGTCTTATGGATGAGCTTGTTGGCCTTGGATGCATATCTTATGGATTTATTATAGATGTATTTTGAGATTTGCAGGTTTTCTAATAAGCCTTAGTGTATGGTGATGTTTTGGGGTGCTTTGGTTGGTCCCTTTGAACCTTCAATGATTCAGAGTATACTTTGGTTTGTTAGTTTATTCCTGGTCTCATTGTCTTTTGGTTCTGTAATTTGTTTCCTTTTGATTTTCAGTTTTGTATACATTCAGTTGTGCATTTATTTCTGTTTGTATGTTGAGCATGGGTATGTCCATGGCCATTGTGCTTTTTAGCCAAAGCATGCTTTTAGGGATGTATCCTTTAAGCTTTTTTGCTTTGGACTTGTTTTGTAGTTTTGTTGCCTTTTTGGCTCTTTCTTAATAAATTTACCATTAAGAATAAAAAAATATATATATGATGTACACATTAAACTATTATGCCACAATGATCTGAGAATACGATAATAACCACATAGATAAGATGAACGAGTACAACATACCGGAGGTCGTAGTGGATGTTGACATGATGTAGAGAACACCTTAATCATAAACTAGTTTCTCTCCTTTGACCCACTTAAGTGTAGAGAGCTTGATAGATAGCTAAATGACTCTACTTGTGTGTGTTGGGTAGAGAGAGGACTAGTCTTATATATAAGCTTAAAAGTTAGTATGTCCATCAATACTAACAAATAAAACGGTCAAGACTTAAAGTACCATTAGGAGCACTCAATATATTGAATTCAAATGATTACATAATGAGTATACATTTAAGTATATATAACCTACAATTCAATATGTGATGATAATGTGACAACAATAGCATGTCACATTTTTAAATTCTCCCACTTGACACGATATTCCTGCATGGTACAACTTAAGGCTAGCAAATTAAATCTTATTAACCGTCATCTTAAGTATCTCAACATAACAAACCACATAATGGGGATTATGGCGGTCATACACAGTATTTCTCGTATACTCCCTTCCATATATCACAACATTATGATCTCACCATGCTAGATTCATGAGTTATATACAAATAACTTATAGTCCACATACTTGTTATGATAACACATACAAATTTATTATTCAAACACAAATGCATGCATAATAACATAATGAATAAGAAATAAAGTCAGAAACATTTTATTGAGATCAAGAGTGTTTAGAACATCAGAATTTGTTATCAATACTACCAAGATCCAACCTAGGAACATGTTTTGTAAATGTATTTGGTGGTAAACCCTTGGTTAGAGGATCAACAATCATGAGAATGTACTAATATGTTCTAGATACACTCTTTGTTTATGAATTTCCTCTTTCATGATAAAGAACTTTATGCCCATGTGTTTTGGACCTTTAGAGTACTTATCGTTCTTAGAGAAAAGAAGTGACGCGGAATTATCACAATAAATTTTCAAGGGCTTGCTTATAGTGTCGACAACCCCAAGCCCTGAAATAAAGTTCCGCAACCATAATGCATGAATTGTAGCCTCATAACAAGCTACAAACTTTCGGTGGCTTTCTTACACCATCTAATCACTTGCTCATATTGAATCTCTCAAGAATCTTATCGATAGGCTTTTTGAGACAGTCATAATAGACCTTTTGATCTGTCACGAAATATTGAAACTCCAATCACAAAGGATGCCTCACCCATATCTTCCATTTCAAAATTCTTAAAGAGATATACTTTAGTCTTATGCAATAAACCAAAGTCATTAGTCGCAAGTAAAATATCATCAACATATAGAACCAAATATATAAACTTGCTCCCACTGATCTTGCGGTATATACATCGATCAAAGATGATTTCTTCAAAACCAAAAGATTTAATGGTATCATTGAACTTAATATACCATTGCCTAGAAGCTTGTTTAAGTCCATATATTGATTTCTTCAATTTACATACCATCTTTTCTTTATCCTCAATGAAAAACCCTTCAGGTTGTTTCATATAAACTTCCTCCTCAAGATTTCCATTCAGAAAGGCGGTTTTCACATCCATTAGATGTATTCAAAATGAGCTACTAATGACAATATTATTCTCAACGAGTCCTTCTTTGAGATAGGTGAAAAAGTCTTGTTGTAATCAATGCCATCTTTCTGATTATAACCTTTGGCTACAAGTCTAGCTTTATATCTTTCAACATTGGCTTTAGAGTCACGTTTGGTCTTAAAGACCCATTTAAAACCAACTATTTTAAAACCTTCTGGCAAGTTTACAAGATCCCAGACTTTATTTTGAGCCATTGATTTCAACTCTTCTTTCATAGCATTAATCCACATTTCAGACTTCTCACTTTCTATGGCTTGTGAAAAGGTTACAAGATCATTATCAATGCCAATATTAAAATATGTCTCTTGCAAGTAAACTATATAATCATTAGGAATAGCTGACTTTCTAACCCTTGCAGGTTTGTTTAATGTTATTTCAACAGGTTAACTTGTTTGAGTTGGTAAATTAGTTCCTTCATGGGGTGTTTGTTCATTATTCAATTGTTGTTCTTGATTTTGAAATACATGAACAACATTCGGTGCAGTTGTGGATTTATGAACATTCATGAGTGATGGATCATCACCCCTTATTTCATTAATATCCACAACTTGACTTTCAACACTCCCACTAACTTCACCATTTTCTATAAATTTGGCATTGCCTGTTTCAACAATTCTAGAACCGTGGTTTGGACAATAAAACCTATACCCTTTGGACTTCTCTGGGTAACCAATAAAGTAACCGCTAACGCTTCAAGAATCCAATTTCTTTTCTTGTGGATTATAAACTGTGCTTTTGCTGGACAACCCCAAACATGCAGGTGTCTCAGACTAGGTTTCCTTCCAGTCCATAACTCAAAAGGAGTTTTTGGAACTAACTTACTTGAAACCCTATTTAATAGATACACTGTGGTTCTAAGTGCATACATCCACAAACTTTTGGGTAAAGAGGATTTACTTATCATGCTCCTAACCATCTCATTAATGTTTTGTTTCGCCTTTCTGCCACGCCATTTTGTTGTGGCATGCCCGGCATAGTATATTGAGCACATATGCTGCGATTTTCAAGGAACTTCGCAAAGGGAACAGGAAATTTTCAAGATTCATCATACTTTCCATAATATTCACCACCTCTATCAGATCTTACAATTTTCACTTTTCTGTCAAGTTGTCTCTCAACCTCATTTACATATACCTCAAGGACATTTATAGATTGAGATTTTTCATGAATCAAATAGACATACCCATAATGTGAAAAATCATCTATAAAGGTGATAAAATATTTTCTCTAGTGAAGGATGGAGTATCAAATGGTCCATAAATATCGGTGTATATAATTTCAAAGAGATTACTGCTTCTTGTGGAACCTTTCTTCCTATGTTTGATTTGCTTACCTTTAATGCATTCCACACATAAGCCAAAATCAGTGAAGTCTAGATTCGGTAGAATCTCGTTCTTCACCAATCTTTGAAATCTTTCTTTGGATACATGACCCAAACGTTTATGCCACAAGAAGGCGGAATTTTCATTCACCATGCTATGTTTCATTCCAAGATTATGATCAACAGTAAATAGAGATTCATAAAAAACATCATCAAGTTTCAATTTATATAAATTAGCAATAAGAATACCATAACTAATAAAGGTTTTATTCTTATATAAATTAAAACGACCATTCCCACCACCATTAGTGTACCCACTAATATCAAGTCTTGGAACAGAAATTAAATTTCTAGAAATTGAAGGTACATATAGAGTATTCATTAGATCCAAGTGAAACCACATCTAACCTCAATTCGTAATTCCCTACTCCTTCAATGAGAGCCTTCATTCGGTTCCCCATAAAGAGAAATCCCTGCATAATATTGAAAACATGAGTAGTAGCTCCAGAATCAAACCACCAAGTATTAGAAGGAACTTCAGACAAGTTTGATTTAAAGTATACAGAAAGATAATGTATACCTTTCTTTTCGAACCAAGCCTTACGCTTAGGATAGTCCTTTTGGAAATGTCCATCTTTCCTACAAAAATTGCATTTATTGTCCCTTTGTTCCTTCTTTTCACCATTAGCAACCTTTGAGGTTGTAGCGTGTTGTTTCTTCTTAAAGTTCTTGGCTTTTAGTTTGAGCTTCTTGTTAACTCCTTGATTCACCAGGTTAACGGAGTGAACTCTTTGTTTCTTTAGTCTTGCTTCCTCTTGAATAAGCTTACTGGACAGTTCATCAATATTACACTTATCCTTTAATGTGTTATAATTTATGTGAAACAGTCCATATTCAGAAAGAAGTGAATTCATTATGAATTGCATCAAGAAAGAGTCATCCACATTCATACCTAGTGTCTTAAGTCTTGCTGCAGTATTGGTCATGTCAAGGACATGTTGCTGCATACTCTTGGAACTATTAAATTTTATGGTGGTGAGTTCAGCCATAAGTGTCCCTGCTAGTGCTTTATCAGCAGAACGAAACTTCTCTTTCACAAGCTTAAGAAAATCTTTGGCATTCTGATTCTCAATGCCAGGAAGAGAATACTTCATGTTGTTGGCAATTGCCATCCGCAAAAAGTTCAAGCAAAGTCTGTTAGACCTTGTCCATGCCTTATGGTGTGATTTTTGAGCCTTTGTACTATCATCAGTAAGGTCAGTAGGCCTATCCTCCAGTAGCGCCAAGTCAAGATCCAAAGTACCTAAATGGAAAGTGACTTGTTCGCTCCATTTAGAGAAATTCACACTGGTAAACAAGGTAACAGAAGAAGCTTGAGAGTGAAAGGTAATTGCGGAAAATATACATGTTTACTAGTTAAAAATTCATACGAGATAAAATAAATGAAGTATATATTATTGGTTTCCTTTGGGTAAACACAACAATATATCCTCATCATTATTAGTATGCAATAAGACTTTACAAGAAAATAAAATAAACTTCGTCAAATATATAAGCATCTTTGGATTACTATATACAGACAAAAGTATACTAATTTTCATCTTAAAGATTATTAGTTATAGAAGAATAACTTTTCCTTTGGGTAAAAATTCATAATTTCTATCAACTAACAAAAGAATCATAATAGCATTCTTTAAGATAACATTAATTATATAACTACAAATTTGAAATTAACTTGGCCACTTTGGTGACTAAAAAATTAATCTCACTTAATGTCATATAATATATAAATAGTTTTAAATTGCTATTAGAATGCAATAAAACTTTACAAGAAAATAAAATAGACTCTGTCAAATATATACACATCTTTGGATAACTATATACATAGACAAAGTATATTAATTTTCATCTTTAAATTTATTAGTTATAGAAGAATAATTTTTCCTTTGAGAAAAATACATAATTTCTATCAACTAATAAAAGATTTATAATAGCATTCTTTAAGACAACATAAATTATATGACTACAAATTTGAAATCAACTTGATCACTTTGGTGATTAAAAAATTAATTTCACTTAATGTCATATAATAAATAAATAAATAGTTAAAAGCTAATCAATGAAGATTTGAAACATACATATGTTACAAGCAATACATACTTCAAATTTTGTAACATCTATCTTCTTTAATATGTCAATCAATTTTATTATTAAGCATAATAGAAACCAATCAAGTTATTAATCACATTAAGATAACAAATGATTGTATGAGTCCAAATATTGTTTCTTAGCCACTATCATAATGTCATGTAATACACATGTTTGAAGACATATCATGAAAACACTAAACATCAAATGCACACGAAAGGCTAACCATACAAATCAAGGAAAAATACATTTGTTTTCTTAATTCATCATAAGTAGCTAAGTAACAATATATTTTTAACTTATGCGGAAGCCTTAATAAAGATTCTAGTTTCATGCATGCGAACTTAAATTAAAAGACAACGGAAAAGGATAATATGTAATTAAGGACAAGACGTTATTGTTAAATTTCAATTGACCATTTTCTTAGGCATAAGTAGCTAGACATGGTCAACATAAGTTAAAGTTACAAATAAACTAATATGTCTCCTAAAACAATAATTCATGTCTTTTAATTTTCTTATGTAAATTAAATCGAAACTTATTTGCTTAGTTAAAAGCATACGCTTGGGAATTTACAAGTAGAATTATAACTATGTGAAAAACATAAACTAGAATCAATCAAATATCAAGAACATGTCACTATCAAATAGACTAATTTCAATCATCATGTTATTCATTTGATAACGTCAAAGGTAATAACATCCATTAATATTACTCACTAATATAACTTCCTGTAAATTTAGTACATAAAACAAACAAATAATCCATAAAATAATAACGTGATTCGATGATGAGTAAATACATAATATGTGCATACTTTCTTTCTATCTTTTCAATATATCATGAGTCCACAAATTTACATTTCAAGCATAGACACATCATGTTAAACCTTTTTTTTCTTTATTCTCTATTAGTTTTAAATTTACTTCACAATCTAAGGACCATTATTATAATCAAAAACGTTGGCTCTGATACCACATGTAAGCAATTATATGTGTAGACATTAGCATCAAATATACATTATGTACACATTAAACTATTATGCCACAATGATCTTAGAATATGATAATAACCACATAGATAAGATGAACGATGTAGGACCTTAGATATATCAACTCTATCACACTAACACGTATTATGAAGCACGGATTGGTGACTTAAACTATGTATGGTGCGCTTGTAACTAGAGAGAAAGATAAGAGAACATGAAGTTTATTCCATATAAAAAACACACACTTACACACTCAAGCACACATACCAAATGACATGGTATGTGCCTTTTATACTTAAAACATAAAAGCCTCATGGGCTTTGGATAGGCTTTGTTTGGTTTGTGGATTGGTCTTACATTACAACATGACTAAACATAACATAACTAATAACCGGTTAGTTTAGCCTAATCCACGAGCCCATTGACTATTCTAATACCATATCTAACACATGTTATAAAGTTTCTAAACATGAATGACCATCACTTTCTATCACTTATTATTAAGGCTAACAATATCCCCCTAAGGGGTGGTCATTCAAAAGATGCTTCACTTGATTAGGTCTTTAGACTTCTTAATCTTGAACTTTGTATGTCGACATAGAATAGTCTTGATTCTTTGTTCCATCATACTTTGTGATCAGATAATGGTGTTGTCTGCCGTTTATCAACTTCTTTGAGATAGGCGTCTACACGTTTTTCCCCACCATGCTCACACTTCTTTTGACTTTGAATTTCCAATGTTGTGAAGTTCTCTAGTCTTTAAACTTTGTAGATTCTTTGACATTGACGAAGAATCAGTTTTTAACTTTGTGTGGCCTTTGATATTGATGAGAACTCTTATGTGTTGTGATGTTGGTATGAGCATGGTGAGATGGTGCAGTCTTTCCTCCAAGGAACAGTCATCAGTACCTTCATGAATATGTTAGTTGAAAAACACCAATCAATCACGGTGGATTTTTCTTATATAATTGACCACTATGATTGTTTTACTGATGAATGTCTTGATTCCATTCACCTAGGTCAGGCACATCAGCCGTCCGAATCCCGTTGAGGGACAGTTATCATTACTATGAATAGATTCAAGTAATGACCCACGTCTTCAGGATTCGATTCGTGAAAGGAATCTCCTTAGCGGGATTTCTAACACTTACAGGTTCGAATGTCGAGGGTGTTAACAACATAGTGTGAAAACACATCTCTAATTCTTACAAAGGCTGGTCCTGAACTGGAGGCCCTCAAGAAGGCTAACACGATATACCGAAGTATATCTACAATTCAGGTGAGTCACTGAAGTACACCGAAGCGTCACTCCACGACTGTAGACCATTTGAGATATACTAAGCGTAACCCACAAGGGATTACCTAAGTGACCTGCTGTCAGGGCTGTTTGATGTTGACCCTGGCAGGAATTTCCATTCAATCACTGAGGATCACAATTGTGAATCCCCTAATAAACGTTCTCGGCAGATTGCTAAGATCTGCGTAGGACTCTAGAGTATATCACTTGTGTCCTTATTGATGAACAACAAGTAATGAAGTGTTTAGTGTTCCTAAGAGGTCTTTTAATGAATCTCGTGGCTCTAGACTCGATTAGTGCACTTTTGGTTTTCCTAAGCGGAGACTAGGGAGAGGGTCTCCTTCTTCAATACCAACCATCTCTAAGAGAAAGTCGATAGATTATGCAGGGTTCCCCGTGAGAATGAAACAAATCCATTTAAGAGGAATTGAGTGGCTAGAAGGTTAGGTGCAGTGCATCACTAGGTCCATGACGTCTTTGTCTTCAATACCGGTGCCATCTTAGTGACAACCAGTAGCATATGAATTGAACCCGGTTTTTGTTCTAAGGTTGATTATGGAGGGCTATTTCTTTTCACCCTTTCGTTTACTTTTATTTTTAATTCTTCAACCCCTTCTTTCTCCTTTCTCACATTACTCTTTTTTTCAATCATACCCAAGGACTTCTAATACTAACTATGGGTATTGTCCTTGGGTAGATCCCTCCGGCTCTGGCGGATCATAGGACGGATTTTCTATCCTTAGTCACCTTATAACTCCATGACTATCCTACGTTGCTATAGAACCTTTTTCTTGAAAATCTCTCAAAGTGTTTATGATTATCAAATACATTTTGTTAACACCTTGAGAGTTTTATATTTTCAGAAATACTCCCCCTTCACACGTGCTTATATTGTTTTAACTTAAATGTGCACAGTGAGGGTAGAGTTCGCACTTTTTGAATTGATCGGCTCACGATAGACAGTTCCCCACGAGACATGGTTACGTCGCTTAGTTAAAGAGTTCCATTTTCAGTTTTTAGGTGACAACTAGCTCTAATAACTAACTTGAAGTTGTAAACTCTCCTTGAAAATAAGGTTAGACCTATGAAAGTGCATGTCTATCACGAGTTTCTCGAAATGGTACATTTAGTGACTTTAATTTCTCATCAATTCATTGGTTCCGTCTGAATTGAGCTCTTTTGAGATTCAAAAACCGATCTTTAAACCTTTTTTTATCACATTTTAATCACGTCTTCTCCCCCTTAAAAATAGCATATTCGTGATATTTTTTATATCAACGGATTAAACAACATTTTTTAGAACTTTTGGGGAGACAAACGGATTTGATTTTAACATGAAATTGGAACATTTTGGGTTTATACTCCCATTTTAAGAAAGCATAGTCAATAAAGGGTTTTGGAGGGAGTTATCTTGAGCACAAATTTTTTTGAAAGATTTTGAAAAATCTTGAATGGTGCACAAGATGATGATGATTTCTCACCAGTTTTAAATGTAGTGCACTGAAGCGTACATTAGATATTTCTTTTAGAAAATGAATTTTGATTTGAAATAATCAAAAGTCATCATTTTAAGTTCGGGTTTCGTACTGAAGTATACGAAAGCTATTGTGAAAGAAATTTTGAGAAACGACATGTTTTGGAAAACAGTTAAAGAACTCTTGCTCAAGCATCTATATATGTCCGGATCATTGTTAAATGACATTTCTAGAAACGTACAGAATATCGATTATACGAGAGACATGTCGTGAGAAGAATATTTTTGGATTTTTGATTTTATATTGTTTTTGTAATTTTTGAAAGTTTTATATTTTTATATTTTACTTTTGTTGGTTTTTCAAATTGTGTATTTTGTTTTTCAAAAATATTTACAGCGAGGCTTTTGGAAATCATTTTCAAGAAGATTCGAGAAGACATTCTAACTCCTCAGGGGTTAGGCTTCGCATTCCAGTTCGTCAAACTAAATCGTCAAACCGTTCTTTTGGAAGGGCTTTAGTAAATAGATCGGCGATTTGGTAATCTGTCTTCACGAAAAATAATTCAACAGTACCCTCTTCTACGTGCTCTTATATGAAGTGATAGCGGACTTTGATATTCTTAGCCTTTGAGTGATGAACAGGATTGCACGAGATGGCTATGGCACTTTTCGAGTCACAATACATAGGTATTTTGTCGAAAGTAAAGCAATAATCTGTGAGTTGTGTTCTCATCCATAGAACTTGATCACAACACGCAGATAGAGACACATACTCGGCTTTAGCGGTTAAAAGTGCAGTACAATCTTGTTTCTTTAAAGACCAGCTTACTAACTTTTCACCCAAAAATTGTGCTCCTCCTGATATACTTTTTGCTGTAACTTGATCACCTGTGTGGTCCGCATCTGAAAAGGCTATTAGATCAAATCCAGATTCCTTCGGATACCAAAGTCCCATGTGAATGGATGTCTTCAGGTACCGAAAGATCCGTTTAACCTTTTTGAGGTACAGTTCGGTAGGCTTTGCCTGAAACCATGCTAATAAGCAAACAAATTGAATATCGGGTCGACTAGCAGTGAGGTACATGAGAGAACTAATCGTGCTCCGATATTTTTTCAGATCGATGGGTTTCCTATTTAAATCAGCTCCAATTTTTGGTGATGTTAACATTGGTGTGCCAACTGAATCACAATTGTCCATACCATGTTTTTTCAAAATCTCAATTGTATATTTAGATTGATTAATGAAAATTCCACGAGGGGATTGATGAATTTGTAAACCAAGAAAAAAATTTAGTTCCTCCATCATGGACATTTCAAACTTGCTTTTCATGAGATTTTCAAAATGTTTTGAAAGATTCAGATTAGCGGACCCAAAAATGATGTCGTCCACGTAAATCTGAATAATCAAAATGTCATTGTTGTATTTTCGAGTAAACAAGGTAGGATCAACAGTTCCTTTGGTGAAATTGTTTTTGATTAGGAAAGAGGTCAATTCGTCATACCACGTTCTCGGAGCTTGTTTCTAACCATAGATTGCCTTTTTGAGTTTGTAGACGTAGTCTGGATGTTCCATGTCTATGAAGCCTTCTGGCTGACTCACATACACTTCTTCTTTCAGAGTTCCGTTCAAAAACGCAGTCTTGATGTCCATCTGATATACCATGATGTTTTTGTGAGCTGCATAGGCTAAGAAAATCTTGACTGCTTCAAGTCTGGCTACTGGCGCGAATGACTCTTCAAAATCAATTCCTTCTTCCTGTCTGTATCCTTTGCCCACAAGACAAGCTTTGTTGCAAATGATAGTCATTTCTTCATCCTATTTGTTCTTCCATAACCATTTGAGATCAATGAAACGAATATCAATTGGTCTTCGAACTAGATCCCATGAGTCATGTGGACAGTATTGGAGAAGTTCCTCATGCATCGCTTCTATCTATGCGGGTTATCCCATTGCCTCTCGAATGTTCTTCGGCTCTATATTGTTAATTGAGCAAAGGTAAATGCACAAGTCGCATTCTGTGGCAAGTTGACATCTCGTCTGAATTGGCCTTGAAGGTTCACCAATAACTTGTTCAATTGGATGGTCTTTTGTCCATTTTAGAGTAGAAGGATACCATGGGTTAAACGTATGCGAGTTATATGGTTCTCGTAAGCTTGAAGATGATTCAGCAGATTCCGTAGCAAACGGGTTTTTGAATACGTCTTCATCTAACATTGCATCATTTTGGTTTTGTGTAGTTTCTTCTTGAAATGATGTGTTTTGGTTTTTCTCATCAACTGTTGGTAGAACGGTTTCAAGAATTAGAGGTGTTGGAGTAGATGTAGATGATGTTGATGGAGTTGGTGCGTTGGTTTCGACTGTGGTAGATACATCTTTTGTTGGTAGTGGTGGTTGATGATTTTGAGCGGGTGCAGCGGAATGATGGTTTGATGCATTTGTCGAAGTTCTACCGTAGTATTCATCGAACATTAACTCGAAGAAATTCTCCCATTCTTGTTCTGAAGGAGTGTCAAACGTAGTTGATGGAGCTCTTTGAGCTATGAGTCCTGAACTGATTTGTCCAGAAGTCTGCTGGTTAGGTTCGGGTCCTAATCTGTTTTTATTAGAAGCCATCGGATTAAGCGCGGGTTCTAAAGCGAGTCTCTCAGAAGCCATTGTGAAATTTCATCAAAGTTCACATTCATCGTCTCCATTATCTTCCTAGTTCTTCTGTTATACACCCTGAATGCCCTCGAGGTATCTGAGTATCCAATGAAGATTCCAATATCACCTTTAGCTTTCAGTTTTCCTAGATCTTCTTTGTCATTCGTCGGATAGCACCAAGCGCAAAACACGTGAAGGTAAGAGATATCAAGTTTTCTGTTGTTCACTAGTTCATAGGGGGTTTTATTGAATCTTGGATGGATTAGGGATCGGTTCTAAGTGAAACAAGCTTAAGCCTAAAAGTACAAACTTTAAGCTAAGAAATGCAAAAAAAATCGAATCTTTTGGTATTTTTTACCACCTAAACGAACCACAAATCTCCTAGATCATTGTTAGGAGACTGATACCACTTGTAGGACCTTAGATATATCAACTCTATCACACTAACACGTATTATGAAGCACGGATTGGTGACTTAATCTATGTATGGTGCGTTTGTAACTAGAGAGAAAGATAAGAGAACATGAAGTTTATTCCATATAAAAAACACGCACTTACACACTCAAGTACACGTACCAAATGGCATGGTATGTGCCTTTTATACTTAAGACATAAAAGCCTTATGGGCTTTGGATGGGCTTTGTTTGGTTTGTGGATTGGGCTTCCATTACAACATGACTAAACATAACATAACTAATAACCGGTTAGCTTAACCCAATCTACGAGCCCATTGACTATTCTAATACAATATCTAACACACGTTACAAAGTTCCTAATCGTGAATGATCATCACTTTCTATCACTTATTATTAAGGCTAACAAACGAGTACAACATACCGGAGGCCGTAGTGGATGTCGACATGATGTAGAGAACACCTTAAGCATAAACTAGTTTCTCTCTCTTGACCCACTTAAGTGTATAGAGCTTGATGGATAGCTAAATGATTCTACTTGTGTGTGTTGGGTAGAGAGAAGACTTGTAACACCCCAACCCGATAAGGGTAGAAGTATCACAGTATGGTGTCATATCAGAACATACATAATGAACATAAATCAAACAGCGGAAGTCTTAATTAAATAAATCAAAAATTTAGTCAACAAGACCTATCAATACATAGATACAAAAGGAAAACTCCGAATGAAAATATAATAACAAAATCAAATGAAGTCTAAGATGACTAGGCATGGTCTCTATATCAGCTCATCTCTCAACCCCAAACAATCCCCAGCTTCTAGCTTATGTACCTGCCGCAGGAAAAGAAATGCGGCTGAGCTTAAAAAGCCCAGTGAACAGATATAGCGATACAATAATAATAAAATTGAACTGAGAACAAAGTAAGGGAAGTCAGTCAATAAATCTGGTATATCAAAGGAACAAAGTATGGTAAATGAAACATAGGAAAAGGGGTCAGTTATCCACCACGAGCCAACAAAACAAATCAAATCAAATCATATATCCATATTAGCCTGTAGTAACCAATAGTAACCATAACAGATATAACAGACATGGAGTGATCAGCTCCCAGATTGTGAAGACGCGTATTGCACACGACATCATTCACCAGACAAATCATAACATATCAGATAACAGAACAAATCTAGGATGAATCCATACGCCCCTGCGAGATAGTGGCCATACAATATATATCGAGCTCATAATCGATAACAGAAAAGGGGCGGTGTGTAACATCACTCGTACACACTAGAGTCATGCCATTGGTGCATCAATGACACGGACATGGAACCCCCATGCCTAGTTAATAGCTCGGGTCTCAAACGGCAGGTCAAATCAAGGTCATATCAAAAGGATTCATATCAAAGTCCATAGCAAAAGTTCATAATCAAAGTGCATATCAAAGGTTCATAATCAGAAGGTTCATATCAGTGGTTCACATTAAACAGTTCACATAGGAGATTCAATCAAAGGGAGCATAGCAGAGTTATAGGGAAGCCCTAGTAAGAAGGCTCAGAGCAAAGGATAACAGTTCAAAACCAATATCGAAAGATGTAACGAATCATGAGAAACCCCTACTGAAAGGGATAGAATATCTGTACCTTAACGCCAATGAAAGGAAAGCAAACAAATGAATGAACACGAAGACACAACATCACGTCTCCTCCAACGGATCTACACGGATTACGATTCGTATAATACTTATTAGCTTATTTAAGTCATAGCGGATTAATCGTATAAATATTTTTTTAGAGTTATAAGCGTATCCTCATTTTTAGTAATAGACGTAATTAAAATACTTTAGGGTAATAATCATTAATTAGCCAAATTTAGAGGTTACAAATGATAAATGGTAAACTTAAAGGTTTTATATGATAAATATCTTATTTGAGGGCTTTATATGTCAATTTATAAAGTTCAGGGTTTGCATGCAGCATCTACCAAAGATTAAAGTTCAAATTGTAAATAACTTAAATATATAAAATATAACTCAAGTAGTATATACAGATTTATGCTTCATGTTTCATTTTCATGCACAGGATCGATCAATATTTAAGCTCACTCGCGGTCCATATGACAAACATTAACGACCAAGTAAACACGTATTATGATTGACCCCCGACTCAACTATCCCGACACACGTTAAACACCCCATAAAACTTACCCATAAATCCCGCGATGACCCTCGAATTTACCCCCACAAGGCACATTACTATGATAAATTTGTAATTCTTGTACCTGGTTCTAATACTACGCATGCATGCATACACATTAGTTACATCTTCTACTCATTTTCATAATCATTCATGCGCATATACATATGACTCAACAACAACATGTGAAACTCCATTTGACCTTGCCTCCTAGACCTAAACACACTGCCATCATGAATAACGAGACCACCAAAATTCTTAACATTCAATATTTTCCATACTTGACTAATACACATATTTGTAGGTTTAATTCACATCAAATAAGTATGGTTCACAGCCCTTGAAGGCCAACCCACACGACACTCTCCTTTTTTTTTGACTCACACACACAAACTCATTTTCAAAATTAGTTGATACAAGCTAGCAAGCAACGACTCACATAAGTTCCTATATCCGAAACCTTAACCCGATATAAACCACATACATATATTATAAATTCATGACTTATGAGACATATAGTTGTTATATAGATTGCCATCTATCGTGACACATAATAGCATGGTAACGAATTCGCAAGATTAATAGAACATGCTTTGAGATTGCATAATAATGAGCATAGCATGACTATTCTTAAGTTTGCATAACTACCAGATACGAGGGCCAAAACAGAAACACAAGTCGACCCACATAGGTTTTGAAATTCCGTAATTTATGTGACGAATATAAGTGTTATTCAGGTTACCGTTTTAACGAGACAATAATATTACGATGACATGTTCCATTCATGAGTTAACACATTATTAAAGTGACAATTATTCATTCATGTCTAACATATCCTGAATTTTATGCTGCTTCAGTTTGTCTATACATGTGTCCCTCGCTTGGAAGAAAACCACACGACCCATACCAGAAAAGAAGAAACAAAAGACGAGATGATGCGATACCTTGGTAGCGTGAGGAAAGGGAAAGAATAAGGATCAGACACCAAGCGACCAGGCACCCTTGTGTGCCCTAAGACTCACGACAGCAGCAACACCCAACACACCCACGAAAACGCCAAGCGAACCTTGAACCAAAACCCACGTTTTCAGCCTTATACGAACCTTGTACACCCTTCCTTGGACCTCTCTTTTGGCGACAGAAAGCTGGAGAATGATTATATATGCTGCGACTTTTAATTTGGAGGCTAGGGTTATTTGTGAATCGCGTTTAGAAAATAAAAGGGAGGTATAAGTAGGATAAGAATGAGTTATATTTGGCAAAGATGGGGATATATTTTAGTCGTGTTGATGCGTGCCAAACAGTCAAGCTAAATCACTCAAGTCTGCCACTTGGGAATGGCAGACCGTAACCGTACTTAAAACTGCCTAAGCACGAATGCAATGAAGATCTGGGGAGTATAGTGTTTCCCCGGGTCGTTATGTCCCAGCGAGCTATGCAATGGATTATCAAACGCAAAGTGATCGAGAAATTTGAACGAAAAAGGGATTATGATAGGATTATAACTACAGAAAAAGCCAACAAATTACAACGGCTTAAATGCAAATTAAAGGAAATCAAAAAGATAAAAAATATTAAATAAACGCTATCACTATAATTAAAATGATGTTTTTGTTTTTATGTTTTTTTTTTATAAAACTGAAATTAAAAACTACGTAACGTACAAATGAAAACGTGAAACTAAATCAATATTAACCCTAAAAATATGAAAATGATATTTTTACAAACCTAATGATAAAAGAAAATATTTAGAAAAAGAAAATTATTTTTATAACTAATTATCTAATTATTATTAATTAAAAACTACTTTTAACTAATAAATAATAACCCAAAATGAAAGAAAATATGAAATAAGGCTTGAAAAATGAAATTAACACTTAGAAAAATCTAAAATATCAAAATAGACTTTTCAAAACTATTTTTGTATTTTTCTGATTATTTTTCTATTTTCTAGGAATTAAAAACTATTAAAAACTAATTAAATGGCTTAAAAATACAATTTTAACTAAGAAAAATCTAAAAAAAATATTTGTTTTGGCTTTTTATATTTATCTAAACTTAAGAAAAATGAAAAATTATTTTTTTGAAGCTTTTCTTAATTAATTGTATTAAAAGCTAATTAAAAAGGCTTAAAAACTAGTTTAAATTAAGAAAAATAGTAAATCAACTTAGAAAAATCGAAATTTCAGGGAAACTCTAAAATTATATAAGAAAGCTAGGAAAATGGAAAACAAGTGCTTATGTGTAAGAATATGGAACTGCTAAGCCAAGTGCTTATAAATAAGCACTTGAATAAGCTAAAGGAACACCAACAAGCACCAACTGTTAATGAAGGTATAAACTACTAAGAATGACCAAATGCAACAATTAACAACAGGCCTTAACCTCTATTTAGCTGAATTCACAGATTTGATGTATTTGAGTTCAATGCTAATACAGGTTACGTGGGGTGACTTCGACACAAGCACAAGCCACAATTTAAGCTAAAACTGAAAAACACAAATTGGAACTTAATGAAGACACGGGTGAGACCTTACACACCAAAACTCAGACCTTGGGAAGCTCTTATGAGCCCTATGCAAGTGGTTGCACAAACTGAGAAACACTCGATTAATCGCGAGAGCTTTGAGCAGGGCAACTAGTACTAAAAAGAGAAGCTTGTTTGGAGCTTTTAAGTAAATTGTAAAATTCTACTAAAATGGTAATAAGGATAAATACCAGTTGAAGTTTTTAGAATGCCAAGTTTCACTGAAAATGGCTCAAAAATGAAGCCATGAAAAATCCCTATCAGTTGGCTCAAAACATGATTTTCAGTTTTTTTTTTTACTTTTGAAATGAAGATGAAACTTTGACTTTTATGAGTTTTGATTCAAATGTAAGGACTGATCTAGGTGTTATATGATGAAATGACACTAAAGCAACCCTTGTCTATGTATTTTAAACACAATGCAAGACTTTGGATTTGCAAAAATCTCAACAGTTAACTGTTGAGATAGTTTAAGTTGGATTTTGACTTTTGACAGGTTATGGGCACAAAAGTAAGACAGAAATGTACTCAAATGAGTCAAACAAGCATGACCAAACAGAATGCTACCACTGCACAACCCTTAAAGACAGTTATATCAGCAGTTCCAAACACACCTTAATGCAACTGTCTTGAAAATTAAATGAGATAACAACTGAACCAACTATGATTAATGATCAAACTAAGTCTATAAGTCCTAAATACAACTTAAGGAACAGATTAAAACTAGATTTGACTACAAATGAAGATTATGCTATGAAACTTGGAAATGACTTACAAAATGTCCTTTAGCCACAATGGCTTGAAACTGAAACCAATGAACACTAACCTAATCCAAACCCTATCCTAGCTCAATATCAACCCAAAGCCAGCTCTGCTTCAACCCATATCCTTTTCCATTTCCATTTTTGCCCCTTTTTGACTTTCTTTAACCAATATCCACTTTTGCTTAAAACTGAAATATAAGCTTATAGAAAGCTATTAGAAGCTTGTATAAGCTTATTGGAACTGAGTAATGAGCTGTTTGAAGCTTTTGTATAAGAATTGGAAATGGAACATTTCAACAGTAAGCTTTAAACATGAATTCTTAACATAACTTGAATTTATAACTGGAAATGGTTTATAATGATACAATACACTTAGTCTGATACAAAGAAACAAAATACAACAGGTTTTTCACTAAGTTAAATACTTTAAGTTAAAAACGATATTTTTGAGAAAACTAAAAACTAGTAGACTCTTTTTCTTGCTTCCTTCTTGCTTCTTTTATATCCCAATCTCTTTGTCTCTCTCTTCTGAATGTTTCCCATCAATCCTCAGCCATTGGATGGCTTAAAATAATCCTAGCCGTTTAAATGGATTTTTGGCGCCAAATCTTGTTTTTAACAGATTGAGAGTTGAGTGAAATGGGGGAGAGGCATTAATTGCATTTGGAGTTTGGTGGAGGTGGGGGAACAAGGGAGGTGATAGGGTGAGTTGGTGGTTGTGTTGGTGGGTGGGATGGTGGAGCAGACAAGGGGAGGAAAGAGGGGAAAGGATGGCGGGGTGTGTTTGTTTGACTGGTTTGACCAGAGTTAATAATAGAAGGGGGGGTTCACAATTCATTATGACAGGGGGTCCAAGGTTAGGCGGGGTCCAAAATGGTTAAATGACAAGGCCAAAAGGTTTAAATGACAAAGACTAGTTATGTAATTTTAGAAAATCAAGGACCAATCCTGCCAATTCAACAAAGTTTCTTCCAAGGACTAAAAGTGACAAAGTTCAATAATGCAAGGACTAAACTTGCCATTTTCAATTTTCCAGGGACCATTTTTGCCAAATTTCAAAGTTGAAGGACCAAACTTGTAATTTTCTCAAACTTTTTATATTTTTCACCAAAGGACTAAATATGACAAGTTATGATTTAAAAAGGACCTTTGGTGACTTTTCTTTTTAAAATAAGTGCCTAGGGACCGATTTTGCCATTTTCTGAAAGTTGGGGGCTGAAAGCGCCAATTATGCAAACTTTGCTCGTTTTCATCGATTTTGAACATTTTGCATCCGAAACATAAAAATGCAATTTTGAGATATTTTCATATTTTGATGCATTTTCGAGCATTTTTAAAGCGTTTTGCGTTCAGTTGACCAAAAATGATGAGTATTTACACACTCATCAATCCCCCCCACTAAACTATTGCTAGTCCCTAGCAATCTTTTGAGAAAAACTTAATGGATTTGCATCTCTTTACCAAAAGCCATTACTTATGGAGTAGCCAAATGTTTGATTCAAGCAAGAACCATGGTACCCAGATAACCATCGATTTATTGGCAAATCATAAACCATATAACGGATTTGATGTGTCTTTACCAGGAGCCGTTTGCTCTGGACTAGCCAACTCTTAGATAAATTATCAGAATTATCTTTGGTGAGCTGAATACCAATTATGGTTTTCCACTGCCTTTACCACAAGCCATAACCTTGCGGGCTAGCCAACTCTTCACTTTTTAGGACATGGTGAGTTGAGAACCATACAATTTTGGGCAAATTGCAAGCCATATAAGCGGATTTGAGAAATCTTTACCAAGAGCCGTTTGCTCCTGGATTAGCCAATCCTTTTGTTTATTAGACAAGATGGACTGATAACCAATTGAGTAAGTGCAAAACACTTACTCCAAAAAAATTTTGGCCAAAAACGGGGGAATTAGGCGGTATAATTACATGATAAAATTAGTGAGAATTCCCCCCCACACTTAGAAATGAATATTGCCTTCAATATTCAAAGTACGGCTGTTATGCGAAACAAAGAACGTAAAAGGGAAATACTACGGCCATTATTTAGAAAGAAGATTTTTTTTTTTTTTTAATATATACACAACATGTGGGGCAACCCCCCCACACTAGGGTGGTAGAAAGTAGAAAGAAGTCAAAAATATGGGTGAAACCCATATGGCATGCTACTTGTTTTTGATTAGAGTCGCTAGCTTGACTCGATCCCCGCATTCATTGGTTCATGGGGAAAGTTTGTAAGTCCGGGATAACCATGGATGGGATGTCCTCTCCAAAGTAATGCTTCACTTTCGATGACCATTCACTTTAAAATTAGGACCATCGGGTTGAGATAACTCAATGGTACCATAAGGATAAACTTTAGCAATGGTAAATGGACCGGACCCGGGATTTTAATTTTCCTGAGAAAATCTTCAATCTTGAGTTGAAAAGAAGGACTCGATCACCGACATTGAAAACGCGGTTTTTGATTTTTGAGTCATGAATCTTCTTTGTCTTTTGTTTATAGATCAAAGAGTTCTCGTAGGCTTGATCACGGAGTTCATTTAATTCATTCATTTGACCTTTCCGATGATCACCGGTATCTGAATATCAAAGTTAGCATGCTTCAAGGCCCAAGTATGCCTTGTGCTCGAGCTCAACGGTAGATGACATGCCTTCGATACACCACTTGTAAGGAGTGCACCCGATGGGTGTTTTGTAAGCTATGCGGAAGGCCCAGTCGTCATCTAGCTTATCCGACCAAGAGGCGCGGTTTTCACCAACCGTCCTCTCAATAATTCTTTATCCCCGGTTAGAAACTTCCACTTGCCCACTTGTTTGGGGGTGGTGCAGCTTGATAGAGAGCGGTGAGTTACAGTACCGCATGACTCTTTCAAGCGGTCATTGCAAAATGCGTACCACGATCACGATGATGGCTCGTGGAGTTCCAAACCTAGCAAAGAGATTTCAAGAATTTCACAACAACTTCGGGCATCGTTGGTGGGCAAAGCTTTTGCTTGACCCATTTTGACAAGTAGTCAGCGGCCGAGTATGTATTTGTTACCACGGGAAGAAGGAAATGGCCCCATAAAGTCAATGCCCCATATGTCAAAAATTTCACACACTTGAATGGCGTTTTGCGGCATTTCATTTCTTTGTGAGATATTCCGTGACGTTGACAAGCGTCACAGGTTTTGACAAATTCATGGGCATCCTTGTAGATTGTGGGCCAATAGAATCCGGAATCAAACACCTTCTTGGCGGTGTAGTTGGGGCTATGATGTCCCCAGTAGGTCCGAATGGCAAGCTTTGAGAATGTCAATAGCTTCGACCATACACACATCGCTGATGACTTGATCGCGCAAATTTTAAACAAGTAGGGGTCGTCCTAGAAGTAATGTTTCACATCTTTAAAGAATTTATTTTTCTGTTGGGACGACATCCCTTTCACCCATAAAGTTACGCATGGTAATTTGCAAAGTCAACAAACCATGGGGTAGAAGAGTCTCCACGAAAAGAAACCACATTGAGTGTTTCGAGAGGAAATGTTTCGTTAATTTCCTTTTTCTCAAACACATCCTGGTGAGGGTTCTCTAATCGGAGACGGAGATGATCAGCTGACGGTTCTCAGCTCCTTTTTATCACGAATAATGATATCAAATTCTTGTAGGAGGAGAACCCAACGGAGCAATCTCGGCTTTGCATCTTGTTTTGCAAAGAGATATTTGAGAGCCGAGTGATCCGTATACACTACGCATTTGGTCAAGATAAGGTATGGCCGAAACTTTTCAAATGCATACACCACAGCTAATAATTCTTTTTCCGTAGTGGTGTAATGGGTTTGAGCTTCAGTCATAGTTTTGCTTGCGTAGTGGATAGGCTGAAAATTCTTGGTTTTGCGTTGCCCAAGACGCACCGATAGCAAAATCACTTGCATCGCACATGAGCTCAAAGGGTAAATCCCGGTCGGGGGCAACTAGAATGGGTGCTTCCGTAAGCTTTTCTTTAATGTTTCAAAAGCTTCGATGCACTCGGGAGAAAAGATAAAAGGAGCATCTTTTTCGAGAAGATGGGTCATAGGTCGAGCGATTTTAGAGAAATCTTGAATGAATCTACGATAAAACCCGGCATGACCTAGAAAACTCCTAATACCTTTGACGGTAGTAGGATGAGGTAGTTTAGCAATAACATCAACTTTTGCTCTATCTACCTCAATCCCGTTTTTTGAAATCTTATGGCCAAGGACTATGCCTTCTTTGACCATAAAGTGGCTCTTCTCCCAATTTAGACATAGATTGGTGTCTTCACACCGTTTTAGCATTTTGTCTAAATGGGAGAGACATGTATGAAACGAGTCCCCAATGACCAAGAAGTCATCCATAAACACCTCCATAGTTTCCCCGATCATGTCGTGGAAAATTGCCATCATACATCTTTGGAACGTGCCGGGAGCGTTACATAGGCCAAAAGGCATCGTCAGAGGCAAATGTTCCGTATGGGCGGTGAATGTGGTTTTCTTGATCCAGCGGATCAATGGGGATCTGAAAGTAACCCGAGAAACCATCAAGGAAACAATAGTACTCGTTCCTTGCTAATCTCTCAAGCATCTGGTCCATGAAGGGTAGAGGAAAATGGTCTTCTGGGTGGCTTCGTTTAACTTGCGATAGTCAATACACACGCCATCCCGTAACCAATCGAGTTGGAATTAACTCGTTTTCTTCATTCGTGACAATAGTAATGCCACCCTTTTTGGAGCAATGAATTGGGCTAACCCAAGGACTATCAGAGATCGGGTAAATCAAACCGGCATCAAGAAGTTTGAGAACCTCTTGTTTGATAACCTCATGAATCTTAGGATTCACCCTTCTCTGATGTTGGACTGCTGGTTTGAAGTCATCCTCCATTAAGATTTTGTGGGTACAAAACTCAGGGTTGATACCCTTAATATCGGAGAGTTTCCAAGCAATTGCTTGTTTGTGTGACTTCAAGACCTTTATGAGAGCAGTTTTCTCCTCCTCAGTTAAGTCTTTAGCAATTATGACGGGTAATTTATCATCACCCTCCAAGAATGCATATTCTAGGTGAGGAGGTAGGTCCTTAAGTTCAACCTCGGGAAATTCATCAGTAGAAGTTTATGCGATTTGATTTCCTCGGTTGTGATCTCTTTCGGAGGAGTGAAGGTAATGGATCTTCATTAAGCAATTGCTCAAGATAAAGAATATCCCCTCCGAATCATACACACCATCAATTCCAGGCGGAATCGATTCATCAGTAGCAAAAATTCATCGATCTCTTCGGAGGAAATCACCTCCCTCAAACGGGCGAGAGAGGGGAAGAGTCGGCAATGATAGGTTGAGAAGATGTGGTGGAATCCCGATCACAATTATAAAGATAACCAAGAAACTCTTGAGAGTACTCCTCTGAAGCAATATCAATTTAATCGACTCGATTAAGCTGATTGATATCATAATTTGAGGAGTACCTCGAAGTTTGATCGAGGTTAAAGGTAACAGCTTCATTACCCACACGTAAAGTGATTTCCTGCTCAAATACATCAATAAGAGCACGGCCCGTTCTCAGGAATCCTCGTCCAACAATGAGAGGAACTCGATGATCGGCATCGAAATCAACAACCCGAAGTCAGTGGAAAATGGAACTTTCCTACTTTCACAAATACATCTTCGGCGATGCCAAGAGGACGAGATATAGAACGATCTGCAAGCTCAATAGTCATGCAGGTAGGAATAAGTTCGGAAGAGCAGTTTCTTCCACTGAATCTGCATCAGTTGATGCTTGCACCAAGATCGGCAAGGGCAAAGCATTCAATCATCCCAGGAAAAACACAAGGAAGAAGAAATTTTCCGGGATCTCCTAGCTTCTCGGGAAGCTTCTTTAACAAGACTGCTGAGCAATTTTCATTCAAAGGAGTCTTAGCCATTTCAAACAGCTTTTCCTTGTTGCTCAACATGTGTTTCAGAGTAGATGCAAACTTGGGCATCAACATGATAGCATCCGCAAAGCTTATGTCGAAGTGAAGTTCTTGGAAAATTTGAAAGAATTTTTCCATTTGATGACTAGCTTTCTCGCGGAGCTTTTGCTCATGTAAACGTGAGGGGTAAGGAATAGAAGTTTTGGATTTAGGGTCACCAACCGGAGGTTCAAAACAACTCAGGTTTGGTATTGGGTTTCGGGACAACTGAGGATGGACATTCTGGTACTTCCGTTATTAGTAGGAAGTTCCTTGTCCTTTGTCGCCTCAGGTTCGCTTTCCACTACCTTCGGGAGAGAAGAAGAAGAGGTAGTAGGAATAGCGGGTCCAGCATATGAAGCACCACTTCCGGTTGTGATCGCCTTTGCATCGCCCCTCGGATTAGCGATCGTGTTGCTAGGTAGAGTACACGAGCCGAGGGTCGATCATTTAAAGACTTCTTAATGTCGGCAATCATGGCGACCAACAACGATTCATTTCTTCTTGGGATTTCATGAATTGTTTCAACAACTCATCAGATGATGGTCCAGTTGGAACAATGGCTTGATTTTACACGGAAAATTCGGCCTCTATTGTTTGGATTAGGGCCTTGATTGTGAAAGTTCCCTTGATTATTGCCATGAAAGTACCCTTGGTTGAAATTTCCACGACTGGTTTCTATTGAAATTTCCTTGGTGTTGGAAATTTTGATTCTGATTTTGAAAACCGTTGTTTGGTCTGAAATTACCTTGGTTTTGAAAACCTTGGTTTGGTCTATTACGATTTTGATTACGGTTTTGATTGAAACCGGGAGGTCGAGGGTAGTGGTTAGGGCGGTGGTTGGTCTATAGGAGCGATATTGGTTGCCTCCTTGATTAGAAAACCCGCCCACAACATTGGCTTCAAAAGGGTTACCGTCGGTGGCCATACAATTGTAATAAGCATGGGGGCCACCACAAGTAACACAGAGTTCCACTTTCTTAACCGGAGGGAGGTGAAGTTTGTGGAAAAAAGACTTTCTTTTGGTTGGAGAGAACCAAAGCTTGGATAGCTTCCGTGAGTTTGTCAATCTTAGCATCGGTGCTAGACTAACTCACGGGCGATGAAGAAGAAGGACCAACGACTTGGAAACAACCAGGCTTGCCCGTGCGGTCGCGGACTTTAGACTTGTTTTCAATGATCGCTAAAGCTTCTTTGACAGTTTTGCTCAAGAAATTTCCTCCCGCGGAGGAATTGAGAGAATCTTGATCGGATTGACTCACTCCATTGTAGAAAGTATCGAGTTGCATCAACTCGAAGAAACCGTGGTGAGGACATTTGCGAAGCAATTCCTTAAAACGATCCCACGATTCTCTGAAGGATTCATCAAACTTTTGAGTGAACTTGATGATTTCATTTTTTAGACTCGTGGTTTTGGAAGGTGGATAGAATTCATTCACAAATTTCTTCACTGGATCTTCCCATGTCTCAATAGGCTGAGGGGTTGTTTTCAAGCCAAATCCGGGCTTGCCCTCAAGAGAAAATGGGAGCGAGAAGAAGCTTGCGACATCTGTAGGGACATTCTTGTATTTGATGGTAGACGCAATCTTGTTAAACCATCGAATATGAGCATGAGGATCGTCCAGCTCAAAACCGTAGAATTGATTTGAGGTTACAAGATTCATAACCGGTTTTGAGTTCAAAATTTTCAACCGATGGTACAGCGATAAGCATCTCCATACCCGTCGATGGGTTCCGGAGAAGCTCACACATAGGGCGTTCTCCGCCATGGCGAAGTAGTGTGGCAGTCCGGATCTGAGATCCGACGATGGAGCAGAAAGTCTGGACACGCCTTCTTGGAATCTTGACAAGCTCACGAAATGGGCTCACTGAGATCTAGAAAGCGGAGTGCATACACAAGAATTAACTCTAAGAGACCTCAGAGTTAAGGAGAGAAATGGGAATTATGAAGACGTTTTATAAAATTTTGGGGTGAGAAGAATATTTATGGGTTTTACGGTTCGACAAGTAGATATACCAACAAAATCAATTAAAACAAACTCGAGGCAAAACAACAGTGAACTTAACCAATAATCACAATGTGAATGGCTTCTTTGAAAAAGGTACACCAATCACAAGGACACAAAGGCAAGTTTTAAATCTTTAGTTCGAGAACTTATTATGGTCGCACCCCAGTTAGGTAGTGCACTGCCTTGGTTTGCGGTGGTAATCTTTTAAGTTATTATTATTAAGAAAACGACAAATCTTTTTGTATTTTTATTTTTGATACATATATAGAAACAAAAGAAAAATATTTTTGTGTTTTATACATTTTTTGCTGTTTTTGGGTTTTTGGATTTTTTATAAGAAAATATGGATATATATATAGATAGATATGGATGATATAAACAAATGAGTGAGTATTCAAACTACTAATCTACTAAGCGGAAGATAGATCGGCCAGCTCCGCGTGGCGTAAAATTTGATCGTGCCAACGGTCAAGCTAAATCACTCAAGTCTGCCACTTGTGAATGGCGGGCCGTAACCGGCTTAAAGCTGCCTAAGCAGAATGCAATGAAGATCCGGGGAGTATAGTGTTTCCCAGGGTCGTTATGTCCCAGAGCTATGCAATGGATTATCAAGCGCAAAGTGATCGAGAAATTTGAGCGAAAAAGGGATTATGATAGGATTATAACTCTGAAAAAGCCAACAAATTACAACGGCTTAAATGCAAATTAAAGAAAATCAAAAAGATAAAAATATTAAATAAACGCTATCACTATAATTAAAATGATGTTTTTGTTTTTATGTTTTTTATAAAAGCTGAAATTAAAACTACGTAGCGTACAAATGAAAAGCGTGAAACTAAATCAATATTAACCCTAAAAATATGAAAATGATATTTTTACAAACCTAATGATAAAAGAAAATATTTAGGAAAAGAAAATTATTTTTATAACTAATTATCTAATTATTATTAATTAAAAACTACTTTTAACTAATAAATAATAACCCAAAATGAAAGAAAATATGAAATAAGGCTTGAAAAATGAAATTAACACTTAGAAAAATCTAAAATATCAAAATAGACTTTTCAAAACTATTTTTGTATTTTTCTGATTATTTTTCTATTTTCTAGGAATTAAAAACTATTAAAAACTAATTAAATGGCTTAAAAATACAATTTTAACTAAGAAAAATCTAAAAAAATATTTTTTTTGGATTTTTATATTTATCTAAACTTAAGAAAAATGAAAAATTATTTTTTTGAAGCTTTTCTTAATTAATTGTATTAAAAGCTAATTAAAAAGGCTTAAAAACTAGTTTAAATTAAGAAAAATAGCAAATCAACTTAGAAAAATCTGAAAATTTCAGGGAAACTCTAAAATTATATAAGAAAGCTAGGAAAAATGGAAAAACAAGTGCTTATGTGTAAGAATATGGAACTGCTAAGCCAAGTGCTTATAAATAAGCACTTGAATAAGCTAAATGAACACCAACAAGCACCAACATTATGAAGGTATAAACTACTAAGAATGACCAAATGCAACAATTAACAACAGGCCTTAACCTCTATTTAGCTGAATTCACAGATTTGATGTATTTGAGTTCAATGCTAATAACAGGTTACGTGGGGTGACTTCGACACAAGCACAAGCCACAATTTAAGCTAAAAGCTGAAAAACACAAATTGGAACTTAATGAAGACACAGGTGAGACCTTACACACCAAAACTCAGACCTTGGGAAGCTCTTATGATCCCTGTGCAAGTGGTTGCACAAGCGAGAAACACTCAGTTAATCTTGAGCTTTGGCAGGGCAACTAGTACTAAAAAGAGAAGCTTGTTTGGAGCTTTTAAGTAAATTGTAAAATTCTACTAAAATGGTAATAAGGATAAAGACCAGTTGAAGTTTTTAGAATGCCAAGTTTCACTGAAAATGGCTCAAAAATGAAGCCATGAAAAATCCCTATCAGTTGGCTCAAAACATGATTTTCAGTTTTTTTTTACTTTTGAAATGAAGATGAAACTTTGACTTTTATGAGTTTTGATTCAAATGTAAGGACTGATCTAGGTGTTATATGATGAAATGACACTAAAGCAACCCTTGTCTATGTATTTTAAACACAATGCAAGACTTTGGATTTGCAAAAATCTCAACAGTTAACTGTTGAGATAGTTTAAGTTGGATTTTGACTTTTGACAGGTTATGGGCACAAAAGTAAGACAGAAGTGTACTCAAATGAGTCAAACAAGCATGACCAAGCAGAATGCTACCACTGCACAACCCTTAAAGACAGTTATATCAGCAGTTCCAAACACACCTTAATGCAACTGTCTTGAAAATTAAATGAGATAACAACTGAACCAACTATGATTAATGATCAGACTAAGTCTATAAGTCCTAAATACAACTTAAGGAACAGATTAAAACTAGATTTGACTACAAATGAAGATTATGCTATGAAACTTGGAAATGACTTACAAAATGTCCTTTAGCCACAATGGCTTGAAACTGAAACCAATGAACACTAACCTAATCCAAACCCTATCCTAGCTCAATATCAACCCAAAGCCAGCTCTGCTTCAACCCATATCCTTTTCCATTTCCATTTTTGCCCCTTTTTGACTTTCTTTAACCAATATCCACTTTTGCTTAAAACTGAAATATAAGCTTATAGAAAGCTATGTGAAGCTTGTATAAGCTTATTGGTGAGTAATGAGTGTTTGAAGCTTTTGTATAATAATTGGAAATGGAACATTTCAACAGTAAGCTTTAAACATGAATTCTTAACATAACTTGAATTTATAAGCTGAAATGGTTTATAATGATACAATACACTTAGTCTGATACAAAGAAACAAAATACAACAGGTTTTTCACTAAGTTAAATACTTTAAGTTAAAAACGATATTTTTGAGAAAACTAAAAACTAGTAGACTCTTTTTCTTGCTTCCTTCTTGCTTCTTTTATATCCCAATCTCTTTGTCTCTCTCTTCTGAATGTTTCCCATCAATCCTCAGCCATTGGATGGCTTAAAATAATCCTAGCCGTTTAAATGGATTTTTGGCGCCAAATCTTGTTTTTAACAGATTGAGAGTTGAGTGAAATGGGGGAGAGGCATTAATTGCATTTGGAGTTTGGTGGAGGTGGGGGGAACAAGGAGAGGTGATAGGGTGAGTTGGTGGTTGTGTTGGTGGCTGGGATGGTGGGCAGACAAGGGGAGGGAAAGAGGGGAAAGGGATGGCGGGGTGTGTTTGTTTTGTGGTTTGACCAGAGTTAATAATAGAAGGGGGGGTTCACAATTCATTATGACAGGGGGTCCAAGGTTAGGCAGGGTCCAAAATGGTTAAATGACAAGGCCAAAAGGTTTAAATGACAAGGACTAGTTATGTAATTTTCTGAAAATCAAGGACCAATCCTGCCAATTCAACAAAGTTTCTTCCAAGGACTAAAAGTGACAAAGTTCAATAATGCAAGGACTAAACTTGCCATTTTCAATTTTCCAGGGACCATTTTTGCAAAATTTCAAAGTTGAAGGACCAAACTTGTAATTTTCTCAAACTTTTTATATTTTTCACCAAAGGACTAAATATGACAAGTTATGATTTAAAAAGGACCTTTGGTGACTTTTCTTTTTTAAAATAAGTGCACTAGGGGTGATTTTGCCATTTTCGAAAGTTGGGGGCTGAACGCCAATTATGCAAACTTTGCTCGTTTTCATCGATTTTGAACATTTTGCATCTGAAACATATAAAATGCAATTTTGAGATATTTTCAGTATTTTGATGCATTTCTGAGCATTTTTAAACGTTTTGCAGTTCAGATTTGACCAAAAATGATGAGTATTTACACACTCATCACGTGTATATAGCCGAACAAAAAGGGATACAAGACCAAATCACAATCTTTTATTTACCTTCCATAATCACTTTATTACACTAATTTAATTTGTCAAGTAAAAGGTACATGAAACCTTTTAATGTGTCACATTTTTTTTTGTAAGTTAATAATAGATTTATTTTCAAATGTTCCATGTAAATGAATTATCTTAAGTACTTAACGAAATTATTTATTTTACGGAATATTAGATGAGGGGCATTATGGTCATTTAACGCATTTTAGATTTTCAGGGTTTTACAAGACTAGTCTTATATATAGGCTTAAAAGTTATTTTGTCCATCAATACTAACAAATAAAACGGTCAAGACTTAAAGTGCCATTAGGAGCACTCAATATATTGAATTCAAATAATTACATAATGAGTATTTGTTATTTTTTATTTTACACCTATTATTTCCCGTGTCTAATCCTACCCTTTAGTCATTAAGCGTGTCTAGGTGATGAAGCGAGCAATCATTGGTGACTTGGCCATGGATTTGGTCATGTATCATTGATTTTGTCAACTTTGCCATGCCACGTTAGTAGTGACATTTCACCCTTAACCTCATATTGTGTTCACCTATATTGCCTTCAAGATTGTTTGGACCTTAACTCTAGTGGTGGAGATTTTTGTAACCGCCAATATTATGATAGAATACATGCTATGACTGTGAATTGATTGATCACCAAAAAGAAATTGACACTTATATTAGATAGAGAGTATGAGTGTTTTTTCCCATTTCGTGAGGTGTTCGGCTTTGATTTATTCTAGCATAAGGAATTTTTAATCTTATATCTTCCAGGTAATTTAGGGGATATCTTTTTAGAAATTGTTCTAATAAGGTCTACTTGAGGGCAAATAGAATTCAAATGGGGGGATATTTGATAACATCAAATAATCCTGATTTTTAAGTGTCAATTTTCCCCGATTATGTTCATATTTTATGTTGTTTATATGAATTTATACTCTTATTCCTTTATATTTCGTTTTCAGGTAATATATGAACATAGGAGCAAAGAGACGTAGTTTTGGGGATATACTTAATGATTTTTACCTTAGTATGCTTTCTTGGAAGAGGCTACGGCGTAACTCTCACTCTCAATTACGTCGTAACTAGGATAACGTTTATGAAGACCAAGTCAACAGCAGTTACGACGTAACTATCAACTTAAGTTATGCCGTAACTATCTAGGTCATGTGGAATTTCGCGCCTCCATCAACTACACCGTAACCTCCTGCATGAGTTACGACATAACCAACACTACGAGAGTTCTGATGGGATCTTTGAAGATTACGGCGTAGTCATTTATTAAGTTTATAGCAGAGCTTACGGAATTACGGCATAACTATTCTTAAGGTTACGTCGTAATAATCACTACGATACTTGATATTTGAAGATATTTAAGTTATGGCGTAACCACATTATTAGGTTATGCCGTAACTATGATCGGGCCTATAAATACAAGCCCTAAAATCTGCATTATTCATCATTCACTCACCACACAAAAGCAGAGAACGTGAAGAGGGTTCCAAAGGAGATCATACTCAGCATACAGAGCTATTTCCAAGAGAGAAATCACACCATATCATCGATAAGCTTTAGCAATTTCTACTTCATTTCACTTTAATTCATGTCTTCATTCATTATGTTAAACATTGAATTGATTGTGTGTTTTAATATGATCGGCTAAGCACCTTTGGTGCTAGCCTAATTATGATTCTTTGATTGTGTTGTTTATTTTTTTGCACTTCTATTATTGTTTCTATTGTATGCATGCATAGTTCATTAGTTGTTACCATAGCTTCGGTAGTTTTGAGTTGCGGTCGTATTTACTTGCTTAGAAGAATTGACCAAAGGACCCTAGGGAAGTAGGTAGAGATGGTTGGTAAGAATTTACTAAAGGACTATTAGTTCCTCTTGTGCGAATTGACCAAAGGATCACCGTTCGGAAGGAGGAACTTAAGAAGTTAGGGATGTGTGTCTAAGATGCTAGTGCTCGGGCACACATTATTTCGAATCTTGCATGTAGGGTACTTAATGATTTAGCTTAGGTTGCTAGAGATCCCCGTCACCCCCCAATGGGTAAGCCTTTGATTTCGGGTAGGAACCTTTGTCTAATAGGCTATGACGAATTGACCAAAGGAGTCTAGCGAATTGAACCCCCACTTGAAGTGATAGGAAGTAATTAGAAAACATAGACATAACATGATAGGATGAATAATTAAATTAGCATACTTTCTCTCTATTGTTCACAACCTCATTTAAATTACGCATTTTATTTCTTTTTTATTAGTTTAATCAATCTTTCAACATAAATCTCTTATAAAACCATGACACTAGACTTAATTAGTATCCAAAACTACATAGCACTTGGGAACGACCTCGGCTTTACCACCTTCTATACTACGCACGACCGGGTTCACTGCTCGTTAGTGCAATAGGTAAACCATAGGTAGACGAGACCTTATAAATTTAAATCATGGTCGGAAATCCTGCATCAAGGATATAGTGATGCATACTAGGCTAAATATTTTAAAACCAGGAAATCTGTCACTGGTTATTGTGTATTTTTTTAATAAGTGTTTGATCTCATGGAAAAGCAAAAAACAAAACACTCTTTTCATAAGCTGAATATATATCTTTATATGTTATTGCTTGTGAAATTATTTGGATACATAAAATCTTAAAAGACTTAAAAGTTAACATCAATCTTCCGGTAGTCTTTTCTATAATAACAAATATGCTTTACAACTTTATGTTAATCCTGTTTTCCATGAGAGGTCAAAACGCTTTAAGATAGATGTGTACTTTATCAGAGAAAAAATTGCAAAAGGTATCTTGAGTGCCAAAAAGATTGGCTCTTCAAACCAAATTGCAAATATTTTTACTAAACATCTGCCCGTTTGTCAGCATAAATTTTTATGTTAAAAGTTGAGATAATTTGACATGTTTGGGAAACAGATTAAGGAGAAATGTTCAAATAAGTCATAATAATTTGTTTCTTAAGCATTGCCAACTTATTATTTGCTTATTTCTTTTTTAGCATTTTTCTATTTTGCAGCTTTATAATAGAGTGACTAAATCCGGACAAATAAAAAATGTTTAAAGAAGGAAGTAAAGATATGATGCATATGAAAAAATTATTGAAGATCAAGGACTAGTGGTGTAACATTTCTGGCTATATAAACTCTCACACCATCTAGGCTAATTTTGTAAACATTGATCAGTTTTCTCTCTTGTAATCCTTCTGTTATTATCACTTTGATAATAGGCTAATTTTGTAAACATTGTGTACTATGTAATTGGTAATCTGTGTTGACTATTTTGTATATGTATTGAATAAAGAAGTTACTTGAGATTTTAGTTATAGTTTTGATACCATCTCACATAATCATTTGATAAGCTAAAGTTATGCAGCAAAGCCTCATAATAAAACTTTGCTTTATGTCTTCGAATAGCTTTAGTCGGCAACCCAATAACATAATGAGTTCACTATACACGTCGTTCTAAATTTTTCTGTGAACATGATCTATCATCTAAGGGTATGTTTGGCGAAAGGGGCTAGGGCTAGGGCTAGGACATATATTATAAGCCAAAACTGAAATTTGTATTTTTTGTAAACGTGTTTGACAAATTGCTTAAGCTTAGCCTTATTATTGCAAAATTACTAAAAAAGAAATAATTAAATGAGCTTTTATATATGCTAGATATTTTTGTAGGTAAATAAATAATTTATTGTTTAAAAGCCTTGATCTAAAGTTTTTAGCCCCTTTTATGAGGCTGAAGCTTATAAAAACTTATGACTTACAAGTCATTTCATAAGCCGATTTATTGTAAAAGTCTAAACCCTTACAAGCCCTCTGCCAAAGATACCCTTAATCCTTTTTCAATATCTTTCACGGCTTTTGTTTTTGACTTGTACTTTTTTTGGTGTTCATCTTTCTAGAAGAATTATTCTAGTTCAATATATAATTGTTCTGTCACTATTTGTTCAATTTCAGCTTCATTTTTGAAAAAAATTTTGTACAAGCTTTTGCCACTATTGATTAGTGGAATATAACTGAAAAACTAATGTGGGAAATTAACGTACAATGCTTTTGATAAATTAAAAGGATATGAATATGTACAGAGGTAAGCATGATTAACAAAACATAGAGACAAATCGGGAAGAAGTTGACATAAATGCAGAGGAATGGGACCTCCTGAAGGTAATGTAATGTGATGTATGTACGTATGAAAGACATTGTTGTACGGATGTATGATCAGAAGATCTTGCACTATTCAGTAACTCTTTTACTTGTATGCTACAACATTTGTGCGTGTTTAAAAGCCAGGAAAAGACTTGTATAGTAGTTGTTGGATACAATAGACTTCATGCAGTATTATCATATCATATCAGATCAGAAGGCAGGAGAATTATTACATCATGGCATGGGCCTTCTCACTTATCATAAAGTTATGTTTTGCCTTCTCTTTTAAGAAACCTTACATTAAATTGTACTCAAAATTAAGGGAGGTATATTTGCATATGATAAAAGGGTTAATCGACTGTAAATGTATGTAACTTTAAATTCTTTCTCTTTTTATTTCCAGTTATGAACTTTAACTCTCATATACATATATATCTTAAACTTGACAAAGTTTCTAAGACTACTTTGCGTACTAAATGATCGGGGGAGAAGGTTGCTGTAGGTAACGTACACACCCGGGCCAGTTGAAAAAAAAAGACTTGCAAAGAAATAGTGCAAAAAATTTTCTTATCATTGATCCAGTCGGTTCATATCGGATTAGTTTTCCTTTTCCTATAAAATATCTAAGAATGAGACACAATTTTGATATCATGACCAACATGTCATTTCTAGGGGGTTCTAACTCATAGCAAATTTTGTGGCACACGCATAAATTGATTATAAGGTATGCACTTTGAAAAAATTGAAGAGGACATGCACTTAGCGTTAAATTATCAAAAAGTTAAACTATCTGACTTAGGTATGTCCGCTACTAGTCTATGCACATATGAAGTGCATTCTACATATGATAGTTGAATGCACAACCTTTTTGTATTTATAGTGACATTAACAACAATGTGCTTAATCATATGATGCAATACCCTTTTGTAGAACTGATCCTCGTCGCCAATTTTGCTCCGTTTTTTTTTTGTCTTGCGTTAATAGTTTTTCAGAAGTTTAAATTGTTAAAAAGTAGTTTATTCATACCTTAATATCATTTCTAAAATTACCAACACTTGTGTATATATAATGGTCTAAATTAAACCTTGTTCATTAGGTGGAGAAACACAGAAAGGTTTTAATTTGTTCACATCATCAAGACCGTTTTGCCACCAATCGTATGAATTAAGTCACTAAATTAATGCCAAGCATCACATTTAACTTGAATTATCCACACGTTAGCTACTCATTTACATGGTCAAACCTCGAAGAATTTTTGAAAATGAAATACATGAAATACATGGTCAAGAGATGTCAAGCAATATAGTTGAATTTTGAGCTTGTTATGTCGGGATCACACCAACATCAACATTAACCATTAATCTTGCTTTTTAACTCCATTTCTATTGGGGAGGATGGAGACCATTAAAAGAGAGATTATTGCCTATTCATGGTCATTGCACCAAATCCAATGGAATTGGGATTTGAATGGCATCTCTATTGCTGACTAAATCTGAATGCCTTCATGGTGAAAACATTCAAAATCGATAAGCTATATATATTTTTTCAACGGTACAAAAGAATCAAATTAAATGATAGTAGATTAACAATTAAACTCGCCAAGCACTAGTGATGTGAAAGTACTGTATTTGATTAGTCTAGTTTACATATTGAGATGGTTTAAAATAATCAAACAACCGAAAGCTAGCTAGGGTGCTCCCAAATTTAAAATGGAACACTACGTAAACTGACGGGAACTTGACATAGAAAACAAAAAACATTGTCCAACAGACTAAAAGGCTATATATATGTACCAAATTGTTGGTTTTATGGACAATAAATTAATAGACGTGTGTTAGGATCGAACTCGAGACTATGGGATTGCACACTTTACGTATGAGAATTTAAAGTTAATAATTAAATATAAACGTTATATTTATTTATTTATTAAACGAAATAACTAACGGACGTTAAGTAATTAATGTAATGGATTAACGATCGTTAAATGTTTATGGAAAAGGATTAAATTGCAAAAGTTGGGAAGGTTAGGAATCCCTTTGGGGAATCCTTAACCGATCGGCCTAGGGACACAAAACAAGGAAAGAAAAACCAACTTGTTCACCAAGTTTGCTTGGGTATATAAACAAGGCTAGGGTTTTTATTTTTCCATCTCTTTGTCTTCATAAGCTAAAACCCTAAAAACGTTTTGTGTGTGTTTTTCTTTGTCCAAACCGATTGGCCAAACACCATAGGGTGTCGATCATTCTTTTTCCACAAGCAAAGTTATTTGTTTGATAAAACTAGCATTACTTTAATTCGGTTTAGTGCGTGTGTACAAGAACATAGTAATAACACACTATTGTTATTATCTTGGATTGAATTACACAACGGTAAGGGGTAATTCATATAATCCTATAAACCCTAATTAGGGTTCATCCTAATTGCTAGTTTGTGGATTTGATTCTTGTTCGGCTAGAATCAAGAAAAGGTACGCATATTCTTTTATGTTAATTAATTATTCGTTAATCTTTCCTATACGCTTCCGCATGTGTACTTGATGTTTATTGTTTATATTTATGATTGTCATGTTATATAATTCCAACAGTGGCATCACGAGTCATTGGTTTTAATGAGTAATTAATTACTAAACACGTAAAAAACGGATATTGTATTGTGTTTAATATGTTTATCTAGGGTTTATGTTTAATTTTTTGTTTGGTCGATTTTTTAGTTAATTGGGGCGTACCCCTATTTTTTGGTCGACACATACATTAAATTTTTAGGGTTTTGAAAATTGTTTGCTAACCTTATTAAAACCTAGAATTAATATATATTGGTTACGTGATTAATTCGTGAATAATTTGTTATGTGTCATGGAATTTTTATATGCGATCTTGTGACTTAATTGAATAATTGTTATGTTATATCCATGATGATACATGCATGTTTGTCATGGATAGTTGCTTGTATTATTTAATTGTTAAGATTGGATTAATTGTTAAGTTTTATACACATGTATATTTATGATAAATCTTGAATTGGGGATAACTCCAATTATATACATTAATGAATCAATTATGTGCAATTTGGTATATCATTAATTATGGGTTTACGCAATCGATTAGTCGATGTATGTGGCTCACTCTCAATTGAGAGAGTGAAAGCCTTAATTAATATATACATTAATTTAACCTAGATATTGATTATTAATAGAGTTTTATCGAATAAGTTGCATGTGGCTACTTGTTTACACGTATAAATTGTTTATTATGTGTGCATTGTTTTTAGTAGTTTATTTTTTATTGGTATTACTTGTTTGTTTATTATGTGCGGCAGTTTTAAGCAAAGGGTAATTTTGAATAGAAAAATAATTCGGACTAAACAATGGTGAAATTTGATTTGTTTGAAGAGTTAAGTTTTCAATAGTTTAATTGATTGATGATTTTGGTACTATGGTTGAACGGCTCACCCATTAGAATGAACTATAAAGGGGTTAATAAAGAAGTGCGTCACACTGAAAGGATGTCTAAGGTTATGCTTTACACGGTCCTCTACCTGTAAGTTCGAATGGAGCTACTAAGTAAGCCATAAATGTACAAACTCATCTTAAGAGCGAATTAGTTTTAATTCCATGCGCCACGGTGGTAATTATCGAAACACTAAGTGTTTACACTTATGCAAAAGTACGGTATAATGGACGATAATTAACGCTAAATTCCTTGATTGGTGAACCCAATACCTCAATCAAAACTTTGATAATTTGATCTTTATGAATTTGTAATAAAAAGTTTTTTTATTAAAATTATGCTACAAGATGAATGCATGACATCTTTGTACATCTTTGATTTGACCACATAAAATCAAAACTACTACCCTTTTAAATTAAGTTATATGCCATCTAATTAAAAGGAACACTTGAAGTTGCAATTTATGTCATGAGAGTACTTGGCTAGATTGTAATAGAGAGGTAAATCTCTATGTAAAGTGAGACCTTACATGGACATATTTGCAGTTCTTTAAGTTAGACACTTAAGTTGAGTAGGAAGTGAGACTTGGACTCAATGGCATAAGATGGGATGAAACATGTTTATATTTGCAATAGCGTTGGAAAATATAAATCTCATAATGATCTAGGAATTGGAAATTGTTTGCCAATTATTGTTCGACAGATTACCCTATTATGTGCTTTCGTTACTAGCAGATCAACTGATGTAATGGAACTACGATAATTTGGATCCTAGTTTTCTAGAAAATTCTATGGTTATATGAATATTACCTTGGGTATTTTATTTTCTTGAAAAGTTTAATTATCGAAAATACTAAAATTGAATTTTGCTAATTCTTTAAATGTATTAATGCAACATTAAACCGTAAATGAAGGTTATTCCTGAATTGGTAAATTGATCTACACATGTAAGAGTTTTTTGGTAGAGTCAACTTTACTATAAGAATGAACCTAGTCCTCTTTTCATAAGAAAGAGTGAGATCCAATCCTATTCCTTTTCATGAATGAAGAAAGGTATGATAGGACAATTAGAATTGTCTAAATTCTAAATACGTAACTCGTAAGCAAATTGTAATAGTTAAGAAAATTGCATATTTTCTGAGTTATTAAATTAGAAGCTGGACTAATTACTGCAAAATTGGTAAAAGATAAACTAGCATATTTTATCTAGTTGTTTTGTTTTGACCATTTAAAAGTACTACTTACAATTGTTGGAATAGTAGAACTATTAAGAAAGAAATTGCATGCCCAATTTTTCAAGTTAATAGCATTGATGAATAATTCATCATCTACGTAGTAGAATACACTCTTTTAGTACATAAGTAATTGTTATGTATGGACTTTATCAAAAGTGTAGGGAAGTAAATAGAACACTATTTTCTTTCATTGGTTAATGAAACACTTGCAATGTTGTCAAATCCAGTGGGAGTATTTTGTTCTTATTAATGAATAAGGAATTAATGTAATGATCTCTAATTGAGGAGTTACAAGCTTTGTTATCTTGGTAGTAACAGATTATCTCTAGAATGTCTTAAGATAATTACTTTCCACTTGTAGACACTTATGTTTTCAAGGATAGTCATGTACGTTTCCTTATTAGACAATGAAGTGGTTCTACATCTACTAGTTATGCTAATATCAATGACACAATCATATTAGTCACATAAACAAACATATGTCAAGTTGTTTATCTGCTACATGATGTTGTTCCATGCACAAGTGGGAGAAATCTATATTGTGTGCAAGGTACAACATATAGGTATATGATTTAAAGGATTCTCTTGAATGCAAGGTAAGAGACTAACGTTCTAATATAACTTGTACATATCTAATTCAAGAAACACTTGGTGTTACAATTTACGTCATGTGAGAACTTGGCGAGATTGCAACAACAAAGTAAATCTCTATGTAAAGTGAGATCTTGCATGGACATATTTACAGTTTCTAAATTAGACAAGTATTTAGAACATGTGTCAAAATGATATATAAGACTACTTCAAATTAAATATTTATGTATTATTAGAATGACATAAAATTAAATAAAGTAATCTAATCCTACTTCAATTTGTATATTTATGAATTTTTGGAATGACATAAATAAATGAATAAATAATGTAGTCCTACATTATTGTGAAGTAAATAAATTAACTTGAAATTACTATTGAAACCAAGAGTTGTGTTCATAATTACTTTAGTTAAACATGTTTATGATCCATTGTAAAGACATAAACATAAAGTCTTTTAAGACTTATAATAAAGTAAGACGTTAACTTGTTATGTTTTTTAATTAAGACATATACAAGAAGTCATTGAGTTGTTCAATGATTTATAACGTATAATGGGATTATAACAATTTATGTTTCTTGTTGAGACATGGATATGAAGTGACTTGGTTTAAAGGTACTTGTGTTATAAAGCATGCAATTGGCTTGGAAAGTCTATTATACCATTAAGTTGACTTAGTTGGTAAATAGGTAAGCCAAAAGGAATATGTTTATCTTATATATTGTTAGATTGTCTTACAATATTAATTCTAATGAATACCACAAGTTGATGGTATGTTAAGTTAGGAGAATCAAAGTATATTTGATTTGTTTGATTCAAGATAACCATAACTTCTTTCTTAAAAAGTAACAAGGTTAGAAATTTGAGTATGGATTGAATATACTCAATATGACTCCAACCTAGAAGATTAATAAAACACCATTTTATTATGGAATGTGATGAATCACATTAAGTTTTTAAATTGAAGATTCTGGATTTTGTTAAACTATTTATGAATAGGTTATTAACAAACTTATGTCAGGAATTATCAATGTGTATTTGTAATGTCCCAAAAGAGAACAATGTAGTTTTGATCTAATTGCTAAGTATATATAGATAGTCTATACATTACAAAAGGCAAGTGGGAGTTTTTTATCTTGAAAGATAAAATTACAAGATACATAATCTTCTAAAAACACACTAGTAAATATCATGATGAGGTTAGACATGTAAATGATAGACCTCATGATGATGGAATTTTCATTCATAGATCTGCAAGGATAACTAAGATATTTGACTTATATCTTTGAGAAATATGAGTTCTGGATTATAGTAAACACGATAATCATTATGATGGATTACCGAATATTGAATTGGGTAAATTACTCATACTATGAATGTTAAAGATGTTGTCCATAAAGATAATCAATTTTAGAAATTTGGTTTAACTTAATAGTTAGACTAGAGAATGGAAATGAGTTTCTTCAAAGAGATGAAAAACCCTAGTGGTTTGAATTTTTATGTAGAAATCATATGGACAATATTGTACACATATTTAATGCATGTTTTATGACAAGATTATTAATCATGTTTAAGCAATTAATTATGATTGAATATTCTTTTCAAGACACATTAAATATATAAGAATGATAATTGTCATACTAGATTTCATTAATATGAAATATGACAATGAAATATCAAAACTCTTTCTTGAGAAATTACTTGAGCAAGGACGGTAAGTAATCGAAAGGTTTTTTGAGTTCATATATAATCTTTGGAAGTGTACGAAGTGCAATAATTCATGAATGGATAAATGCATGCATCTATGAAATTATTCTTATGTTTGATTATTAAATCCGAGTTTTGATTTATAATTGAAATAAGATAAATTTTAAGTATTCCTGAAAGCTAGTGGGAGTATTATGTTAAGGTTTCTAAATCTTATATGTTGTATAACATATAGGAAGTAACATTCCTTGTAAGCTAAATGTTAAGTCTTAGATTGGAATGAAACTTCACTTGTAAGATTTAAGAATTAAAACATATAACCTTGGAATATATGTTTATTATTAATAAACATGTGCAGTAAAATAAATGATTCTAATAAAACATGATATATCATTTGGGAAATTGATAAATATCTTTTGACAAGATAGAACATGAATGAAATCTAAGTTTGACATGTAGATTCATCATGTACATCATGTTGTGTATTAAAATTGTTGTATCATTCTTGAATAAGAAGTGATTTGACAACATTGATATCTAACTAAAAGCTATTAGATAACTTGTGTAATGAATATTCTAAAAGAATTACATCCTCAAACTGGAATTGCTCCTAGATTCTATGGATGAACAATATGTCAAATGTTGTGCAAATTGTCATCAGCTTTAAACTTGAAAGTTAGGAAAGCATCAAACATTACACAATAAGATATTAAAGTTTACTGAGTTTTAATGAGCACATTGTTGTTTGTATACAATGATGCTGGTTTAATTGAGATGACACTCAATACTAGTCATGGTAGGATTTTATCCTTGTTAATGGACATTTGAACTAGTTGTGCTACTTAGAGCGCAGTTGCATTATACATTAAAAGAATAAGAATACTTTAAACTTAAAAATGTTTGGAAGTTTAATTGTCATAAATTGGTGATAGAGGATGTCACACACTTTATGAATTACTATGTGGATTGGTGAATGCACACATACAAGGACTTCACTAATTGAATTCTTGAAATAAGTATTCTCAAAATTATGATAGATCAAGTTGGTTGATTTATGCTTGTCAACAAGTATGATTGTCATTACTTGAGGCATAATTCATCAACTGGAATTTTCATGCATTGATCTATTTGGTATTTGGATAAGGGATGTTAAACAATTGTTATAATATAAATCAAATACTTGGTATGTTTGATTTTATAATATATTGTATCCTATATTTACATGTTTAATCCGTGAATAAATTTATTTATTCTAAATCGTCCGTTGTCAATTAATGATATGGGAGTATCATTAAATTAAGACAAATCTGAGTGATATGGTAGAACATACTTGAAAGTATATTGATGAGAATGCATACCAATTTCAGATGATATTCAATGAATTGAATATAGGACTTATCCCAACTACATAATTTACTTTGTGGATATTGTTATAAGTAAATTATGAATAGTTATCCTCAGACTTGAGATACCGGATAAGTGTCATGAATGTAGTGCACTACGTGGAACAACTTAACGCTATAAATGGCGGTAGTCATAAGGGTTGTTTCATGAAGTGTTGCAAAGTTCGTGGGTTATTCTCGTAGTCAAGATAGAATTTGTTCCTTCAAGTTTATTTTGGAGTTTATCTTCTTTGGGCCTCGTAGGGTTGACAAGATGTTTGTGTGGCCACACCCAAAATCTCCCTAAATATGTTTAGAAGATTTGGTAATCTTGCTCAATCACTTATAACGAGAATGGTTGAATAAAGAATGACTTAATTCCATATCTTTATTTAACATGGTATTAGAAACAAAAGGATGATAATAATGAGAAATCATTAAAAGGTTTTCCAAGAGCCTTGCTCGAGTTGTACTAGAGGCATCGAAGTGTTGCTAGACGCTAACCGAATGTGATCACTCTATTAAGATATGTCCAAGTGGGAGCTGTTGGTTTTATGGACAATAAATTAATAGGCGTGTGTTAGGATCGAACTCGAGACTATGGGATTGCACACTTTACGTATGAGAATTTAAAGTTAATAATTAAATATAAACGTTATATTTATTTATTTATTAAACGAAATAACTAACGGACGTTAAGTAATTAATGTAATGGACTAACGGTCGTTAAATGTTTATGGAAAATGATTAAATTGCAAAAGTTGGGAAGGTTCCGGAATCCCTTTGGGGAATCCTTAACCGATCGGCCTAGGGACACAAAACAAGGAAAGAAAAACCAACTTGTTCACCAAGTTTGCTTGGGTATATAAACAAGGCTTGGGGTTTTATTTTTCCATCTCTTGTGCTCATAAGCTAAAACCCTAAAAACGTTTTGTGTGTGTTTTTCTTTGTCCAAACCGATTGGCCAAACACCATAGGGTGTCGATCATTCTTTTTCCACAAGCAAAGTTATTTGTTTTATAAAAACTAGCATTACTTTAATTCGGTTTAGTACGTGTGTACAAGAACATAGTAATAACACACTATTGTTATTATCTTGGATTGAATTACAAAACGGTAAGGGGTAATTCATATAATCCTATAAACCCTAATTAGGGTTCATCCTAATTGCTAGTTTGTGGATTTGATTCTTGTTCGGCTAGAATCAAGAAAAGGTACGCATATTCTTTTATGTAATTAATTATTCGTTAATCTTTCCTATACACTTCCGCATGTGTACTTGATGTTTATTGTTTATATTTATGATTGTCATGTTATATAATTCCAACACAAATATCTAAGTAGAATTCTCACTCCTAGGAAAGGATAGCGGGAAACTCTCCGATGTATCCATCTTCAAATGAGAGAACTTCATACGTATCTTATGCAAATTTACATATGGTTTACTTTCTAATCACTTGAGATTGGATTCAAATTCATACTCCGAATCTCATTCTCATAGAAATACAATGTAAATATTACAAATAAAACCAAAATATGGAACGAAAAGAAACATAGAAAAGAGAATGCTTTACGACCTCAAAAGCCACGGAGCTACATAGCTGGCCTAAACCTCGCCATACATGTTTCTCTTTTTGAACGGCAAAAGAAATTTCAATTACAAAACTAGCAAGAAGCTAGATATTACAACGTACACACCATGAAAAAAGAATAAATAATAAAAAAATCGAGCCTAAGACAACAACCTCTTATGAAGAGAACTTACGCTTAGAATTAAACCTAGATAACCACCTAAACTAAACCAAAGAAATACACTAATACGACTTCGATAGACACGAAAACACAATGCTACCATATAATAATCAAACGAATTGTCTTGAGATTTCTTGAGATCACGCATGTAATTTGATGCTCTGAAGCAACGAAAAGTTGGTGATCATGCTTGTTAGATTTCAAATATTAGATACCTAAAGAACTAAGGGTGTATATAGTCGGCGAAAAATATTTCATTTTTTTAGAAAAATTTTCATTGTAAAATGAAAAAAAGCGAAAACCTCTTTAGTTACATAATTTTAAAAAGATATTCTTAAAGAATGAAAATCTCGTTTTTCAAATTTAACTAAAAAGTTTAAAAAAGAGCTATTTACTCTTTACTATATTTTTCTTTTAATTCTTTTTACATCATTTTTTATTTTTAAAATTTTTTAAAAAATCTCATAAACGCATTCTTTAAATTTATAGCTTATAGGAATAAAAACCCATCCATTTTTTTAGAAAAAATAAAACAATTTTTTTTTCTACAACTAAACGCACCCTAAGATTTCGATTATTGGATACACCCCTGTTCCATAGCATTTTAATTTTTCTCTTTTTTTTTTTTTTTTTTTTTCCATTAATGTTCATAATAACATAAATTGTTAAAATCTCGATAACAAGCATGATTGATAATTCATTCAAATGAACTAACAATGACAAACCAAACAAATTCAAGTGTTGATATTTTTTACCACATACAATATGATTTCATTGTTATTTCAAAAGAAGTTTTACTTATTTTTTTCATCCATGTGAATTTAAGTTTGTATCCCTCATTGAAAGATGGAAAGGGAAATAAATTGCCCTCGAGTCAATCCAAGAAGAACCCATATTATAACTTTGCCTGAAATAACCCCAACTAGCAATAAATCCCCCACCACCACTTTCCCACTCCAACCCTTACATACTTTCTTCTTAATTTGCTTTCAATTGCCCCCTATTTATTCTTCCCTGCAACACCAACCTTTTTGCCTTATAATATATGTATGTTCAAAACAATTAACTCTTTCATCAACAATTAATAAATGTTCTAATTTTCATTTACTTAGTCAAAAGTATTCTATACTTCTTGAGGTGTGCACTATATGATCTCCTGCCTTTTTTTCTCATGCTATATTCTAGTTCTTTTTTTTTTTTTTTTTTTTTGTTCTCATGCTTAGGTTTTTACTTTGTCATTTTAAACCAAGTTGTTTGATTGTGTCTTAATCCTCATAAACTCTTGTAACTCTTGTTTGATCTTTTCGTAAAATTTAATCTAGTTTCTTGCTACTGCCGTGTAATATAATCGCGGCTAAAAAAAAACTTGATGTGCTTTGTTATAATATATGTGAAAAGATATTTTTTGTTTATTTATTAAAAGTGTAATATATTTATTAATATTATATATATTTGGATTTATATTAATTGTAACTGAAATGAAATGCAGGAGTAGGTGAGAGGTCTATGGCTATAAGAAGAGATTTATACTTGTCTAGACCTTTCATTCATCTTCAGTAAACCAAAAAAAGAGCCAAAACACAAAGAGGGTATAACTTTTTTGTCTCTGACTTTAAGTCTGTGACAAGTTCATTCAACATCAATCATCATATCACACACATTCACAATCATAGTTAGCAATTTAAGATCATGGGTTCATCAAATAGGCACTGGCCTAGTATGTTCAAATCCAAACCCAATTTTCAAGACCACCAATGGCAACAGTCCCATGGCTCCAACCATCACCTCTCTTCTGCAACCAACAGACCATCTCCTTACACTTCTGGTACTTTTCATAATTTTTATACTTTTTTTAATACAAGCTTTATACTATTTTGCAGACTTAATCACATATATAATGATGGGGTATTGAAGATTTTATGGTTTAATATCTTCTTTAGTTGACACATACTTGCTTTAAGTTCTATCCAAATGTTTTAGTGTTATAGTGTATAAGTATGTGTTTTAGATAATTATGAACTTGTTCCTTATAAACTTGAAGGGGTGATAAATCATGTAAAATTATGGTTTCCATTTTGTTATGCATACATCCGGAAAAAGAGTTGGAATGTTTCATACGTTACAAAATGTATTTCATATAATATTTGTACCGAAACTAAGATGAACAAAACATGACAGGAAGTGACGAAAGAACCCCGGAACCAAAGCCAAGATGGAACCCTAAACCTGAGCAAATCCGGATCCTTGAGTCCATTTTCAACTCAGGTATGGTGAATCCACCAAGAGATGAAATCAGAAGAATTCGAGCTCGACTTCAAGAGTATGGTCAAGTCGGCGATGCCAACGTCTTTTATTGGTTCCAAAATAGGAAGTCTAGGAGCAAAAACAAAAACCGCCAACTCCCAAGATCACAAAACCACCAAACTCAATATGGCGTTGCCGCCACAAAGGCGGCAACAACAACCGCCTCTTCATCGTCCTCTTCGGACAAGTCCTCGTCCAAGTCAATTGAGTTCCTTTTGAACTCCCCTACTGTTTCGGTAAACCAACAACCGCAAACCTATTTAGGTGGTGGTGGGACCAGTTCTCGGTCCCACCAACAGCACCACGGGGAGTTCTTTCAAGAACCTTTCTATTTTCCCGTGGTGCAACAAGCGCCCACCACATCAACTTTCACACAAGGGTTTTGCTTTTCGGACCTTGGTGCTATGATTAATCAAGAAAATCATCATGCAAATGATAATCAGAGGGTCGTGAGTAGCTCCGAGATGTTGCTTACTGATTTGATGATGAATCATCAATATGGAATCCCAAGTAAGAATGCTAAAAACAAGGATGTTGATGAAGGTAATATTATGAAAATGTTGAGTCATACTACAACACCATCATTGGCTACTACTTCCTTGACACAACCACCACCTGCATGCCCTACTTCATTTGTCCCTCCTGCTCCTACTATTGTTCTATCAGCTTACAATGATATTCAAGGTCACTTTTCATCTTTCTTTCTTTCTTTTATTTTACATAGTTGTATCACTACAAAAATGAGTTCATTTTACACAATTTTATGGCTTTAAAGGCCTTTAATATTATGAGAAGCTTACTATTAACCGCCTTGATGATACTTCAAAATGTTGATAAACTTAAATGACAAAGTTAACCACGTGGACAGTTGCAAAGTTTTCACACTTGAACAAACCCCAAAAACATTACATGCATACTTCCTAGTTAATTCTATACACTTTCATCTTTATATTTCAACTTGGATAACACATTTTTTTGTGATCTGTGTATCCTCTTTAAAAAAAAAGAAAATTGCTTATGTACATATGATGGTGCTGAAATGCAGGTGTTGGAGAAGCTGTAACCGGAAAATCGATAGTGTTCATCAACGATGTGCCATTTGAGTTGGGAGCCGGACCCTTTAATGTGAAGGAGGCGTTTGGTAGTGATGCAGTGCTCTTCGATTCCACCGGGCAGAATGTAGTGACTAATGAGTGGGGGGTCACAACCCAGTCTCTCCAGAATGGTGCATTTTACTACCTTGTTCGCTCATTCGGATATGATCATGCTGGGACTATCGATTTGGTACATTTCCACTGATCATTTCGACGTCTTTAATTTTAAAAGAAAGTATTGTTATATATTATTGTATGAACATTGTCATGATCACCAAATTAACACAATGCACATAAGCTGCTGGATGCAGTGTAATGTGGTCTAGTTACAAAAAAAATGTACTTCATTTAAAAAAAAAATCACTTTTTTGTTTTCACTTATCCCAAAAACATATAAAAATAAAAAATAAATAAGCAACATTTAATTTTATTTATTGAATACATAAATTTGACTTTTTTGTTATGTAATAATAAGCATTAAACCCCTAAAAAGTAATGTACACTTTTTTAAAAAACTTATCCCAGATTAAAATATGCAACATTTTGTTTTACCTTAGTAAAATTAAATCTAAGTCTAAATTTTAATTTTGGAATCTGTAATCACCGCACTACATATTAGTTACTGAGGTTGGTGTTGGCTACCCAATTTCTCATTTCAGATGTTTAGGGATTTTATGCAATTTGCCTTTTAGTAAGAATGTGAGATGAGAAGTGTCGTCGTTTTTTTTTCTTTTTTTTTTCCTTCAAAAGGCAACAAATGTTTTCTTATCAGATATTATCAAAAAAAAAGTTGCATTTCAATACTATACATGAATCATGTATATTGCTAGTTTTATAATCTTGTAAGGCATAATTTAAAAATCACAAAGGTCAAAATTCTAGCTAGGTTTCGTTCATAAAAGAGTATTTTACATGTGCCTGATGGATAACTTTGAGCAAACAGTCTCAATGTCACTCGGTATAGAAAAGGAACAAACATACCTTTCTAGCTAGGTGAGTCAATTATGATAGCATAGGTAGGTAAATGGATATGATCAGTATTTTTTCAAAACCTAGTTTGTTTTCATGATAACATTGCTCGATTTTGGTTTTTAAAGTAACTTGTAATTATGATAATGCAAAGACATCTTTCACTGAACAGTAGGGTTTTTGAACTTATGACTACTAAGTTTATACTCTTGTTAAATGCTAGTTGAGTAAAAGAATAATCATTTCTTCTATCATTATTATGTATTTACAATGTATTTCCTGGGTGATCTTGCAGATTTAAAAGGATTATGTGAGGCACATGGACTGAAGAAATTATCTTTTATATTTTTGTTGTTGTTGTTGCTCTCTTTCTTCTCTCTTATGTCTTTAAATTAGTAGTTTGGTATGAGTTTGTCAACTTTTAGAAAACAATATGTAAGGACTTGTTATTAGCTTTATTAAGTTTCTTAATTTGATGCTCAGGACAAGTGAAGCTTTTGCTTTATAAGTTATATCGTATGCCATGAGGTAACCCACATGAGAGATACATATACAACTCATTATCACGTATGAATGATGCACGCATGCAATGGTAGACAAACAGCTGTTAATATACGTGAGGAAACATCAGAGGATGAATTGGATGATATCATACTCCTCATAACTTCTGCCAGTTTTTAGGGTTTTTGTTTCTCCAATAGGAAATAATACTTGTCAAAGCAAGTTAGAGCAAGGTCTTGTTCTATGCAATATTACGAATTTAGAAAGGATAGCTTAATAAGGTTACTATGTTTCTAACCCGTCGCTCTTGGGCAAAAAAAGAAAAAAAAAAAAAAAAAAAAAAGCAATTTTAACATCCCATCTTACTCATGAGACAAAGAGCATACTCTTGGTCACAAATCTTTGCTAAAAAAATGTTTTTTTCTAATACAATGGAGAAACAGTTTTACAACAATATGTACTTCGTTGGTTGATTTGTCGCTAAAAAACTTGTGTGTTTACAGTAGAAAGAGTTGTGCATTTTCTTTTTAAGGGTAAAGAAAATCTATGTACTACTCCCTCCGTCCCAAAATTGAAGTCCAATTTGACTTTTTGACTCGAACTTTGACCTTAAATATTTTCGTTTGTATTATATAACACTTGATGTAAATTATACCAAATGAAAATACATTTAAAACACAATCCATTTATATATTTTGCATCAAGTATTATATAATACAAACAAAAATATTTAAGGTTAAAGTTTGAGTCAAAAAGTCAAACTCGATTTATAATTTGGGACGGAGGTAGTAATAAGTAAGCGAAAAGCTATAAGCATACAATACACCACGAAACAACAAGCGTAAAAATACACGAGCTAAACATAACCTTCAAGCTTATAAAGAAAAAATCACCACCGAGTCAGCACACACCTTCGGAAAAACTTCTAATATAAAGACAAACCAATAGTAGAAACAACCACCTTAACCTTAGAGATTAATACTAAAACACTTCACAAACAACGACACCACTGAGAAATGTCACACCCCAACTTGGAAAACACTACAACAAACCTCTTTTGTTGAAATCAAATTCTGAATCCGAAATATCATCCTCACCTTCTTGTAGAAACTTTCACTAAAATAAAACTTCATTTTTTCAAGAGCGCTATAACTACGTCTCATTGCCCCCTTACCAACTACTTTTTGCTGATTTGTTATAAAAAGAAGCTTTCACTAAAATCAAACTTACATAATGGATTCAGACGACATGTTTTGCCAACGGAATATCAACAGATGCATCTGTCACAAGGTTCAAATGACCTTTACTTCTAAACTCATAAAGAAGCATTGGAACCTCCTCAAACTGGCATACTTTCTCATGTCAAGGACTTTGACTTGACTACACAAACACATCAAAAAGGGATAAGTTATCTTATATAAAATAATATGTAATAATTTTTATAAAACTAAATGTTTTATTTTTGCGCAATTCAAAAATAAATTCAGTTACTCGGTGACATGAGCTCTCACTGGATTAGACAACATTTTATGTGTTTCTTTACCAGTGAAAAATGCTTATTGCTCCCACTTGATTCATCAATGGTAATAAGTAATTATCAAGTTCTACTATATAGATGATCGAGTATCCATATTCACCATTATTTAACTTTAAATGGGTCATGCAATTTCCTCCCATATTGGCTTACTATACTACAAAAATATGTAATGCCATATTGTGTTTATACGGCTTAGACAAAATCATGCTAGGTTTTGTCCTCATCATGTTTGTGGTTACTTGACATTTCTATTTTCTAATCATTAACTCTTATAATACATGTATTTAAGATGTTGATAATTGGTTTTTTTTTGGTAAAAGGGAATTTCCACCCTGGTAAAATATATTAACCAAAAAAACGATCAGAATACAATGGAATGTGACTGAAATGCCACATTAACCTCAAGCAACCGCTTGAACTACCCTAGATCATTTATGACATGCCATAAATGAACCACTAGCTATCAACAACTAGAACAACCAATAAACAACATAAGATGACATGCCAATCTTATGTAAAAACAAAATAAAATATTACTTCCTAGCACGACCTTGAAGTTTAAACTCCTTGAATTGTCCCGATAAGTCCTTTACCTGAGCCGCATATTCATCTGAAAAATAATCATCTCCCACATAATCATTAGGCTCATACACCTCATCTTCATCACTCTCAGAAACAACTACTTCGCCCACCTTAATGTTGATAATTGGTTAACATGTAGGAAAACATGTTTTTTAGTTATCCAAATATTTCATGTTTTAGAAGTTTTAAAACCGTAACTAGGTTGTAAAACTAACTTGCAAGCATAAGATACGCAATCATACTTAACCATAATTCATTATGATTTCACGAGTAATGATGCATGTTGTTTGATTAGACTTGAAAATTTTCAAGTGTTCCTATTCTAGCTTTCTCCTACTATGAAAAAGATTAGAAAACTTATTTTTTTTCTATCAAGAAAGAATATTAGTTTGTTTCTTTAAAAATATCAAACTTTTGTTTACATTAGATGTTGCATTACTTTCATTATTATAGTTCTATAAAGCTTATTTTAGTATTTTTTTTTCAATAATAAGAATCCTTTTATAAATAGCATACTCAAGTTTTATAATATTAAAACATATATTTAATAAAAAGCTAAGATTCATTCATTTTTTTATTAGCACATCAATTGATCTTCTGGCAACAGTAAATTCGATGGGTATATGATTCATCATCAATTGTATTACGTGTACAACTCTTAGATGCTATGGAACTCTAACGTCCAACATTAATGTCAAAACTGGCATGGTTAGTCCCATCCTTGCATCAGGTTAAGGATCACACCTCTTAACTCGATTAAATCATCTAATATAAAAACATAGAAAAAATATTTATAAGTCTCACGCTTAAGAAATAATCACTCCGTGGTTTATAATTTAACCATGTCTCACATTAGTCAAAAAATAAAGGCGGGTATTTTTATAAAGGATGGCAAGACTTAAAATTTTAAAAGGTTATTATATAGCTAATTTTGATAAAAACTATTTTAGCAAAGTTATAGTGTTAGGAATATTACATGCATACAATATTCACCTCACCAATCTTTGTTTTATGATCCATGTTGTAAAATTTTAAATAGTTATATACGATATAAGCAATAATAAATAAATAATACATAAAAGCAATAAACAAGCATAATAAACAAGCAAACATGATTATTTATTTTGATAAAGATTAGATTTGTAAGTTTTAAATCAATATTTAAACTTCACATCATGTTTTATTTTAAAACCAAAAGAATTATCAAATAATAGCAAAACAATCACTAATAACCAAAGCCTATTCTCATTAGCTATATGAGAATTAAAAGAGAAGTTAGGGCACAATAAACTACTACCATAATAAACTTTCACTTGCATTAAGATCACATATTAATCAATTAAGGTTTAAACTTTAGTAAAAAATTACAGTTTATGACCCAACAGATGCGTCGACTTCAGAGGTAAAAAACTTTCGGAAGGAGTCTTCTCTAAATGAAGCACTAAGCAACAAAGTTGTAGCCCTATGTGTCATGTAAATACATGTGTAATTTCAAGAAAAACGGCCTAGTAACGAAGCAGGAAATCCCGTTTTGCACCAAGTGCGCAAGTCTGAGAAAAAACAACATATATTTAACACTTGTAATGGTAAAGTTATAGACTTTTTATCATAGATTTGCATAAAAAGATCATATCAAACACAAATCATCATAATAATAACTAATATAGCATGGTTCATGGTGCAAGATGCATTTCTTGACCGTGAAATTGCAAAAACGGGCGCAATTTTAAAGAAAACATGTTAAAAACGACTAAAAATACAATTTTTAAGCAAATAACGTGTATATGTTCATGTAAAACCTTTGTATTTTATTGAAATTATCGAATCTTATATTTTTAACCTAAATCAATAAACCATAAATAAAGATACACACTTTTACATAAACGCGTGATAATCACATACTTAAATCATAAAATACTCGTGATACCACTGATGGTGTTTATAGGTTTTACAAAATGATTTTTATAAAAATGATTTAACATATTAAACTTTCATATATATTAAATAAAATAGATAGCGATTACCAGATCATATGATTCATGCACTTAATCATGTAATAAAAGATGTGATACCATCTTTATGGGCTCGGTATGATCGAAGAAACCAAATAATCAATGTTGATTATCTCTACGAAGATCTACACTACACATTATGCAATACCCTCGAGACGCTAGTCTTAACACCAATCGTATACCCGAAAGTGCATGCCTTTACGTCTTACACTTGTAAGACAAAAGATGAAAACCAAAACCCTTAGAGGGTGTTTGGCTGATCGGCTCAAAGAGAAGAGAAGAAGATGAGATTTTAGTTTGCATGTAAACTTATGAGGGATTAAAAATCTAGGGCCTTGTATTTTATACTAAATACAAGGGGTCTAGATCCTTTTAAACTTGATCACCATGTTTAACCTCACCTCCTATTTTCTCCTAGTCTTGGCTGATCCCTAAGAGATATAATTAGGGGTTTTCTAATTTTGATTTGCCTAGTTTTTTATTAATTCAATATCAATAATTGACAAATAAGTATTTAACCTTATTATTTATTAATACGTTATATAATAAATACATAAGTTAAATGACTAATAAATCATTTCAGGGTGTGTTTGGTATCCCCCAATCGGAATAGAGGAATGAATATCATTCTGATTTAAAGTGTTTGGTATCCTAGGATGACTATAAAAAATGGGAATGATATACAAGTTTATTCCATACATTATAGACACTAAAAGGGTAGTATATGATTGTTTCATTCCCGGGCCCATCACTTCCCCTCACATAATTTATACTACACTTTTTATCTAATTATCTATCAAACAACATTTATGAGATTGATACCTTAATTTATAATCATTCCTATTCCACCCTTATATCAAATCCATACCGATTATCATTCCGGACAACAAACCAAACGGTACCTCAGTGTTATTATTATATAAATACATTATTTATATTATAACTTAGAGTATCTAAGTATATTTATGTGAGACCTCATAGGCTCACATAAACTTAGCCCCATATGAATATGTAATGTGCCTTGAGCATATTCCAACATGATCGCCATTTCAAATGATATCACTTATAAAAAGCTTTAATGACATTATCCTTATCTTATATTCGTGTTTATGGTATTATGTTTTTGTTTATATCTGAATGGTATTAAGTTTGTTGGACTTTTAAAAAGTCAAACAATTTTTACCAATTTGTGTATCACTGCTAGCCCACTTTTAGGTGTATGCTATTAAGTTTATCAGACTTTTAAAAGGTAAATAAATTTTACCCTATTTAGTTTCTGTGTACGGCCATTTTTATCCTCTTTTGAAACTTTTTTTTTGTATAACGACTTTTTATATCAATATATGTGTATGGTTACTATGTATGGCCAGTTTTGACCCATTTTAATTGGAATTTTATAAAGTCAAAAACCAAATACCTACTATAGTTGAACTGTTAATACTTTTTACACATATTAGTTAGACTTTTGAAAAAGTCAATAAAAAATATAACCATTTCAGTTGGACTATTAAGAAGCAAATAATTATAATGGTACAAACACTCATCAGGCAAAAGGCAACATTTTCATTAGATGCTAAACTTCTTATGCAAAACACAAAACACCAACTGCCATTACATAATTCATTCTTTAAACCTAACTCAACCAAACAACATCTAAAATTACTTAAATTATAACAAAGAAACAAACAAGCAACACAAATGCCATCCAAGAAATACAGAAAAGTAATTTGTTCCTTGCTTGATCTTCTTCCACTTGTCTTAATTAGCTTTAAGGTTATTTATTGCCCTAAACAATCCGGGTATTATTGAAACAACATGTTGGCACATTAGGGGATCCACCCAACCAATGAATGGACAGTCAGACCCCTGATTACAATGTCAAAAAATAGTTGATTCATTCATATGAACCTTAATTATAAGAAGTTGAGTTAAAAGACATTACCATTTGGGGACAAGCATAAAAATGACGACCAGGGTTCTGGTTGTTCCAAGATGTATGAATTAATGCTGCTCTACTAAAAGAGCAAATTGCAGTGAGATATGAGGGATTTAAGGAGAGAGTAAAAAAATGGTTTAAATATAATGATGGGTGTGTGGAAAACTAGAAGGGGGGGGGGGGTTGAATAGTTATACTGATTTTAATTTAAGTTTCAAAGATCTTGATTTAATCTTATTTGAATTCCTATGGATGGCGAAATAGTACGAAGCAACAAATAAAGTAAGTAAAGAATGCAAGTGAAGTAAATGATAGAAAGTAGCGACACAAGTAATTTATAGTGGTTCGGCTACAAGGACACCTTCCTTGCCCTACTCCACTCCCTGAGTACCCCACTCGAGAGTTCAAGCACTATGTCAACAAGCTCCTTCAAATTGGCGGAGAAGCCTCACAACATCGTTTACACTTTTTCCAATACAAAGCTAAATACTGAGTTCTTCCACAAGGTAGAACTAAACCTTTACACAACTATTACACAACAACTATGTGAAATATGAAATACAAGATATGCTACTGAAATCTTGTGGATGGACAAATCAATCAAGGACCCTTTGCTTGGATGACTTGTAGAGTAGCGTGATCTCGCCTTCATGAAGGACCTAAAAGAGAATCACAACAAAAGAGAGATGAGCTACTAGAATGATCAAGTGATCAGAGGTTATGAGAGTGAGATAATATATGAGAGAGTTGTAAGAAGAAGGGTGAGAAACAATGAAGAAATGACTCACTAGTTATAAGAAAAAAAAACCTTCTGTTCCACAGTTCCGGCGGATCCCTCACCCAAGGGATTCGGCCAGTGCAATTCCAGGGATTCGCCTGTCTGGGTCAGTTTATTCCGAATTTTGGGTTGCAAACCGGGTTATGGGTTTTGGGTTATGAGCCATGGGTCATGGACTTTTGGTCATTTGTACCCAACAAGTAGACAATGGGTCTTGGGTCTTGGGTCTTGGGTCATGGGTCATGGGTCTTGGGTCATGGTCATGGACATTGGGTCATGGGTTATGGATAATACCCAACATGATTTCTGATGCGCGTACGAAGCTCGTTCGGGGTCAAATGAACTTCCTTTTCTTCGAGCAAGTTTTTCAACCACCGAGGCAGTGAACCTAATCATTGTAGTGTAGTATTGGGTAAGCCTCGGGGATTGATATCGTTCTCTATGGGAATAGGAATGCTAGCAAGAAATGTATTATGCTAAGGTGGGGGTTGAGGATGATTCTTTTTTTTATCTTTTATAGGTTTTTTAGAAATCTAAGGTAAATATCTCGGGGCAATTGGTTTGGGGGGTAGTATTTCTACCGATTACTTCTACTATCTAATTATCTAATTACTACGGGTAGCTATGTCTATTTGATGTGTGTTCGTATGATGATTAAAATTGTGTTTACCTAGATACTATTTGATCCACTCCGAACGGTCAATCAACCAGGTGAATGGTCAACAAGAGTCAAACAGCTCAGAACAGAATGCAATAAAGTCCAGAGGAGTATAGTGTATTCCCAGGTCGTTAAGTCCCAACGAGGTGTGAACACTGTAATAGAACGAATCTGTGATCGGGTGATATTGAACAAGAAAGGTTTGTAGATTTGGAATAATTATATCTAGAGAAAAAGTTTGTAAATTACAGGGGCTTAAATGCAAATTAAAGAAAATTTAATAAGCTAAATTATATTAAATAAACGCTATCACTATTTTTAAAGTTGGTGTTTTTGTGATTTTATAAAACAAAATAACTTAAATAAACTATTTAAGTTAAAGCGTAAACCTAATTTATCTAAAAACGTGACCTAAAATGAAAACGTGCGTTATATATAAAAATTACGCGAGTGCGTAAGAAAAAACGTAAAATTTGTAAAATAAAAGTTCTACGAGTGTAAAAACAATTTTCTTACTTACTATATGACAAAAGAAAATTTTAGAAAAAAGATTTATATTTTTTGACTTTTATATTTTTTATTATGAATTAAATACTTTTTTTAAACTAATTAAATGATTAAAAATACTAAAACTATTCAGAAAATTCTGAAACTTTTTTGTAAAATACTTTATAACAATACAAATCTAAGAAAAATATAAAAGGTGCAACAACTTTTTGTAATAAGTTGTAAATAAGCTAAAGAGTACGAATAAGCTAAATAGAAAACAAGGGGTAAGTATTAAATGTTGCAAAGAAATACCAGTCAAAGACCCAAGGGCAACTGGTATTGTGTGTGTGGTGAGCTGGGTGGCGGTGTTGAATCCCAAAGAACTCCCTTTTGCAAAATATTTTATTTTGGATTTTTTCTTTTGGAACTAATTAAGCTAATGATATTAAGCAACTTTTAAAACTAAAACTTTTACAAAACAACTAATAAGCTCAGATTGAGCTTATGATTCCTATCGGTTTAGCAAGAAATGAAATAAGCACAAGGATTTAGCCAAGTGGCTTATAAGCTAATAAATAAGCACAAGTAAACTGGAAATAAGCTAGGAAACTGATTATAAGCTAATACAACACTGAAAAAGTACAATTACTTAGAAATAAGCACTTAACAAAATTCAAATAAGCACAAGCTTCACTGGTACACAGGATACTTTTTGGGTTTCTAGGTACTTTCAAGCTTATATTTAAGCACTTAAATAAGCTTGGAATTGAAAAGGGATACTGGAACTAACAAGTTAACCAACTAAGCTTTTCAAAAAGCTAAAGCTCTCACTGTGGTGTTCACTAATGAGCTTATGACAAGCTTTTGAAAAAGTTTATAAACACTGAGTGATCTTTATACTAAATGAAATGGACAAAACTAAAAGCCACTGGCAGGCTTATTAGATAAGCTGCAAAGTGAAAAATAAGCACTGAGCCTATGATATGGGTAGGTAAGCTATCCTAAAAGCTAAATAACATAAGCTTAAGAGTACCAGAGAGCTTTTGACAAGCTTGTGAAAAAGCTAGTAAAACTGTACGTGGCACCTTTTTGAAAAAGGGTTCAAAAGAAGCTAAGTAAAAAGCAGTTTATAAGCTAAACTAAAAATTATAAAAAATATTATAATGAAGATGAGCAACTATATTTTAATATTCTAAAAGCTCAAATCTTGAAATTCAATATTAAATCCTATATAAAATTCTCTAGTTTATTCAAAAACTGTCTAAGTGAGATTTTGACTTTTTAAATTATACTAAGAAGTTGACTTAAATGAACTTTGATTACTTCTATTTGACTGAATAAGTTGTATTAAGCTATAATAAGATGGATTTAAGCTAGAGTACTAAGTTATAAGCAACTTTGATGTAATTTGTATTCCAAATTCTTAACAATGAATAACTAAGGTAATATTAAAACTAATTTTGACTTTTTATAAAACAAGGACTGAATTTTATGCTTTTATTGAGCTATTTAGAGCTAATGTAACATGAAACAACAACAAACAACATCAAGCATGAGCTAGAATACTTATTTATCAAGAAATCCAAACAACCCTATTTAAGGCAGTTTTGAAACTTAATGTACTAAAACAAACTTTTAAGCCAAATAACCTATTGATTAACTGATATTAACTATATTTAGACATGATTAAGCTAAAATTAACAAGGGTTAAATACTAATACTAGGAAATGCAAATTTTAAAGAAATGGCTTACAAATTATGTTTATGCTCACAACCGAGAACCGAGAACTGAGAACGAGAACCACTCCTATAGGCTTACCACTAAGCCTCTAACCCAAGGATAGTCCAAGAATTACCCCTGCTTCAACCTCCTGGCATCTTCTCCACTTGATTTTTATTTTCTAACTATTTTTTAGTATTTTTCTTGTATTTTTGAATTTCAACTCTAAACTGGATTTTAAGATTTCTAAAAGCTTATAGGAGCTTATATGAGCTTTATAATCCTTAGCAACAACTAATAACAACATTTGAGTATTTTGAGAATTTAGACAAGGAAATAGGCATAAACTGAATTCGTATATAAGAACTGAAATTGAAACCGAAAATAAGTTTTTATTAATCTTTGAAATATGATTACAAGGCACTTGAAAGCTTTAAATTGCCTTTGGAAAACTTAAAAATTAAAAACGACATAAGTAAAATTAAATTATACTAGTTGATATCTCCATCGCTTCTTTCATCTTTATATTGATCTTTTTAGGGTCTTTGTCGACCTCTGAGACTTTCCCACCTCTTCTCAGCCATTGGATCCTTCCAAATCATCAAAACGCCATTTGTCAATTTTGGCCAAAAATTCTTTGAGCGGGTTTTGTTATTAATGATTTTTGGTGTTTGTGGAGGTGTTAGGGATTAGGTAAACAGGTGGGGTGATAAGGTGGAAAGGTGGTGGTGAGGTGGAAACCATGGTGGTTTCTGGTTTTGGAATGCGGGTGTGGGAGAGGAGAGTGAACGATGATGGCGGTATAATATTTAAAACGTGGGTTGTTTTGGGCCAGCTGGGTATTGGGCTTGTATATTGGGTTGGGATTAATAATAAAAAGAGGGTCCGGTTTGGTTTGTAGAAATAATAACACAAGGATCATTCATGTAATTTCGGATTTTGAGGGACCTGAAAATGCCAATTTTCCAAAGTTAACACAAGGACTAAACCTGCAATTAATGGTTAGTATAAGGACCAATATTGCATAAAATTCTATTTTTATAAACCCAAGGACTATTTTAGACAATTTTCAAACTCCAGGGACCAAACTTGTAATTTTCTCAAAACTTAACATATAAGGACCAAATATGCCACATTTGAATAGTACAAGGGTGTAGTTTGAATAATTTCCATTTTTAAACACCTAGGGACTGATTTTGCCATTTTTGTAAAGTTGAGGGACCAAAGTTGTAAGTTGTGATTTTTAAAACTTTGAAGGGTTTGTTTTGACAACTTTTGAATCCCATGGACCTTAAATGATATTTTACTTTATTTTGATTTACCAGGGACTATATTTGACAACTTTTAAAACTTGGGGACTAAAACGCCAATTATGCAAACTTGATACGTTTTTCATCCGATTTTGGTATTTTTGCATTTAAAACACATAAAACACTTATTTGTGATATTTTCATCATTTTGATGCATTTCTGAGTGTTTTCAGATGTTTTTGGCATTCTAAAGCGGTATAAAATGATGAGTATTTAGACACTCATCAATACCCCACACTAAGATATTGCTAGTCCCTAGCAATCTTTTGAGAAAAACTTAATGGATTTCATCTCTTTACCAAAAGCCATTACTTCTGGAGTAGCCAATTGTTTCACTTCAAGTAAGAACCTTGGTACAATGATAACCAAATGATTTTGAGCAAATCATAAGTCAGAACGGATTTGATTTGTCTTTACCAGAAGCCGTTTGCTTCTGGACTAGCCAACTCTTCACTAATTAAAGATATGGTGAGCTGAACACCATACAATTTTGAGCAAATTGCAAGCCGTCAACGGATTTGATATATCTTTACCAAGAGCCGTTTGCTCCTGGATTAGCCAATCCTTATGTGGGTTAGACATGGCGGACTGATTACCATTTGTTGAGTAAGTGCAAAACACTTACTCCAAAAAAAAATTTGGCCAAAAATGGGGAATTGGGTGGTATAATTACATGATAAAATTCGTGAGAATTCCCCCCACTAGAAATGAATATTGCCCTCAATATTCAAAGTACCTACCTGTTATGCGAAACATAGAACGTAAAAGGGAAATACTACGACCATTATTTTATTTTTGATATATACACATTTTTTTTTGGACAACAAGGGCAGCTCCCCACACTAGGTGGTACACACGGTGAAAACCCATGTTTAACTATCTTGTTTTTGATTAATGTCGCTAGCTTGACTCGACCCCAATTAATTTGTTCATGGGGAAGTAAGTGGAAGAGACAATCTCCATCGGACTTTCATTCAAAATGTTTGTATAAACATTGAAGTACGTGAAAGTTCCACACCGATGAGATATACATAGAACCGCTCACAAATGATAAATGAAAATGCCGGGGTCAAAAATAATGTCTTCATTACCGAATGAGTGAAGAACAGGAGAAGTCACCGTATAGGTGAAGAAAAGAAAGAAAATCATGATAAAAATCATGACTAACTCATCATTATCAGAAGGGGAATTCATGATTTATGGATCATGAATCTCATCATTTAAGCTCATTTGATCAAGACATATTGCGGGTGGGAGGGATGGGATTTTGATATCAAGCAAGTTCTCATGGTTGAGAACATTTCCCTCCCGAACACAAAGATCATTTTTGTCTAGATCAAAGTGGAAGTTATCATACTCTGGTGGAGATATGATATGAGTAAGTTCAAAGGAGAACTCTTCAGAAGAGAATCATTCACGTGATGTAAGTCCGTGAACCCTTGTTCTATTATGGAATCATCACTATCCTCGTTCTGAGTATCAAAGAGTGGATTCTCAGAAATTAAAGTGAATTCAGAGTCGAATTCAAATAGAGGATTAGTGAGAGTTGTTTTGAACGCTTGATGAGTGTGTAAATACTCATCATTTTTGTTCCTTCTACACTGCAAAAACAGTCAAAAACACTTTGAAAAGTCTCAAAAAGACAGAAAAAATATTTAGACAGTATTTTATGCAATAATTGTCAAAATCTAGTCCCCGGTTATTCAAAACATGTAATTTTTCATAAAAGGCCCTCGGGGATTTTCAAGTTGTCAAAATTAGCCTTATAAAATTCAATTTTGCAAAATGGCAACTTTAGTCCCTAAAATTTCAAAGATTGACAGTAAATTACCCCCGACATTTTAAATTGGAAAATTAACAATTTTAGTCCTTTGGTAATTCTAACTTGTCAAAATTGGTCCTTTTGATAAATTTTGGAAAAGTGCGATTTCAATCCCTCTAGTTTGGATGAATTACTAATGTGGTCCTTGTATTAATACTACAAACTAAACCCCCAATAACAACCACGACCCATATTTAAAATACCCAAACCCATCTCAAATAAAACCTAAACCCGACCTCCCCTTTTTCCCTCCACCTTTCCCTTTCTCGCTTCAACCCTTAACTCACACTAAGCTATTATCCGTAATCCCTTCACCCAAAACACTCAACCCTAATCCCCTATTAACCAGCTACCCCAAATCCCTAACCCACTATCCTCTTCCCCAAGTGCCACTGTGGAAATCCATGTCAAAAAGACCCCATGGACGGTCATGGATTCATTCAAAATCCATACCTAACAGTTGAATGGCTTTGATCAGTCTCAAGAAAGCACAAGAGAAGGTTTTTGGATGGTTTGCACTCACAAAGAAACACAAGAAAGAGAAGAGAGAAGACATACTCACTTTTTAGTATAAATAGGCATATAGGAATTTGTAACAAGTTGTCTAGAAATCTTGTTCTAGTCCCATCTTTTAATTTCCCTTGTCATTTACAATTTCTGTAATGTTTAATGCATTTTAATTTCAAGTTTATTTACATTTCAACTTTGCAATTTATTCATTGTATCTGCTATATTTTTTTTACTGAAATCTTCACGGACCAAAGTTGTTGAGAGTTAGTTTTTTTTGCTCATGTAAGCTTATTTTTGAGCCCACAGATTTTCCCTTTAAAGTGTTCACAAAATTTCAGTCGTAATTAATGACTTCCTACCCTTATGGGGTGTTTGGTTTGCACATTTGCTGGGTCAGTTTCATGTTTTGACCCATGTTGGGCCCTCAGAACAGATTTGTTTTAGTATATGCCTTAGCAGTTTAGTCATTACAACCCTTTTTTTAGTTGCCATAAATCTTTTCAAGTAGTTCTATTCTAACTGTCATTTTTTTTTAGCTTAAAAATAGATAGATTATAATTAGTTTTAGGAGTTAATTTTTAGTTTACAAGCTATTAGTAGTATGAATAAGATCCTTGTTATAGCTTAGTTTAAATTGTGGAACCTTCTTGTGGCTTATTTATAAGCCCAAAGTAACCCCCTTGTTCCCCTTTGCCCTGTCTCAGATTCACAGGAACACTTGAGCAGCCTTAACAGCTTATTAATAAGTGGGGCTCATTTTTCTTCAATTTTGCTTTTCTAGGTACGTTATTGCCCCTATTTTATCTTTTTCTCCCTTGTGTAGGTTGTAGAATCATCTTGAGAGCTTATTTCCTTGCTTATTTAGGTCCCTCTAAGTGCTCATTTTTCTGTTTTGCACTGTTTTCAACAGCCCTTAGTGAGCTTGAATAAGCTCTCCATTGGACAACTATGGGGGCAAAAGTGAGCTAGGTGGGTTGGTTTCATCCTCCCAAAAGCTTAGGGGTTGATTCACCCTCTAGCTTATTCCAAATGTGCTCTAAAGTGACCACTTGGGCCTGTTTGGGACTGCAACAGCAGACCCCCAACATCAGTTTTTCCGTTGCTTTTTTTTAGTGCTTATTAGGTGTTGGATCTTGCTTATTCAGGTTCTCTAGATGCATTTAATATTCTTGGATTAGGATTGATTCATTTTAGCTTATTCTTGCTTATTAGGATTTAGTTTTAATGCTTATTTTTACCTTTCTCTAGTCTTAAGGATCCCCTAGTTTAAAAGTTGCCAACTGCTTATTTTCCCTAGTTCATTTTTTTTGTTGTTCTTCTAGCTTATGGTGGATATTTAGGTTGTACGTTAGCTTATTCATATTTTCTAATTGATTTGTTTTATGCTTATTAGTTACATTTAGTGTTTAAAATTGCATAAGGCTTGTTTGGTCTAACTTAGTTCAGAAGTTGTAACTGTTATTTCTGTGCTTATCATTGGTTTTAAAAATAAGTTCTTCTTTCAAAAACTGTTCATGTACCTCTCCTTTACAAGTTTGTTTATACAGAATTTTCAAAAAAAAAGAAAAGATCCAAAAAAATAATTTGGCAAAAAGGGGGTGCACAGATTCGAACCTGTGACCTCCTGGACACGAACACAACACATCCACCCACAACCAACTGCCCTTGGGACTTGTCTCTTTCTTTTTCTACGCAATTTAATACTTAAGTAGACCTTGCAGTTTTGGTTTTAAAACTTTCATAGCTTATTTTCTGCTTATTTTCCACAACAAGCTGTAGTTTTCTTATTTTTCTCAGAACAAGGTTTAATCAAAGGACTTTTTGTGAAATTTTCATAATTTTCTAAATTAGCTTAATATTTTTAATAATTAATTTAGTTTTAAATCGTTTTTAATTCGTAGTAAATAAAATAAGAGTCGAAAAAATTCCCGGCTTTTTTCTAAAATTATTTTTAGTCAATTAGAACGTAGGAAAATTGATATCACACCCGTAGCCCTTAAATTTCAAAAGTTTTACGTTTTTGGCTCGGGTGGTTGCCGGTTTTTAGCGTTTTTGCATTTTAGCATCGTAGGATGTAGTTTAGCATCGTTTTGTCATTCCTTAGGCTTAGTAGTAGTTTATTTAGAGTTTACTTAGTTTTACGTGCTTAATTTTCATTCCCGTTCTTTATTTTGTACAATAGCGTAATCAAAAATCCAAATTTCTTAAACCAATTCAAGTCCAGAATCACGAAACTCAACGACAGCGTCAATTCACACCTCGTTGGGACACGACCCGGGAAATCACTTACCCGGTATCACTTTTATCACACCCGTGAGATTTGGCTCGTTAACCCTTTTCCTAAAAGGTTAATTGGTCGGGTTTTACGGTTAATTTGATATATTTTGATATTTGTGTTTATTTTAAACGAATCAACGCTTCAGGAACAAAGTGATTAACATTCTCTATTGGACTGTTAGGGTGAGAAGTGAGTGAACGATCATTACAAAGGAGACTTTCAATTTCTCCTAGGTTGGCTTTGAAATCAAAGAGATCATCATCACTTTCCGATGAAAGTGGAATGATGTGAGTGAGTTCATCGGTGAACTCCTCAAGAAGAGGATCAACATCAAAATGTGAAAGTGATGCCTCAACATTCTCAATGTCCCCATAAGATTTACAATCATCGCTAAAATCAGAGAAAGTCTCAAAATGATCTTTTGAACACTTAAGAGGGGAAGGGATATCACACATATGGTCAAAAGTTCCCCGTGACTCTCTCGGGATTGGGACAAGGTCCTCAACACTAGACTTTATGAATTCGTCCCATTCCTTTTCGTGAACAAGTGTCAAGATGCTCGCCCCCATGTTCAGAGAGTGAGGGAGCTTGGTGTGAAAGCAGCTTGTTTGAGAATGAATCTCGACTGCCGATATCAACCGATGAACTTGATGAATCTTTATAAAATTGTAGGATACCAAGTGCATCCTCATCATCATCAAGTATCGAATAAAACGAAATTGAGAGCTAGATCCGGTCGCTTTTCTTTTTGCAATTGATTCCCTAATAGATTTTTCAAAGGCAATTTGGGAATTTATTTTAGCGAAACCGCTCTTCACTAGCAATTCTTCCATGGATTTCTCATGTGAATTTTGAATGATGGGACATTGTGGGAGTGGAGATTTGTCAAAACCGAAGGTTGACATTGATAATCATCATGAGGACCCCCACAATATACACAAGAAAAACTGGGAGCATTTCGAAATGTTGTTTTACTCAACTCCTAAGTTCTTTTCACTAACTCCTTAAACTCGATAAGTGTCTTGTTGGGTTTGCTGAGGAGTTTGAGTCATTTGGCACCGTGGAGGTTGGTCGTGATATGGATAGTCGTAATTGTTACAAGGAAATGGATTCCCGCTTGACAATCGAGTCAAATGGGGACCTCCACAGCTTCTCAACAAAGAAAACTGTTGAGTCCTGGATCGTAATTATATGGATATTGGTCATAACCAAAGTTCTCGAGCATCACCGAAAATTGTTCATAGACAAACGTGTTTTCGGATTGACACTCAAATCCTTGGTGAGGATCTCCACAAAATTCACAAAGAGTTATGTTGATTATATGAAGATAAGTCGGGCCGTGGTAGGTAATTGAAAAGTTTGAGGGTCGTTAAATGAGTTCGGATTAGGATCATAATCAAATGAATTCCTTGAACCACAAAACAAACAACTCCCGCTACGAATATCATTACCACACCGCATACACATGTACACCGGCGACATGGTGAACCAAAAAGAGGCTCACCACAACCGACACAAGGAATAAACGATTCCATTTGAGAGTTATGAGAAGGAATCGATTCATTCAAAGAATCAACAAAACCAACATGGTGATTCGAATGACTATCAAGTCTCCAAGAACATTTTGAAAAATCCGGAGGTGGGACAAGTGGTGTGCTCTGAGAGCTAGCAATTTCCACCACTTCCGTTATGGTCTCCGGTTCCGGTTCTTGAGAAACGTGAAGATTAGGCAAGTCATTCTTGCTAGTCACCGGTCTAAATTCTGCATGATTGCTTTTAACCGTAAATTGTGAAAGTTTAGGATCAATTTTAGACGGCTTAGGAGCAATTGAGGGTTAGATCTTTGGATAACCGTAGGTTGGACGTATTTAGCACCTCCATTATCGAGGGAAGTACTGGTCCTTTGTCACCCTGGTTTCTCGCTCCATTTCCCTACGCTTGAATTAATGGATCATCACAACAACACGTAATTCTTGACATTTGTGATAAAGTATGAAGTTTTTTCAACTTCGCTCCAATTCGTCAGTAGTCGAGAGATTCCATGAGAATAGAAGAAGTTAGAATCAAATGGATAGAGGGTAAAGGAATAAAGAATCAAAAAGGGTAAGAGGGTAAAGATGAATATTTTTGGATTTTTGAAAAACATGTTGTAAAAACAAAGAATGAAAATATTTTTGGTAATCGATTAGTCAAACGAATTAACTTCACGATAATTTTGGTTTTATATGAAAATAAGGAAATATGGACAAAGATGGTAAATATACAATGGATGTATATTCAACAATCACTGATGCTTCAAATTGTGAGAACGCAAAGACACCTCCCCGGTAGCGGCGCCAAAATTTGATCCGCTCCGAACGGTCAATCAACCAGGTGAATGGTCAACAAGAGTCAAACAGCTCAGAACAGAATGCAATAAAGTCCAGAGGAGTATAATGTATCCCCAGGTCGTTAAGTCCCAACGAGGTGTGAACATTGTAATAGAACGAATCTGTGATCGGGTAATATTGAACAGGAAAGGTTTGTAGATTTGGAATAATTATATCTAGAGAAAAAGTTTGTAAATTACAGGGGCTTAAATGCAAATTAAAAAAAATTTAATAAGCTAAATTATATTAAATAAACGCTATCACTATTTTTAAAGTTGGTGTTTTTGTGATTTTATAAAACAAAATAACTTAAATAAACTATTTAAGTTAAAGCGTAAACCTAATTTATCTAAAAACGTGACCTAAAATGAAAACGTGCGTTATATATAAAAATTACGCGAGTGCGTAAGAAAAACGTAAAATTTGTAAAATAAAAGTTCTAATGAGTGTAAAACAATTTTCTTACTTACTATATGACAAAAGAAAATTTTAGAAAAAAGATTTATAATTTTTTGACTTTTATATTTTTTATTATGAATTAAATACTTTTTTAAACTAATTAAATGATTAAAAATACTAAAACTATTCAGAAAATTCTGAAACTTTTTTGTAAAATACTTTATAACAATACAAATCTAAGAAAAATATAAAAGGTGCAACAACTTTTTGTAATAAGCTGTAAATAAGCTAAAGAGTACGAATAAGCTAAATAGAAAACAAGGGGTAAGTATTAAATAATGCAAAGTAATACCACCAAAGACCCAAGGGCGATGGTAGTGTGTGTGTGTGTGGTGATGGGTGGCCGTTGTTCAATCCCAAAGAACTCCCTTTTGCAAAATATTTTATTTTTGGATTTTTTTTCTTTTTGGAACTAATTAAGCTAATGATATTAAGCAACTTTTAAAACTAAAACTTTTTACAAAAACAACTAATAAGCTCAGATTGAGCTTATGATTCCTTATCAGTTTAGCAAGAAATGAAATAAGCACAAGGATTTAGCCAAGTGGCTTATAAGCTAATAAATAAGCACAAGTAAACTGGAAATGTTATGACCTTATATATCAACCTTATCACAAATACCCACGTTATGAACACAAGAATACCACATTAAACCCAAACTGTTATGCGTAAATAAAGAGAAAGATTAAGATAAGATATGGTGACTTGATGTATATTCGTGTATATGTTTAGAGAGGTAGAGAGAAGAAAGATGAAAACAATAAGTTGTTATATTGCTTCAAAGGAAAAACATACACACACACACTCAAGCACACCCCTCAAATGACATACTTGAGGGTATTTATAGTACAAGTAGAAGATGCCCTAAGGCTTGGCCATGGGCCTTGTATGGGCTTCGTATGGATTGGATTGGACATGGATTGATATAAGGCTAGCTTAACTAAACTAATACCCATTTAGCTTAGTCCAATCCACGAGCCCTTTGACTATTCTAGCATGATATCTAACACACGTTACAAAGTTCCTAAATGTGAATGACCATCACTTCTAATAAAAACTATTAAGGCTAACAATCTCCCCCTAAGGGGTGGTCATTCAAATGATGCTCCACTTGATTAGGTCTTTACTTTTCTTGAGCTAGAACTTTGTGTGTAGATGTAGAATAGTCTTGATTCTTTGTTCCTTCATGCTTTGTGATCAGTTAATGTGGTTGTCTACCGTTTTCAACTTCGTTGGTTAGGTGTCTCCACGTCTTTCTCCACCATGCTCACACTTCTATTTGACTTTGAGTTACCAATGATGAAGTTCTCGAGTCTTTAAACTTTGTAGATTCTTTGACATTGACGAAGAATCATCTTTAACTTTGAGTTGCCTTTGATTTTGATGAGAACTTTCATGTGTTGTTGTTATGAGCATGTGGCGATTCTCGCACGCATCCATCCGCCCGAGCTTCCATAAGAAGAAAACATTAAACAGTTAGTAATAAGCGGATTCCCGCACTTACAAGTTTGAATTTCGAGGGTGTTAACAGCATAGTGTGAAAACACGTCTCTATTTCTCACAAGGGCCGCTCCTAAACGAGTCCCACAAGTGAGATAACGCGATATACCAAGTACATCTACAGTTCGGATGAGTCACCGAGGTACACCAAGCATCACCCCACGATCGTAGACCGTTTGAGACACACTAAGCGTAATCCAAGGAATTACCGAAGTGACCGTGGTCGCTTGATGTTGACCCGGCAGAATTTCCATTCAATCATTGAAGATTACAGTTGTAAAACTTCTCATAAATGTTCTGGCAGATTGCTAAGATCTGCGTAGGACTCTATAATATATCACTTGTGTCCTTATTGATGAACAACAAGCGATGTCATGTCATGTGTTCCTATGAGATCTTTTGATGAATCTCGTGGCTCTAGACTCAATAGTGCGTTTTGGTTTTCCGAAGGAGACTAGGGAGAGGGTCTCCTTCTTCAATATCAACAATCTCTAAGAGAAAGTCGATAGATTATGTAGGGTTCCCAGTGAGAATGAAACAAATCCTTTTGAGAGGAATTGAGTAGCAAGAAGGTTTAGTGCAGGCCACCGGGTCCATGACGCCTTTGTCTTCAATACCAGTGTCATCTAGTGACAACCAGTAGCAGATGAATTGAACCCGGTTTCTGCCCTAAGTTTGAATATGGAGGGCTATTTCTTTTCACCCTTTCTTTACATTTCTTTTTAATTTTTCAACCCCTTCTTTCTCCTTTCTCACATTACTCCTTTTTTCAATCATACCTAAGGACTTCTAATACTAACTATGGGTATTGTCCTTGGGTAGATCCCTCCGGCTCTGGCGGATCATAGGACGAATTTTCCTATCCTTAGTCACCTTATAACTCCATGACTGTCCTATTGAACTCCATGACTGTCCTATTGTTGCCATAAAACCATTTTTCTTGAAAATCTCTCAAAGTGTTTATGATTATCAAAACATTTTGTTAACACCTTGAGAGTTTTGTTTTCAGAAACACTCCCCTTCACATATGCTTATATTGTTTTAACCAAATCGCAAAGAGAGGGTAGAGTTCGCACTTTTGAATTGATCGACTTTCAATAGACAAGACCGATTCGAGACACGCTTACATCACTAGTGAACTAGCTTGAAATTATTACCCGGCCTGGTCAAGTCCAAAGAAAGTTTCTCGAAGTGGTACATTCTACTTAGACAAGTCCTATTCGAGACAGCTTACATCATCGGTTAGACCAAATTTTGAAATTATTACCCGCCCAGAACAAGTCTTTTCGAGTACTGAATTTATATTATCGTCAATTCATTGGTTACGACTGACTCTAGCTCATTTGAGATTCAAACACCGATCATAAAACATTTTGATCACCTTAATCACGTTTCTCCCCTCAAAAATAGCATATCTATGATGTTTTTGAAACAAAATGATTAAAAGATATGTTTTTTGAAAAGCATTTGGAGAGAAACTGATTTAGCATGAATTTTGGAACAATTTTTTGTTTTATACTCCCCCTTAACGAAAGCATAGTTTTCATACAGAAATTTTAGAATCAATTAAGGGTTTAGAGGGAGTTATCTTGGTACCAAATGTGAGAGATTTTGAAAAAATCTTTTTGAAAAATTTCGAATCAATGGTACTCAAGATGATGAAGATTTTGAAAATCTTTTGAAGATAATTAGAGAAGAATTATCTTCATTTGTTTTAGGATAAGTGCTCGATATTTATGAAAATCGATTTTGCGTAGCACTTTCCTTTCTTTAAAGATCGGGTTGCAATCAGAAGTAACTGCAAGCCATTATGTTTTTAGGAATAGTGCTTGAAAAATATTTAAAGCCTTAGATTTGGTTAAGCACTTTCCTTTCTTTGAAGGCGTCCTGGAATCGATGTGTTCGTAAGCCATTAATTTGAAGTCCGGTTTCGATCGAAGTATACTGAAAGCCATTATGTTTAAAGAAATTTTAAGAAACGCACATATTTTAGAAAACATTTAAAGAACTCTCGCTCAAGCATCCTACATACCCGATCATTGTTGAATGACATTTCTAGAAACGTCAGAATATCGATTATAATGAGAGACATGTCGGAGAAGAATATTTTTGATTTTTTTATTTTATATTGTTTTTGTATTTTTTGAAAATTTTCTATTTTTGTATTTTGCTTTTGTTGGTTTTATAAAAGAAATGGAAAATCAAAAATAGAAGATAGAGAGAATGAAGAATTTACAGAATTGGAACCCTCTCGATGAGTCTGGGTTCGGAGATATTTGAATCACTGCAACCAAAGAAGAAGAGTTTTCACAAATACAAGTGTTAGAAGTACATGTTTCCTCACTTGAGGGTGATCACTATCAACGGTTGTAGTGGATTCGACTTCTTTAACATGATGAGTTTCACTATTATCTGTGTTGGTGCAAGTATCAAAAATCTTTCCTGTGGGAATCCATCTAAGACCTATTGAGTTGAAAACTTTGCCCGTGGGTATCCACCTAAGGTAAGATCTAGGAGTTGTTTTCTTATCAGATGCAGCGGAAGACTCATTTTTGGAAAAACTACGTCCTGAAGAGATCCACCTATTAGGTTTCTGTTTGTTTGACATTTTATCAACGGGCTTGTTTCTATTTGGTGTCTTAGTGGATTGTGCCTTGGTACGAGAATTATCTTTCTTGAGATATTGTAAGGCACATGCATCATGATTAGCTGAAAAGATACATTTTTACATGTAGCACTGAGACAAATTCAATATTCTTGTTTAAAACAGCAGCTTTAACTTTGTCACTACAGACTTTTGGAAATTGATTCTTGTTCGAAAAGACTTAGAATTCCTAGTGTTGTTTTCTAAGGGCATAGCATTTTCTTTTGTGCAACTACTCTTAGATGCAAGCCAATTCCTAGTCTTTTGTAGTGAGTTCCTAGGTAATGGTTTACTACTAGTAGCAGTGCCTTGAAATCTTGTAGAATTCATCACCCTAGATGTTGCACCTTAAATTCCGTCTTTTCGAAGTTCCAGTGCCTTTTTCTAGCTTCTAGATAGTGATTGTTGACCATGTCGTTAGAACCGATGATTCTTTAACTGGATTTGTGGTCACATTCCGTGTAATATTCCTAGAGATGCCAGGTGTAAACACTTTTTCTTTTTCAAAAACAGGTTTTTCAAAAGCTTTGATAATTCTCTTTTTGATAGGCAGGGGACCGTGGAGTGACTGTTTTTGACAAATCATATTTCTCATTGACTTTTGGAGGAGGCTGAGAAATAGACATTTTTTGTTTGAAAACCGGTTTGGGAACATTTGTTTTCTCCTCAGTCAATGGTTTTGCAAACTTAGTATCCACAGCCTTTCCTTTTAGACTTCCCAGTTGAGCACTCAAAAGATCATTTTGCTCTTTCATGTCCTTGTAAGCACGCTCATACGACAATTTGTCATACTTGCATTCCTCAAAATTTCGATCAAGTTGTTTAAAATAGGACACGTTTTCTTTTTCAAGTTTTTCAAGAGCTTTTTCATATTTTGAAACAATTTCGGAGGTCTCAGACTGAGTCTTTCATGATCTTCAACAGAATATGTTTGTAAGATAATGGACATGATATCGGTAGTCATAACATCTTCGAAGAGAGAATCATTCAAATTTTCCAAAACTTTGATGTGTTCAACACTTTCATTAGCTTGCTTTACCAGGGATTTATGGTCCTTGACAAAGTCAGCTGTTTCTTTCAAAAACTCTTGTTCAAAATGAATTACCCTTGCACTGATGGCATATAGCTGAGGGCAATTTGAGTTTCAAAAAACTTTCTCTGTTCAATATCAAAACTAGAGAACCAGTTACTAGGTGTAAGAGTGGTTTTAGTTTTAACAGTGTCTTGAAGATCCACAATTCTAGTTTTTACATTGTCTAAAATACTTCTCGCATCACTTGTGTTAAAAGGATAGTTTGAAGACATTTGTTCAATGTTCAAAAGAGATTTTGAGACAACAATCGGTTTTGAAACAGATTTTAAAATGTGTTGACACTTTGTTTGAAACATTTTGTGTGATGGAGAACTTTGACTTTTCTTTTTGATTGACAAAAGTAATTCCGTTAATTTTGTTCCATTTGTTATAATCAATAGGTTTGATTTCCGGATTCTTTTGTTTCATTTTTGATCTACTCTCCTCAGATAGTTCTAACGCTTCAAGAGAATCACGAACAATAATGGGTTCATGCAAAACATTTCCATTGTTTAACACATTTTGAGATTTCTGAGCTTTCTTGAGAAACGAAGAAGGGTCGCTACCAAGTGCCATTCTATTGTTAGTATGAAAACGCGGATTTACTTGGTTTGAAAGCATCTTGTTTGTTTTATCTGAATGACCCGTTGTGAGAAGCAAATTGTCCAAAGCTTTAATTTTCTCATTTTTGTCAAGAATTTCATCAAGAAGAGAATCTTCTCGTTTTGAAAAATCAGTAATCAACTGCTTCTTTTCTTTTTCAAGATCAGAAAACAATGATTTTTGTTTTGAAAGTTGGTCATTTAGATCTGAAATTTCCTTGTTTAAAGATTTAATTTTCAAGTTCGAATTCACATCAAGTGTGTTATACTTGATTTGCAATTCTTTTTCTTTAGAAACCAAATTTCGATAACCAATTTCTAATTCTGATTCTTTGTTTTTCTGAAATTCAAAGGCTTTTGCATTCTCCTTGTAACTCTCAAGCTCAACGGTCAATTTAACATTCGCGGCCTTAACTTCGCGATTGACCTTACTAACTTTCTCGATTTCAATACCACAATTATTAATTAATTTTTCAAAATAAGTAACGGGTTTCCTCATCGGCCTCAAAGATATTTTGTGCCACAGCCTCCATTAGGATCCACATCGGAGTTTCGTGAGTTCGTATTGCTACAACTCGGATTGTCCGTATGTATCATAAGTAGGTGCGATGTTACGAATGCGTGTTCATCATGAGTAAACCGACTAGAAACATTACTATAATTTGGTACCTCATTGAGTGGATCTGTGTCATAGGACGAGGTGTATCAAAAGTACCACTTGATGTTGTGTCCTCATGGATTGATTCTATGACCGAGGTTGCAGTATTTTTTGCTTTATCTGCCCGCTTTGGATTCATGAATGCGATTCGTGATCAGTCAATTCAATTCCCGACTCTTCTTTCTCGTGTTAACATCAACATGTCTTGGAGCCTTTCAAGCTTCCAACCGTTTGACACTAGATTCTCGAACTAAAATAACCAATTTTGGCTTTGAGGTTCGAGGTAGCATTCTGAACCGAAGTCATATAATGCTTATTCCCATGTTGATATCCCATATTCTGATTCATAATCGACCCCTTGATGTCCATCAAACCGCTTCGCATATTGCATCCGATTCCCGATTCACATTTCCATAATTCCCAACGACCGAGTCGCAACATTTCCATTCTCGATTACCCACGCTCTATTCCCAACATTCTCGTCTCCATCCATTTCCAACATGCCGACCGATTACTTCGATACGGAACCGCATGATTACCGATGCGACTGTTAAATGCTTTATCCAATAAAGAAAATATATGTTGCAAGGTCGCTTCTACATGGTCAGTTTCATGATCAGTGATTCCTTGTTCCTGGTATTGTTGATCTGGATAGAATTGTTGTTGTGGTTGTGGAATGTATTGCTGCAAGTTGTTGTTGTTGGAAGATGATGAAGCTTGTTGTTGTGTATTCATCTGTAGTTTGAGTCTTTGCAATGAGTGCCAATGAATCATGATTCTTTGCTAATCTTTCTTGCCTGACTTCATTCGCTTCAGCTTGGTTTAGTTTCAGAAAATCATTCAGTTGATCAAAGTTCACCTGATGTAAGTCTTTTGTTTGGTTGAAAATAGTGACATATCGTCCCCATTCTTTTGGAAGATTATTCAGGAACTTGATGTTTTGAACGATTGTTCGGGTGCCAACTTGTTTCCGATAAGCTCATTCATCAAAGTGCAAAACCTTCCATAGTAGGATTCAATGGATTCTGTAGATGTAAACTTTTCCCATTCAGTTAGCGGCTTTGTTCTCCATGTCTTGTTTACCAATTTCGCTTCCATAACATAGCCGGGTCTAACACGTTCCCACATATCGAAAGCGGTTTCACAACCGTCTACCGCAAGCAAAGATGTCTATTGGTAAACCCAGCTTGGACAATATGAATTGCCATGTCATCTGCATCGACTTGTTTCTGATCCTCTTCATTGTATTCTGATTCAGTTTGAAGATGAGAGGATGGTGGGATGGGAGGTGTTGCATCCTGCATTTCCGTGGACATTAACTTGTCAAGGCTTGAAGGGTCCATCCTGAATGGATTTAATCATGAGTTTGCCATTAGGTTTGGTCTTGATGTAGCGGAGCATACGACTTGTCCATTGAAGATAACCACCTTTTGCCAACATAGGAGGACGGTTTTCGGCACCGGCTGCATGAATGTCTTGTTGAGTTGCCATTGATGAAGGTATGATATGATAAAGTTGATGTAGGATCGATTCAACGATAAAGGAGTTGTGGTTGATGAAGATGAAGTTCGGTTGAGGTGTTTCAAAGTCGCACTCGAACCTTGTTTCAAAAATTTTCGCCAAAATTTGAATTTCACTATAAAAATCAATTCTAAGGTCGTATGAAAATTTTGAGTTATGACAATTTTGACGCCAAATTTGACCCGAAAAATTTGAATTTAGGCCCAAAATTTGAATTTTTGACCAAAATTTTCCAGCTTAAACCAAAATTTGAATCTCGCGTAAAAATTGAACGTTTAGTATCCTCAAAAAATTAAATTTTACTCAAGTTTTCCCGCCAAAGAGCTTAGACGTAGAAACAGAAGTTACGAGTAGGAAATGGTTACGAGTAGGATCTTATGCGTAGGAAGCTTAGGCGTAGAAACCTTATGCGTAGAAACCTTAAGCGTAGGAACCTTAGGCATAGAAACCTTATGCGTAGAAACCTTATGCGTAGAAAGTATCTTACGCGTAACCTTAAGCTTATGCGTAGTCAAAAAGTTACCGTGAAACCTTACGCGTAATTTTGAAGTTATGCGGAGAGTTACTCGTAAGCTTTTAGCTTATGCGTAAACTATGGTTAAGAACCAAAAATCCTTTACACTGTCACAGCGTAAGAGATATCCACAAGTCGAAGTGTTCCACGCACTTATCCAAGTGAGGAAGCGAGTAAATGATTATAGCCAAGATTCTTCACCAAAAAGTTACGAGTAGAAAACTAGGGTTTTGACCTTTTGACTTCTACTCATAAGAAATTTCCAACGATTCAAATGATTTCTTTTGCACATGTAAAGCATTAAAACACTAATAACCCAAAATGTTGACATTTTTCACCCAAAGTGCTTAGAAAAGTTATGAGTAGAAATGACCAATGAACCAAAAACAAGCTTAAAATTAAGAAAACACGTAAAAGCTTGGAACTTTTGCAAAAACTGAAACTTTAGCACCAAATAAACCTTAAACCACAAGAATCTTGAATTTTAAAGTGCAAAAATTAAAGCTTTAAGCTTGACAAAAAACGTATAAAGAGAGCCTTTTACGCGTAACCCTTCAAAACAAACACAAACACTCCTAAACCATTGTTAGGCGATTGATACCAATTGTTATGACCTTATATATCAACCTTATCACAAATACCCACGTTATGAACACAAGAATACCACGTTAAACCCAAACTGTTATGCGTAAATAAAGAGAAAGATTAAGATAAGATATGGTGACTTGATGTATATTCGTGTATATGTTTAGAGAGGTAGAGAGAAGAAAGATGAAAACAATAAGTTGTTATATTGCTTCAAAGGAAAAAACACACACACACACACTCAAGCACACCCCTCAAATGACATACTTGAGGGGTATTTATAGTACAAGTAGAAGATGCCCTAAGGCTTGGCCATGGGCCTTGTATGGGCTTCGTATGGATTGGATTGGACATGGATTGATATAAGGCTAGCTTAACTAAACTAATACCCATTTAGCTTAGTCCAATCCACGAGCCCTTTGACTATTCTAGCATGATATCTAACACACGTTACAAAGTTCCTAAATGTGAATGACCATCACTTCTAATAAAAACTATTAAGGCTAACAGGAAATAAGCTAGGAAACTGATTATAAGCTAATACAACACTGAAAAAGTACAATTACTTAGAAATAAGCACTTAACAAAATTCAAATAAGCACAAGCTTCACTGGTACACAGGATACTTTTTGGGTTTCTAGGTACTTTCAAGCTTATATTTAAGCACTTAAATAAGCTTGGAATTGAAAAGGGATACTGGAACTAATAAGTTAACCAACTAAGCTTTCCAAAAAGCTAAAGCTCTCATTGTGGTGTTCACTAATGAGCTTATGACAAGCTTTTGAAAAAGTTTATAAACACTGAGTGATCTTTATACTAAATGAAATGGACAAAACTAAAGCCACTAGCAGTGCTTATTAGATAAGCCGCAAAGTGAAAAATAAGCATTGAGCCTATGATATGGGTAGGTAAGCTATCCTAAAAGCTAAATAACACAAGCTTAAGAGTACCAGAGAGCTTTTGACAAGCTTGTGAAAAAGCTAGTAAAACTGTGCACAGGGCACCTTTTTGAAAAAGGGTTCAAAAGAAGCTAAGTAAAAAGCAGTTTATAAGCTAAACTAAAAATTATAAAAAATATTATAATGAAGATGAGCAACTATATTTTAATATTCCAAAAGCTCAAATCTTGAAATTCAATATTAAATCCTATATAAAATTCTCTAGTTTATTCAAAAACTGTCTAAGTGAGATTTTGACTTTTTAAATTATACTAAGAAGTTGACTTAAATGAACTTTGATTACTTCTATTTGAGTGAATAAGTTGTATTAAGCTATAATAAGATGGATTTAAGCTAGAGTACTAAGTTATAAGCAACTTTGATGTAATTTGTATTCCAAATTCTTAACAGTGAATAACTAAGGTAATATTAAAACTAATTTTGACTTTTTATAAAACAAGGACTGAATTTTATGCTTTTACTGAGCTATTTAGAGCTAATGTAACATGAAACAACAACAAACAACATCAAGCATGAGCTAGAATACTTATTTATCAGCAAATCCAAACAACCCTATTTAAGGCAGTTTTGAAACTTAATGTACTAAAACAAACTTTTAAGCCAAATAACCTATTGATTAACTAATATTAACTATATTTAGACAGGATTAAGCTAAAATTAACAAGGGTTAAATACTAATACTAGGAAATGCAAATTTTAAAGAAATGGCTTACAAATTATGTTTATGCTCACAACTGAGAACTGAGAACTGAGAACCACTCCTATAGGCTTACCACTAAGCCTCTAACCCAAGGATAGTCCAAGAATTACCCTGCTTCAACCTCTGGCATCTTCTCCACTGATTTTTTATTTTCTAACTATTTTTTAGTATTTTTCTTGTATTTTTTGAATTTCAACTCTAAACTGGATTTTAAGATTTCTAAAAGCTTATAGGAGCTTATATGAGCTTTATAATCCTTAGCAACAACTAATAACAACATTTGAGTATTTTGAGAATTTAGACAAGGAAATAGGCATAAACTGAATTCGTATATAAGAACTGAAATTGAAACTGAAAATAAGTTTTTATTACACTGAAATATGATTACAAGGCACTTGAAAGCTTTAAATTGCACTGGAAAACTTAAAAAATTAAAAACGACATAAGTAAAATTAAATTATACTAGTTGATATCTCCATACTGCTTCTTTCATCTTTATATTGATCTTTTTAGGGTCTTTGTCGACCTCTGAGACTTTCCCACCTCTTCTCAGCCATTGGATCCTTCCAAATCATCAAAACTGCCATTTGTCAATTTTGGCGCCAAAAAATTCTTTGAGCAGGTTTTTGTTATTAATGATTTTTGGTGTTTGTGGAGGTGTTAGGGATTAGGTAAACAGGTGGGGTGATAAGGTGGAAAGGTGGTGGTGAGGTGGAAACCATGGTGGTTTCTGGTTTTGGAATTGCAGGTGTGGGAGAGGAGAGTGAACAGTGATGGCGGTATAATATTTAAAACGTGGGTTGTTTTGGGCCAGCTGGGTATTGGGTTTGTATATTTGGTTGGGATTAATAATAAAAAGAGGGTCCGGTTTGGTTTGTAGAAATAATAACACAAGGACCATTCATGTAATTTCTGGATTTTGAGGGACTGAAAATGCCAATTTTCCAAAGTTAACACAAGGACTAAACCTGCAATTAATGGTTAGTATAAGGACCAATATTGCATAAAATTCCATTTTTATAAACCCAAGGACTATTTTAGACAATTTTCAAACTCCAGGGACCAAACTTGTAATTTTCTCAAAACTTATCATATAAAGACCAAATATGCCACATTTGAATAGTACAAGGGTGTAGTTTGAATAATTTCCATTTTAAACACCCAGGGACTGATTTTGCCATTTTGTAAAGTTGAGGGACCAAAGTTGTAAGTTGTGATTTTTAAAACTTTGAAGGGTTTGTTTTGACAACTTTTGAATCCCATGGACCTTAAATGATATTTTACTTTATTTTGATTTACCAGGGACTATATTTGACAACTTTTGAAACTTGGGGGACTAAAACTGCCAATTATGCAAACTTGATACGTTTTTCATCTGATTTTGGTATTTTTGCATTTAAAACACATAAAACACTTATTTGTGATATTTTCATCATTTTGTTGCATTTCTGAGTGTTTTCAGATGTTTTTGGCATTCTAAACGGTATAAAAATGATGAGTATTTAGACACTCATCACTATTACTCCCTAGTTATCTTTTATTGATGGTTGAATTATCACACCTTATCTTAACGCATTGTATTCCTAAGGTCGTAGGGAATGCATGAGCCCTAACTCTTTGAGGTTACCTTTGGGTTTAGCCTACGAAATCCGCAAGTCCTTAAACTATTTCATTCATAAGCCTCATTCTCACAAAGAATATTCAAGCATTAAACACAACGAATGAAGCTTAGTTGCACTCCTAAGCCAATTACAGTTAAGATAAGAGACAACCTAACAATAATTAATAACTAGGTTTCATAGATCTAAGCAAACACACAAGAAATTTAGCTATACGTGTTAAACAAGCAAGCATACACACAATCAATTGAAGACATAATGATACTTTGGATTAAAACACTTATCTTGATGTGTAAAATAGGGTTTGGGACCCTAAGATACTGTCCAAGTTGGACTACAAACGTTTAGGGTTTTTTCTCCAAAAGTCTACCTCCCTAAATGCAGAAAAATCGAATTCTATATATATATTTAAAAATACGACGGTGTCACCTTGTTGGAATCACTCCTAAACTATATTTCAAGTGTTAGTAATCAATATGTAATAGGTTGCTTAATTAGGCTTTTATGTTTGTATTAATGGCAAGGCTTATGTAGAAAGCCCATAAGCCTTGGCCCAAGTCCAATAAGGAAGGAAGGGAACTTGTAGTGTTGCCCTAGTCCCTTCCCCTATAAATACCTTTGTAAACCTTCATTTGAAGGTTGGCTGTTCACTTCACTTCATATCCTACGCATAACATTCCTTACTCATTCGTGTATATAGTTTGTGTTTTGTTCAACCAATCTATCTCTTCTCTATTTCTTACATATTGATGCTTGTGTTACATTATGGTGACCTAACAGTGGTATCAATTGCCATCTAGTTGGGTGAAACATTTTTTGTTTTGAAGTTTTGTATCATACGTGGGTTTTTCGCATAACTTTTTCATACACTTAAAAGCTTCAATTTTTACACTTAAACACTCAAGATTCTTGTGGTTTTAGGTTTATTTAGTGTTAAAGGTTAAGTTTTTAGCATCAAGTTTCAAAATTTACGTGTGTTGAATAGTTTTAAAGCTTGGTTTTGTTCGTGTGGCTCTGTCTACGCGTAAGGGTGTTATTGGTCTTAGATCATCAAGTTTCAAACTTTATTGTTATTTTGGTGATATTGAAGCTATTTCATCATTCAAATCAGGTTTCAAAACACCTTTGGGCATAAAAATCAGTTCTGGTGATAGTTGGTACTTTCTACTCGTAACAAAACCCTAGTTTTACTCGTAAGCACAAAGTCTACGCCTAAGCAGTCTGTTACGCGTAACAATTTCATCACTTGATCTTCAGAGTTGTTGGTTTACTCAGTGTTTTTCTTGCTAGGATAAGCCTGAAAACACTTCGACTTTGGATATCTTTTACACTTGGATAAGTATAAAGGATATTTGGGTAAAACCCTAGTTTTACGCCTAAGCTTAATTCTTACACGTAGAATCTTCTCTGCCTAAGCATTTCTTACGCCTAAGCTTGTCTTACGCCTAAGGAAGTATTAAGCATAAGGATTCTACTACTAAGTTTTTAGTTTACGCCTAAGCTAAGTTTTTCTCAAGTCTACGCGTAAGCAATTCATACGCATAAACTCCTATCTCGCGTAAGTTGGTTATTACGCGTAAGGTTATTTCTACGCCTAAGCTGGTTTCTACGCATAAGGTTACTTCATCAACAAATTCTAAGTTTCATTCGACTACAAATATCCATCATCAACACAAGTTTCAAGATGTCTCAACCACCATACTCTAGCTACTTTCCTCATGAGTATCCTCAACAACAACAACAGCAAGTCTATCAACAATATCCTCCACCATCTCCACAACAATTGCAACAATTTCAACAACAATTTCAACACTTTCCTCAAGGAGCAAATCCTCTTCCACCACAAATGGTTCCACCTAACCCTCGTCAACAAGTACAAAATTATACCTACTTTCAAAATCAGTATCCCGCCAAGTATGCTATGAATGTTACAACACCAAAGGAACCCTCTTGGTTTGCAAAGATGTGTGAAGCTTTAAGTGGCCAACAATCCATTCATGAAGCTGGATCCCTTGACAGACCTCCAATGCTCACTCCCGGAAACTACGATCAATGGGTGATAAGGTTCTTTAGGTTTTGTGATCTAAAGAAGCCACATGGTAAGTTCTTGAAGAAGGTCATCCTTGAAGGTCCTTTTCAGATGCCTACTCTCACTCTACCCGGAGATCCGAATGCTAATCCACCAAGAGATGATGTTACTAACATTGTCGGTCTTGATTAACTTATTATTGATCAACTTCTTCACTTAGAAGCCGATGAACTTGCAATGCAATATATCCTTTTGGGATTACCCAATCCAATACTTCGTAGTGTTGATACTCAGAAGACTGCTAAAGCAATGTGGGAGCACATTCATCTTTTAATGGAAGGACATGGAATCCAAAATCTACTTAGCATATGAACACTTCATGATTGAACCAGGGGAGACATTAGAGTCATATCATCATCGGTTCTCAGATATCATCAATGACTTGGATAAACATAATATCATTATGCCAAGGATTGCAATCAACACAAAGTTCCTGAGCTGTCTTGGTCCTGATTGGGAAAAGTATGTTACATTCATCCGTCAAGCGAAGAATCTTCATCAAGCTACATACGGATTGTTGTATGACTATTTAAAGCACCACCAAAAGGAAGTTGACAAAGAAAGAATCATCCGTGGGGTCCCTGCTTCACCTTCACTCCCGGATAATCAAACTCTTGCTTTGTGGGCTCAAGCATCTTATCCTCAATTCCCACCTTGCAAATGCTTCACAAACCCTCCACAACCTATGCTCAGATTACACCATATGATCCATCACAAGAACAATCCCAAGAAACTCAATTGGTTCCATACAACAACAACAATGATCAAGCACTCTACAGTGAATCAAATGAGGATGCAGAAGCCTTCGATGCATTGAATCAAGGATTCATTATGATTGCAAGAGCCTTCAGACGATTTGCTAACAAATCCAACAACCGCATTCGCACCTCATTAAATACAAGGAATCAAGCTGTTGTTAACAATGGAAGGGTTTCAGAATCGTGGAAATGGTCATCAGATGAATAGTGGTCAAGGGTTTAGTATTAATGGAAGGAATAACATAGGTGCTCAACAACAACGAGTTCAAGTGGTTGATCAGGGAAATGCTCAGACTGGGGTTAATGGTCTCCAATGCTATAACTGCAATGAGAAGGGTCATCTGGCTAATGCATGCCCAAAGCCGAGGACAAGAGGCAACGCTTATCACAAAGAGGCTTTACTCTTGGCTCTCAAGAATGAAGCTGGTGGAACTCTTACCAACAAGGAACAGAGCTTCATGGCAAATGCAGATTCGGATGATGACATGGAGGACTTGCAGGCTAATGCAGCTGTGATATTAATGGCAAACATGCAAGAGCTCTACATGAGTGACACAGGCCAAGTGTATGACACTGATGGCTTGTATCAGGTACCGGATCCAAACATTCTTATACATGATCTGATATCTCTGTCAACATCTGCATCCGACAAGGCACATAGTGTTCAAAATGAGCCCTCTACATCTCATTCCGACGAAAATCAAATGGATCCAGTAGTTATATTTGACGATCAAGATGACCTTATGGTTAATATTGATAATCAAGTTGACTCAGTAGTCATATTTGAGGATCTAAATAATGACTATGTTGAGACTCAAGTTGAACAAGATGAACTTTTGTCTAATCAAGATCTTGAACTCATGACCAAATTAATTCAGACCAACAAATCTCAACTGGAAAAGTGCAACGAGATCAATAAGAAATTGCAAGATAAAATCGCACTGTTGACTAAGGATAATGAATGCTATAAGTTCCAACTCAACATTTTTCAAACTAAAGAGAAACATGAAAAAGGTTTTGAAGTCGCATTTGCTAAATCTTACCAAAATGAAAAATCTTTGGAAAAACAGATCTGTGATCTAGTTGCATCCAAGAATACTTTGTTTTCTCAAATAGAACAATTGAAATATGATCATAAACAACAAATTAATGCTCTTACTTCGGAAACTCAAAAAGCCAAGTCTGAGTTATTAACTTGTCAAAAATAGTTTTGTGAGTATAAAAAGCATTCGAGGAAACAAATAGATGACTATCTTGAGGAACTTGTCGACTTAAAAAACAAAATCAAAGAGTTTCGAAATGTTTTTTACAAACATGGTGAGTCAATCACAACAATTCAAAAGTTTTCTTTTAAACCAAATCCTAATGGATATGGACCAATTCTTGCTGATTACAAACCACGTTTTTCTAATAGAGCATTCAAACCAAATCCTCAAGTTTACAGTGCAAAACATAGAATTGATGACTCCATTATGAGTGTTGTTGAATATAATCGTATGGAGGAATTAGATGCAGAAGACGAGAGTCGGTCAAAATTGGAAATGTTGTTTATTGCAAACCATTTAACTATTCAAAAGGCATAACTTTCGTCACACAACAGGATAATTCTAACACACCTTCGGTGATCACACCAACTCATGAGTCCTCTTCCAGTGATGGTCCCCTATCCAATATTGCACAAATTAATGGTCCTTTACCTTCATTTAGTGAAATAAAGCCATTAGCTGAACGATGTCAAGTTCTAAAATATTATGACACTTTTATGTCTGACATCAAACTTTTGGAAAATGCAATTGAAGTTAATTCTGAAATCAAAGCTGAACATTTTCAATCGCCATTTGCTCTACAACAAAGGGATATTTTTCAGAAAGGGCTTTTACCACATGTCCGAAATCTTAAAATGTGTGCAATATAATGGGAACGGGATCTTCAGAAGGAGATTGGTCTTATGAAAAAGGTTTTCGAGCAAACTGAAACATCGATTTCAAATACTAAACATAAAAAGAAAATGTTAAGAAATCATCTTGACCGACTCTTGAAAGATGTTATATGTGCTGATACCATAAATGTTGTGTTATTACATACTGTTGCATATGCATTTGATTATGTTGAGAATATCGATAATGTGCCGCAAATCGAGTCTTTGAAAATTGAAAATGAGCATCTGTTAAATGAACTTTCAAATGCAAAACGTCGTCTTCAATAGTGTCAAAAGGATTGTCAAAATAGATAACTTGCTTTGCAAAACAAAATCAACCAGTTGCGTTCAAAATCTTTTGATCCAAAAATAGAACAACTGGATGATGAAAACGTGTCTTTAAAATGTCAAATTTCAAAATATGAACAAGAAATTGCCAAAGTCAAAACAGAATATGGTGTCATATTTGATTTGCTCAAACAGACTCGTGAAAAAGCATCACAAGAACTTGATAATCATCTTGCATACACTAGAGATGTTTTAAATGTTAGTGGAAACATTCGCTCTGAAAATCAAGATTTGTTGCACACTATTGTTGAGTTGAAAGCAAAGTTAAGAAAGTATGATCAAGATAAGTCTAGTAACACTAATGTTCTTGCCCCTGGAAAATTTAAAATTGACTCTTGAACGCCTAATGAAAAACCACAAGATACTAATGTTCTTCCTTCCACTAAAAAAGGAATAGTTGCCTCTTTTCCCAACATTTGCACTTCACAGCTTAAGAGCAAAACCAGGAAGAATAGGAAGTTGCATCGTAAGGGAAGAAAAATAAAGACCTCTCAAGTAGAAGAACACCTTAGGACCTCGAATAACACTCAAGTTGCACCCACTTTAGATATTGCGTTAGACAAATGTAATGGAAAAAGTGATGTAACGAATGCTGAATCTTTAAGTACTTTGAATGTTATGCTTGAAGCATCTTGTGTTAGTTGTCATAAAAGCATGTTTTCTAGATGTCATGATAAATGTGTTGCTAATGCTATCTTATCTCGTAAGCGGAACAATAGAAAACAGAATACCTCTGGGCCCACTAATGCTTCTAAGTCTGTGCTAGGTAAACCGCCTACTAATGTTTCCGCTACGACCATTGATGTACCCATAGAACCTACTTCACCTCCTAGGAAGAGAATATCACCTAGTGCATTCACTAATACCAAAGCTAAGACTAGTTGGACTTGGCAGAAATGGTTACAGAACATACCAGGCTTTAAATGGATTCCCAAGATCATTAACATGTGTATGTCTAATGTAACTGTAACGGAACCCTCTAACTCTTCGGGTTCCACCTCTACTTCTATTCCACCTGTGTCGTCTGTTTTTAATGCAGGTGATACAGATCATCCTCTGGATTGTTGATAGCGGATGTTCCCGGCACATGACAGGCAATCTCAAACTGTTATCAAACTTTATCTCAAAGTTCATTGGCACTGTCAAATTCGGGAATGATCACTTCGCAGCTTTCATGGGCTACGGAGATTACATCAATGGGAACATCGAAATTAGCAGAGTTTATTATGTGGAAGGTCTCGGTCACAATCTCTTTTTTGTCGGTCAATTTTGTGATGGAGATTTTGAAGTTGCTTTTCGGGAGAAAACTTGTTTCATTCGTGATTTACAAGGAAACGATCTTATGTCTGGAAACCGCACATCAAGTCTTTACACAATCTCAATGCAAGACATGATTGCTTCTTCTCCCATCTGTCTACTTTCTAAGGCAACATCTACAAAATCCTGGCTGTGGCACCATCGTCTTACACACTTAAACTTTCAAACCATAACCAATCTTGCACGGTACAAACTTGTTGAAGGTCTCCCATGATTTCGGTATTCTAAAGATCATCTATGCTCAGCTTGTGAACAAGGGAAAAGCACTCGTGCTCACTTTCCTTCAAAGGTGGAACACAGCTCCCAGCATGTGCTTCATCTTCTTCACATGGATTTGTGTGGCCCGATGCGTGTGCAGACGATCAATGGCAAACGCTACATTCTAGTAATTGTTGATGACTACTCAAGATGGACTTGGGTTTATTTTCTTCGAATTAAAGATCAAGCTCCACAAATGATCATCACCTTTCTCACGAAAATTCAAGTTCAGCTCCGGAACACAATCAGACAAATCAGAACAGACAAAGGAACTGAATTTGTAAATCAAACTCTTCGAGAATACTATGAGAAAGTGAGAATGGAACATCAAACATAAATTGCACGAACACCATAACAAAATGGAGTTGTCGAAAGACGAAACCGTACATTAGTAGAAGCTGCAAGAACGATGTTAATCAATGCGAAACTTCCAGATTACTTATGGGCAGAAGCTGTGTCAACTGCATGCTATACTCAAAACCGTTCAATGATCACTAAACGCCACAACAAAGCACCTTATGAGCTTATCCATAACCGCAAACTGAATCTAAAACACTTTCATGTATTTGGTTCTCTTTGTTACCCAAATAATGATCGTGATTACTTTGGAAAACTCAAAGCTAAAGCTGACATTGGAGTCTTTGTTGGATACTGTGAAAACTCTAAGGGATTCCGGATCTGGAATCGTCGTACAAAGGAGATTATGGAAACGATTCATGCCAATTTCGATGAGCTTACAGAAATGGCTTCTGAGCAAAACAACTTGGAACCCGGACCTAACCGTCTAAAATTCCCCCAAACCCCATCATCAGCTTAACCAAGCCTACAGCTTACTCGTCGTCAAATGGAACAGCTATTTGCTCCTCTGTTTAGTGATGATATTGATGAACGTGCTCCAGATGTATCAAATGTTTTCGCTGCTCAACCTGATAATAATCCAATACCTAATACACCTCCAATTGATTCTACAACAACAGCCGAACACACCGCATCCAATGAAGCTGAACCAGCTGATGATCTTCTGAATCATGATGTACCTACACTCGCAGATTATGATCCAAATGCGTTCTTTAACCCTTTTGCAAATGCAACCGCTTCTTCAGATGTTGCGGAGTCATCTACAAGCCATTTGAATCCTCCCAATCTGCATAATGTATATCAACATCAACCCTCCACACATCGTTGGACTAAATACTATCCTCTTGTGAATATCATTGGAAACCCGAATTAACAAGTCGTAACTAGACAACACCTTCAGACTGACGGTGAACATTGCATTTATGCACTTACCGTTTGCCAATCTGAACCCAAAAATATTAAAGAAGCAATGACTTATGACAACTGGATTGAATCCGTGCAAGAAGAACTTAATCAGTTTAAACGTCTTGAAGTATGGGAATTGGTTGAAAAACCAACAGGGGTCTATGTTATTGGTCTTAAATGGATTTGAAAAAACAAGTTGGATGCTGAAGGTACGTTTATTAGAAATAAGTCACGTCTGGTGGCTAAGGGTTATAAACAAGAAGACGGGATTGACTAAGAGGAATCGTTCGCACCGGTTGCTAGACTTGAGGTTGTACGAATTTTTCTGGCATTCGCGGCTCACATGACCATCACGGTCTATTAGATGGATGTCAAAACCGCTTTTCTGAATGGTAAACTGAAGGAAACGGTGTACGTTAGTCAGCCAGAAGGATTTTTTGATCCAAAGTTCCCTAATCACATCTAAAAACTGAACAAGGCTCTCTACGGTCTCAAACAAGCCCCTCGGGCGTGACGCTGATCACGCAGGTTGCTTAGATTCTCGGAAAAGTACTTCAGGTGGGTTGCAATTCCTTGGTGATAAATTGGTGTCATGGAAATCGAAGAAACAAGATTGTACATCGTTGTCCTCAACCGAAGTAGAATATGTAGCCATGTCGGCGTGTTGTGCTCAAGTCATTTGGATGAGAACACAACTCAAAGACTATGGTTACATATTTGACAGAATTCCGGTGTACTGTGACAATCGAAGTGCTATTGCGATCTCGTGCAACACCGTTCAACATTCGAAGTCCAAGCACATCGACCTTCGATATCATTTCATAAAGGACCATGCGGAAAACGGTATACCGTTGAATTATATTTTGTGGGTACTGAACACCAACTGGTGGACCTTCTCACCAAAGCCTTAGCTCCTGCTAGGTTTACTGATTTGATCCACCAGATTGGTATGAGGTGTTTGACTCCAGAGAAACTGGATGAACTTTTAACACAATCTTAAAACCAGTCAAACACCAAAACCTCTTTTGTAAATAATTTATCAAAAACAAAAATAGAAAAATATAAAATCTGATAAAATTCAAAAATATTCTTCTATCTAAATTTCTTCCAACATTGCAAGTACAAATCTTCCGTCAACACTTTGCTCTTTCAAACATTTCATTATTTTCTTGGATAAGTGTTGAGGGGGAGAATGTAAATAATTTTCTGTTCCATAAAACTTGTACTTGCATGTTACCCAAAGTTGGTTGTATCTTTGATAATGGTGGATACGTTTCTTGTTTTTTATTTTTTTTAAACACTCCTCGGACTCATATTTGTAAAATTTCACTATTTCTAACGTCGAGGGGCAGTGTCGTCATGTTTCTTTCCAAACTTTCACGTCTTGCTTAACCAAAATGGAAGTTATGGGCTGTGGTTGAAAATGGTTGAGGTGGAGGGGATATACTTGTCAAAAGTTAAAACTTAATTTTTACTAAAACACTCCACCAAACGACTCTTTTACATTTATTACACACATTAAATTTTTCACCAACCATCATCCACGCCTAACAATCCACGTTCAAATCCGTGCTTCATAAGCTAATTTTGTAAGTTGTTTTAGCTTCTAATCATATTTACAAACATTGGTTTTAAATCTCAAATGATTTCAACGGTTTGATTTTCCAAACGAATGATTTCTTGGTTCATACACTTACGCCAGAAAACAATGATCTTGGAAATGAATGTTTTGATGAAATGATTTATGTTAAAAGGTTAAAAATTTGTTCTATAATCATTTCCATCAAAGTTTTTCAATCCAGAAATCGGTTTTAATCATTTTCATGATATTAGGGTTTATGCGCGAATTTGGGTATTTTCATGTTTGAGTGTTTGAAGATAATTAGTTGCTTGAGATAAGTTTTATACATGTTTAATTAACCAAATACATCTTTGAATCAAACCCAGAAACTCTAAATTTGCATAATTAGACTTTAGGGTTTATGAATACGTTGGTTTGGGTATTTATGATTCATTTGGTTTTTGATGTTAAAACTTGTTGTAAACAACTCATATTGCTTCTAAGACTTCCCAGAAATCATTTGGTACATTTTCCATGGCTAGATTTTTTATGAGTAGGATTTGACTTTAGGGTTTAAACTTACACATAACTTTTCTCCTACGCGCAACTGGAAATAACTATGATTCCATGTGTTTATTGAAAGGGGTTGAATAAATTGTTAATTGAAGTGTTATGAATGATCTATTTCAGGTTTTACGCATTCCAATCCTGAATCAAGGGTAAAATGACCTTTACGCTTAAGGATCACCTTATGCGTAGATGGTACGCATAAGACCAATCTTACCCGTAACTTATACGCATAAGGTTCTACAATGGGACTACGTGTATCCTGTGAAGGATATGCGTAAACTTGGACTCTTATGCCTAAGGCTTACTCTTACGAGTAAACCTTACGCGTAAGTCCCCAACCTACACTTACGCGTAAGCTGTATCCTAAGTGCTCATTCTTACGCATAAGATTTCTTACGCCTATGAGTGACTCTTATGCATAAGCTTATTCCTACGCGTATGGTTACACTATTTACGCATAAGCTTACTATCCTACGCTTAAGCCATAATTGTATCTAAAATGTTACGCGTACAAACCTGTAATAAGTTATTCATAACGTCACAAGACCAAAATGTCACTAATAAGCAATAATTGTTAAAATGTTGTGTGAATGAGTGAAAATTTGGACTTTAAAATTCAAAATTAAGATACTCACGAAACTTATCACAACAACTTTGGACTATTGGACAACAAGTGACTTTGGACTCGTAACATTCATTAACATAAAAAATTCAATAATTGGACAATAAAATCAACTTTTGACTAACATAATGTCTTTAGATATGTTGGTTCTTTTGTCTCAATATCTTTCAGATCACAATATGGACGTCATCATGGAGAATGTTAATGCACCAAATGAGCTCACTATGGAAGATATCTTCCCAATTGACTACAGAGAAGACGATATGAAAGAACAATCTCAGGGTCGATTTTGATAACTTCACCTGCTCTGAATCTTCATGCCAAATTGTTGTGGACATTCTCAAGACTCATCCCTACAACAACATGCTTACGAACTCTGAAACAGGCTGTCGAAATCTAACTTAACCAATTTTGGCACACAATGAAAAGGTGGATGGTCAAGATGTCACACCGTGGACCCTGAATGATAAGGAAGTCATTGTTACTGTTGCAGATCTTCATTCAATTCTTCTTCTTCCTGCTATTGAGCCTGCTAACTATGTAGCAACTCCAAGTGAAGAGAATATCATTCAATTCATGATCGATATTAGACATGATGAAGCTGCCGGAGTCATCATCGGACATTCCTTAGTGGATCTTAAGAATATTCCTCAGCCTTGGAGAACATTGTATATCATGATCGCAAAGTCTGTATCTGGAAGAGACAACAGTCACGATCATCCCAAACTTATTCATCTACAAACCTTTTGGGGCATGGTCAACAAAAACCACATCAACTTTGCTAGTCTGATATGGGAGGACATGATGTCCCATCTCGAGAAGCCGGGGACAAAGGTTCCTTTTATCAGATACACTAAGTTGTTGATCCAGAACATTCTCGGGAAAAATCTGGACATTCCCTTGAGACTTAACGACCCCAACAGTCATTCTGTGTTGAATGAGACCACGTTAAACATTGTCAGATTCAAGGACTCAACAACAAAGAAACAATGCGCGTGCTATTGGATTTTCTTCTCACCGATGATATCAAAGTCTACCATCGTATCGTCGATACGTTGAAGCTGTGAGCAAAGGCAAAGTAGGGTTATGGATGAAAAGACTCGCTACTCCTACCAGAAGACACGAAGGTCTGGTAGTGCATGAAGTATAGAAAGCACTGGGAGTGCCCTCAAGTATCCTAAGAGGAATCTTGCTCGCAAAAGAAAAGTCCCATCTAAGGGTGCCATTCCTAATCCTAAACCGGCACTTAAACTAGAAGATGAAGACTATGAGGATACTGTGTCTGAAGAGGTGGTTCGTTATTCAAAGCTGCCAGAAGAAACAACCTCGCTGAGGTTAGATGACAAACCACCCAGTCCCAAAATAGATAAGGGAAAAACACCAGTTGCTGAGGAAGATGAAGAAAGCTCTGATGATGATATTCCACCAAAGGATGAAGAGAAAGATTTCCACAAAACGATTAAGCATATGAGGATTCAACATGCTGCTACAGAATTTAATCTTCAACAAACCAGAGGCCCTAGAGGTTCAAGTGGTGGTGCACTAACCACACCAATTCTCGATGCGGTTAATCAACCCGATAAGGGAACTGGTACCACCACTCAGGAATCAACAGAGCAACAGCAGCAAGAGGGTGAAATCATTTTCGATTTTGAAGAAGAGGAAAAGGAGAAGAATGAGAAGATAACAGATGAAGACATAGAGGAAGCAGCTAGGGAGAGAGCTGAGGAAGAGGCTAGGGAAAAGGCCGAAGAAGAGGCTAAAGCTCAAGAAGAAGCTGATAATTATCTTCAAGATAATCCTGAACACAACCCTAAAGAAACTTCTGAGCCACATAAAGACCCAGAGCCATCTCATGACTCATCCTCATCAGACTCATCATCTCATTCATCACTACCACCATCCAAAGATGCTACCACCAGATCATCCTCCAAATCAGTAAAGAAACCTACCGACACTTGGGCATCACATGCCAAGACCAAGATTGTCAAGGCTATCAGGAAAGCAAGGAAACGAAACGTGGTTAACAAGAAATTGAATCAGCTGGCCGACAGAGAAAATTTACTTCAAGATATGATGAACGAGTTCTCAGAGGAAAGAGACTAAATCAAGGAATTCCTCAACAGGGATATTCAGGGTGAAATGGACAAGATGATTAGAGACTACACTCATAAGTTTCTTCTCGACACCGTCCCTAGAGTCACAAGAGAAATGTTCGCAAGGAAACTCTACCCACATCTGATGTCATTGGTCAAGCATAAACTATCAACTACACCAGCAATGATGCAAATCCGACCAGTTCCACCTCATGTTGTCACTGATGCTGATTTGATTTCAAAGCTGATTATGCAGATGTCTTCCTGATCTGGAACTTTTAATTCTGATGAATCAAAACTTTTTGAAGCATTACTTGCATATCAACTGAACAAACCTGCAAGGAAGGAGCTGGTCAAGACAAGAGACCAAGAGACGACGATGATGCGGACAAGGATTCCGAGCCTAAACTTCAAAAGAAAACAGGCGAATCCTCTTCCATGCCTCCACCACCCCAAAAGACCACCACCACCACAAGAACTGCTCAACGTCCTCCTACTTCTGATAAACCTCGGGACTATGAGTATGCACCACCATCGAAGAAAACCGGTGATCATTTCCAATACACTGGTGGTGATGACGAAGATATTCCTGAGCCTCAACAAAAGCCCCCCTCCCCGACATCAACCAAGCAACCTAAAGAATCATCCTCCAAGCTTAAGCAGAAAAGGTCAACCTCCATTGTATCATGGATAGATGAAGATGAAACTGACGAATATGAATGGTTTTTTAAGCTTGTTGATGCCACTCCTCAATTACCGGAAGGCCAAGAACCAGTAGATGGCCGTACCCTAGAACAAGTCAAGATCATTCAAGAGAAGTTCAAAGTGAAGAAGATGACGAAAAAGGAGTTATGCCGAATCAAGAATGATGCATTTCAACTTCTAAAGGACAGCTCTGGTAGTGCCATTGAAGTCGAATATCACCTCGACAACATCGCATGGGCCATATCCAACAACATCGATTGGCTCAACCCTGAATCAAACATCGACTTCACAAGACAAGATAAGACTCCATACTTCACTGATTGGACAAAGCCACTGCCAACAATTGGTCGACCGGATCAACCTAGAATTCCCTACCAATTCTACTTCAACAATGATCTTGAATTTCTTCAACACGGTAGCAAAGTCAGCAAGAAGTATGCTACGTCACTACCTTTAACATTCCAGCAGAAATCTTCTCCAACAATGTCGCCATAGAAGAAGAAGCCACAAGAATGTTTGTTGAAAATGTGGTGAAGTATGATCTCGATGCACAGTATGACATACATCATTGGCCTCAAAGAAGATGACTCTACTACAGAAGCTGCCAAGTTCAGAAATCTAACAAAGAGGTGTTTAGTGACAAGCGGATCGTTGCCATAATGAATGTCAATCTGGCAACAAAGTGGGATTACTCATTCCTCGAGGAAATCAAAGTTAAACACCAAGACGAACAAGAATATGATTTTACCGAAGTTGATTTTCCGAGATTGTCGCTCAATGATATCGAAGACATGTATCTGGCTAAGGTACAAGGTCGAATGCGACACTTCTCTACCCATATCCAGCTCCAGTATATCACAACCTTGTTGATATTCATCATAAGTAAAGTGATCCAGGAACGTGTTAAATACCTTCAATTGGGTGTTGAATCTTACCAGAAGAAAGTCAATCTCACCAAACCATTGCTACACTTTCCCGAAATCAACCAACTCGCTCAGTACATCATTGTGAGGAAACCAAATTTGGGAGTTGTTTACCGTAGTGAACTTCACCACAACTGTTTAATGACGTGCGATGAGCTTCACAAGTTCTGTGATCACACTTTAAAGAAGGTTCATGATGGGTTAGCGTATCAGTTGAAGGAGATTCACGAAGGAATTGGGTCAAAGAAGAGGTGGAATTCTAAGGATAGGAGGGATGTGAGGAAGATTATCAATAGGATCGATGGAAGGCTGTTTCATCGTGATCAGATGAGGAATCTAGAGAGCTTTGTAGGTGGACGCCATAGTTTCTCTCTTAGCGGTTATCAACGACAAGAAAGAACTCCCGGTCTCATTGAAGGATTGATTGGTACTGATTAAATTTTCTTTGATTGATTTTTGGATATTATGATCTGTATATTTGACTAAGGCTTGCGCACACATAACAGTGTACAACCTGTACTTGTAATGAAAGGACCCTGTGGTACGCATCAGTGCCACAATCCTTATAAAAGAAGCGAAAGCTTCTTACTTTTGAGTAAAACTTATCAAAACTTTCACTTTTCAAAGTTTTGCTAAAAGAACAAGTACTTCCCCTTATGTTTTTAAAACCTCAAAAGTTAATATTACTTGTTGAGGGGGAGTACTTGCTAAAATCTTTGTTCAAAAATTGTTCTTCTTGGAAATCTTCCCACAAAACTTGAAATAGACATATTCGATATCAAAATTTCATCAAAAATAACATATAAGCCATTTTTGAGGGGGAGAAAAATTGTGTGATACTAATATGTTGAAAATTGTGATTGAATCTTCGTGCTAAGACTTAACCCATGAATTGATGAGATCTTAACTGTCATACATCGAAAAGATTTGTCTTCCAAGACTTATCCGAGTAGATTGTACCTATTCGAGAAGCTCTTGATAGACATGAACTTTGACGAGTTTGACAACCTTTCGCGGTTTGTCCTCACCTTCAAGGTAGTTATTAGAGCTAGTTGTCACCTAAAAGCTGACAATGTAACTCTTTAACTATGCAACATAACCGTGTCTCGCGGGGAATTATCTATCTTAATTCGATCAATTCAAAAGTGCGAGCTCTACCCTCACTGTGCAGATTTCTGTCAAAACACTTGAGCACATGTGGAGGGGGAGTATTACTAAAAATACAAAACTCTCGAAGTGTTACAAAATGTTTTCACTCATAAACACTTTGAGAGATTTTCGAGAAAATGGTTTTATGGCAACTTAGGATAGTCATGGAGTTATAAGGTGACTAAGGTTAGGAATAACCGTCCTATGATCCGCCAGAGCCGGAGGGATCTACCCAAGGACACCACCAATAGTTAGTACTTAGAAATCCTTAGGTACGATTATAAAAAGGAGAGAATGAGAATCGGAGAAAGAAGGAGTTGAAGAATTAAAAAGAAAAGTAAAGAAAAGGGTGAAAAGAAATAGCCCTCCAAATTATTCAACTTAGGCCAGACGCCGGGTTCAATTCATATACTACTGGTTGTCACTAGATGACACCGGTATTGAAGAATAAAGTCGTCATGGACCCAGTGACGCATGCACTAAACCTTCTTAGCTACTCAAGTTTCTCTCAACAGAAGCTTGTTTCATTCTCACAGGGAACCCTACGTAAACTATCGGCTTTCTCTTAGAGATTGTCGGTATTGAAGAAGGAGACCCTCTCCCTAGTCTCCGCTAGGAAAACCAAAGCGCACTATTGAGTCTAGATCCACGAGATTCATTAAAAGATCTCTTAGGAACACTTAACATTTCATCACTTGTCGTTCAACATTAAGGACGCAAGTGATAAAATTATCGAGTCCTTCACAGATCTTAGCAATCTATCGAGAACATTTATGAGAGGTTCACAATTGTGATCCTCGGTGATTAAATGGAAACTCCTGCCAGGATCAACATCAAAGCCACCACAGGTCGCCGGTAACTCCTCGGTTACGCTTAGTGTTGTCTCAAACGGTCTACTACGTGAGGTGATGCTTCGGTGTACCTCAACGACTTACCGAATCAGAGGTGTACTTCGTACATCGTGTTATCCTACTTGAGGGACTCCAGTTCAGGAATAACCTTTGCTAGAATTAGAGATGTGTTCTCACACTATGCTGTTAACACGCTCGAAGTTCGAACTTGTAAGTGCTGGAAATCCCGCTAAGGAGATTCTTTTCAAGAATCGAGTCCTAAAGATGTGGGTCATTACTTGAACTTGTTCAATGTAATGCCAACTGTCCCTTAAGGGATTCGGACGGCTGATTCGCCCAACCAAGGTGAATGGAATCAAGACATTCATCAAAAGAACAATCGTAGTGGTCAATTCTCTAAGAAACAACCACAGTGATCGATTAGTGTTTATTACTAACCAATTCTTATGTTATCTTCTTATGGATGCTCCTGGGAGATGATCGTGCAGATTCTCCGCATGCTCACACCAACAACAACAAAAATTGAAGTTCTCTCGAAAGGCAACACAAAAGTCAGAATGATTCTTAGTCAAAGCCAAAGAATCTACAAAGTTTAAAGACTAAAGAGAACTACATCAATCCTGATATCCAACATTAAAGAGCGTGAGAGCATGTTGGAGAAGGACGTAGAGACACCTTAGCAACGAAGCGGACCTGATGCAGATTACAGCAACATAACATCACCATATCCACACCAGAACAATGAACAAAGATAAATAAAGACGTCAAAGCTGAAAACTTCAAAAAAAACAAGATCCTCAAAGCTGAATCAAGACACTTCTTCTCACAAGAAAGAAGAATGTCAGAAGACGTCAAAGCAACTAATACATCCCCACCAACAACTTTTCAAGAATACTGAAGTCATTAATTACCAACACTTGGGGGGAGATTATTGGAATCACTCCTAAACTATATTTCAAGTGTTAGTAATCAATATGTAATATGTTGCTTAACTAGGATTTTATGTTTGTATTAATGGCAAGGCTTATGTAGAAAGCCCATAAGCCTTGGCCCAAGTCCAATAAGGAAGGAAGGGAACTTGTAGTGTTGCCCTAGTCCCTTCCCCTATAAATACCTTTGTAAACCTTCATTTGAAGGTTGGTTGTTCACTTCACTTCATATCCTACGCATAACATTCCTTACTCATTCGTGTATATTGTTTGTGTTTTGTTCAACCAATCTATCTCTTCTCTATTTCTTACATATTGATGCTTGTGTTACATTATGGTGACCTATCACACCTTAGAGGTGGGACACCGTCAGCTCGCCGTAATTAGGGTTTTCGTCTTGGCCAAGTCATCGATGGGACGACGTCACCTTAGAGTTGTGCCGCCGTCTGTCTTCAGTTGGGACGTTGTCTTGGTTCTGGATTTAGGCCGTCTGAGAAGAAAAGTCTGGGTGACGCCCTTCTTCTTCAAAGCCTGACGCCGTAAGGTTATACGAACAAAAATTCCACTGAGCCGTCTGGTGCTTTTTTTTATCAAGTCTGTATAGAGGGATGGTGTAGCCCTATGTTTGGGACACTGTTAGGTTCAATTTGATCAGCTTGAGTGGCTTCGATCTTGACTTTGCCATTTTCTTCATGTATTCACTCATTTTCGTCCAAAAATGCTTCATTCCAGTATTTTGCTTCCAAGAGACCTAAAAAGTGAAAAGGAACGAAATTAAGCAGTAACGGACATAAAAGTAGCCGATTAAGGGCTTAAATGACCCCTTAAAAGTGTACGTTTTAAATCCTTATCAAATATCCCTACACTTAGTATTTGCTTGTCCTCAAGCAAATGTGCTTTTGGCCAATCAATATATAAGTTAGGGGGCATGACGCATAGGTTTAGAATAATTCATAACAAGTAAAAGCACCACAATAGTCATAACAAGCACGAAAATTATATACTAGCACCTCACAAGGGGTGTTTGGATTCTCTCATCTCTCGGGTTTATATGAAATATAATAAATGCAAAGGGAAGATAAACACTCATTACCTGACATAGTACATAGACTACCATAAGCTTGAGACTAGATCAAACCTTCACCGCTTTGGCGTAAGCACCTATGAACAACTATCTAAGAGGTCTTTGCAAGGGTTGTAACGTTAGGCTTACGGTAGGGAAACAAAGGGTTTTGTTGGATAGGCGATATTTAGTGGTGGCAAGTCAAAAATCTTATGTTACAAGCATGAAAAGAGTGACGTTGCTAAGCCAAGACTCGACTCACTAACTCTAGATAACCTGAAACAAACAAACATAAATTTAAAGACATAAACATAAAGATAGATGTAGAATGGTAGCCCATATGTCTTTTTTTCTTCATATTTTTTTTTGACACTCTCTTTTTTCGATTTTTTTTCCATACATTTTTACTCTACCATCCTCTACGATAACATCAAAATATAAGGGATTTATAGGAGCATCCCTACACTTGAGTTTTTATTTCTCTAACACTAATTGACCCGATTTGAAAATATCAAAACAGTTGAAGTATTTAATTACGTAGACAAAGGGAATTTGAATTTACCGTTCTTTCCCGTTACTCCATAAAATATTACTTTTACCCATGAGTCCCAATCATCCCAAAACTATGTACAAAAGATATGACTCGACTTAGCAACCATGCAAGTAACTAGATAATTGAACTAATGGTTTAGTAATGATAACAATAATGCACTAAAGATGAGTGCATACAAGGTACGCTAAGGCGATTTGGGTGTACATTTGGGGGTGGATTGTAAACAATGTTCTTCATTGATATTCTGGAAAACTGAAACATCACGAGAACCGTGAAAAGGATAGGCTCTGAGGGGTTAACTAGGGGTATCGTGTAATAAAGATGAGTACATCGCAAAGGTGTGGAGTAATTACTCAACCGATGTGGAAGAAGTAATTATAATATGGGTTTCAAACAAGGGTTATCATAATGCCTCTTATCAATTAGTTATTCCTCACTACACAAGTATAGTCTTACTAGCGATCTTGGAATGCATCACAAAACAAGTTCTATAATCTATTATACTACCGGTACACTCTCTAAGCATTATAGGTGAATGCTTTTATTCCTAAAGATCTAGTGGCGAACCTCACATTTTTTGGGTGGAATTTTAATGGTAAATGGTTTTTTGTGCTAGTCATATAGCTCCTATCCATGAGACGCTTTATTAAGACTAAAGTTTTTTCTCGTACATGTCATAAAAAAAATTAAATTTGGTGCTAAAATTGCCCTAACAAATATTTCTCATAGTTTCTAAGTTCTCGTTTTATTCTCCCTCCCTACACTTAAACTGAACATTGTCCCCAATGTTCCCCGAAAGTATCAAAGTTATGATAAAGGAAGGTAAGTAAAAGAGAAAGAAACTAGTACTCCCCTGATTTGCTCGGTAGGATCCGTGTGAAGTTGCGGTTAAATTCTTTTCCAAGAAGAATGCATAAGTATTAAGCTCCATCCAATGTTGAGTTTCTTCTTCATGCCAAATATAACCTGCACACTTATGAAACTAAACGAAACCTTCGCGTAAAATCGGCGGTAAAACTATATATGACACAACTACACTAGGATATAATTCTTGTGGAATAGATGTTTGTAGTTTTTCTGGAAAATTAAGATCTGAGAATTTCCAAAAATTTATAAGTAGCACACAAAACGAAAAAATTGTATAAGATGTTTCTGGTTGACCCGAGAGACCCGGGTTAGGATACTCGGCTCTCACCAGAGAGACCCGGGTTCAAGTCCCGGCAATGAAACCAAAAAAAAGTTGTTTCTGCTTGACCTGACGTCGTCAGGCTTTAATCCTGACGCCGTCAGGTTGTCATGACAAAAACTGGTCTGCTGCGTTTTTCTGGAAAAATTACATCTTTAAAACCTGGAAAATTCCTGCAAAACATCTATTATGACTCGATACAATCATTTGACTCTAACAAAAACACATATATATCAATTTCACTAATTGTAATTCTCATGTTCACGTTCTTGAAAAACATATGTAATCTTCCCTACACTTATCTTTTTGTAAAATACCTTTATATGTAATTGAGACGAGCTTAAAGATAAAATAAAGCATTTTTCACAAAATCAAACATGAGAATAAACAACAATGAAAAAGATATATGACACACAAACAAGCAAACAATTAAGCATGGGTCGCCTCCCACGAAGTGCTTTTCCTTATTTACGAGTCTTGTAGCTAGACTCGAAGTCGTGCTCCTACGTGACTTTCTTACCGTCATTATTTTTACTTAATAAGCATTCATCATAGGATTGTACACGTTGTATGCTTACCATGAACTCCCTCCCATCTTTGTCTAATATGATAATGGTTTCACTTTTTAGATTAGTCTCTTTCACCGTATAGGGTCCAAACAATTTTGGCCTATTCCTTCCTATTAATGCTTTTAATTTTGATCTATACAAAAGCACCTTTTCTCCTTTCAAAAATTCTGTAGGGTTCTTTTGAGGGAGTGGTTCCGTGGTGTAGTTGTGCCCTTTTTATCACGTTTCCACAATTTCGAATCCATCCCCTGACTCACAAAATCTCTAATCCCTGTTTCCCATTCAACATTTTTCTTCTTAACAACATTATTGGAGACCTGCGAATCCTTGTTCTTTATCTTCTCCATAATCTTCAAAGGATATCTCGGAACAATAGGTATCCTAACTTGTCCTTTGCCACTTTTGAGTATCATGACACCCTCACCGCATTTGATGGTTGCCTTGGCAGTGGCCAGGAAAGGTGTTCCAAGGATTAATGGCATGTGTTTATCTTCCTCAATGTCTACGATTGTGAAGTATAGGATAGACAATATTTGCAACCTCAATTAAGAGATCCTCCGCTATTCCTATGGGATAAACATATGAATGATTTGCTAAGGAAAGTCTAAGATTGGTCTTGGTTGGTTCCTCCTTAGTCAACTTATTATAGACTGATAGCAGCATTATGTTTACATCGGATCCCTGATCGGCTAAGGCATTTATATTCTCTAAGTAACCAATGCTACATGGTATTATGAAGTTCCTAGAAATCTCTTATTTCTTAGTTACTGGTTTTCTCAGAATCAACTCGTACATATGTCCCATAGGCATGGTGTCATATTCTTCTTCTTTTATTTCACCTAAGAGGGCTTTCCTAAGAACATCATTGTACCTAAAGTTGTTCACTTGGTTAACAATTGTTTCTATATTGATCTCATGCTTAAGGTAGTGTTCAATGATTTTGGGTTGATCATCAGTCTGAGCCTCATCCTTGTCCTTACTATTCTTGCTACTCTCAGTCTCCTTCTTCTCAACTACTCCATCCTCATCGGAAATAATGGAAATGGCGTTAACAAACAAAGTAGGGGTAGTGCGGTCATCGTTTCTCACTAACACCTTCTCGGGAACCTTCGTCTTAGTGTACTTTGTCACCAAGTTCATCATCTCCGCCATTTTTGCCTGCATTTGTTCCCTTTGCCTATAAACCTCTTCTTCAAATTTGGCCAATCTTTCCGAATGTGCTGCCATGTGTTCTCTAATTTGTTCTTTGAAGCTTAATGAGAGTGGAATTGGAGAGGTAGAGCAGAAGCATCGTACATAATTGGGATTTTGTTCACGACTAGGTGATTCAGAGAGAGGTGTTGGGTGGTTGGCGAAGTTAGTTAAATTAACCGTTGCTCGATGGATTGGTCCAAGTTCTTTCCTTTGCCTCTCAACTAGATAGTCGATCCTTTTCTCAAGAGCACTAACTTGCTCTTCGGTAATGTTGGAAGGCTCATGAGGTATTGATAGGGCATTTACCATTCTTTTGGGGGTTTCATGAGATTCACTCTAATCTTCGTAGCTTTGACCGGCAAGCTCTTATATTATATCCCATGATTCTTCCGCGCTGAGATTGTTGAGCCTTCCACCGGCAGCTCGGTCAATGGATCGCTTGGTGAGGAAGTCGGCATGATCATAAAATATTTGGACTTGAAGCCAAAGATCAATGTCATGATGAGGGACTTTGTGGAGTAAGTCCTTGAATCGAGTCCACGCCTCGTAGAGAGTTTTGCCTTGACGTTGTTGGAATATCAAGATGTCATTCCTAAGTTTGGTAGTTCTCCCCGGTGGGAAAAATTGGACGAGGAAATGAGTGGTGAGATCATCCCAACTTGAGATGGATCCGGCGGGAAGTCGCTCAAGACAATTACTAGCTTGGTCCCGTAGAGAGAATTGGAAGAGACGCAAACGCGTGGTCTCCCGTGTGGTAGCATCAAGGTCGATGGAATCAACAATTTTAAGGAAGTCCTTGAGATGCTGATTAGGATCTTCGGAACGAAGTCCATGGAATGCACATCCGTTTTGCACCAACCGGATGGTGTTGAATCGCAGGGCCGTAGTTTGAGCTTGATCGGGGAGCTTAATGGTGTTCCTATAGCCTTGGTGGCTTGGCCTAGAGTATTCACCAAGAGTACGGCCTCTTGGAGGGTCAATTGGTGGTGGGTCGATGGGAAGCGGTTGATTTGGTGGCGGGTTATCACCTTCCATGATGAAAAGTGATGGGATACGAACAAATTCACGAAGAAGGGGGATAGAGTACAAGGAAGCTAAAAAAAATGAGAAAAAATCTTACTTGATAGGAATCAAGCAAGGGAACCTAAACAAGATAGAAATCTAACAAGCTATTATATTCCCCGGCAGCGGCGCCAAAAACTTGATGCGCGTACAAAGCGCGTTCGGGGTAAAATGAACTTCCTTTTCTTCGAGCAAGTTTTTCAACCACCTAGGCAGTGAACCTAATCATTGTAGTGTAGTATTGGGTAAGCATCGGGGATTGATATCATTCTCTAGGGGAATATGAATGCTAGCAAGAAATGTATTACGCTAAGGTGGGGGTTGAGAATGATTTTTTTTTATCTTTTATAGGTTTTTTAGAAAGCTAAGGTAAATATCTCGGGGCAATTGGTTTGGGGGATGGTATTTATATCGATTACTTCTACTATCTAATTATCTAATTACTACTGGTAGCTATGTCTATTTGATGTGTGCTCGTATGATGATTAAAAATGTGCTTACCTAGATACTATTACTCCCTAGTTATCTTTTATTGATGGTTGAATTGTCACACCTTATCTTAACGCGTTGTATTCCTAAGGTCGTAGGGAATGCGTGTGCCCTAACTCTTTGAGGTTACCTTTGGGTTTAGCCTACGAAATCCGCCAGTCCTTAAACTATTTCATTCATAAGCCTCACTTTCACAAAGAATATTCAAGCATTAAACAAAACGAATGAAGCCTAGTTGCACTCCTAAGCCAATTACAATTAAGATAAGAGACAACCTAACAATAATTAATAACTAGGTTTCATAGATCTAAGCAAACACACAAGAAATTTAGCTAGACGTGTTAAACAAGCAAGCATACACACAATCAATTGAAGGCATAATGATACTTTGGATAAAAACACTTATCTTGATGTGTAAAATAGGGTTTGGGACCCTAAGATACTGTCCAACTCGGACTACAAACGTTTAGGGTTTTTTCTCCAAAAGTCTACCTCCCTAAACGCAGAAAAATCGAATTCTATATATAGATTTACAAATGCGACGGTGTCACCTTATAGGTGGGACGCCGTCAGCTCGCCATCATTAGGGTTTTCGTCTTGGCCAAGTCATCGATGGGACGGCGTCACCTTAGAGTTGTGATGTCGTCAGTCTTCATTTGGGACGTCGTCTTTGTTCTGGATCTGGGCCGTATGAGATGAAAAGTCTGAGTGACGCCCTTCTTCTTCAAAGCCTGACGCCGTCAGGTTATACGAACAAAAATTCCACTAAGCCTTCTGGTACATGTTTTTATCAAGTATGTATAGAGGGACGGATTCGCCCTATGGTTGGGTCGCCGTTCAATTTGAGCAGCTTGAGTGGCTTCGATCTTGACTTTACCATTTTCTTCATGTTATCGCTCCTTTTCGTCTAAAAATGCTTCATTCCAAAGATTTTGCTTCCAAGAGACCTAAAAAGTGAAAAGGAACGAAATTAGTAACGGATAAAAAAGTGGTCGATTAAGGGCTTAAATGACCCCTTAAAAGTGTACGTTTTAAATCCTTATCAATTTCATGCATGATGTCATGCAATGGGTCATGGGTTATAGATTTAGCTCCATGGGTATGGGTCATGGATATTACCCAGCCTATTACATATTTTATTACAACATATTATTATTACAACATTTATGTGAATGACCAAATATATATACTTTGCAAAATAACATGTATTCTTATAATTTTACTTATGATAACTTTATATTTGTTATCAACAAAAATTAATGAGATCGCTAAATATAAACAAACATTTTTACGGTTTATTTTTGTTAACAATCTCCCCTTTTTTGTTGACGACAAAACATAACATTATGGTGAGTAAAACTTAAGATTAGATGTAGGTTTTGAAAGTGTATGTGAGTTTTAATCTCTTCTCCCCTTTTTTGTCGAAACAAAAAGTGAGTCGAGTAAAGAAATGAATGGTGGAAAAAAAACGATCCACAAAGCACTAACTTCTCCTTGACGGTAGCTCCCCCTAGAATAGGGCGTCAGGTGAGAAAGAAAAATACCTACAAAAAAACTGTTAGTGATAACATATAATAGAATCATGTAGAAGACGAGAGACAAGAGAGAAGGCAAAGGTACGTAAATAAATCCTTTTAATAAAACAACAAAATGTAGCGGTATATATGCCACATACAATTGTAAAAATAAGAACAAGGGTTTTTTCTTTAGAAAGACCTAAAAGAAAAAAAAATATAGAAAAAAAAATATTATTATCATTCCTTCCATGCTTGCATAGGGTCTAATGGTGGAAGTTTTTGTGAGTGATAAGGTTGATGCGATCAAGAATATGGTTGAGAATGAACCGAATTTCGTCCCTTATTTCTAGTGCGAGATCCCTAGTGGATTGGCAATGTTCGCAAAAGAGATGATGAGGAAGATGTGGGTGGATGTCATCCGACCAAGTTTGATTATTGGAGTGTAGATTACGTGGTGGAAATGTTGGTAAATATGGATCGAAGTCCATGATATTGGTGATTGATGGTGGTAAGGAACCTAGGTGTTTTTTAAGGTGATGGGTTGTAGAGGTGGTGAATTTGCATGCTCATTGAAGAGAGTATTAGGAGATGTATGAGGTGTTAAAAAGACTAGCTCTTTTGGGTTTATATTTGAGGCTAGAGGTGGTGTAGATTTTCATGGTTGATATGGAGCGGGTGGTGGACTAGAAAAGGGTAGCAGAGAGGTTTTTGGAGTCCTAAAGAGTTCCGCTGAAGTGATTTGAGAGTCCATTTGAGACTCGGTTGGGGAATGTGGTGGTGAGTTTTGAGGAGATGGTGGAAGTGATACAATGTAGTCATTTGGTGGTGAAAGAGTAGTTGGTGAGGAGCTATTTGACAAAGGTTTCACCAAGCAACAAGGTCGGACACTAATCCGAGTGGTTTTTCTAGCTTTGAGTGGTGGTGGTATTACGGAAGGTGGTAGGATAAAGTTTTGGATTTCTTGAAAAGGGTTTTTTTCACTAGAGAGTTCATCATTGTTTAGAGATCTTTGGAAGTCATGATGAGGTTTATTTGTGAGGTTGAAAGTGATGGATATGCAAGCATTTTGGAACCTTATTTATAGGACAAGTAATGCATTGCAATGAATGTCAAAACCATAAAAATGGACTATAATCTAATGATTAGATATGATTTTAAAGCAAGTGATCACAAGAGCACAAGCATTAAAGAAAATATTAAAAATAAATAAATAAAAAAAGATGTTGAAAATTTGAAATTTCAAGCCAAAATAGTAAAAGGAGGTGATAAAAAGAGCTACTGTGCGCCGGTTACCACGGATCCAACCAATTAGGGATCCGTCCAGCGTTAAAGCTGGGATCCGAGGAACTGGTGTTTTTAGGCAGAAAGGAAAATTGTTTTTTGAGACAATAGTTCCTTTTGTGTGCCTATATGTAAACCATGTGGAGTTGTGGTTATCTCGACTCTTTAAAGAAAAATAAAATAAACATAGAAGTGAAAAAATACGTATGTACATGTATACGTGAGATAACCCAAAGATTCCTTAATTCATTTTTGCTTCGCTTGAATGTACCCGAAAATACATATTAGTTATGTATTCCCTTTAGCATTCAAAAGACATATGAGATGCAATGAAAAAGGTTTTTACTTTGTATTAACGATGAGTAAAAAAATGTTTTTCCTAGGCGTGAGAGTTATTTTAAGACAAAATGATACGAGAAGAAATATTTGAGAAAATATTTTGAAGAGTTTCTTGAAGAGAAAATAGTTTTAATAATTAAAATAAATCCCCATATTGTTTGTGAATCGTGTGAAATAGAAGTCCTAGACTCAGAAGAGGAAGAAAAGCAAAAGTTTACGTACCTTGTAGAAAAAAAATATTTCAAGACGATTGTTCCATAAGACCAAGACCTAGACGAAGTAAGTTGAATTGCTCACGCTTCAACGTTTTGGTGAGGATGTCGGCTATGTTGACTTCAGATGACACTTTCTCAATAGAAATGTTCCCTTTTTGAACATTATCTCTTAAGAAGTGATGACGGATCTCTATATGTTTGGTACGAGAATGCAACACCAGATTTTTTATAAGATCTATAGCGCCTTTGTTGTCGCATTGAATGACAATGTCACTTAGATGGATGTCGTAGTCAACTAACGCTTGTTTCATCCATAGTGCTTGTTGGCATGCTTTTCCAGCGGAGACATATTTGGATTTGGTTGTGGAGATAGCTAATGCCGTTTGCTTCTTTGAAAACCAAGATGTTAAGCAGTACCCCATAAAGGTGCAAACACCACTTGTACTTTTACGATCAACGTAATTACCTACATGGTCAAAATCTACATATACAATAGTTTCTACTCCCGTCCCCTTAGGATACCATAATCCTAATTGAGTTGTACCCTTAATATATCTAAATATTCTTTTGACGGCTTCTAAGTGTGAAGTTTTAGGGTCTTCTTGAAACCTAGCACAAAGACGTACACTAAACATGATATCCGACCGACTAGCCGTGAGGTAGAGAAGACTACCAATCATGCCATGGTATTTGGTGTTATCAACGGATTCACCGTCTTCATCTTTGGTGAGTTTGGTGTCGGAGGACATTGGTGTTCTTATTAGTTTTGACTCATCTATTCCGAATTTCTTTAACATTTCTTTTATGTATTTGGATTGATTGAAGAAGATACTATCTTCTAATTGTTTGATTTGTAGACCAAGAAAAAAACTTAATTCTCCCATCATACTCATTTCAAACTCATCCTTCATGATTCTTGAGAAATCATCACACATGTCTTGACAAGTTGATCCGAATATAATATCGCCCACGTGTATTTGAACAATAATTATCTATGACTCCTTTTTCTTTGTAAAAAGTGTGTTGTCAACTAACCCAATGGTATAGTTGTTTTTAATTAAAAATGCTTTGAGTCTATCATACCAAGCCTTTGGGGCTTGTTTAAGACCATAGAGAGCTTTCTTTAGTTTGTACACATGATTAGGTTTTTCAAAATCGACAAAACCCGGAGGTTGAGATACATAAACTTCTTCATTTATAAAGCCATTTAGAAAAGCACTTTTGACATCCATTTGAAAGAGTTTAAGATCATGAGAACAAGAATACGCAAGAAGGATTCTTATAGACTCTAATCTAGCTATGAGAGCATAGGTGTCATCAAAGTCTATGCCTTCTTGTTGGTTATATCCTTGAGAAACAAGTCTAGCTTTATTTCTAGACACGACATCGTTTACATCTAACTTGTTTTTATATACCCATTTTGTTCCAATTATTGTTTGGTTTTTAGGTGGAGGGATAAGTGTCCAAACGTTGTAAGAAACAAATTTATTTAATTCCTCTTGCATAGCCATAACCCAACTTTCATCTTTTATAGCTTCTTGAGTGTTTTTAGGATCTATAGTTGACACGAAACAAAAGAAACTACTTTGGTTTTGGAATTATATTTTCCTATGACCTTTTCTACGGGATGATCTTTATGTTGGGAATTATATTTGAGTTGATAAGACAAACCGTGTGAAAGATGAAGGTGTAAAGATGACAAATGATGAAGATTGAAACACAAGGGACCTACTTGTTAAATAAAAAAATATTGTTTAGTCCCTAGTAGTCATTTGTAACCCTAGACTCTCTAGTTTATAAAGAAAGGCAGAGAGTTAGTTTTAGTGTGGCAAGATGTGAACACCAAAGTGTATGTGTATGTACAGGTGTTAGGGGACACCTAGGGTATTGGTTAGTGTTTTAAAGAATAATATTATAGTATTATAGTGTTTAGTGGAGTATAGATGATGGCGAGGAACCTTTAATAATAACAATGATGTTTTACTTATTATGTTGTGCATATTATTATCATTGTTATTTTTATTCCCTATTCCTCAGAAACGATCTTACCAATTGGTATCAGAGTGGGGAGCTCTTGATATAGGGATCCACAAGGTTTTTCGAAGAAAAGGAATAAAATTCAAATTTGGTGCATATGTTCGTATTTTTCTACAAAGACTGTTTTCAAAACGCGATAACGTTTTCGTTAACTGTTGGATCGGGACAAAATTTTCGGTGGAAGTTCTCTATATATCAACCTAACTTTTCACCAAAGGGGTCGTCAATTGGAGCTTTCAAGCAAAAGTTACAGGTGCTTAAAGTCTGCTGCAGAGGGAGGTATAATTTCTAATTTTTAGGGTTTTTCATGATATTCAACTTCATGAATTCGTGTTTACTTGTTTTAATGCATCATGGAAGTTGGTTAATTCATCGTTTTATGCAAGAAAAAAGCTTTTGAGCATATTTGTCTTTAGGGTTTTTCTAAAAATCGCAAAATAGGGTTTTATTTGGTTTTTTGATTATTACTTATGGTTTGCGTATTGTGTATTTTGATTATTGGATTTTTATGATAAGTAAGGGTACTAGTATTGGTTGACATACTCTTAAGAGAGAATAAGATTACTGGTATTGAATTTGTGTTGGAATGTCAACTAAGGTTACTTCAAGGGTGAGTAGGACGTGCATATTGATAAAGATATTGTTACACGAGGAGTAAACCTACTTATGGACTTAATGAGGTTACTGGTACAAAGACTGAGGTTATTGTTATACTTTTGAAAGCAAACCCTAGCTCACATGTTAATACTTATGGTATCACATTGTTACTACCGATCAAGAAGGTTTACTGCTGCTAGCTACTCGTTACAAAGGCCTTCATAAATTTTAATGCTACTCATTATTTTGATCAGTAAGTGCTGTTTCACAACATTAGTACAACTGCTACATAGAGGTTAGTACTGTCAGTTTGTATGTTAGTACTGCAAGTGGGGACCATTTGATGAGTTAATATTGTCACTGGTTCCATGTTAATACTGTCAGTTATACGGTTTGTACTGACAACATATATATCGTTAATACTAGTGGACTCATATTAAGTTTGCTACGTTTCCCTACTGCCAGTTGGAAGTTAATTTTGTTGGTTCATAGATTGTATTGTTGGTCCTTCAAAAATGAGTTGGTACTACTTATTGATAGCACATTAGTATGCTTCTTGACCTTTAATGTTTAAGTATAAATGGAGTTTTTTGTTGGCCAAGGGAGACGAAATGAAAAGGCACGATAGGTTTTGAAGTTCCTTGTGAAGGCTGGTTGATGACATTATGGTGCATGGTAATGCATTATTCATCATAGGTAGTTAAGTTTTAATTGGTTCATTCTCATTCATGGGTTGGTGGTGATTGAACTTATATTAATATGTATTCAAGTTAGTTGACTAAATGGTTTATTGGTTGAGACAGCAAAGGGTGAACAGATTGTGCATGCGTATGAGTTAAGAATACATATTACCTGATGGGACTACTGATTAATGCAACTATGATTCATTATTATATGCGTCGGATATTGAATATGCGAATACAAGTAATTCGACGTTGGTATTTTCTTTGTGATTCATATTTGCTACAGATTATAACAAGTTTTTTATTGGATGTAACTGGATTTTCAAGCAAATATGATTTGAGGGGAAGTCGTACATGGATTTGATTCTCAGCTTGGTATGGAGTTTATTTGATTACACACACATGAGATTGATTTAGTTCTCGAAGTTGGTTGTTATACACACATGAAAGTTTGGTTGATTTCAAGGTTCAAGATTTCAGATATTGTTATTCTTATTTGGACTTTGACGATGATTGGAAAGATTGGTAAACCTTTGAACTATTCTTCATGTTACTACTACTTGGTCTCAAATGCGATTATAGTCATCTTTATTAGTATTTTGGGAGGTACTATGTTCTTCATGGCTGGCACTACAACGCATTTGTTCTCATGGTAGTTAGTAATTCGACAAGTTCCTATGGTTATTTACATGCATCATTCGAGGGGAAGGTTTGGACTATTGCTTATTTGGTATTTGTACATTGGTTCAGATTTCTTATGCCTTAATTTCATTTATTGTAAGCGTTTTGGTGATCCTCATGGAGGGTATATTGAGGCATTAGAAGGATGGATTAGTCGTATGATATTGGTTCATGGTAGTTGAAATCAAAGTTGCTTATATTCACGATTCTCTTAGTGGATTATGACAAAAAGGGGAAGAAGTACTTGGAAGCTGCAACTTGAAGATCCTTGGTGATATTGCATGTTTAAGGGGAAGTTCGTTTATCTTTCATGACTTATTAACTTTAGAGGAAGTTCGTGCTTGTTTGGTTTTGTCATTATCAACTAGGGGAAGATTGTTGGGAATTATATTTAAGTTGATAAGACAAAATGTGTGAAAGATGAAGGAATAAAGATGACAAATGATGAAGATTGAAACACAAGGGACCTACTTGTTAAAGAAGAAACTATTATTTAGTCCCTAGTAGTTATTTGTAACCCTAAACTCTCTAGTTTATAAAGAGAGGCAGGGAATTGGTTTTAGTGTGTCAAGATGTGAACACCAAAGTGTATGTGTGTGTACAGGCGTTAGGGGACGCCTAGGGTATTGGTTAGTGATTTATAGAATAGTATTATAGTATTATAGTGTTTAGTGGAGTAGAGATGAGGGCGAAGAACCTTTAATAATAACAATGATGTTTTACTTATTCTGCTGTGCATCTTATTATCATTGTTATTGTTATTCCCTATTGCTCCTAAGCGATCTTAACACTTTAGACTCTTTAGCATTTATAATTTCATTGTTTAATGGTCCATATTCCTTGTTTACATTTTATTTTATTTCTAAGACTTCAATTTTGATTAACTCGTCATCGACAAGGGGTAAGGAGGTTTTAGGTGGACTCTCATCAAATTTGACATTTAAAGATTCTTCAACTTTCATGGTTTCTTTATTTAGTATTACGTATGCTTTACTATTAGGAGAATATCCTAAGAAGATACCTTCAGTTGATTTTGGATCGAATTTAGTTAAGTAGTCTTTTGTGCTAAGTATAAAATATTTACTACCAAATACTCAAAAGTGTTCTAACGAAGGCTTTTTGCCTCGTAACAACTCGTATGGAGTTTTTCCTAAGAATGGTCTAATTAAGACTCGATTTAGTATATAAGTTGATGTGTCGACGGCATTGTACCAAAAAATTGAGGAATAGATTGCTCATTAATCATGGTGCGACTCATTTCTTGTAGGGTTCGATTTTTCCTTTCACCTACCCAATTTGATTGTGGAGTGTGAGGAGCCGAGAAATTGTGGGTAATACAATTAGCATCACAAAAGGCTCCGAATTATACTTCATTATCAAATTCCCGACCATGATCCGTTCGGATCGACACAATAGGACTTCCTAGTTTTCTTTGGATTTTTCTACTTAGGATTTCGAAATGGTCAAACGTTTCAGTTTTATTATTTAAAAATTTAGTCCATGTGTACCTAGAGTAATCTTCCACTATAACCAAGGTATAGAAGTTACCTCCGTAACTTTGGATAGCGGACGGACCAAATAAATCCATATGTAGTAATTCTAGACATTTTGTTGTAGAAACCATATTTTTAGCTTTATGACTAGCATGGACTTGTTTTCTGATATTACAAGCATCACATAAATGATGTTCGTATTTTAGTTTAGGTAGGTTTCTTACAAGTTCTTTGGATGATAGCGATTGAAGAAGTTGCATATTGGCGTGACCTAATCTTGATGTCATAAGGTCGAAGTATCATCCATAGAGGTAAGACAAAGTTTGTCTTTTGGTTCGTTTTTGATTTTAATAACGTAGACTCCATGTTTTCTAATACATCTTCCTATAGTAATACCATTTTCAAGATTTTACTACCGGTTTCGCTAAAGAGTACGTAGCACTTTTTATCACATATTTGACCTATACTTAGTAGATTAAAGTTTAGGATTTCTACGTGACATACGTCATTAATGGTCAAAGATTTGTGAGAGATTGTACTTTTTTCGATGATTTTGCTTTTACTATTGCCGAACACCACATTTCCTCTGTTAAAGGATTCGTATGTGGAGTACAACGCTTTATTACCGGTCATATGCCTTGTGCACCCGCTATCCTTGTTCCATTCGTCCGGATCCAAGTCAACCTTTAGGCACACCTAAGAAAACAAACAACTCAAAAGTTTGGTCCCTATTTGTTCATGGGTCCATTGGTGTTATACATTTCATTCATATGAGGCATATATAAAAATAGTGTAAAAGCATTCCAAGGTTCATAGTTTTGAATTGGAAAGCCATTTTGTGATTTAGGATTCTAGCCTATTTGATGGTGGTTACTTTTAGGATAAACATTGTTTGGCCTTCTTATAGTTGTGTTAGGTTTAGAGAACAATGGGTTTTTGTTTTTTATTAAACCTTGACCTTGTTTTAAGGAGGGTGGTTGTTTGAAATTCCTAACAGTAACATGGGTTGGCTTCTTTTTGTTAAAGACAACAAATTCGGTTCTAGAATAGATGGTTCCGTTATTTTTACTTTTTACTGCTGCAGGTGCCCGGATCTGGCACTACAGTGGCTGTTTTTTCATTTGCTTTAACAAATTGTGTTTCCTTAACTTCGCTAGTTGACGCAATATGTTCCTGAATACCTAGACCCTTTTGATTATTACCCGTTTTAACACTATCAAGGATTTTATCAAGGTACTTAGTCTAGCAATTTTAGAATCAAGGTGATCAACTAAAGTTTGAAGTTCTACACAAAGCTTGCATTCACCACTTACTTCCTTTCCCTTTTCTAGTCTCTTTAATTTATCTTTTAGTTCAAAAACTTCCTTTTCTAAAAGTTCATTTTTAGTTTTCAAAAGTTTGTTTTTGTTTATTACCTTGAGACTATATTTGCAAAGCTTTTTATACTCTAGATGTAAGGGTTCATCATCTCGAGATGAGCTACTATAATATAGAGAGTCGGAACATACCTCGTTGGAGTCCTTGGCCATAAGACAAATTTCTTTCTTCTCTTCCTCACTCATTCCCCATGATTCGCTCACGAACGCCTTTTGTTCGTCGCGTTTAGGACATTCATTAATGAGGTGATTTGGATCCACGCATTTAAAACCTTTGCGTTCATCCTTCACTATCTTGTCGTCTTTGCTTTTCCACAAACCTTTCTTGTCGTCATAGGGTGGCTTGACATATCTTCCTTTTCTCCGAAAGAATTTCTTGAAGTCTCTTACCGCCATTGCATACTCCTCGTCTTCACTTTCTGAGGATGAGGTTTCTTCATCACTTGAGACATTCTTGGCTTTTAAAGTGAGAGATTTATGTTTCTCTTTCTTTTCTTTCGAGACCTCGGAGTCTTTGGCGAATACGAGCTCATAGACGTTTAGGATGCCTATGAGTTCATCGAGAGTGAGGATTGACAAATCTTTGGATTCCTCAATGGCCGTCACCTTCGGTCTCCACTTTGATGGAAGCGCCCTTAGAAATCTCCTGACATGATTACGACTAGAAAAAGACTCATCAAGTGCTTGTAGTGAAGTAATAATAGTATTAAAACTAGCAAATGCATTATCAATACTATCATCATCCAATATTGAAAATTGTTCATATTATTAAACAAATAAATCAATTTTGTTATTTTTTACTTGTTGATTTAATTGGTGTGTTACAACCAAAGAGTTCCAAATTTCTTTAGCGGTTTTATGTATAGATATTCTTTCAAATTCCTTTTTGGGTAAGGCATTATATAAAACTATTTTTGCCTCACTATTTTTGGAAAGCTTTTTCTTTTGGTCGTCAGTGAGCCGATCATGAGAAATATTTTCTTTTTTGCCGGTTTTATCATCTTTTATGGTTGCTTGAAAATCGCCTTCAACAATAATATACCAAAGATCAATATCTTTAGATTTCACATAAGTTTCAAATCTATTTTTCCAATAAATAAAACTATTAGTTTCAAGTAGTGGAGGTCGTTGCATTTGATTTCCCTTCTCTATAGTTTTCAAAACTCATTTTGATCAAAAAGTTTTTAAAATACAATTTACTTTAAAACTTTTTGAAAACCTTGCTCTTGATGCCAATTGTGGAAAACTAGAAAGGGGGGGGGGGGGTAAATAGTTTTACCGGTTTTAATTTAAGTTTCAAAGATCTAGATTAAATCTTATGTGAATTTATATGGATGGCAAAATAGTATGAAGCAATAAATAAAGTAAGTAAAGAATGCAAGTAAAGTAAAGGATAGAAAGTAGCGAAACAAGTAATTTATAGTGGTTCGGAAACAAGGACACCTTCTTTGCCCTATTCCACTCCCCGAGTACCCAACTCGAGAGTTCAAAGCACTATGTCAACAAGCTCCTTCAAATTGGTGTAGAAGCCTCACAACGTCGCTTACACTTTTACCGCTACAAAGCTAAATACGAGTTCTTCCACGACGTAGAACTACACCTTTAGACAACTATTACACAACAACTATGTGAAATATGAAATACAAGATATGCTACTGAAATCTTGTGGATGAACAAATCAATCAAGGACTCTTTGCTTGGATGACTTGTAGAGTAGCGTGAACTCGCCTTCGTGAAGGACCTAAAAGAGAATCACAACAAAAGAGAGAAGAACTACTAGAATGATCAAGTGATTAGAGGTTAGGAGAGTGAGATAATATATGAGAGAGTTGTAAGAAGAAGAGCGAGAAACAATGAAGAAATGGCTCACTATTTATAGGCAAAAAAAGCCTTCTATTTCACGCTTTTGGCGGATCCCTCACCCAAGGGATCTGGCCAGTGCAATTCCAGGGATCCGGCTGTCTGGGTCAGTTTAGTCCGGATTTGGGTTGCAAACCGTGTTATGGGTTATGGGTTATAAGTTATAAGCCATGGGTCACGAACTTTGGGTCATGGGTACCCAACAAGATACAATGTATCTAGACAATGGGTCATGGTCTTGGGTCTTGGGTCATGGGTCATGGATAATACCCAACATGATTTCATGCATGATGTCATGCAATGAGTAATGGGTTATTGATTTAGCTCCATGGGTATGGGTCATGGGTCATGGATATTACCCAACCTATTACATATTTTATTACAAAATATTATTATTACAATATTTATGTAAATGACCAAATGTATATACGTTGCAAAATAACATGTATTCTTATAATTTTACTTATGATAACTTTATATTTGTTATCAACAAAACTTAACGAGATCGCTAAATATAAACAAACATTTTTACGGTTTATTTGTATTAACATGGTGGTTGACTAATTAAATAGAGGGGCTGGAAAAACGTGTACAATTGATTAAAAATTAAAAAAAAAAAAAAAAAAAGACAAAAATTCCCTCACGTGGGGGCACATGGGGTAACTTAACAAAACTAGATAGCAGGGTGTTAGTAATAGGGATGCATGGTGTTATGAAACTTCACTATAAGGATTCAACATGCAAAAAATGAAATTCGAGGGACTTGCGATGTGATTTTGGCCAAAATACAAGGACGAAGATTTACTCGTTGTTAAATAAGAATCAAATTAATGTCTTTAAGCTGTAAGTCCTTAACAGGATCTACTCAGAGTTGAGCAACAGAAGTGAGAGCACGGGAAATTAATTTTTGATCATTTAACTAAAGAGTAGGAATCATGACAAGAATTGGGGATCCGGAAGTGACCTATGGGGTAGGAGAATTCCTAGTATTGCAAGATTCAGTGGGAGGATCAACATTTGGTACAAAAATACATTTCCTTAAGCCAATATATTTTGGCACATGGAATGTGTAAATTTTGAGTTGTTATTGACAAATAGAAAAGCCAAGTGACATATAAGATTTAAAAGTATGGGATTTCAGATTAGCAAATGTGCTACTACATTGCGATTTGGAGGGCGTATACTGATAGAATTAAAGCACCTTCTTAGTTCTGGATCGTTTATGACTCGAGGTTGTTTAGACCTCATATTATCTAGGACACATAATAATGAAAGCGAAATATTCAACATTGAATTAACATTATTATGAACAAGGTTTTTCGCAACTAAGACTTCAATTTTATTAAAAATAAAACGTGTTATCTAGACTATAACAAGGATCAATGAATTGATCTTGAGGCTAAATAACAAACTCTAGTCTAGGCGTTTAAACTCTACACCCTAGACACACAAACACATACACACACCTTTAGTAATTGACTACATTGTGGAAGACCTACTTAAAACCTCAGACCCTATGTCTCTTTATAGAATAGAGATTTAGGGTTTACAAAAGACTACAAAGGACTAATAAGTAAAATCTTATTTATCAAATAAGTCTCTTGTGTTTCATTCTTCATTATTTGAAGAATTCTTCCTTTGTCACTTTAAGTCCTTCTTGTTTTGTATCATCAAATCAATAAACCCAGCAATCTTCCCTTATTTGATGATGACAAAACAAACACGTTCTTGTACGAATTTCCCTAGACAAAGTAGAGAAATTGAGATAATAAAATCTCACAATGAATGAAACAATCTTATCATCCTCTTAATCCATGCCATCCCACCACACATAAATAAGCTACAAATCATATCTATGTAGTCTTCTTCCCCTTTTTGTAATCATCTAATAGGGGACATGTAAAGATATGCAACTTTGATAGTCACTCCCCCTCAAGTGGTGCTTGTAGATGGTTAAACATTTAATCAATAAGCTTCCCCTGAAACCAATATGTTTACCATCTCCATGATTCTTCAAATCTGTAGGCTCTATGTAATGATCACATATGAAGAAAACCAAGTATAACGAACTTGATGTAGAAGTAGAATAACCCAAACTTGTGTCTTATGTCTTGTACTATCCACGTGACTCTGAACTTATATGAAACTAGAAATATAAGTAGATCGCAACCTCTTGACAAAATCCTCATCTTCTATGAGACACTGAGCACTACAATGTAACTCCTTTAAGTGAGAGTTAACTAGGTCTTCTTTTATCCACCCCTTGACCTATGAAAACTAGATTTTGCAACTCTTTGTCAACATCCTTTACACCTAACAGTTATCTATAAAGTGTAACACCCACTTTAAGATATGATAAAAAACACACACCGTGAAACTCAACTAAAACATCAAATAAGTAATAATCAATCATCTTCGTAATCACTTTTCAAGAAAACCAAATACGAGCCATTGAAATGTTTAAGAACATATAAAACCAAAAACGAAAACCTCATGTGTGTAGCAACACTTTTTTTGTCTCAAAACTGTCACAAATTTGTCACTATGTTGCATTCTCCTTCCTCCCAAATATGTTAGTGACACTTTTTCTGTTGTTGAACTATTGCAAATTAGATACCTCCTTCCTCCCATGGCCTTTTGTGACACAATAATTGTCATTGATCTGTTGCTATACTGTTACTTATTCGAGCAATACTAACTTGGTGTCATCGTGGTAGTATTAAGTATGAACACGAGCAATGATTAAAGTATCAGTCAACGAGTAGCAACAAATGGAGCAGCAGTAGTAAGTCTCTACCATAAACTAGAACAGTAAAAAAAATGAAACAACTTTAGAGGCTTGAACGAACAAGAGTAATGTAGAGCAAGAACATGTTCACAAACAAGATCATTAACAATACATCAAGAAGTAGATACGTTCAAAGGCCGAAAACGAACCACTAACAGTAGAATCATAGAGGTAGCAAGATAGATACTAGCGCTAGTTCCACAATACATTTTAACGAGCAGCACTTAAATGGAACTAGTAGCATATGGTTGTAAAGTAGCAGCAGTTTCAACTAAACTTAGCAGTAGTTAGTGGCCTCGATGAACTAGCAGTACTTGTACATAACTAGCAGCAGTATAAACTTGCCACAGAAAATACATAGCAGTAGGTTAGCTGTAGTTACATATTGTGAGCAAAGACTAAACAAGTAGGAACGAATAGCATAGCAGAAGTATCCTCGAGCAGCAGTTACATCACAAGCCTAGCAGTAGGAACATATATGGAGCAGTAGTAATTTTTGAGTAGCAGCAGTTTGTAGCAAACAAGCAGCATAAACATGGAATCAGTTAATAACTTGGAGTAATAAAGTAACAACCTTTACCAACAGTAGGCCCTCTTGCGTTGATGAAAATACCAATGTAACAATTGACCTAGGATTTATGTATTATAAGACTCAAAATAACCAATCCACGTTAAGAACTTATATCAAATATAATAATCGACATGTTGCTACACTTGTATATTCTCAATTTATGTATTATGAAAAAATGGTCACTGAACCATTCCTCCAATCAAAGAAAATAGAATCAAATAATAAGGAAGTAGTAGCACGCCATCTTCTAGCACCAACCACATGAGAATAAACAATAAATCAATCACGTTTAGTATCAATTGTGAGAAGAATGGTCAACAAACTCTTGCTCCACCGTCCATAATATTAATGATAGTACGAGGAAATCATTTAATTGTTGTATGAGGTAATCATACACAAAACGCCAACTATCATTAATAGAAAACCCTAAAATTCAAAAAACAAAATACCTCTCTCTGCAGCAGTTTTCGACACTGAATAACTTTCGATTGAGTGCTCCAATTCAAGATCCCTCCGGTGAAAAGTTAGCTTGATATACTGAGAGTCTCCACAAAAAATACCGATCCAATGTTTAACTAAAAGCTATCATTTGTTTGCAAAACGACTGCTTGAGAAACTTTATGAATTTTTTTTCAGATTCGAATTTTTCTTCTTTTCTCCATTCCTCAACAAATAAAACCTTGTAAAACCCAGATATCACGAGCCCCTTGCTCTGATACCACCTGATAGAACTAAAGCACCTTCTTAGTTCTTGGATCATTTATGACTCGAGGTTGTTTAGACCTCATATTATCTAGGACATATAATAATGAAAGCGGAATATTCAACAATGAATTAACATTATTATGAACAAGGTTTTTCCAAACTAAGCCTTCAATTTTATTAAGAATAAAACATGTTATCTAAACTATAACAAGGATCAATGAATTGATCTTTAGGCTAACTAACAAACTCTAGTCTAGGCATTTATACTCTACGCCCTTGACACACACACACACCTTTAGTAATCGACTACATTGTGAAAGACCTACTTAAAAACATGTACCCTATGTCTTTTTATATAATAGAGATTTAGGGTTTACAAAAGACTACAAAGGACAAATAAATAAAATCTTCTTTATCAAGCAAGTCCCTTGTGTTTTATTCTTCATTATTTGAAGAATTCTTCCATTGTCACTTTAAGTCCTTATTGTTTCATTCTTCTTATTTTGTATCATCAAATCAATAAACCTAAATCGATGGGATCACCCTGCTCCCATGCATCCTATGGATGCTAACCGGACCCTCCCCTAAAGACCCGACCCCATGTAATGAGCATGTCCCAAAGGACTGTATTCTTTTAGGAGGTGGCTTTGAACCCTGGCCATTTGGAGAATAAACCCAACATATACTCAAGTAATCAAGAACTTAGAATCAATATCAAGGATTCAAATTTCTTATTTGTTAGAGAATTCCATTTTTCTTAAATGTAAAATGAAGTTCATTGTTAAATGATAAGTTCCAGAGTGTCTTGATATAACTAAGTTCATAATAAAGATGACTAAATCATGGTACTAGGCTCACTTATTCATTGATAAAGAGACAAAATGGAACATTGGAATAATGAGGCTCAAGAATTAATAAGAAAGATAAAGTAGTGATTGCTCCTATAATTTCTTGTACAAGCTTAATCAATCGCCAAGGAATCGAGATAATGTCAGAGACTCGTGGAAATCGACAAGACATTATGAGTATATTTCCATGTAGCATATTCTGATTATGTTAATGAAAGACATTTCATTCTAAAGAGTTCTATAACCGCTATCATGGTGGGAGACCGAGGTAAGTCGAACAACTATTGTGAAAGCCTGATACTCTGGGGAGTGTATCAAGTTACACATGTGTTGTGCAGGGCAATATTGGACATGATCAAAATTGAGATGCGACCATTGGATTAATTAGTCAATGGCGTTCTCATATCGTTGTGTACTATCTTATAGACATGAGGAGATATGGTATTCGCACATTGACTAATCTATATCTGAGATGTCTCACGACTTTTAAAATTAGAGCCCTAATAAGGACATATGTTCTGGTGGGAAGGAATATGTGTTGGAAATTAGGATTGTCTGAGATGCCAATTTGCAACTCTGGTTGGAAAAGACAAGAGCTGATATTTTTCTAGGCCCCTTGTGGTGAGATGATTTTTGAGAGCATGTTCATGTGACAAGCATCGTCGTATACTATGGGAGAAAACTCATTCAAGATAACATGAAAAGACTAAAGTATTGCTAGATTAACATTCTTAGCGCAAATATTACGACATTTAATCTATACAGTCTCGTTAGTTTTGTTGATAACAAACGTGTAACTTATAATACATAACATAAAATGTACAAGTTACTCGTAATCATATTTTGCCTCAACATACACCAACACCTTTTGGCGTCTCAAGTCCTCGTATGCTTCAACACAGGTTCAAATATGTCTTTATGTTACATTATAATCAAACCCCTAACAAACCATTAAGAAAATTTTAAAAAATACTTGTTACACTTGTTTAAACATATTTGTGTCTAAAACATTTGTAGTATGATACTTACACAAAGGTAACTACACAATTTGCTTTACAAAAGTATAAATCATTTTTAGAAAAAGTAACTTTTGTTACTTACACTTTTAGTATAATACATAAAACTAAGGTATAATAAATCAAATTGTTTTTTACCTCATGCATGACCTCATTTATCTAGTTATTTTTTATGTATTGTCACATCATAATCTTATCTTGGAAGATGACATAAGATTTTAGGAGATTTGATATCCAAAATCAATTTAATTTAACAAAGGTCGAATCTACGATTCCATTGGTTTACACTTTCAGATACCTTTCAAAGGGATCCTTTGAGTCAGCAAGTAACTTGGTTGTTTTTTCCTATAAACACAAGCATTTGCACACCAATTTTCACACACAAAACCACTCCATTTTCAATGGTTTTTAGCATACATTAGCATCCATTAGAGTTACCATTAACACCAATCATCTCACGGTAAACCATTGATCATAATGCTTATAACCTTCATTTTTGTTGTAAGCATACATCCATGATGATCCACCAAAGCAAGCATATAGATCTTGTCATTCTTATCCATCACAAATCATACACATATGAAGATCTACATATTGGTCATCTTATCATATTCATCCATTTGAAGGCTTTTTGTCATAAGAAGTTCATTTAGATTATGCATTCATATCCACTAGATATTTGTGTCTTGGATCTTTGTTATGCATGTTAGGAATTAGAAATTCCATAGTGAAGTGTCGGTCACCCCAACTAGTATCTAGCATAAGTTAGCCTCGTAGACATATCTATTTACGTGTTTATTAGTTTAGTTATTAGTTTAGAGTAACACCGTATAGGAAGGACGGTCTTTACCCATCAGATGCCCCGATCAACCGGCTGTGAGGACGTATTAGTTGTAACTATAAATACCCCTTCCATCCTTGGAAGGGGTGGTGCTTCAATCTAACCTTTTCTTTTTTGTTTACTTTCCTTCTATAAAAGATCACCCTCTCATCTCTTTCTCTCCCTAAGATGGCATACTTGTATAATCATCTCCCTAGACCACCCGAATCATCAACAACACAATATGTAAGATCCAACAATTGGTATCAAGAGCCAAGGTTATTGTGTTGTGTTCATTTATTGTGGTTTTTTGAATCTTGTGTTAGACTGTTTTTGTACTGTTTTGGTCGGAAAATTTTTTTCTGTTATTGTGGTAAAGCGCTTTTATAGCTTTATGTATCCTTTTGATGTAAAAGTCATCCGGTCTATTTGTTTTATCATCATTTTATGACTTTTGGTTACCATATCTGCGGAAAACAATCGCGGGGTCATATGGTCGATTCTTGAGTGGTCAAACGAGTCAACATGGGAGCATTTCTTATGTTTTTTCGTAATATCTTTTGGTATCGCTTTTATGGTCAAAACGATCGCTTTGGTGAAAGTCTTGTGATTTTTGTTTTCCGGGTTTTGAAGCCGAACGAAAATCTTAGTCGAAAACTCGTCGGAAAAAATCAAAGGGTCAAAACCCTAGTTTTCTACGCTTAAGGATGTTCTTACGTGTATGGAATATGCGTAAGAAGGTTACGAGTAACTAAGGCTTTAAGCCTAAGAAAAGTTACGCTGTAACACCGGTTTTACGCTTAAGAAGGTCTTACGACTAAAACTTACGCTTAAGAAACTTGGTTTACACCTAAGCAAGGTTTACGAACACATGTGTGGTTTACGATAAGCATTTTATTCGAGCAAGAAGACTTACGATAAGCAAATCCTTATGCGTAAACCGAAAAAATTAGAAGAAGACTTATGCGTAAATAACCATGACCATTGACCTTATGAAAGAAAAAAGACCATGACCACAAGCAACCAAATACCATAATAACATCATGACCTCGGCGATTTCAACATCATTGGTCCATGGTCTATTGCAATATGAAAATGTGACGTATGATCCATTTCGTGATCCAAACCCAAAACTATCACCTACATCTAAACCCACTTCAATCAACAACTTAATATACATCTATCCTATCCTCCAAATTCTATATCATCTATTCAAGACTCAATCATAAAGAAATATAAATCGATCCGGTTAGGTTCGCTTTTTATCTTTCAAAGATTTTTATTGAACCATATTTCATCATAGATCACCAATCTTGTTGAAGATTAAACTTCATCACTATCCGAAACCCACAAGAATAGAGAATTAACATGTATGTTATTCTTTGTCTCGTGAATGCAAATCACAACAAAAACACAAACCATAAACCTACCTTAGACCCAATGGATCTTGATGCCACTCGTGTTCTTGATTCACTTGAGCATAAAAGTAAGAAAGGACGAATTAATTATGATTCGTGATTATGGAATGTAAGGGTTTAATTTGTGCTTATGATGCGTGATTTTCTTTGTGAGATATGTGATAAGGATGATGAGTTTTGATTAGATTGGGTGGGTTTGTATAATATTAGATCCGTGTTGTATGGATGAGAGAGTAGGAGTGTGTGTTGAAGGGGCGACTATTCTCAAAACACGTGTTTAGGGTTGTCTTAGAGGACCTAATATTTAG
>OU343225.1:184914602-185067667 GCA_910596185.1 Chrysanthemum makinoi
TTCATTTATGACATGCCATAAATGAACCACTAAATATCAACAACTAGAACAACTAATAAACAACATAAGACATGCCAATCTTATGTAAAACAAAAATAAAATATTACTTCCTAGCACTAATTGAAGTTTAAACTCCTTGAATTGTCCCGATAAGTCCCACCGGCCATTCATCCTAAAAATAATCATCTCCCACATAATCAGGCTCATACACCTCATCTTCATCACTTTAAACAACTACTACCTAACCTTAATGTTGATAATTGGTTAACATGTAGGAAAACATGTTTTTTAGTTATCCAAATATTTCATGTTTTAGAAGTTTTAAAACCGTAACTAGGTTGTAAAACTAACTTGCAAGCATAAGATACGCAATCATACTTAACCATAATTCATTATGATTTCACGAGTAATGATGCATGTTGTTTGATTAGACTTGAAAATTTTCAAGTGTTCCTATTCTAGCTTTCTCCTACTATGAAAAAGATTAGAAAACTTATTTTTTTTCTATCAAGAAAGAATATTAGTTTGTTTCTTTAAAAATATCAAACTTTTGTTTACATTAGATGTTGCATTACTTTCATTATTATAGTTCTATAAAGCTTATTTTAGTATTTTTTTTTCAATAATAAGAATCCTTTTATAAATAGCATACTCAAGTTTTATAATATTAAAACATATATTTAATAAAAAGCTAAGATTCATTCATTTTTTTATTAGCACATCAATTGATCTTCTCGGCAACAAGAATTGATGGGTATATGATTCATCATCAATTGTATTACGTGTACAACTCTTAGATGCTATGGAACTCTAACGTCCAACATTAATGTCAAAACTGGCATGGTTAGTCCCATCCTTGCATCAAAGTTAAGGATCACACCTCTTAACTCGATTAAATCATCTAATATAAAACATAGAAAAATATTTATAAGTCTCACGCTTAAGAAATAATCACTCCGTGGTTTATAATTTAACCATGTCTCACATTAGTCAAAAAAAAATAAAGCGTATTTTTATAAAGGATGGCAAGACTTAAAATTTTAAAAGGTTATTATATAGCTAATTTTGATAAAAACTATTTTAGCAAAGTTATAGTGTTAGGAATATTACATGCATACAATATTCACCTCACCAATCTTTGTTTTATGATCCATGTTGTAAAATTTTAAATAGTTATATACGATATAAGCAATAATAAATAAATAATACATAAAAGCAATAAACAAGCATAATAAACAAGCAAACATGATTATTTATTTTGATAAAGATTAGATTTGTAAGTTTTAAATCAATATTTAAACTTCACATCATGTTTTATTTTAAAACCAAAAGAATTATCAAATAATAGCAAAACAATCACTAATAACCAAAGCCTATTCTCATTAGCTATATGAGAATTAAAAGAGAAGTTAGGGCACAATAAACTACTACCATAATAAACTTTCACTTGCATTAAGATCACATATTAATCAATTAAGGTTTAAACTTTAGTAAAATTACATTTATGACCCAACGATCGCGACTTCAGAGGTAAAAACTTCGGAAGGAGTCTTCTAAATGAAGCACTAAGCAACAAAGTTGTAGCCCTATGTGTCATGTAAATACATGTGTGATTTCAAGAAAACGCCTAGTAACGAAGGCGAAATCCCTTGCTAAGCAAGTCTGAGAAAAACAACATATATTTAACACTTGTAATGGTAAAGTTATAGACTTTTTATCATAGATTTGCATAAAAAGATCATATCAAACACAAATCATCATAATAATAACTAATATAGCATGGTTCATGGTGCAAGATGCATTTCTTGACCGTGAAATTGCAAAAAGCAAATAATTTTAAAGAAAACATGTTAAAAACGACTAAAAATACAATTTTTAAGCAAATAACGTGTATATGTTCATGTAAAACCTTTGTATTTTATTGAAATTATCGAATCTTATATTTTTAACCTAAATCAATAAACCATAAATAAAGATACACACTTTTACATAAACGCGTGATAATCACATACTTAAATCATAAAATACCGCGGATACCACCGATGGTGTTTATAGGTTTTACAAAATGATTTTTATAAAAATGATTTAACATATTAAACTTTCATATATATTAAATAAAATAGATAGCGACAACGATCATATGATTCATGCACTTAATCATGTAATAAAAGATGTGATACCATCTTTATGGGCTCGGTATGATCGAAGAAACCAAATAATCAATGTTGATTATCTCTACGAAGATCTACACTACACATTGTGCAATACCCTCGAGACGCTAGTCTTAACACCAATCGTATACCCGAAAGTGCATGCCTTTACGTCTTACACTTGTAAGACAAAAGATGAAAACCAAAACCCTTAGAGGGTGTTTGGCTGATCGGCTCAAAGAGAAGAGAAGAAGATGAGATTTTAGTTTGCATGTAAACTTATGAGGGATTAAAAATCTAGGGCCTTGTATTTTATACTAAATACAAGGGGTCTAGATCCTTTTAAACTTGATCACCATGTTTAACCTCACCTCCTATTTTCTCCTAGTCTTGGCTGATCCCTAAGAGATATAATTAGGGGTTTTCTAATTTTGATTTGCCTAGTTTTTTATTAATTCAATATCAATAATTGACAAATAAGTATTTAACCTTATTATTTATTAATACGTTATATAATAAATACATAAGTTAAATGACTAATAAATCATTTCAGGGTGTGTTTGGTATCCCCAATCGAATAGAGGAATGAATATCATTCCGATTTAAAGTGTTTGGTATCCTAGGATGACTATAAAAAATGGGAATGATATACAAGTTTATTCCATACATTATAGACACTAAAAGGGTAGTATATGATTGTTTCATTCCCGGGCCCACCACTTCCCTCACATAATTTATACTACACTTTTTATCTAGTTATCTTATCAAACAGCATTTATGAGATTGATACCTCTAACTTATAGTCATTCTTGTTCCACCCCTATATCAAATCCATACCGATTATCATTCCAGACAACAAACCAAAGCGGTACCTCGGTGTTATTATTATATAAATACATTATTTATATTATAACTTAGAGTATCTAAGTATATTTATGTGAGACCTCATAGGCTCACATAAACTTAGCCCCATATGAATATGTAATGTGCCTTGAGCATATTCCAACATGATCGCCATTTCAAATGATATCACTTACAAAAAGCTTTAATGACATTATCCTTATCTTATATTCGTGTTTATGGTATTATGTTTTTGTTTATATCTGAATGGTATTAAGTTTGTTGGACTTTTAAAAAGTCAAACAATTTTTACCAATTTGTGTATCACTGCTAGCCCACTTTTAGGTGTATGCTATTAAGTTTATCAGACTTTTAAAAGGTAAATAAATTTTACCCTATTTAGTTTCTGTGTACGGCCATTTTTATCCTCTTTTGAAACTTTTTTTTTGTATAACGACTTTTTATATCAATATATGTGTATGGTTACTATGTATGGCCAGTTTTGACCCATTTTAATTGGAATTTTATAAAGTCAAAAACCAAATACCTACTATAGTTGAACTGTTAATACTTTTTACACATATTAGTTAGACTTTTGAAAAAGTCAATAAAAAATATAACCATTTCAGTTGGACTATTAAGAAGCAAATAATTATAATGGTACAAACACTCATCAGGCAAAAGGCAACATTTTCATTAGATGCTAAACTTCTTATGCAAAACACAAAACACCAACTGCCATTACATAATTCATTCTTTAAACCTAACTCAACCAAACAACATCTAAAATTACTTAAATTATAACAAAGAAACAAACAAGCAACACAAATGCCATCCAAGAAATACAGAAAAGTAATTTGTTCCTTGCTTGATCTTCTTCCACTTGTCTTAATTAGCTTTAAGGTTATTTATTGCCCTAAACAATCCGGGTATTATTGAAACAACATGTTGGCACATTAGGGGATCCACCCAACCAATGAATGGACAAATGACCCGATTACAATGTCAAAAATAGTTGATTCATTCATATGAACCTTAATTATAAGAAGTTGAGTTAAAAGACATTACCATTTGGGGACAAGCATAAAAATGACGACCAGGGTTCTGGTTGTTCCAAGATGTATGAATTAATGCTGCTCTACTAAAAGAGCAAATTGCAGTGAGATATGAGGGATTTAAGGAGAGAGTAAAAAAATGGTTTAAATATAATGGTGGGGGTGTGGAAAACTAGAAGGGGGGTTGAATAGTTATACTGATTTTAATTTAAGTTTCAAAGATCTTGATTTAATCTTATTTGAATTCCTATGGATGGCGAAATAGTACGAAGCAACAAATAAAGTAAGTAAAGAATGCAAGTGAAGTAAATGATAGAAAGTAGCGACACAAGTAATTTATAGTGGTTCGACTACAAGGACACCTTCCTTGCCCTACTCCACTCCCCGAGTACCCCACTCGAGAGTTCAAGCACTATGTCAACAAGCTCCTTCAAATTGGCGGAGAAGCCTCACAACATCGTTTACACTTTTTCCGATACAAAGCTAAATACTGAGTTCTTCCACAAGGTAGAACTAAACCTTTACACAACTATTACACAACAACTATGTGAAATATGAAATACAAGATATGCTACTGAAATCTTGTGGATGGACAAATCAATCAAGGACCCTTTGCTTGGATGACTTGTAGAGTAGCGTGATCTCGCCTTCATGAAGGACCTAAAAGAGAATCACAACAAAAGAGAGATGAGCTACTAGAATGATCAAGTGATCAGAGGTTATGAGAGTGAGATAATATATGAGAGAGTTGTAAGAAGAAGGGTGAGAAACAATGAAGAAATGACTCACTAGTTATAAGAAAAACCTTCGTTCCACGTTCGCGGATCCCTCACCCAGGGATTCGGCCAGTAAATTCCAGGATTCGCCGCCCGGGCCGGGCTTTATTCCAATTTTGGGTTGCAAACCGGGTTATGGGTTTTGGGTTATGAGCCATGGGTCATGGACTTTTGGTCATTTGTACCCAACAAGTAGACAATGGGTCTTGGGTCTTGGGTCTTGGGTCATGGGTCATGGGTCTTGGGTCATGGTCATGGACATTGGGTCATGGGTTATGGATAATACCCAACATGATTTTCGATGCCGCATTTGAAGCTCGCTCGGGGTCAAATGAACTTCCTTTTCTTCGAAAGTTTTCAACCACCGGTAAAGGAACCTAATCATTGTAGTGTAGTATTGGGTAAGCCTCGTGGATTGATATCGTTCTCTATGGGAATAGGAATGCTAGCAAGAAATGTATTATGCTAAGGTGGGGGTTGAAGATGATTATTTTTTTTTATCTTTTATAGGTTTTTAGAAATCTAAGGTAAATATCTCGGGCAATTGGTTTGGGGTAGTATTTCTACCGATTACTTCTACTATCTAATTATCTAATTACTACGGGTAGCTATGTCTATTTGATGTGTGTTCAGATGATGATTAAAATTGTGTTTACCTAGATACTATTTGATCCGCTTCGAATCAATCAACCGTGAATGGTCAACAAGAGTCAAACAAATGCAACGTAATGCAATAAAGTCCGAGGAGTATAGTGTATTCCCTGTGTCGTTAAGTCCCAACGAGGTGTGAACACTGTAATAGAACGAATCTGTGATCGGGTGATATTGAACAAGAAAGGTTTGTAGATTTGGAATAATTATATCTAGAGAAAAAGTTTGTAAATTACAGGGGCTTAAATGCAAATTAAAGAAAATTTAATAAGCTAAATTATATTAAATAAACGCTATCACTATTTTTAAAGTTGGTGTTTTTGTGATTTTATAAAACAAAATAACTTAAATAAACTATTTAAGTTAAAGCGTAAACCTAATTTATCTAAAAACGTGACCTAAAATGAAAACGTGCGTTATATATAAAAAATTACGAGCGCGTAAGAAAAAAACGTAAAATTTGTAAAATAAAAGTTCTACGAGTGTAAAAACAATTTTCTTACTTACTATATGACAAAAGAAAATTTTAGAAAAAAGATTTATATTTTTTGACTTTTATATTTTTATTATGAATTAAATATTATTTTAAACTAATTAAATGATTAAAAATACTAAAACTATTCATAAAATTCTGAAACTTTTTGTAAAATACTTTATAACAATACAAATCTAAGAAAAATATAAAAGGTGCAACAACTTTTTGTAATAAGTTGTAAATAAGCTAAAGAGTACGAATAAGCTAAATAGAAAACAAGGGGTAAGTATTAAATAATGCAAAGTAATACCAGTCAAAGACCCAAGGGCAGATGGTATTGTGTGTGTGTGGTGAGTGGGTGCCGGTGTTCAATCCCAAAGAACTCCCTTTTGCAAAATATTTTATTTTTGGATTTTTTCTTTTTGGAACTAATTAAGCTAATGATATTAAGCAACTTTTAAAACTAAAACTTTTACAAAACAACTAATAAGCTCAGATTGAGCTTATGATTCCTTATCGGCTTTAAAGAAATGAAATAAGCACAAGGATTTAGCCAAGTGGCTTATAAGCTAATAAATAAGCACAAGTAAACTGGAAATAAGCTAGGAAACTGATTATAAGCTAATACAACACTGAAAAAGTACAATTACTTAGAAATAAGCACTTAACAAAATTCAAATAAGCACAAGCTTCAATCGGTACAAGTGATACTTTTTGGGTTTCTAGGTACTTTCAAGCTTATATTTAAGCACTTAAATAAGCTTGGAATTGAAAAGGGATACTGGAACTAACAAGTTAACCAACTAAGCTTTCCAAAAGCTAAAGCTCACCTGTGGTGTTCACTAATGAGCTTATGACAAGCTTTTGAAAAAGTTTATAAACACTGAGTGATCTTTATACTAAATGAAATGGACAAAACTAAAGCCACTAGCGGTGCTTATTAGATAAGCTGCAAAGTGAAAAATAAGCACTGAGCCTATGATATGGGTAGGTAAGCTATCCTAAAAGCTAAATAACATAAGCTTAAGAGTACCAGAGAGCTTTTGACAAGCTTGTGAAAAAGCTAGTAAAATCATGACAGGCACCTTTTGAAAAAGGGTTCAAAAGAAGCTAAGTAAAAGCGTTTATAAGCTAAACTAAAATTATAAAAATATTATAATGAAGATGAGCAACTATATTTTAATATTCTAAAAGCTCAAATCTTGAAATTCAATATTAAATCCTATATAAAATTCTCTAGTTTATTCAAAAACTGTCTAAGTGAGATTTTGACTTTTTAAATTATACTAAGAATTTAAATGAACTTTGATTACTTCTATTTGACTGAATAAGTTGTATTAAGCTATAATAAGATGGATTTAAGCTAGAGTACTAAGTTATAAGCAACTTTGATGTAATTTGTATTCCAAATTCTTAACAATGAATAACTAAGGTAATATTAAAACTAATTTTGACTTTTTATAAAACAAGGACTGAATTTTATGCTTTTACTGAGCTATTTAGAGCTAATGTAACATGAAACAACAACAAACAACATCAAGCATGAGCTAGAATACTTATTTATCGACAAATCCAAACAACCCTATTTAAGGCGCTTTGAAACTTAATGTACTAAAACAAACTTTTAAGCCAAATAACCTATTGATTAACTGATATTAACTATATTTAGAAAGGATTAAGCTAAAATTAACAAGGGTTAAATACTAATACTAGGAAATGCAAATTTTAAAGAAATGGCTTACAAATTATGTTTATGCTCACAACTGAGAACTGAGAACTGAGAACTGAGAACCACTCCTATAGGCTTACCACTAAGCCTCTAACCCAAGGATAGTCCAAGAATTACCCTGCTTCAACCTCTGGCATCTTCTCCACTGATTTTTTATTTTCTAACTATTTTTTAGTATTTTTCTTGTATTTTTTGAATTTCAACTCTAAACTGGATTTTAAGATTTCTAAAAGCTTATAGGAGCTTATATGAGCTTTATAATCCTTAGCAACAACTAATAACAACATTTGAGTATTTTGAGAATTTAGACAAGGAAATAGGCATAAATTGAATTCGTATATAAGAACTGAAATTGAAACTGAAAATAAGTTTTTATTACACTGAAATATGATTACAAGGCACTTGAAAGCTTTAAATTGCACTGGAAAACTTAAAAAATTAAAAACGACATAAGTAAAATTAAATTATACTAGTTGATATCTCCATACTGCTTCTTTCATCTTTATATTGATATTTTTAGGGTCTTTGTCGACCTCTGAGACTTTCCCACCTCTTCTCAGCCATTGGATCCTTCCAAATCATCAAAACTACCATTTGTCAATTTTGGCCAAAAATTCTTTGAGCAGGTTTTTGTTATTAATGATTTTTGGTGTTTGTGGAGGTGTTAGGGATTAGGTAAACAGGTGGGGTGATAAGGTGGAAAGGTGGTGGTGAGGTGGAAACCATGGTGGTCTCTGGTTTTGGAATTGCAGTGTGGGAGAGGAGTGAACAATGATGGCGGTATAATATTTAAAACGTGGGTTGTTTTGGGCCACGGTATTGGGCTTGTATATTGGGTGGGATTAATATAAAAAAGAGGGTCCGTTTGGTTTGTAGAAATAATAACACAAGGACCATTCATGTAATTTCGATTTTGAGGACTGAAAATGCCAATTTTCCAAAGTTAACACAAGGACTAAACCTGCAATTAATGGTTAGTATAAGGACCAATATTGCATAAAATTCTATTTTTATAAACCCAAGGACTATTTTAGACAATTTTCAAACTCCAGGGACCAAACTTGTAATTTTCTCAAAACTTAACATATAAGGACCAAATATGCCACATTTGAATAGTACAAGGGTGTAGTTTGAATAATTTCCATTTTTAAACACCTAGGGACTGATTTTGCCATTTTTGTAAAGTTGAGGGACCAAAGTTGTAAGTTGTGATTTTTAAAACTTTGAAGGGTTTGTTTTGACAACTTTTGAATCCCATGGACCTTAAATGATATTTTACTTTATTTTGATTTACCAGGGACTATATTTGACAACTTTTAAAACTTGGGGACTAAACTCGCCAATTATGCAAACTTGATACGTTTTTCATCCGATTTTGGTATTTTTGCATTTAAAACACATAAAACACTTATTTGTGATATCTTCATCATTTTGATGCATCGAAAGTGTTTTCAGATGTTTTTGGCATTCTAAGCGGTAAAAAATGATGAGTATTTAGACACTCATCAATACCCCACACTAAGATATTGCTAGTCCCTAGCAATCTTTTGAGAAAACTTAATGGATTTCATCTCTTTACCAAAAGCCATTACTTCTCGAGTAGCCAATTGTTTCAGTTCAAGTAAGAACCTTGGTACAATGATAACCAAATGATGTTGAGCAAATCATAAGTCAGAACGGATTTGATTTGTTTACCGTAGCCGCTTGCTTCTCGACTAGCCAACTCTTCACTAATTAAAGATATGGTGAGCTGAACACCATACAATTTTGAGCAAATTGCAAGCCGTCAACGGATTTGATATATCTTTACCAAGAGCCGTTTGCTCCTGGATTAGCCAATCCTTATGTGGGGTTAGACATGGCGCATCGACACATATTTGCCGAGTAAGTGCAAAACACTTACTCCAAAAAAAAATTTGGCCAAAAATGGGGAATTGGGTGGTATAATTACATGATAAAATTCGTGAGAATTCCCCCACACTAGAAATGAATATTGCCCTCAATATTCAAAGTACCGGCTGTTATGCCAAACATAACGTAAAAGGAAATACTACGACCATTATTTTATTTTTGATATATACACATTTTTTTGGACAACAAATGGGCTCCCCACACTAGGTGGTACACACGGTGAAAACCCATGTTTAACTATTGTTTTTGATTACCGAGTCGCTAGCTTGACTCGACACCGAATTAATTTGTTCATGGGGAAGTAAGTGGAAGAGACAATCTCCATCGGACTTTCATTCAAAATGTTTGTATAAACATTGAAGTACATGAAAGTTCCACACCGATGAGATATACATAGAACCGCTCACAAATGATAAATGAAAATGCCGGGGTCAAAAATAATGTCTTCATTACCAATGAGTGAAGCCAGAGAAGTCACCGTATAGGTGAAGAAAAGAAAGAAAATCATGATAAAAATCATGACTAACTCATCATTATCAGAAGGGGAATTCATGATTTATGGATCATGAATCTCATCATTTAAGCTCATTTGATCAAGACATATTGCGGGTGGGAGGGATGGGATTTTGATATCAAGCAAGTTCTCATGGTTGAGAACATTTCCTCCGAACACAAAGATCATTTTGTCTAGATCAAAGTGGAAGTTATCATACTCTGGTGGAGATATGATATGAGTGAGTTCAAAGGAGAACTCTTCGTAAAGAGAATTATTCACGTGATGTAAGTCTCAGAACCCTTGTTCTATTATGGAATCATCACTATCCTCGCTTCAGTATCAAAGAGTGGATTCTCAGAAATTAAAGTGAATTCAGAGTCGAATTCAAATAGAGGATTAGTGAGATTTGTTTTGAACGCTTGATGAAGTGTGTAAATACTCATCATTTTTGTTCCTTCTATAACGAAAAACAGTCAAAAACACTTTGAAAAGTCTCAAATAGACGAAAAAATATTTAGATCGTGTGTATTTATGCAATAATTGTCAAAATCTAGTCCCTGGTTATTCAAAACATGTAATTTTTCATAAAAGGCCCTCAGGGATTTTCAAGTTGTCAAAATTAGCCTTATAAAATTCAATTTCGCAAAATGGCAACTTTAGTCCCTGAAATTTCAAAGATTGACGTAAATTACCGACATTTTAAATTGAAAATTAACATTTTAGTCCTTTGGTAATTCTAACTTGTCAAAATTGGTCCTTTTGATAAATTTTGGAAAAGTGCTAACCCTCTAGTTTGGATGAATTACTAATGTGGTCCGTATTAATACTACAAACTAAAAATCGAAACCAATAACAACCCACGACCCATATTTAAAATACCCAAACCCATCTCAAATAAAACCTAAACCCCATTTTTCCCTCCACCTTCCCCCTTCCCGCTTTTCAACCCAGAACTCACACTAAGCTATTATCCGAATCCCTTCACCCAAACACTCAACCCTAATCCCCTATTAACCAGCTACCCCCAAATCCCTAACCCACTATCCCTCTTCCCCAAGTGCCACTGTGGAAATCCGTGTCAAAAAAGACCCCATGGGACGGCCGTGATTCATTCAAAATCCATACCTAATGGTTGAATGGCTTTGATCAGTCTCAAGAAAGCACAAGAGAAGGTTTTTGGATGGTTTGCACTCACAAAGAAACACAAGAAAGAGAAGAGAGAAGACATACTCACTTTTTAGTATAAATAGGCATATAGGAATTTGTAACAAGTTGTCTAGAAATCTTGTTCTAGTCCCATCTTTTAATTTTCCTTGTCATTTACAATTTCTGTAATGTTTAATGCAATTTAATTTCAAGTTCATTTACATTTCAACTTTGCAATAAGCTATTCTAAAATTGTAGCAGTAGCTATATTTTTTACTGAAATCTTCATGGACCAAAGTTGCCGTATCAGATCCTAACTCTCGATTTGAGAGTTAGTTTTGCATTTGCTATTCCATTCACACAAGTAAGCTTATTGGATAAGTTGAGCCCACATATGAAGCTTTAAACCAAATCGAGCTTTAAAGTGTTCACAAAATTTCAAAGTGAAGTTTTAATGACTTCCTACCCTCAACATCAAATGGGGGTGAATCATAAATTGGTTTGCACATTCTTTGGGAAATCAGCCATGTTTTGACCCATGTTGGGCCCTAACGCATTTGTTTGACTAGTATATGCCTTAGCAGTTTAGTCATTACATTGACCCTTTTTTAGTTGCCATAAATCTTTTAAACAAGTAGTTCTATTCTACTGTCATTTTAAACCAATTTGCAAATTAGCTTACTCACTGATTCTAATAGATAGATTATAATTAGTTTTAGGAGTTAATTTTTAGTTTACAAGTCGTTAGTAGTAAGAATAAGATCCTTGTTATAGCTTAGTTTAAATTGTGGAACCTTCTTGTGGCTTATTTATAAGCCCAAAGCTATTCCAAACCGGTTACCTTGTTCCCCTTTGCCCTGCTCAGACTCACAAAAACACTTGAAAGAGCCTTAATCACTTATTAATAAGCTGCTAGGGCCTCAATTTTTCTTCAATTTTGCTTTTCTAGGCACGTTATTGCCTCTATTTTATCTTTTTCTCCCTATGTGTAGGTTGTAGAACCTCTTAGCTTATTTCCTTGCTTATTTAGGTCCCTCTAAGTGCTCATTTTTCTGCTTTTGCCATCAAGTTTCTAACATGTACTTAGTGAGCTTGAATAAGCTCTCCATTGGACAACTATGGGGCAAAAAGTGAGCTAGGTGGGTTGGTTTCATCCTCCCATCTAAGCTTAGGGGTTGATTCACCCTCTAGCTTATTCCAAATGTGCTCTAAAGTGACCACTGGCCTGCTTGGGACTGCAAAATTGCACAGACTAAATAAGCAACATCAGCTTTTCCGTTTTTCCAATTGCTTTTTTTAGTGCTTATTAGGTGTTGGATCTTGCTTATTTCATTATTGCAAAGTTCTCTAGATGCATTTAATATTCTTGGATTAGGATTGATTCATTTTAGCTTATTCTTGCTTATTAGGATTTAGTTTTAATGCTTATTTTTACCTTTCTCTAGTCTTAAGGATCCCCTAGTTTAAAAGTTGCCAACTGCTTATTTTCCCTAGCAACATTTTTTTGTTGTTCTTCCAGCTTATGGTGGATATTTAGGTTGTACGTTAGCTTATTCATATTTTCTAATTGATTTGTTTTATGCTTATTAGTTACATTTAGTGTTTAAAATTGCATAAGGCTTGTTTGGTCTAACTTAGTTCAGAAGTTGTAACTGTTATTTCTGTGCTTATCATTGGTTTTAAAAATAAGTTCTTCTTTCAAAAACTGTTCATGTACCTCTCCTTTACAAGTTTGTTTATACAGAATTTTCAAAAAAAAAGAAAAGATCCAAAAAAATAATTTGGCAAAAGGGGTGCAAATTCTAACCTCGTGACCTCGGACACTAACACAACACATCCACCCACAACCAACCTGCCCTTGGGACTTGTCTCTCTTTCTTTTTCTACGCAATTTAATACTTCGAGAAGTAGACCTTGCAGTTTTGGTTTAAAACTTTCATAGCTTATTTTCTGCTATTTTCCACAACAAGTCAGTAGTTTTCTTTATTTTTCTCGTAACAAGGTTTAATCAAAGGACTTTTTGTGAAATTTTCATAATTTTCTAAATTAGCTTAATATTTTTAATAATTAATTTAGTTTTAAATCGTTTTTAATTCGTAGTAAATAAAATAAGAGTCGAAAAAAATTCCGCTTTTTCTAAAATTATTTTTAGTCAATTAGAACGTAGGAAAATTGATATCACACCCAAAAGTAGCCCTTAAAGCAAAAGTTTTAACGCTTTTGGCCCGGTGGTTGCCGGTTTTTACGCTTTTGCATTTTAGCATCGTAGGATGTAGTTTAGCATCGTTTTGTCATTCCTTAGGCTTAGTAGTAGTTTATTTAGAGTTTACTTAGTTTAATGCGTGCTTAATTTTCATTCCCGCTTCTTTATTTTGTACAATAGCGTAATCAAAATCCAAATTTCTTAAACCAATTCAAGTCCGGAATCACGAAACTCAACGCATCAATTCACACCTCGTTGGGACACGACCCGGGAAATCACTTACCCGGTATCACTTTTATCACACCCGTGAGATTTGGCTCGTTAACCCTTTTCCTAAAAGGTTAATTGGTCGTTTTTACGGTTAATTTGATATATTTGATATTTGTGTTTATTTTAAACGAATCAACGCTTCCAGAACAAAGTGATTAACATTCTCTATTGACCTGTTAGGGTGAGAAGTGAGTGAACGATCATTACAAAGGAGACTTTCAATTTCTCCTAGGTTGGCTTTGAAATCAAAGTGATCATCATCACTTTCCATGAAAGGAATGAACCAGTGAGTTCATCGGAACTCCTCAAGAAGAGGATCAACATCAAAATGTGAAAGTGATGCCTCAACATTCTCAATGTCCCCATAAGATTTACAATCATCGCTAAAATCGGAGAAAGTCTCAAAATGATCTTTTGAACACTCAAGAGGGTAAGGGATATCACACATATGGTCAAAAGTTCTCGTGACTCTCCCGGGATTGGGACAAGGTCCTCAACACTAGACTTTATGAATTCGCCCGATTCCTTTCAGAACAAGGTCAAGATGCTCGCCCCCATGTTCGAGAGGAGGGGAGCTGGGTGTGAAAGCGTTGTTTGAGAATGAATCTCGACTGCTGGGATATCAACTGATGAACTTGATGAATCTTTATAAAATTGTAGGAACCAATACCGTGCATCCTCATCATCATCTTATCGTGAATAAAACGAAATTGAGATCCGCTAGATGCTTCTTTGCAATTGATTCCTAATAGATTTTTCAAAGGCAATTTGGGAATTTATTTTAGAAAAGCTGCTCTTCACTAGCAATTCTTCCATGGATTTCTCATGTGAATTTTGAATGATGGGACATTGTGGGAGTGGAGATTTGTCAAAACCGAAGGTTGACATTGATAATCATCATGAGGACCCCCACAATATACACAAAAAAACGGGAGCATTGAATGTTGTTTAGCTTCTAACTCCTCAGTTCTTTTCACTAACTCCAAAACTCGATAAGTGTCTTGTTGGGTTTGTCGAGGAGTTTGAGTCATTTGGCACCGTGGAGGTTGGTCGTGATATGGATAGTCGTAATTGTTACAAGGAAATGGATTACCCTCTGACAATCACATCGTTTAAAGGGACCTCCATCAGCCACAAAGAAAAACTGTTGAGTCGATCAGCGTAATTATATGGATATTGGTCATAACCAAAGTTCGAGCATCACCGAAAATTGTTCATAGACAAACGTGTTTTCAGATTGACACTCAAATCCTTGGTGAGGACCTCCACAAAATTCACACTAGCTATGTTGATTATTATATGAAGATAAGTCGGCCGTGGTAGGTAATTGAAAAAGTTTGAGGGTCGTTAAATGAGTTCGGATTAGAATCATAATCAAATGAATTCCTTGAACCACAAAACAAACAACTCCCGTTTCGAATATCATTACCATAACTCGCACACATGTACGGACAAATGACATGGTGAACCAAAAAGAGGCTCACCACAACCGACACAAGGAATAAACGATTCCATTTGAGAGTTATGAGAAGGAATCGATTCATTCAAAGAATCAACAAAACCAACATGGTGATTCAAATGACTATCAAGTCTCGAAGAACATTTTGAAAATCCGAGGTGGGACAAGTGGTGTGCTCCGAGAGCTAGCAATTTCCACCACTTTCGTTATGGTCTCGGTTCGTTCTTGAGAAACGCGGAAGATTAGGCAAGTCATTTTGCTAGTCACCGGGTCTAATTCTGCATGATTGCTTTTAACCGTAAATTGTGAAAGTTTAGGATCAATTTTAGACGCTTGGAGCAATTGAGGGGTTAGATCTTTGATAACCGTAGGTTGGACGATTTAGCACACTCCATTATCGTGAGGGAAGTACGGTCCTTTGTCACCCCTCGTTTCTCGTTCCATTTCCCTACTTTGCAGAATTAATGGATCATCACGAACAACAAATACCGAATTCTTGACATTTGTGATAAAGTATGAAGCCTTTTCAACTTCGCCTGCATTCAAGTCAGAGTCGAGATTCCATGAGAATAGAAGAAGTTAGAATCAAATGGATTGAGGGTAAAGGAATAAAGAATCAAAAAGGGTAAGAGGGTAAAGATGAATATTTTTGGATTTTTGAAAACATGTTATAAAAACAAAGAATGAAAATATTTTTGGTAATCGATATAGTCAAACTGAATTAACTTCACTATAATTTTGGTTTTATATGAAAATAAGGAAATATGGACAAAGATGGTAAATATACAATGGATGTATATTCAACAACACCGAGATGCTTCAAATTGTGAGAACGCAAAGACACCTCCCGGTGGGGCCAAAATTTGATCCGCCCAACGCGGTCAATCAACCGTGAATGGTCAACAAGAGTCAAACAAATGTAACAGTAATGCATAAAGTCCAGAGGAGTATAATGTATCCCCTTTTTTCGTTAAGTCCCAACGAGGTGTGAACATTGTAATAGAAACGAATCTGTGATCGTAATATTGAAGGAAAGGTTTGTAGATTTGGAATAATTATATCTAGAGAAAAGTTTGTAAATTACTGTGGGCTTAAATGCAAATTAAAAAAAATTTAATAAGCTAAATTATATTAAATAAACGCTATCACTATTTTTAAAGTTGGATTTTCTTGATTTTATAAAACAAAATAACTTAAATAAACTATTTAAGTAAAGCGAAACCTAATTTATCTAAAAAACGTGACCTAAAATGAAAACGCTATGCTATATATAAAAATTACGCAGTGTAAGAAAAACGTAAAATTTGTAAAATAAAAGTTCTACGAGTGTAAAAACAATTTTATTACTTACTATATGACAAAAGAAAATTTTAGAAAAAAGATTTATATTTTTTTGACTTTTATATTTTTATTATGAATTAAATACTATTTTAAACTAATTAAATGATTAAAAATACTAAAACTATTCAAAAATTCTCAAACTTTTTGTAAAATACTTTATAACAATACAAATCTAAGAAAAAATATAAAAGCATGCAACAAAAAACTTTTTGTAATAAGCTGTAAATAAGCTAAAGAGTACTAATAAGCTAAATAAAACAAGGGGTAAGTATTAAATAATGCAAAGTAATACCACCAAAGACCAAGTATGTATGGTAGTGTGAGTGTGGTGAGCTGGGTGGCCAAGTTCAATCCCAAAGAACTCCCTTTTTGCAAAATATTTTATTTTTGATTTTTTCTTTTGGAACTAATTAAGCTAACATATTAAGCAAACTTTTAAAACTAAAACTTTTACAAAAACAACTAATAAGCTCGATGAGCTTATGATTCCTTATCAGTTTAGCAAGAAATGAAATAAGCACAAGGATTTAGCCAAGTGGCTTATAAGCTAATAAATAAGCACAAGTAAACCTGAAATGTTATGACCTTATATCGGATCAACCTTATCACAAATACCATCGTTATGAACACAAGAATACCACATTAAACCCAAAAAGCATCTGCGAAATAAAGAGAAAGATTAAGATAAGATATGGTGACTTGATGTATATTCGTGTATATGTTTAGAGAGGTAGAGAGAAGAAAGATGAAAACAATAAGTTGTTATATTGCTTCAAGGAAAACACACACACACACAAGCAGGGCACACCCTCAAAATGACATACTTGAGGGGTATTTATAGTACAAGTAGAAGATGCCCTAAGGCTTGGCCATGGGCCTTGTATAGGCTTCGTATGGATTGATTGGACATGGATTGATATAAGGCTAGCTTAACTAAACTAATACCCATTTAGCTTAGTCCAATCCACGATCCCTTTGACTATTCTAGCACGATATCTAACACACGCTACAAAGTTGCCTAAGCGATGTGAATGACCATCACTTCTAATAAAACTATTAAGGCTAACAATCTCCCTGGGGTTTTCTCCTCATCATTCAAATGATGCTCCACTTGATTAGGTCTTTACTTTTCTTGAGCTTGAACTTTGTGTGTAGATGTAGAATAGTCTTGATTCTTTGTTCCTTCATGCTTTGTGATCAATTAATGTGGTTGTCTACCGTTGTCAACTTCGGTTAGGTGTCTCCACGCCTTTCTCCACCATGCTCACACTTCTATTTGACTTTGAGTTACCAATGATGAAGTTCTTGAGTCTTTAAACTTTGTAGATTCTTGACATTGACGAAGAATCATTTTTAACTTTGAGTTGCCTTTGATTTTGATGGAAGATCGTCGAACTGAGGAGTACCTCATGTGTGTTGTTGGTATGAGCATGTGGCGATTCTCGTAACGATCCATCCGCTCCGAGCTTCCATAAGAAGAAAACATTAAAACGGCCCGTTAGTAATAAACTTCTTCCGGCTTACTCGAGTTATAGTGTGATCAAAACACGTACCTCTAATTCTCACAAGGGCCGCTCCTAAACGGAGTCCCACAAGTGAGATAACGCTGATATACCGAAGTACATCTAGCTCGATGAGTCACACCGCTGAGGTACACCGAAGCATCACCCCACGACTGATCAGACCGTTTGAGACACTAAGCGAATCCGGAATTACCGAAGTGACCTGCCAAGATCGCCGTCGCTTGATGTTGACCCCGGCAGAATTTCCATTCAATCATTGAAGATTTTCACAGCTTGTAAAACTTCTCATAAAGTTTCTACCAAGGCAATTGCTAAGATCTCGTAGGACTCTATAATATATCACTTGTGTCCTTATTGATGAAGCAACAAGCTTATGTCATGTCATGTGTTCCTATGAGATCTTTTGATGAATCTCGTGGCTCTAGACTCAGTTATTGCATTTTGGTTTTCCAGCGAGACTGGGAGAGGGTCTCTTCTTCAATATCAACAATCTCTAAGAGAAAGTCGATTCTCATTATCAGTATGGGGGTCTACCCAGGAGAATGAAACAAATCCTTGAGAGGAATTGAGTGGTAGACCGTAGGTTTAGTGCAAGGCCACTCGGGTCCATGACGCCTTTTCTTCAATACCGTCATCTAGTGACAACCAAGAGCGTATGAATTGAACCCGGTTTCGCTGCCCTAAGTTTGAATATGGAGGGCTATTTTTTTCCTTTCTTACATCATTTTTAATTTTTCAACCCCTTCTTTCTCCTTTCTCACATTACTCCTTTTTCAATCATACCTAAGGACTTCTAATACTAACTATGGGTATTGTCATTGGGTAGATCCCTCCCGCCCGCGATCATAGGAATTTTCCTATCCTTAGTCACCTTATAACCCATGATCGCCCTATTGAACTCATGACTGCCCTATTGTTGCCATAAAACCATTTTTCTTGAAAATCTCTCAAAGTGTTTATGATTATCAAAACATTTTGTTAACACCTTGAGAGTTTTGTTTTCAGAAACACTCTCCCTTCACATATGCTTATATTGTTTTAACAGAATCTAAGAGAGAGGGTAGAGTTCGCACTTTTGAATTGATCAACTTTCAATAGACAAGACCGATTCGAGACACGTCTACATCACTAGTGAACTAGCTTGAAATTATTACCCGGCCTGGTCAAGTCCAAAGAAAGTCAAATGGTACATTCTACTTAGACAAGTCCTATTGAGACACGCCTTACATCATCGTTAGACCAACTGATTTGAAATTATTCATCCGTCAGAACAAGTCTTTTCGAAGTTGATTTATATTATCACAATTCACCCTTTGGTTACGACTCGAGAATCTAGCTCATTTTGAGATTCAAACACCGATCATAAAACATTTTTGATCACTTTTAATCACGTCTTTCCCTCAAAATAGCATATCTATGATGTTTTTGAAACAAAATGATTAAAAGATATGTTTTTTGAAAAGCATTTGGAGAGAAACTGATTTAGCATGAATTTTGGAACAATTTTTTGTTTTATACTCTCCCTTAACGAAAGCATATTTTTCATACAGAAAATTTTAGAATCAATTAATGGTTTAGAGGGAGTTATCTTGGTACCAAATGTGAGAGATTTTGAAAAATCTTTGTGAAAAATTTCGAATCAATGGTACGCAAGATGAGAAGAAGATTTTGAAAATCTTTTGAAGATATTTAGAGAGAAAATTATCTTCATTTGTTTTAGGATAAGTGCTCGATATTTATGAAAATCGATTTTGCGTAGCACTTTCCTTTCTTTTAAGATCGGGTTGCAATCAAGGTAATCGCAGCCATTATGTAGGTTTTAGGAATAGTGCTTGAAAAATATTTAAAAGCCTTTGATTTGGATTAAGCACTTTCCTTTCTTTGAAGCTCGGGTCCCGAACTGATGTTCGTAAGCCATTAATTGAAGTCCGGTTTCGCATACGGTATACGAAAGCACATTATGTTTAAAGAAATTTTAAGAAACGACATATTTTAGAAAACATTTAAAGAACTCGCTCAAGCATCCGCTTTACATACCCAGTATCATTGTTGAATGACATTTCTAGAAACGCATGAATATCGATTATAATGAGAGACATGTCGGAGAAGAATATTTTTGGATTTTTGATTTTATATTGTTTTTGTATTTTTGAAAATTTTCTATTTTTGTATTTTGCTTTTGTTGGTTTTATAAAGAAATGGAAAATCAAAGATAGAAGATAGAGAGAATGAAGAATTTACGTAATTGAACCCTCCCTCGATGAGCTGGGTTCGAGATATTTGAATCAATTCCAACCAAAGAAGAAGAGTTTTCACAAATGAATGACTGTTAGAAGTACATGTTCGCTCCTCCGGCAGGGTGATCACTATCAAAATAATTGTAGTAGGATTCGACTTCCTTAACATGATGAGTTTCACTATTATCTGTGTTGGTGCAAGTATCAAAAATCTTTCCCGTGGGAATCCATCTAAGACCTATTGAGTTGAAAACTTTGCCCGTGGGTATCCACCTAAGGTAAGATCTAGGAGTTGTTTTCTTATCGGATGCAAATGAAGACTCATTTTTGGAAAAACTACGTCCTGAAGAGATCCACCTATTAGGTTTCTGTTTGTTTGACATTTTATCAACAGGCTTGTTTCTATTTGGTGTCTTAGTGGATTGTGCCTTGGCACGAGAATTATCTTTCTTGAGATATTGTAAGGCACATGCATCATGATTAGCTGAAAAGATACATTTTTACATGTAGTATACAAATTCAATATTCTTGTTTAAAATGCCAGCCTTTAACTTTGTCACTACAAAATTTTGAAATTGATTCTTGTTCAAAAAAGACTTAGAATTCCTAGTGTTGTTTTCTAAGGGCATAGCATTTTTGCTAACTACTCTTAGATGCAAGCCAATTCCTAGTCTTTTGTAGAGTGTTCCTAGGTAATGGTTTACTACTACTAGCCGTGCCTTGAAATCTTGTAGAATTCATCACCCTAGATGTTGCACCTAGAATTCGCCTTTTCAGTCTCCGCCTTTTTTCTAGCTTCTTCTAGATAGTGATTGTTGACCATGTCGTTAGAACCGACGATTCTTTAACCTGATTGTGGTCACATTCCGTGTAATATTCCTAGAGATGCCGTGTAAACACTTTTTCTTTTCAAAAAATGGTTTTTCAAAAGCTTTGATAATTCTCTTTATAAAGGTGGACTGAGTGCATTTTTTGACAAATCATATTTCTCATTGACTTTTGGAGGAGGCTGAGAAATAGACATTTTTTGTTTGAAAACCGGTTTGGGAACATTTGTTTTCTCCTCGGTCAATGGTTTTGCAAACGTAGTATCCACAGCCTAATTCCTCCTTTAGCTTCCCAGCTTGAGCACTCAAAAGATCATTTTGCTCTTCATGTCCTTGTAAGCACGCTCATACGCATTTGTCATACTTGCATTCCTCAAAATTTTCGATCAAGTTGTTTAAAAATAGGACACGTTTTCTTTTTCAAGTTTTTCAAGAGCTTTTTCATACTTTGAAACAATTTCGAGGTCTCAGACCGAGTCTTTCATGATCTTCAACAGAATATGTTTGTAAGATAATGGACATGATATCAGTAGTCATAACATCTTCGAAGAGAGAATCATTCAAATTTTCCAAAACTTTGATGTGTTTAACACTTTCATTAGCTTGCTTTACCAGGGATTTATGGTCCTTGACAAAGTCACTGTTTCTTTCAAAAACTCTTGTTCAAATGAATTACCCTTGCACAAAGTTTGATGGCATATAGTGGGGGAAGGGCAATTTGAGTTTCAAAAAACTTTCTCTGTTCAATATCAAAACTAGAGAACCAGTTATTAGGTGTAATAATGGTTTTAGTTTTAACAGTTCTTGAAGATCCACAATTCTAGTTTTACATTGTCTAAAATACTCTTCTCATCACTTGTGTTAAAAGGATTGTTTGAAGACATTTGTTCAATGTTCGAAAGAGATTTGGAGACAACAACTCGTTTTGACCTAACGATTTTGAAAGCAGGTGTTGACACTTTGTTTGAAACATTTTGTGTGATGGAAACTTTGACTTTTTGATTGACAAAAGTAATTCCATTAATTTTGTTCCATTTGTTATAATCAATCGGTTTGATTCTGGATTCTTTTGTTTCATTTTTGATCTACTCTCCTCGATAGATTCCTAACGCTTCAAGAGAATCACGATCAAACAATTAATGGGTTCATGCAAAAGCATTTCCATTGTTTCAACACATTTTGAGATTTTCGAGCTTTCTTGAGAAACGAAGAAGGGTCGTTACCAAGTGCCATTCTATTGTTAGTATGAAAACGCTGATTTACTTGGTTTGAAAGCATCTTGTTTGTTTTATCTGAATGACCCGCTGTGAGAAGCAAATTGTCCAAAGCTTAATTTTTCTCATTTTATCAAGAATTTCATCAAGAAGAGCTTAATCTTTCGAACTTTAAGGAAAAATCAAGAATCAATCTTTTCAAGATCAGAAACAATGATTTTTGTTTTGAAAGTTGGTCATTTAGATTTTTTCCTAAATTTTTGTTTAAAGATTTAATTTTCAAGTTCGAATTCACATCAAGTGTGTTATACTTGATTTGCAATTCATTTTCTTTAGAAACCAAATTTCTATAACCAATTTCTAATTTATTTTTTGTTTTTATGAAATTCAAAGGCTTTTTGCATTCTCCTTGTAACTTCAAGCTCAGCGTCAATTTAACATTCGCCTTAACTTCGCATTGACCTTACTAACTTTCTCAATTTCAATACACAATTATTGATTAATGATTTCAAAAAGCAGGGGTTTCCTCATCAGCCTCAAGATTTTGTGCCACACGCCACCCATTAGGATCCACATCCGAGTTTCAGTTCACCTCTTGCTACAACTCGGATTGTCCGTATGTATCATAAGTAGGTGCCGAGTTGCACACCTGTTCATCATGAGTAAACCGACTAGAAACATTACTATAATTTGGTACCTCATTGAGTGACCGTGTCATAGACGGAGGTGTATCAAAAGTACCACTTGATGTTGTGTCCTCATGCGGATTGATTCTATGACCGAGGTTGCAGTATTTTTTGCTTTATCCGGGCTTTGGATTCATGAATGCGTATTCTGGGCATCAGTCAATTCATTCCCGACTCACTTCTCTTTCTGTGTGTTAACTTTATCAACATGTACTGAGCCTTTCAAGACTCACAACAAGTTTGACACTAGATTCAACTAAAATAACCTGTAATTTGGCTTTGAGGTTCGGAGGTAGCATTCTGAACCAAGTCATATAACGCTTATTCCCATGTTGATATCCCATATTCTCGATTCATAATCTGACCCTTGATGTCCATCAAACAGCCTCGCATATTGCATCCGATTTCGATTCAATAAAATTTCCATAATTCCCAACGACTGGAGCTGCAACATTTCCATTCGGTTACCCACGCTTATTCCCAACATCTCTGTCTCCATCTGATTTCCAACATGCTGACCTAATTCATCGATACCTGATACGGAACCGCATGATTACCGATGCGACTGTTAAATGCTTTATCCAATAAAGAAAATATATGTTGCAAGGTCGCTTCTACATGGTCAGTTTCATGATCAGTGATTCTTTGTTCCTGGTATTGTTGATCCGATAGAATTGTTGTTGTGGTTGTGGAATGTATTGGTGCAAGTTGTTGTTGTTGGAAGATGATGAAGCTTGTTGTTGTGTATTCATCTAGTTTGAGTCTTTGCAATGAGTGCCAATGAATCATGATTCTTTGCTAATCTTTCTTGCTTGACTTCATTCGCTTCACTGGTTTAGTTTCTCAGAAAATCATTCGTTGATCAAAGTTCACCGATGTAAGTCTTTTGTTTGGTTGACAATAGTGACATATCGTCCCCATTCTTCTCGAAGATTATTCAGGAACTTGATGTTTTGAACGATTGTTCGGTGCCAACTTGTTTTCGATAAGCTCATTCATCAAAGTGCAAAACCTTCCATAGTAGGATTCAATGGATTCTGTAGATGTAAACTTTTCCCATTCAGACTTAGCGCCTTGTTCTCCATGTCTTGTTTACCAATTTCTGTTCCATAACATAGCCGTCTAATGCTCACGTCTCCCCACATATCGAAAGCGCTTGTTTCACAACCTGTCTACCGCAGAAAGATGTCTATTGGTAAACCCGTTGGACAATATGAATTGCCATGTCATCTGACGACTTGTTTCTCATCCTCTTCGTATTCTGATTCCGGTTTGAAGATGAGAGGATGGTGGGATGGGAGGTGTTGCATCGCATTTCCGGACATTAACTTGTCGAGGCTTGAAGGGTCCATCCTGAATGGATTTAATCATGAGTTTGCCATTAGGTTTGGTCTTGATGTAGCTGAGCATACGACTTGTCCATTGAAGATAACCACCTTTGCCAACATAGAGGACGGTTTTCGCACTACCCGCATGAATGTCTTGTTGAGTTGCCATTGATGAAGGTATGATATGATAAAGTTGATGTAGGATCGATTCAACGATAAAGGAGTTATGTTTTGATGAAGATTAAGTCATTGAGGTGTTTCCAAAGTCGCATCACCGTAACCTTGTTTCAAAAAATTTTCGCCAAAATCCTTTTGAAATTCACTATAAAAATCAATTCTAAGGTCGTATGAAAATTTTGAGTTATGACAATTTTGACGCCAAATTTGACCAAAAAAATTTGAATTTAGGCCCAAAAATTTGAATTTTTGACCAAAATTTTACACCCGCTTAAACCAAAATTTGAATCTCGCAAGTAAAAATTGAACGTTTAGTATCCTCAAAAATTAAATTTTACTCAAGCTCTTTCAAAGAGCTTAGACGAGAAAGTGAAGTTGGCTTATAGGAAATGGTTACGAGAGTAGATCTATGTTCTTAGAAGCTTAGGCAGAAACCTTATGTAGAAACCTTAAGTTTAGGAACCTTAGGCATAGAAACCTTATGTGAAACCTTAGGATATTTTAGACGGCTTAAGTATCTTACTAACCTAAGCTTATAAGCGTAGTCAAAAGTTACCGTGAACCACGCTCCATTTTCGAGGGAAGTTATGCGTAGACCTCGTTACTCGTCAGCTCCATGCTTATGCGTAAACTATGGTTAAGAACCAAAAATCCTTTACACTGCCACAGTAAGAGATTCACAAGTCGGTGTTCCACACACTTATCCAAGTGAGATCATCGAATAGAAGCACTGAAAATGCTTATAGCCCAAGATTCTTCACCAAAAAGTTACGAGTAGAAAACTAGGTTTTGACTTTTTGAAAACATGTTTAAAACCATAAGAAATTTCCAACGATTCAAACTTAAAATCACGATAATTTTCTTTTGCATAAGGAAAAGAAAGCATTAAAAACACTGATAACCCAAAATGTTGCAACATTTTCACCCAAAGTGCTTAGAAAAGTTTGACGAGTAGAAATGACCAATGAACAAAAAAGCAAGTCCGTTAAAATTAAGTCCAAACGTGAAAGCTTGGAACTTTTTGCAACAAAAAGGTCTGAAACTTTAGCACCAAATAAACCTTAAACCACAAGAATCTTGAATTTTTAAGTGCAAAAGTTAAAGCTTTAAGCTTGACAAAAACTTATAAAGAGAGCCCTTTTACGCCAACCCTTCAAAACAAACACAAACACTCCTAAAATTGTTAGGCGTATTGATACCAATTGTTATGACCTTATATATCAACCATCACAAATACCCAACGCTATGAACACAAGAATACCACGTTAAACCCAAACTGCTATGAAATAAAGAGAAAGATTAAGATAAGATATGGTGACTTGATGTATATTCGTGTATATGTTTAGAGAGGTAGAGAGAAGAAAGATGAAAACAATAAGTTGTTATATTTATTCAAAGGAAAAAAAACACACACACACACACTCAAGCACACCCTCAAATGACATACTTGAGGGGTATTTATAGTACAAGTAGAAGATGCCTTAAGGCTTGGCCATGGGCCTTGTATGGGCTTCGTATCCCAAAGGATTGATTGACATGGATTGATATAAGGCTAGCTTTTAAAACTAAACTACTAATACCCATTTAGCTTAGTCCAATCCATCAGCCCTTGACTATTCTAGCATGATATCTAACACACGTTACAAAGTTCCTAAATGTGAATGACCATCACTTCTAATAAAAACTATTAAGGCTAACAGGAAATAAGCTAGGAAACTGATTATAAGCTAATACAACACTGAAAAAGTACAATTACTTAGAAATAAGCACTTAACAAAATTCAAATAAGCACAAGCTTCACTGGTACACAGGATACTTTTTGGGTTTCTAGGTACTTTCAAGCTTATATTTAAGCACTTAAATAAGCTTGGAATTGAAAAGGGATACTGGAACTAATAAGTTAACCAACTAAGCTTTCCAAAAAGCTAAAGCTCTCATTGTGGTGTTCACTAATGAGCTTATGACAAGCTTTTGAAAAAGTTTATAAACACTGAGTGATCTTTATACTAAATGAAATGGACAAAACTAAAAGCCACTAGCAGGCTTATTAGATAAGCTGCAAAGTGAAAAATAAGCACTGAGCCTATGATATGGGTAGGTAAGCTATCCTAAAAGCTAAATAACACAAGCTTAAGAGTACTAGAGAGCTTTTGACAAGCTTGTGAAAAGCTAGTAAAACTGGTGTGGCACCTTTTGAAAAAGGGTTCAAAAGAAGCTAAGTAAAAAGCAGTTTATAAGCTAAACTAAAAATTATAAAAAATATTATAATGAAGATGAGCAACTATATTTTAATATTCCAAAAGCTCAAATCTTGAAATTCAATATTAAATCTTATATAAAATTCTCTAGTTTATTCAAAACTGCCTAAGTGAGATTTTGACTTTTTAAATTATACTAAGAAGTTGACTTAAATGAACTTTGATTACTTCTATTTGAGTGAATAAGTTGTATTAAGCTATAATAAGATGGATTTAAGCTAGAGTACTAAGTTATAAGCAACTTTGATGTAATTTGTATTCCAAATTTTAACATGTTGAATAACTAAGGTAATATTAAAACTAATTTTGACTTTTTATAAAACAAGGATTGAATTTTATGCTTTTAATGAAGCTATTTAGAGCTAATGTAACATGAAACAACAACAAACAACATCAAGCATGAGCTAGAATACTTATTTATCAAGAAATCCAAACAACCCTATTTAAGGCGCTTTGAAACTTAATGTACTAAAACAAACTTTTAAGCCAAATAACCTATTGATTAACTAATATTAACTATATTTAGACAGGATTAAGCTAAAATTAACAAGGGTTAAATACTAATACTAGGAAATGCAAATTTTAAAGAAATGGCTTACAAATTATGTTTATGCTCACAACTGAGAACTGAGAACTGAGAACCACTCCTATAGGCTTACCACTAAGCCTCTAACCCAAGGATAGTCCAAGAATTACCCGCTTCAACCTCCGCATCTTCTCCACTGATTTTTTATTTTCTAACTATTTTTTAGTATTTTTCTTGTATTTTTTGAATTTCAACTCTAAACTGGATTTTAAGATTTCTAAAAGCTTATAGGAGCTTATATGAGCTTTATAATCCTTAGCAACAACTAATAACAACATTTGAGTATTTTGAGAATTTAGACAAAGAAATAGGCATAAACTGAATTCGTATATAAGAACTGAAATTGAAACTGAAAATAAGTTTTTATTACACTGAAATATGATTACAAGGCACTTGTAAGCTTTAAATTGCACCGAAAACTTAAAAATTAAAAACGACATAAGTAAAATTAAATTATACTAGTTGATATCTCCATACTGCTTCTTTCATCTTTATATTGATATTTTTAGGGTCTTTGTCGACCTCTGAGACTTTCCCACCTCTTCTCACCATTGGATCCTTCCAAATCATCAAATTCGTCCATTTGGCAATTTTGGCGCCAAAAATTCTTTGAGCAGGTTTTTGTTATTAATGATTTTTGGTGTTTGTGGAGGTGTTAGGGATTAGGTAAACAGGTGGGGTGATAAGGTGGAAAGGTGGTGGTGAGGTGGAAACCATGGTGGTTTCTGGTTTTGGAATTGCAGGTGTGGGAGAGGAGAGTGAACAGTGATGGCGGTATAATATTTAAAACGTGGGTTGTTTTGGGCCACCGGTATTGGGCTTGTATATTGGGTTGGGATTAATAATAAAAAGAGGGTCCGGTTTGGTTTGTAGAAATAATAACACAAGGACCATTCATGTAATTTCTGGATTTTGAGGGACTGAAAATGCCAATTTTCCAAAGTTAACACAAGGACTAAACCTGCAATTAATGGTTAGTATAAGGACCAATATTGCATAAAATTCCATTTTTATAAACCCAAGGACTATTTTAGACAATTTTCAAACTCCGGGGACCAAACTTGTAATTTTCTCAAAACTTATCATATAAAGACCAAATATGCCACATTTGAATAGTACAAGGGTGTAGTTTGAATAATTTCCATTTTTAAACACCCAGGGACTGATTTTGCCATTTTTGTAAAGTTGAGGGACCAAAGTTGTAAGTTGTGATTTTTAAAACTTTGAAGGGTTTGTTTTGACAACTTTTGAATCCCATGGACCTTATATGATATTTTACTTTATTTTGATTTACCAGGGACTATATTTGACAACTTTTGAAACTTGGGGGACTAAAACTGCCAATTATGCAAACTTGATACGTTTTCATCTGATTTTGGTATTTTTGCATTTAAAACACATAAAACACTTATTTGTGATATTTTTGTCATTTTGTTGCATTTCGAGTGTTTTCGATGTTTTGGCATTCTAAATCCAGTATAAAATGATGAGTATTTAGACACTCATCACTATTACTCCCTAGTTATCTTTTATTGATGGTTGAATTATCACACCTTATCTTAACGCATTGTATTCCTAAGGTCGTAGGGAATGCATGAGCCCTAACTCTTTGAGGTTACCTTTGGGTTTAGCCTACTTAAATGCAAGTAAAGTCCTTAAACTATTTCATTCATAAGCCTCATTCTCACAAAGAATATTCAAGCATTAAACACAACGAATGAAGCTTAGTTGCACTCCTAAGCCAATTACAGTTAAGATAAGAGACAACCTAACAATAATTAATAACTAGGTTTCATAGATCTAAGCAAACACACAAGAAATTTAGCTATACGTGTTAAACAAGCAAGCATACACACAATCAATTGAAGACATAATGATACTTTTGATTAAAACACTTATCTTGATGTGTAAAATAGGGTTTGGGACCCTAAGATACTGTCCAAGTTGGACTACAAACGTTTAGGTTTTTCTCCAAAAGTCTACCTCCCTAAATGCAGAAAAATCGAATTCTATATATATATTTAAAAATACGACGGTGTCACCTTGTTGGAATCACTCCTAAACTATATTTCAAGTGTTAGTAATCAATATGTAATAGGTTGCTTAATTAGGCTTTTATGTTTGTATTAATGGCAAGGCTTATGTAGAAAGCCCATAAGCCTTGGCCCAAGTCCAATAAGGAAGGAAGGGAACTTGTAGTGTTGCCCTAGTCCCTTCCCCTATAAATACCTTTGTAAACCTTCATTTGAAGGTTGGCTGTTCACTTCACTTCATATCCTACGCATAACATTCCTTACTCATTCGTGTATATAGTTTGTGTTTTGTTCAACCAATCTATCTCTTCTCTATTTCTTACATATTGATGCTTGTGTTACATTATGGTGACCTAACAGTGGTATCAATTGCCATCTAGTTGGGTGAAACATTTTTTTGTTTTTGAAGTTTTGTATCATACGCGTGGGTTTTTTGCGCATAACTTTTTCATACACTTAAAAGCTTCAATTTTTACACTTAAACACTCAAGATTCTTGTGGTTTTAGGTTTATTTAGTGTTAAAGGTTAAGTTTTTAGCATCAAGTTTCAAAATTTACGTGTGTTGAATAGTTTTAAAGCTTGGTTTTGTTCGTGTGGCTCTGTCTACGCGTAAGGGTGTTATTGGTCTTAGATCATCAAGTTTCAAACTTTATTGTTATTTTGGTGATATTGAAGCTATTTCATCATTCAAATCAGGTTTCAAAACACCTTTGGGCATAAAAATCAGTTCTGGTGATAGTTGGTACTTTCTACTCGTAACAAAACCCTAGTTTTACTCGTAAGCACAAAGTCTACGCCTAAGCAGTCTGTTACGCGTAACAATTTCATCACTTGATCTTCAGAGTTGTTGGTTTACTCAGTGTTTTTCTTGCTAGGATAAGCCTGAAAACACTTCGACTTTGGATATCTTTTACACTTGGATAAGTATAAAGGATATTTGGGTAAAACCCTAGTTTTACGCCTAAGCTTAATTCTTACACGTAGAATCTTCTCTGCCTAAGCATTTCTTACGCCTAAGCTTGTCTTACGCCTAAGGAAGTATTAAGCATAAGGATTCTACTACTAAGTTTTAGTTTACCTAAGCTAAGTTTTTCTCAAGTCTACGCGTAAGCAATTCATACGCATAAACTCCTATCTCGCGTAAGTTGGTTATTACGCGTAAGGTTATTTCTACGCCTAAGCTGGTTTCTACGCATAAGGTTACTTCATCAACAAATTCTAAGTTTCATTCGACTACAAATATCCATCATCAACACAAGTTTCAAGATGTCTCAACCACCATACTCTAGCTACTTTCCTCATGAGTATCCTCAACAACAACAACAACAAGTCTATCAACAATATCCTCCACCATCTCCACAACAATTGCAACAATTTCAACAACAATTTCAACACTTTCCTCAAGGAGCAAATCCTCTTCCACCACAAATGGTTCCACCTAACCCTCGTCAACAAGTACAAAATTATACCTACTTTCAAAATCGTATCCGATCCAAGTATGCTATGAATGTTACAACACCAAAGGAACCCTCTTGGTTTGCAAAGATGTGTGAAGCTTTAAGTAGCCAACAATCCATTCATGAAGTTGGATCCCTTGACAGACCTCCAATGCTCACTCCCCGGAAACTACGATCAATGGGTGATAAGGTTCTTTAGGTTTTGTGATCTAAAGAAGCCACATGGTAAGTTCTTGAAGAAGGTCATCCTTGAAGGTCCTTTTCGATGCCTACTCACTGCACCGAGATCCGAATGCTAATCCACCAAGAGATGATGTTACTAACATTGTCGGTCTTGATTAACTTATTACTGATCAACTTCTTCACTTAGAAGCCGATGAACTTGCAATGCAATATATCCTTTTGGGATTACCCAATCCAATACTTCGTAGTGTTGATACTCAGAAGACTGCTAAAGCAATGTGGGAGCACATTCATCTTTTAATGGAAGGACATGGAATCCAAAATCTACTTAGCATATGAACACTTCATGATTGAACCAGGGGAGACATTAGAGTCATATCATCATCGGTTCTCAGACATCATCAATGACTTTGATAAACATAATATCATTATGCCAAGGATTGCAATCAACACAAAGTTCCTGAGCTGTCTTGGTCCTGATTGGGAAAAGTATGTTACATTCATCCGTCAAGCGAAGAATCTTCATCAAGCTACATACGGATTGTTGTATGACTATTTAAAGCACCACCAAAAGGAAGTTGACAAAGAAAGAATCATCCGGGTCCCCGCTTCCCTTCCCGGATAATCAAACTCTTGCTTTGTGGGCTCAAGCATGTTATCCTCAATTCCCAACCTTGCAAACTGTCTTCACAAACCCTCCACAACCAACTGCTCAGATTACACAATATGATCCATCACAACAACAATCCCAAGAAACTCAATTGGTTCCATACAACAACAACAATGATCAAGCACTCTACAGTGAATCAAATGAGGATGCAGAAGCCTTCGATGCATTGAATCAAGGATTCATTATGATTGCAAGAGCCTTCAGACGATTTGCTAACAAATCCAACAACCGCATTCGCACCTCATTAAATACAAGGAATCAAGCTGTTGTTAACAATGGAAGGGTTTCAGAATCGTGGAAATGGTCATCAGATGAATAGTGGTCAAGGGTTTAGTATTAATGGAAGGAATAACATAGGTGCTCAACAACAACGAGTTCAAGTGGTTGATCAGGGAAATGCTCGATGGGGTTAATGGTCTCCAATGCTATAATCTGCAATGAGAAGGGTCATCCGCTAATGCATGCCCAAAGCCGAGGACAAGAGGCAACGCTTATCACAAAGAGGCTTTACTCTTGGCTCTCAAGAATGAAGCTGGTGGAACTCTTACCAACAAGGAATAGAGCTTCATGGCAAATGCGATTCGATGATGACATGGAGGACTTGGGTGCTAATGCAGCTGTGATGTTAATGGCAAACATGCAAGAGCTCCACATGAGTGACACAGCCGTGTATGACACCGATGGCTTGTCTCGCAATCGGATCCAAACATTCTTATACATGATCTGATATCTCGCCAACATCTGATCCGACAAGGCACATAGTGTTCAAATGAGCCCTCTACATCTCATTCACGAAAATCAAATGGATCCAGAGTTATATTTGACGATCAAGATGACCTTATGGTTAATATTGATAATCAAGTTGACTCGTGGTCATTTGAGGATCTAAATAATGACTATGTTGAGACTCAAGTTGAACAAGATGAACTTTTGTCTAATCAAGATCTTGAACTCATGACCAAATTAATTCAGACCAACAAATCTCAACTGAAAAGTGCAACGATCAATAAGAAATTGCAAGATAAAATTGCACTGTTGACTAAGGATAATGAATGCTATAAGTTCCAACTCAACATTTTTCAAACTAAAGAGAAACGTGAAAAGGTTTTGAAGTCGCATTTGCTAAATCATACCAAAATGAAAAATCTTTGGAAAACAGATATGTGATCTAGTTGCATCCAAGAATGCTTTGTTGTCTCAAATAGAACAATTGAAATATGATCATAAACAACAACTTAACGCTCTTACTTAAACTCAAAAAGCCAAGTCCGAAGTTGTTAACTTGTCAAAATAGTTTTGTGAGTATAAAAAAGCATTCGAGGAAACAAATAGATGACTATCTTGAGGAAATTGTCGACTTAAAAAACAAAATCAAAGAGTTTCAAATGTTTTTACAAACATGGTGAGTCAATCACAACAATTCAAAAGTTTTCCTTTAAACCAAATCCAGATGGATATGGACCAATTTGCCGACAAACCACGTTTAATAGAGCATTCAAACCAAATCCTCAAGTTTACAGTGCAAAACATAGAATTGATGACTCCATTATGAGTGTTGTTGAATATAATCGTATGGAGGAATTAGATGCAGAAGACGAGAGTCGGTCAAAATTGGAAATGTTGTTTATTGCAAACCATTTAACTATTCAAAAGCCATAACTTTCGTCACACAACAGGATAATTCTAACACACCTTCGGTGATCACACCAACTCATGAGTCCTCTTCCAGTGATGGTCCCCTATCCAATATTGCACAAATTAATGGTCCTTTACCTTCATTCAGTGAAATAAAGCCATTAGCTGAACGATGTCAAGTTCTAAAATGTTATGACACTTTTATGTCTGACATCAAACTTTTGGAACATGCAATTGAAGTTAATTTCAAATCAAAGTTAACATTTTCAATCGCCATTGCTCTACAACAAAGGGATATTTTTCGAAAGGGCTTTTACCACATGTCCAAATCTTAAAATGTGTGCAATATAATGGGAACGGATCTTCGTAGGAGATTGGTCTTATGAAAAGGTTTTGAGAAAAACAAAACATCGATTTCAAATACTAAACATAAAAAAGAAATGTTAAGAAATCATGTTGACCGACTTTGAAAGATGTTATATGTGCCGATACCATAAATGTTGTGTTATTACATACCGCTGCATATGCATTTGATTATGTTGAGAATATCGATAATGTGCCGCAAATCGAGTCTTTGAAAATTGAAAATGAGCATTTGTTAAATGAACTTTCAAATGCAAAACGCCGCTCTTCAAGTGTCAAAAGGATTGTCAAAATCGATAACTTGCTTTGCAAAACAAAATCAACCAGCCATGTTCAAAATCTTTTGATCCAAAAATAGAACAACTCGATGATGAAAACGTGTCTTTAAAATGTCAAATTTCAAAATATGAACAAGAAATTGCCAAAGTCAAAACAGAATATGGTGTCATATTTGATTTTCTCAAACAGACTCGTGAAAAGCATCACAAGAACTTGATAATCATCTTGCATACACTAAAGATGTTTTAAATGTTAGTGGAAACATTCGCCCTGAAAATCAAGATTTGTTGCACACTATTGTTGAGTTGAAAGCAAAGTTAAGAAAGTATGATCAAGATAAGTCTAGTAACACTAATGTTCTTGCCCCTAGAAAATTTAAAATTGACTCTAGAACGCTAATGAAAACCACAAGATACTAATGTGCTTCCTTCCACTAAAAGGAATAGTTGCCTTTTCCCCAACATTTGCACTTCACAGCTTAAGAGCAAAACCAGGAAGAATAGGAAGTTGCATCGTAAGAGAAGAACAATAAAGACCTCTGAAGTAGAAGAACACCTTAGGACCTTGAATAACACTCAAGTTGCACCCACTTTAGATATTGCGTTAGACAAATGTAATGGAAAAAGTGATGTAACGAATGCTGAATCTTTAAGTACTTTAAATGTTATGTTTGAAGCATCTTGTGTTGGTTGTCATAAAAGCATGTTTTCTAGTTGTCATGATAAATGTGTTGCTAATGCTATCTTATCTCGTAAGCGGAACAATAGAAAATAGAATACCTCAGCCCACTAATGCTTCTAAGTTCTGTCTAGGTAAACCGCCTACTAATGTTTCGCACGACCATTGATGTACCCATAGAACCCACTTCACCTCCTAGAAAGAGAATATCACCTAGTGCATTCACTAAGACCAAAGCTAAGACTAGATGGACTTGGCAGAGATGGTTACACAACATACCAGGCTTTAAATGGATTCCCAAGATCATTAACATATGTGTGTCTATTGTAACCAGAACGAACCCTCTAACTCTTCGGTTCCACCTCTACTTCTATTCCACCTTGTCGCCTGTTTTAATGCAGTGATACGATCATCCTCTGGATTGTTGATAGGATGTTCCCCGACATGACAGCAATCTCAAACTGTTATCAAACTTTATCTCAAAGTTCATTGGCACTGTCAAATTCGAATGATCACTTCAAGCATCATGGGCTACGGAGATTACATCAATGGGAACATCGAAATTAGCAGAGTTTATTATGTGGAAGGTCTCGATCACAATCTCTTTTTTGTCGGTCAATTTTGTGATGGAGATTTTGAAGTTGCTTTTCGGGAGAAAACTTGTTTCATTCGTGATTTACAAGGAAACGATCTTATGTCCGAAACCGCACATCAAGTCTTTACACAATCTCAATGCAAGACATGATTGCTTCTTCTCCCATCTGTCTACTTTCAAAGGCAACATCTACAAACTCGGCCGTGGCACCATCGCCTTACACACTTAAACTTTCAAACCATAACCAATCTTGCACGGTACAAACTTGTTGAAGGTCTCCCATGATTTCGGTATTCTAAAGATCATCTATGCTCAACTTGTGAACAAGGGAAAAGCACTCGTGCTCATTTTTCTTCAAAGGTGGAACAGACCCCAAAGATGTGCTTCATCTTCTTCACATGGATTTGTGTGGCCCGATGCGTGTGCAGACGATCAATGGCAAACGCTACATTCTAGTAATTGTTGATGACTACTCAAGATGGACTTGGGTTTATTTTCGTCGAAGTAAAGATCAAGCTCCACAGATGATCATCACCTTTCACGAAAAAAGTTCAAAGTTCCTGAACAACAACTCCATCAAATCAGACAAAGGGAACTGAATTTGTAAATCAAACTCTTCGAGAATACTATGAGAAAGTGAGAATGGAACATCAAACATAAATTGCACGAACACCATAACAAAATGGAGTTGTCGAAAGACGAAACCGCATATTAGTAGAAGCCGCAAGAACGATGTTAATCAATGCTAAACTTCCAGATACTTATGGGCGAACGGTCAACTGCATGCTATACTCAAAACCGTTCAATGATCACTAAACGCCACAACAAAGCACCTTATGAGCTTATCCATAACCGAAACCAATCTAAACACTTTCATGTATTTGTTCTCTTTGTTACCCAAATAATGATCGTGATTTTGAAAACTCAAAGCTAAAGTCGACATTGGAGTCTTTGTTGGATACCGTGGAAAACTCTAAGGATTCGGATCCGAATCGCCGTACAAAGGAGATTATGGAAACGATTCATGCCAATTTCGATGAGCTTACGAAATGGCTTCGAGCAAAACAACTTGGAACCCGGACATAACCGCCTAAACCCCCAAACCCCATCATCACTAACCAAGCCTACTTACTGTCGTCAAATGGAACAGCTATTTGCTCCTCTGCTTAGTGATGATATTGATGAACGTGCCCGATGTATCAAATGTTTTCGCTGCCAACCCGATAATAATCCAATACCTAATACACTCCAATTGATTCTACAACAACAAAATTTAACACAACCGCATCCAATGAAGTGAACCAACCGATGATCTTCAATCATGATGTACCTACACCTCGCAGATTATGATCCAAATGCGTTTTAACCCAAATGCAACCGCTTCTTCGATGTTGCGGAATCATCTACAAGCCATTTGAATCCTCCCAATCTGCATAATGTATATCAACATCAACCCTCCACACATCGTTGGACTAAATACCATCCTCTTGTGAATATCATTGGAAACCCGATTAACAAGTCGTAACTAGACAACGCCTTCAGACTAACGGTGAACATTGCATTTATGCACTTACCGCTTGCCAATCCGAACCCAAAAATATTAAAGAATCCATGACATATGACAACTGGATCGAATCCATGCAAGAAGAACTTAACAGCTTAAACGCTCTTGAAGTATGGGAATTGGTTGAAAAACCAACAGGGTTCTATGTTATTGGTCTTAAATGGATTTGAAAACAAGTTGATGCTGAAGGTACGCTATTAGAAATAAGTCACGCCCCCTGTGGCTGGTTATAAACAAGAAGACGGATTGACTAAGAGGAATCGCTCGCGACCTGCTTGTAGACTTGAGGTTGTACTAATTTTCGCATTCAAGGCCACATGACCATCACGGTCTATTAGATGGATGTCAAAACCGCTCAATGGGTAAACCGAAGGAAACGTGTACTAGTCACCGAAGGATTTTTTGATCCAAAGTTCCCAATCACATCTAAAAACCTAACAAGGCTCTCTACGGTCTCAAACAAGCCCCTGACGTACGATCACGCAGTTGCTTAGATTCTGAAAAGTACTTCCGTGGGTTGCAATTCCTTGGTGATAAATTGGTGTCATGGAAATCGAAGAAACAAGACTGTACATCGCTGTCCTCAATCAAGTAGAATATGTAGCCATGTCGGCCTGTTGTGCTCAAGTCATTTGGATGAGAACACAACTCAAAGACTATGGTTACATATTTGACGTAATTCGTGTACCGCGGACAATCGGTGCTATTAAGCATCTCGCAACACCGCTCAACATTCAAGTCCAAGCACATCGACCTTCATATCATTTCATAAAGGACCATGTGAAAAGGGTACCGCTGAATTATATTTTTATGGCCGAACACCAACTGGTGGACCTTCACCAAAGCCTTAGCCTCGCTAGGTTTATCGATTTGATCCACCGATTGGTATGAGGTGTTTGACTCCAGAGAAACCGATGAACTTTTAACACAATCTTAAAACCACCAAACACCAAAACCTCTTTTGTAAATAATTTATCAAAAACAAAAATAGAAAAATATAAAATCTGATAAAATTCAAAAATATTCTTCTATCTAAATTTTTTCCAACATTGCAAGTACAAATCTTCCGTCAACACTTTGCTCTTTCAAACATTTCATTATTTTCGATAAGTGTTGGAGGGGAGAATGTAAATAATTTTCTGTTCCATAAAACTTGTACTTGCATGTTACCCAAAGTTGGTTGTATCTTTGATAATGGTGGATACGCTTCTGTTTTTATTTTTTAAACACTCCTCTGACTCAAATTTGTAAAATTTCACTATTTCTAACGTCGAAGGTCGCCAAGTTTCTTTCCAAACTTTCACGCCTTGCTTAACCAAATGGAAGTTATGGGCTGGTTGAAAATGGTTGAGGTGGAGGGATATACTTGTCAAAAGTTAAAACTTAATTTTACTAAAACACTCCACCAAATCGACTCTTTACATTTATTACACACATTAAATTTTTCACCAACCATCATCCACTTAACAATCCACGCTCAAATCCGTGCTTCATAAGCTAATTTTGTAAGTTGTTTTAGCTTCTAATCATATTTACAAACATTGGTTTTAAATCTCAAATGATTTCAACGGTTTGATTTTCCAAACGAATGATTTCTTGGTTCATACACTTACGCTGTAAAACAATGATTGGAAATGAATGTTTTGATGAAATGATTTATGTTAAAAGGTTAAAAATTTGTTCTATAATCATTTCCATCAAAGTTTTTCAACCTAAACGGTTTTAATCATTTTCATGATATTAGGGTTTATGCGCGAATTTGGGTATTTTCATGTTTGAGTGTTTGAAGATAATTAGTTGCTTGAGATAAGTTTTATACATGTTTAATTAACCAAATACATCTTGAATCAAACCCTAAACTCTAAATCTGCATAATTAGACTTTAGGGTTTATGAATACGTTGGTTTGGGTATTTTTGATTCATGTGGTTTTGATGTTAAAACTTGTTGTAAACAACTCATTGCTTCTAGATCTCCCAGAAATCATTTGGTACATTTTCCATGGCTAGATTTTTTATGAGTAGGATTTGACTTTAGGGTTTAAACTTACACATAACTTTTCTCCTACGCGCAACTGGAAATAACTATGATTCCATGTGTTTATTGAAAGGGGTTGAATAAATTGTTAATTGAAGTGTTATGAATGATCTATTTCAGGTTTTACGCATTCCAATCCTGAATCAAGGGTAAAATGACCTTTACGCTTAAGGATCACCTTATGCGTAGATGGTACGCATAAGACCAATCTTACCCGTAACTTATACGCATAAGGTTCTACAATGGGACTACGTGTATCCTGTGAAGGATATGCGTAAACTTGACTTATGCCTAAGGCTTACTCTTTAGTAAACCTTACGCGTAAGTCCCCAACCTACACTTACGCCAGAAGTCGTATCCTGTGCTCATTCTACGCATAAGATTTCTTACGCCTATGAGTGACTCTTATGCATAAGCTTATTCCTACGCCGTATGGTTTACATTATTTACGATAAGCTTACTATCCTACGCTTAAGCCATAATTGTATCTAAAATGTTACGCTGTATAAAACTGTAATAAGTTATTCATAACGTCACAAGACCAAAATGTCACTAATAAGCAATAATTGTTAAAATGTTGTGTGAATGAGTGAAAATTTGGACTTTAAAATTCAAAATTAAGATACTCACGAAACTTATCACAACAACTTTGGACTATTGGACAACAAGTGACTTTGGACTCAGAATATTCATTAACATAACAAATTCAATAATTGGACAATAAAATCAACTTTTGACTAACATAATGTCTTTAGATATGTTGGTTCTTTTGTCTCAATATCTTTCAGATCACAATATGGACGTCATCATGGAGAATGTTAATGCACCAAATGAGCTCACTATGGAAGATATCTTCCCACTGACTACGCAAGACGATATGAAAGAACAATCTCGTGGTCATTTTGATAACTTCACCGCCTCAATCTTCATGCCAAATTGTTGGACATTCTCAAGACTCATCCCTACAACAACATGCTTACTAACTCAAACAGTGCCGAAATCTAATTAACCAATTTTGGCACACAATGAAAAGGTGGATGGTCAAGATGCCGCCACCGTGACTCAATGATAAGGAAGTCATTGTTATCGCGCATCTTCATTCAATTCTTCTTCTTCCTCGCTATGAGCCGCTAACTATGTAGCAACTCCAAGTGAAGAGAATATCATTCAATTCATGATCGATATTAGACATGATGAAGCTGCCGAGTCATCATCGACATTCCTAGTGGATCTTAAGAATATTCCTCACCTTGGAGAACATTGTATATCATGATCGCAAGTCTGTTCCGGAAGAGACAATGTCACCATCATCCCAAACTTATTCATCTACAAACCTTTGGGCATGGTCAACAAAACCACATCAACTTTGCTAGTCCGATATGGAGGACATGATGTCCCATCTCAAGAAGCCGGGACAAAGGTTCCTTTATCGATACACTAAGTTGTTGATCCGAACATTCTCGAAAAAATCTGACATTCCCTTGAGACTTAATGACCCCAACATCATTCCGTGTTGAATGAGACCACGTTAAACATTGTCGATTCAAGGACTCAACAACAAAGAAACAAGGTGCGTGTTATTGATTTTCTTCTCACCGATGATATCAAAGTCTACCATCGTATCGTCGATACGTTGAAGCCGTGAGCAAAGGCAAAGTAGGTTTATGGATGAAAAGACCTCTCGCTTTCCTACCAGAAGACACGAAGGTCCGTAGTGCATGAAGTATAGAAAGCATGGAGTGCCCTCAAGTATCCTAAGAGGAATCTGTCGCAAAAAGAAAAGTCCCATCTAAGGGTGCCATTCCTAATCCTAAACCGCACTTAAACTAAGATGAAGACTATGAGGATATCAGGTTCGAAGAGTGGTTCGTTATTCAAACTGCTTCGAAGAAACAACCTCGCTGAGGTTAGATGAACAACCACCCAGTCCCAAAATAGATAAGGGAAAAACACCAGTTGCTGAGGAAGATGAAGAAAGCTCTGATGATGATATTCCACCAAAGGATGAAGAGAAAGATTTCCACAAAACGATTAAGCATATGAGGATTCAACATGCTGCTACAGAATTTAATCTTCAACAAACCAGAGGCCCTAGAGGTTCAAGTGGTGGTGCACTAACCACACCATTCTCGGCGTTAATCAACCCGATAGGGAACCGGTACCACCACTCAGAATCAACAGAGCAACAAAGAGCAAGAGGGTGAAATCATTTTCGATTTTGAAGAAGAGGAAAAGGAGAAGAATGAGAAGATAACAGATGAAGACATAGAGGAAGCAAGCTAGGGAGAGAGCCGAGGAAGAGGCTAGGAAAAGGCCAAGAAGAGGCTAAAGCTCAAGAAGAAGCTGATAATTATCTTCAAGATAATCCTGAACACAACCCTAAAGAAACTTCTGAGCCACATAAAGACCCAGAGCCATCTCATGACTCATCCTCATCAGACTCATCATCTCATTCATCACCACCACCATCCAAAGATGCTACCACCAGATCATCCTCCAAATCAAGAAGAAACCTACCGACACTTGGGCATCACATGCCAAGACCAAGATTGTCAAGGCTATCAGAAAGCAAGGAAACTAAACGTGTTAACAAGAAATTGAATCACCGGCCGACAGAGAAAATTTACTTCAAGATATGATGAACGAAGTTCTCGGAGGAAAGAGACTAAATCAAGGAATTCCTCAACAGATATTCAGTGGTGAAATGGACAAGATGATTAGAGACTACACTCATAAGTTTCTTCTCGACACCGTCCCTAGAGTCACAAGAGAAATGTTCGCAAGGAAACTCTACCCACATCCGATGTCATTGGTCAAGCATAAACTATCAACTACACCAAGAATGATGCAAATCCAACCAGCTCCACCATGTTGTCACCGATGTGATTTGATTTCAAAGCTGATTATGAATGTCTTCCTCGACTGAACTTTAATTCTGATGAATCAAAACTTTTTGAAGCATTACTTGCATATCAACTGAAGCAAACCTGCAAGGAAGGAGTTGGTCAAGACAAGAGACCAAGAGACGACGATGATGCGGACAAGGATTCCGAGCCTAAACTTCAAAAGAAAACAGCGAATCCTCTTCCATGCCTCCACCACCCCAAAAGACCACCACCACCACAAGAATCGCCAACGCCCCTCCTACTGATAAACCTCCTGACTCGAAGTATGCACCACCATCGAAGAAAACCGTGATCATTTCCAATACACCGTGGTGATGACGAAGATATTCCCGAGCCTCAACAAAAGCCCCTCCCCACAACATCAACCAAGCAACCTAAAGAATCATCCTCCAAGCTTAAGCAGAAAAGGTCAACCTCCATTGTATCATGGATAGATGAAGATGAAACTGACGAATATGAATGGTTTTTGCTTGTTGATGCCACTCCTCATTACCGAAGGCCAAGAACCTAGATGGTCGCAACCTGAACAAGTCAAGATCATTCAAGAGAAGTTCAAAGTGAAGAAGATGACGGAAAAGGAGTTATGCCGAATCAAGAATGATGCATTTCAACTTCTAAAGGACAGCTCTGGTAGTGCCATTGAAGTCGAATATCACCTCAACAACATCGCACTGGCCATGTCCAACAACATCGATTGGCTCAACCCTGAATCAAACATCGACTTCACAAGACAAGATAAGACTCCATATTTCACTGACTGGACAAAGCCACTACCAACCATTGGTCGACCGGATCAACCTAGAATTCCCTACCAATTCTACTTCAACAACGATCTTGAATTTCTTCAACACGTAGCAAGTCAGCAAGAAGTATGCTACGTCACTACCTTTACCCCAGCAGAAATCTTCTCCAACAATGTCGCCATAGAAGAAGAAGCCACAAGAATGTTTGTTGAAAATGTGGTGAAGTATGATCTCGATGCACAAGATGGACATACATCATTGGCCTCAAAGAAGATGACTCTACTACGTGTCGCCAAGTTCGAAATCTAACAAAGAGGTGTTTAGTGACAGCGGATCGTTGCCATAATGAATGTCAACTGCAACAAAGTGGGATTACTCATTCCTCGAGGAAATCAAAGTTAAACACCAAGACGAACAAGAATATGATTTTACCGAAGTTGATTTTCCGAGATTGTCGCTCAATGATATCGAAGACATGTATCTGGCTAAGGTACAAGGTCGAATGCGACACTTCTCTACCCATATCCAGCTCCAGTATATCACAACCTTGTTGATATTCATCATAAGTAAAGTGATCCAGGAACGTGTTAAATACCTTCAATTGGGTGTTGAATCTTACCAGAAGAAAGTCAATCTCACCAAACCATTGCTACACTTTCTCGAAATCAACCAACTCGCCAAGACATCATTGTGAGGAAACCAAATTGGGAGTTGTTTACCAGTGAACTTCACCACAATCTTAATGACGTGCGATGAGCTTCACAAGTTCGTGATCACACTTAAAGAAGGTTCATGATGGGTTAGCGATCGTTGAAGGAGATTCATGAAGGAATTGGGTCAAAGAAGAGGTGGAATTCTAAGGATAGGAGGGATGTGAAGAAGATTATCAAGAGGATCGATGAAAGGTTGTTTCATCGCGGATCGATGAGGAATCTAGAGAGCTTTGTGGTGGGGATAGTTTCTCTCTTACGTTATCAACGACAAGAAAGAACTCCCGGCCTCATTGAAGGATTGATTGGTACCTTGAAATTTCTTTGATTGATTTTTGGATATTATGATCTGTATATTTGACTATGGCTTGTGCACACATAACAGTGTACAACCTGTACTTGTAATGAAAGGACCCTGTGGTACGCATCAGTGCCACAATCCTTATAAAAGAAGCGAAAGCTTCTTACTTTTGAGTAAAACTTATCAAAACTTTCACTTTTCAAAGTTTTGCTAAAAGAACAAGTACTTCCCCTTATGTTTTTAAAACCTCAAAAGTTAATATTACTTGTTGAGGGGAGTACTGCTAAAATCTTTGTTCAAAAATTGTTCTTCTTGGAAATCTTCCCACAAAACTTGAAATAGACATATTCGATATCAAAATTTCATCAAAAATAACATATAAGCCATTTTTGAGGGGGAGAAAAATTGTGTGATACTAATATGTTGAAAATTGTGATTGAATCTTCGTGCTAAGACTTAACCCATGAATTGATGAGATCTTAACTGTCATACATCGAAAAGATTTGTCTTCCAAGACTTATCCGAGTAGATTGTACCTATTCGAGAAGCTCTTGATAGACATGAACTTTGACGAGTTTGACAACCTTTCGCGGTTTGTCCTCACCTTCAAGGTAGTTATTAGAGCTAGTTGTCACCTAAAAGTTGACAATGTAACTCTTTAACTATGCAACATAACCGTCTCAGGGAATTATCTATCTTAATTCGATCAATTCAAAAGTGCGAGCTCTACCCTCACGTGCGATTTCTGTCAAAACACTTGAGCACATGTGGAGGGGGAGTATTTTTGAAAATACAAAACTCTCGAGGTGTTACAAAATGTTTTCACTCATAAACACTTTGAGAGATTTTCGAGAAAATGGTTTTATGGCAACTTAGGATAGTCATGGAGTTATAAGGTGACTAAGGTTAAGAATAACCGTCCTATGATCCGCCAGAACCGGAGGGATCTACCCAAGGACACCACCAATAGTTAGTACTTAGAAGTCCTTAGGAATGATTATAAAAGGAGAGAATGAGAATCGAGAAAGAAGGAGTTGAAGAATTAAAAAGAAAAGTAAAGAAAAGGGTGAAAAGAAATAGCCCTCCAGATTATTCAACTTAGGCCGCACGTTCAATTCATATACTACCGGTTGTCACTAGATGACACCGGTATTGAAGAATAAAGTCGCCATGGACCCGACGATGCACTAAACCTTCTTAGCTACTCAAGTTTTCTCAAAAGCTTGTTTCATTCTCACAGGGAACCCTACGTAAACTATCGGCTTTCTCTTAGAGATTGTCGGTATTGAAGAAGGAGACCCTCTCCCTAGTCTCCGCTAGGAAAACCAAAGCGCACTATTGAGTCTAGAGCCACGAGATTCATTAAAAGATCTCTTAGGAACACTTAACATTTCATCACTTGTCGTTCAACATTAAGGACAAGTGATAAATTATCGAGTCCTTCACAGATCTTAGCAATCTATCGAGAACATTTATGAGAGGTTCACAATTGTGATCCTCAGTGCTTGAATGGAAACTCCTCGTGATCAACATCAAACGCCTCGACAACAGTCGCCGTAACTCCTCGTGGGTTACGCTTAGTGTTGTCTCAAACGGTCTACAGTCGTGGGTTGATGCTTCGGTGTACCTCAACGACTTACCCGAACCGTAGGTGTACTTTCGTACATCGTGTTATCCTACTTGAGGGACTCCAGTCAGAATAACCTTTGCTAGAATTAGAGATGTGTTCTCACACTATGCCGCAACACTGAACTTGTAAGTGCCGAAATCCCGCTAAGGAGATTTTCAAGAATCGAAGTCCTAAAGATGTGGTCATTACTTGAACTTGTTCAATGTAATGCCAATCGTCCTTATGGATTCTGGACGCTGATTCCAACCAAGGTGAATGGAATCAAGACATTCATCAAAGAACAATCGTAGTGGTCAATTCTCAAGAAACAACCACGTTGATCGATTGGTGTTTATCACTAACCATTCTTATGTTATCTTCTTATGGATGCTCCCGGGAGATGATCGTATGCATTCTCCACATGCTCATACCAACAACAACAAAAATTGAAGTTCTCTCGAAAGGCAACACAAAATGTAATGATTTTAGTCAAAGCCAAAGAATCTACAAAGTTTAAAGACTAAAGAGAACTACATCAACTCTGATATCCAACATTAAAGAGCTGAGAGCATGTGGAGAAACGACGAGACACCTTAGCAACGGAAGCGGACTGATGCGATTACAACAACATAACATCACCATATCCACACCGTAATGAACAAAGATAAATGAAGACGCCAAAGCTGAAAATCAAAAAAACAAGATCCTCAAAGTCGAATCAAGACACTTCTTCTCACAAGAAAGAAGAATGTCAAGACGCCAAAGCAACTAATACATCCCCACCAACAACTTTTCAAGATTACCGAAGTCATTAATTACCAACACTTAGGGGGAGATTGTTGGAATCACTCCTAAACTATATTTCAAGTGTTAGTAATCAATATGTAATATGTTGCTTAACTAGGATTTTATGTTTAGTTAATGGCAAGGCTTATGTAGAAAGCCCATAAGCCTTGGCCCAAGTCCAATAAGGAAGGAAGGGACTAGTAGTGTTGCCCTAGTCCCTTCCCCTATAAATACCTTTGTAAACCTTCATTGAAGGTTGGTTGTTCACTTCACTTCATATCCTACGCATAACATTCCTTACTCATTGCGTATATTGTTTGTGTTTTGTTCAACCAATCTATCTCTTCTCTATTTCTTACATATTGATGCTTGTGTTACATTATGGTGACCTATCACACCTAGAGGTGGGGACCGCCAGCCAGTAATTAGGTTTTTCGCTCTGGCCAAGTCATCGATGGACGACGCCACCTTAGAGTTGTGCCGTCAAGCCTTCTCAGCTGGGACGTTGTCTTGTCTCCGATTTAGGCCACCGAGAAGAAAAGTCTCGGTGATTTCTTCAAAGCCCGACGCCAGAAGGTTATACGAACAAAAATTCCACCGAGCCGTTCGGGTGCTTTTTTATCAAGTCTCAGATAGAGGGATGGTGTAGCCCTATGTCGGGGACACCGTTAGTTCAATTTGATCAGCCTTGAGTGGCTTCGATCTTGACTTTGCCATTTTCTTCATGTATTCACCATTTTCATTCAAAAATGCTTCATTCCAAAGATTTTGCTTCCAAGAGACCTAAAAAGTGAAAAGGAACGAATTACAAAGAATCTTATTAAAAGTAGCCGATTAAGGGCTTAAATGACCCTTCAAAAGTGTACCCTTTAAATCCTTATCAAATATCCCTACACTTAGTATTTGCTTGTCCTCAAGCAAATGTGCTTTTGGCCAATCAATTTATAAGTTAGGGGCACAGCATAGGTTTAGAATAATTCATAACAAGTAAAAGCACCACAATAGTCATAACAAGCACTAAAATTATATACTAGCACCTCACGGGGTGTTTGATTCTCTCATCTCTCGGGTTATATGAAATATAATAAATGCAAAGGAAGATAAACACTCATTACCCGACATAAATAGACTACCATAAGCTTGAGACTAGATCAAACCTTCACCGCTTTGTAGTAACACCTATGAACAACTATCTAAGAGGTCTTTGCAAGGGTTGTAACGTTAGGCTTACGGTAGGAAAACAAAGGGTTTTGTTGGATAGGCTTATATTTAGTGGTGGCAAGTCAAAATCTTATGTTACAAGCATGAAAAGAGTGACGCTGCTAAGCCAAGACCTCACTCACTAACTCTAGATAAACCTAAACAAACAAACATAAATTTAAAGACATAAACATAAAGATAGATGTAGAATGGTAGCCCATATGTCTTTTTTTCTTCATATTTTTTTTTGACACTCTCTTTCAATTTTTTTTCCATACATTTTTACTCTACCATCCTCACGATAACATCAAAATATAAGGGATTTATAGGAGCATCCCTACACTTGAGTTTTTATTTCTCTAACACTAATTGACCCGATTTGAAAATATCAAAACAGTTGAAGTATTTAATTACGTAGACAAAGGGAATTTGAATTTACCGCTCTTTCCGTTACTCCATAAAATATTACTTTTACCCATGAGTCCCAATCATCCCAAAACTATGTACAAAAGATATGACTCGACTTAGCAACCATGCAAGTAACTAGATAATTGAACTAATGGTTTAGTAATGATAACAATAATGCACTAAAGATGAGTGCATACAAGGTAGGCTAAGGCGATTTGGGTGTACATTTAGGGGTGGATTGTAAACAATGTTCTTCATTGATATTTTGGAAAATCGAAACATCACGAGAACCGTGAAAAGGATAGGCTCTGAGGGGTTAACTAGGGTATCGTGTAATAAAGATGAGTACATCGCAAAGGTGTGGAGTAATTACTCAACCGATGTGGAAGAAGTAATTATAATATGGGTTTCAAACAAGGGTTATCATAATGCCTCTTATCACTTAGTTATTCCTCACTACACAAGTATAGTCGCATAGCGATCTTGGAATGCATCACAAAACAAGTTCTATAATCTATTATACTACCGGTACACTCTCTAAGCATTATAGGTGAATGCTTTTATTCCTAAAGATCTAGTGGCGAACCTCACATTTTTGGGTATAATGGTAAATGGTTTTTTGTGCTAGTCATATAGCTCCTATCCATGAGACGCTTTATTAAGACTAAAGTTTTTGCTCGCACATGTCATAAAAATTTTAAATTTGGTGCTAAAATTGCCCTAACAAATATTTCTCATAGTTTCTAAGTTCTCGTTTTATTCTCCCTCCCTACACTTAAACCTAACATTGTCCCCAATGTTCGAAAGTATCAAAGTTATGATAAAGGAAGGTAAGTAAAAGAGAAAGAAACTAGTACTCCCCTGATTAGCTCGGTAGGATCCGTGTGAAGTTGCGTTTGAATTCTTTTCCAAGAAGAATGCATAAGTATTAAGCTCCATCCAATGTTGATTTTCTTCGTTTTGCCAAATATAACCTCAAGACACTTATGAAAGCAAACAAAACCTTCAGCAGAAAATCCAAGGTAAAACTATATATGACACAACTAGACAAGGATATAATTCTTGTGGAATAGATGTTTGTAGTTTTTCTCGAAAATTAAGATCCGAGAATTTCCAAAATTTATAAGTAGCACACAAACTAAAAAATTGTATAAGATGTTGTTGACCCAGAGACCGTTAGGATACTCGCCTCACTGAGAGACCGGGTTCAAGTCCCGCAATGAAACCAAAAAAGTTGTTTCGCTGACTGACGTCGTCAAAGCTTTAATCCTCGACACAAAGTTGTCATGACAAAAACTCGGTTCAGTCAAGGCTTTTTCCGAAAAATTACATCTTTAAAACCGGAAAATTCCTCGCAAAACATCTATTATGACTCGATACAATCATTTGACTCTAACAAAAACACATATATATCAATTTCACTAATTGTAATTCTCATGTTCACGTTCTTGAAAAACATATGTAATCTTCCCTACACTTATCTTTTTGTAAAATACCTTTATATGTAATTGAGACGAGCTTAAAGATAAAATAAAGCATTTTTCACAAAATCAAACATGAGAATAAACAACAATGAAAAAGATATATGACACACAAACAAGCAAACAATTAAGCATGGGTTGCCTCCCACTAAGTGCTTTTTCTTATTTACGAGTCTTGTAGCTAGACTCTCAAGTCGCTCCTACGTGACTTTCTTACCGTCATTGTTTTACTTAATAAGCATTCATCATAGGATTGTACACGTTGTATGCTTACCATGAACTCCCTCCCATCTTTGTCTAATATGATAATGGTTTCACTTTTTAGATTAGTCTCTTTCAATTATAGGGTCCAAACAATTTTGGCCTATTCCTTCCTATTAATGCTTTTAATTTTGATCTATACAAAAGCACATTTTCTCCTTTCAAAAATTCTTTAGGGTTCTTGAGGAGTGTCCGTGGTGTAGTTGTGCCCTTTTATCACGTTTCCACAATTTCAATCCATCCCTGACTCACAAAATCTCTAACTTTTTCCCATTCAACATTTTTTCTTCTACAACATTATTGGAGACCATAATCCTGTTCTTTATCTTCTCCATAATCTTCAAAGGATATCTCTAACAATAGGTATCCTAACTTGTCCTTTGCCACTTTTGAGTATCATGACACCCTCACCGCATTTGATGGTTGCCTGGCAAAGGGCCGAAAGGTGTTCCAAGGATTAATGGCATGTGTTTATCTTCCTCAATGTCTACGATTGTGAAGTATAGGATAGACAATATTTGCAACCTCAATTAAGACATCCTCCCTATTCCTATGGGATAAACATATGAATGATTTGCTAAGGAAAGTCTAAGATTGGTCTTGGTTGGTTCCTCCTTAGTCAACTTATTATAGACCGATAGCGCATTATGTTTACATCGATCCCCGACGCTAAGGCATTTATATTCTCTAAGTAACCAATGCTACATGGTATTATGAAGTTCCTAGAAATCTCTTATTTCTTATTTAATGGTTTTCTCGTAATCAACTCGTATTATGTCCCATAGGCATGGTGTCATATTCTTCTTCTTTTATTTCACCTAAGAGGGCTTTCCTAAGAACATCATTGTACCTAAAGTTGTTCACTTGGTTAACAATTGTTTCTATATTGATCTCATTCTTAAGGTAGTGTTCAATGATTTGGTTGATCAGCCCGAAAGCCTCATCCTTGTCCTTACTATTCTTGCTGTACCTCGCCTTCTTTCTCAACTACTCCATCCTCATCGAAATAATGGAAATGGCGAACAAACAAAGTAGGGTAGCAAGGTCATCGTTACTAACACCTTTCTGAACCTTCGTCTTAGTGTGTCCGTCACCAAGTTCATCATTCTGCCATTTTGCTCGCATTTCTTCCCTTTGCCTATAAACCTCTTCTTCAAATTTGGCCAATCTTTCCGAATGTGCTGCCATGTGTTCTCTAATTTGTTCTTTGAAGCTTAATGAGAGTGGAATTGGAGAGGTAGAGCGAAGCATCGCTACATAATGGGATTTTGTTCAACGCTAGGTGATTCGCAGAGAGGTGTTGGGTGGTTGGCGGAGTTAGTGAAATTAACCGCTGTTCGATGGATTGTCCAAGTTCTTCCTTTGCCTCTCAACTAGATAGTCGATCCTTTTCTCAAGAGCACTAACTTGCTCTTCGGTAATGTTGGAAGGCTCATGAGGTATTGATAGGGCATTTACCATTCTTTTGGGGGTTTTATGAGATTCACTCTAATCTTCGTAGCTTGACCAAGAAGCTCTTATATTATATCCCATGATTCTTCCGCTGAGATTGTTGAGCCTTCCACCTAAAATTTCTGGTCAATGGATCGCTTGTAGAAGTCGGCATGATCATAAAATATTTGGACTTGAAGCCAAAGATCAATGTCATGATGAGGGACTTTGGAGTGTTCTTGAATCGAGTCCACGCCAGAGAGTTTTCGCTTGACGTTGTTGGAATATCAAGATGTCATTCCTAAGTTTGTAGTTCTCCTGGAAAATTGGACGAGGAAACGAAAGTGGTGAGATCATCCCAACTTGAGATGGATCCCGGGAAGTCGCCAAGACAATTAATAGCTTGGTCCCAGAGAGATGGAAGAAACGCTGCGGGTCTCCCGCGGTGGTAGCATCAAGGTCGATGGAATCAACAATTTTAAGGAAGTCCTTGATAGATCTTCTAACGGTCCATGGAATGCACATCCGTTTTGCACCAACCGGATGGTGTTGAATCGCAGGGCCGTAGTTTGAGCTTGATCGGGGAGCTTAATGGTGTTCCTATAGCCTTGGTGGCTTGGCCTAGAGTATTCACCAAGAGTACGGCCTCTTGGAGGGTCAATTGGTGGTGGGTCGATGGGAAGCGGTTGATTTGTGGGGTTATCACCTTCCATGATGAAAAGATGGGATACGAACAAATTCACGAAGAAGGGATAGAGTACGGAAGCTAAAAAATGAGAAAAAATCTTACTTGATAGGAATCAAGCAAGGAAACCTAAACGAGATAGAAATCTAACAAGCTATTATATTCCCTGCAATGGCCAAAACTTGATGCCGCGACAAAGCTGCTCGGTAAAATGAACTTCCTTTTCTCGAGCAAGTTTTTCAACCACCTAGGAAGTGAACCTAATCATTGTAGTGTAGTATTGGGTAAGCCTCGGGGATTGATATCATTCTCTAGGAGAATATGAATGCTAGCAAGAAATGTATTACGCTAAGGTGGGGGTTGAGAATGATTTTTTTATCTTTTATAGGTTTTTAGAAAGCTAAGGTAAATATCTCGAAATTGGTTTGGGGATGGTATTTATATCGATTACTTCTACTATCTAATTATCTAATTACTACTGGTAGCTATGTCTATTTGATGTGTGCTCGTATGATGATTAAAAATGTGCTTACCTAGATACTATTACTCCCTAGTTATCTTTTATTGTTTGTTGAATTGTCACACCTATCTTAACGCGCTGTATTCCTAAGGTCTAGGGAATGCGTGTTCTAACTCTTTGAGGTTACCTGGTTTAGCCTACTTAAACTACCTTAAACTATTTCATTCATAAGCCTCACTTTCACAAAGAATATTCAAGCATTAAACAAAACGAATGAAGCCTAGTTGCACTCCTAAGCCCATTACAATTAAGATAAGAGACAACCTAACAATAATTAATAACTAGGTTTCATAGATCTAAGCAAACACACAAGAAATTTAGCTAGACGTGTTAAACAAGCAAGCATACACACAATCAATTGAAGACATAATGATACTTTGATAAAACACTTATCTTGATGTGTAAAATAGGGTTTGGGACTAAGATACCTGCCCAACTCGGACTACAAACGTTAGGTTTTTCTCCAAAAGTCTACCTCCCCAAACGCAGAAAAATCAATTCTATATAGATTTACAAATGCGACGTCACCTTATAGGTGGACGCCGCCACCGCCATCATTAGGGTTTTCGCCTTGGCCAAGTCATCGATGGGACGGCGCACCTTAGAGTTGTGATGTCGCCGCCATTTGGGACGTCGCCTTGTTCCGATCCGGGCCGATGAGATGAAAAAGTCTGAGTGACGCCCTTCTTTCAAAGCCCGACGCACGTTATGTTTTAACAACAAAAATTCCACTAAGCCTTCTCGTACATGTTTTTATCAAGTATGTATAGAGGACGGATTCGCTTCTATGGTTAGTCACGTTCAATTTGAGCAGCCTTGGTGGCTTCGATCTTGACTTTACCATTTTCTTCATGTTATCGCTCCTTTTCGTCTAAAAATGCTTCATTCCAAAGATTTGCTTCCAAGAGACCTAAAAAGTGAAAAGGAACGAAATTAGTAACGGATAAAAAGTGGTCGACAGGGCTTAAATGACTTAAAAGTGTATGCTTTAAATCCTTATCAATTTCATGCATGATGTCATGCAATGGGTCATGGGTTATAGATTTAGCTCCATGGGTATGGGTCATGGATATTACCCAGCCTATTACATATTTTATTACAACATATTATTATTACAACATTTATGTGAATGACCAAATATATATACTTTGCAAAATAACATGTATTCTTATAATTTTACTTATGATAACTTTATATTTGTTATCAACAAAATATAATGAGATCGCTAAATATAAACAAACATTTTACGGTTTATTTGTTAACAATCTCCCCTTTTTTGTTGACGACAAAACATAACATTATGGTGAGTAAAACTTAAGATTAGATGTAGGTTTTGAAAGTGTATGTGAGTTTTAATCTCTTCTCCCCTTTTTGTCTAAAACAAAAGTGAAGTCTAGGTAAAGAAATGAATGGTGGAAAAAACGATCCACAAAGCACTAACTTCTCCTGACGTAGCCCCCTGAATCAGTATGTCAGTGAGAAAGAAAAAAATACCTACAAAAAATCAAGTAGTGATAACATATAATAGAATCATGTAGAAGACGAGACAAAGAGAGAGAAGGCAAAGGTACGTGAATAAATCCTTTAATAAAACAACAAATGTAGCGTATATATGCCACATACAATTGTAAAAATAAGAACAAGGGTTTTTCTTTATAAAGACCTAAAAGAAAAAAATATAGAAAGAAAAATTATTCTTATCATTCCTTCCATGCTTGCATAGGGTCTAATGGTGGAAGTTTTTGTGAGTGATAATGTTGATGCGATCAAGAATATGGTTGAGAATGAACCGAATTTTCGTCCTTTATTTCTAGTGTGAGATCCCTAGTGGATTGGCAATGTTCGCAAAAGAGATGATGAGGAAGATGTGGGTGGATGTCATCCGACCAAGTTTGATTATTGGAGTGTAGATTACGTGGTGGAAATGTTGGTAAATATGGCTCGAAGTCCATGATATTGGTGATTGATGGTGGTAAGGAACCTAGGTGTTTTTTAAGGTGATGGGTTGTAGAGGTGGTGAATTTGCATGCTCATTGAAGAGAGTATTAGGAGATGTAGGAGGTGTTAAAAAGACTAGCTATTTTGGGTTTATATTTGAGGCTAGAGGTGGTGTAGATTTTCATGGTTGATATGGAGCGGTGGTGGACTAGCAAAGGTAGAGGTTTTTGGAGTCCTAAAGAGTTCAATGAAGTGATTTGAGAGTCCATTTGAGACCTCGTTGGGGAATGGTGGTGAGTTTTGAGGAGATGGTGGAAGTGATACAATGTAGTCATTTGGTGGTAAAAGAGTAGTTGGTGAGGAGCTATTTGACAAAGGTTTCACCAAGCAACAAGGTCGGACACTAATCCGAGTGGTTTTTCTAGCTTTGAGTGGTGGTGGTATTACGGAAGGTGGTAGGATAAAGTTTTGGATTTCTTGAAAAGGGTTGTTTTCACTAGAGAGTTCATCATTGTTTAGAGATCTTTGGAAGTCATGATGAGGTTTATTTGTGAGGTTGAAAGTGATGGATATGCAAGCATTTTGGAACCTTATTTATAGGACAAGTAATGCATTGCAATGAATGTCAAAACCATAAAAATGGACTATAATCTAATGATTAGATATGAATTTAAAGCAAGTGATCACAAGAGCACAAGCATTAAAGAAAATATTAAAAATAAATAAATAAAAAAAGATGTTGAAAATTTGAAATTTCGAGCCAAAATAGTAAAAGGAGGTGATAAAAGAGCTACCGTATGCCGGCACACGATCCAACCAATTAGGATCCGCCCGCTAAAAGCGGATCCGAGGAATGGTGTTTTAGGCGAAAGGAAAATTGTTTTTGAGACAATAGTTCCTTTTGTGTGCCTATATGTAAACCATGTGGAGTTGTGGTTATCTCGACTCTTTAAAGAAAAATAAAATAAACATAGAAGTGAAAAAATACGATGTACATGTATATGTGAGATAACCCAAAGATTCCTTAATTCATTTTGCTTCGCTTGAATGTACCCAAAAATACATATTAGTTATGTATTCCCTTTAGCATTCAAAAGACATATGAGATGCAATGAAAAGGTTTTTACTTTGTATTAACGATGAGTAAAAAAATGTTTTTCCTAGGCGTGAGAGTTATTTTAAGACAAAATGATACGAGAAGAAATATTTGAGAAAATATTTTGAAGAGTTTCTTGAAGAGAAAATAGTTTTAATAATTAAAATAAATCCCCATATTGTTTGTGAATCGTAGAAATAGAAGTCCTAGACTCAAGAGGAAGTAAAGCAAAAGTTTACGTACCTTGTAGAGAAAAAATATTTCAAGACGATTGTTCCATAAGACCAAGACCTAGACGAAGTAAGTTGAATTGCTCACGCCCAACGTTTTGGTGAGGATGTCGGCTATGTTGACTTTAGATGACACTTTCTCAATAGAAATGTTCCCTTTTTGAACATTATCTCTTAAGAAGTGATGACGGATCTCTATATGTTTGGCACGAGAATGCAACACCGCATTTTTATAAGATCTATAGCGCCTTTGTTGTCGCATTGAATGACAATGTCACTTAGATGGATGTCGTAGTCAACTAACGCTTGTTTCATCCATAGTGCTTATTGGCATGCTTTTCCAAATGAGACATATTTGGATTTGGTGTGGAGATAGCTAATGCCGCCTTTTTGAAAACCAAGATGTTAAGCAAGACCCCATAAAGTGCAAACACCACTTGTACTTTTACGGTCAACGTAATTACCTACATGGTCAGAATCTACATATACAATAGTTTCTACTCCCCGCCCCTTAGGATACCATAATCCTAATTGAGTTGTACCCTTATATATAAATATTCTTTTGACGCTTCTAAGTGTGAAGTTTTAGGTCTTCTTGAAACCTAGCACAAAGACGCATACTAAACATGATATCCGACCGACTAGCCGTGAGGTGAGAAGACTACCAATCATGCCATGGTATTTGGTGTTATCAACGGATTCACCGTCTTCATCTTTAGTGAGTTTGGTGTCGGAGGACATTGGTGTTCTTATTAGTTTTGACTCATCTATTCCGAATTTCTTTAACATTTCTTTTATGTATTTGGATTGATTGAAGAAGATACTATCTTCTAATTGTTTGATTTGTAGACCAAGAAAAAAACTTAATTCTCCCATCATACTCATTTCAAACTCATCCTTCATGATTCTTGAGAAATCATCACACATGTCTTTACAAGTTGATCCGAATATAATATTGCCCACGTGTATTTGAACAATAATTATCTATGACTCCTTTTTCTTTGTAAAAAGTGTGTTGTCAACTAACCCAATGGTATAGTTGTTTTTAATTAAAAATGCTTTGAGTCTATCATACCAAGCCTTTGGGGCTTGTTTAAGACCATAGAGAGCTTTCTTTAGTTTGTACACATGATTAGGTTTTTCAAAATCGACAAAACCCGGAGGTTGAGATACATAAACTTCTTCATTTATAAAGCCATTTAGAAAAGCACTTTTGACATCCATTTGAAAGAGTTTAAGATCATGAGAACAAGAATACGCAAGAAGGATTCTTATAGACTCTAATCTAGCTATGAGAGCATAGGTGTCATCAAAGTCTATGCCTTCTTGTTGGTTATATCCTTGAGAAACAAGTCTAGCTTTATTTCTAGACACGACATCGTTTACATCTAACTTGTTTTTATATACCCATTTTGTTCCAATTATTGTTTGGTTTTTAGGTGGAGGGATAAGTGTCCAAACGTTGTAAGAAACAAATTTATTTAATTCCTCTTGCATAGCCATAACCCAACTTTCATCTTTTATAGCTTCTTGAGTGTTTTTAGGATCTATAGTTGACACGAAACAAAAGAAACTACTTTGGTTTTGGAATTATATTTTCCTATGACCTTTTCTACGGGATGATCTTTATGTTGGGAATTATATTTGAGTTGATAAGACAAACCGTGTGAAAGATGAAGGTGTAAAGATGACAAATGATGAAGATTGAAACACAAGGGACCTACTTGTTAAATAAAAAAATATTGTTTAGTCCCTAGTAGTCATTTGTAACCCTAGACTCTCTAGTTTATAAAGAAAGGCAGAGAGTTAGTTTTAGTGTGGCAAGATGTGAACACCAAAGTGTATGTGTATGTACAGTGTTGGGACACCTAGGTATTGGTTAGTGTTTTAAAGAATAATATTATAGTATTATTGTGTTTAGTGGAGTATAGATGATGGCGAGGGACCTTTAATAATAACAATGATGTTTTACTTATTATGTTGTGCATATTATTATCATTGTTATTTTTATTCCCTATTCCTCAGAAACGATCTTACCAATTGGTATCAGAGTGGGGAGCTCTTGATATAGGGATCCACAAGGTTTTTCTAAGAAAAGGAATAAAATTCAAATTTGGTGCATATGTTCGTATTTTTCTACAGCACTGTTTTCAAAACGCGATAACGTTTTCGTTAACTGTTGGATCGGGACAAAATTTTCGGTGGAAGTTCTCTATATATCAACCTAACTTTTCACCAAAGGGGTCGTCAATTGGAGCTTTCAAGCAAAAGTTACAGGTGCTTAAAGTCTGCTGCAGAGGGAGGTATAATTTCTAATTTTTAGGGTTTTTCATGATATTCAACTTCATGAATTCGTGTTTACTTGTTTTAATGCATCATGGAAGTTGGTTAATTCATCGTTTTATGCAAGAAAAAAGCTTTTGAGCATATTTGTCTTTAGGGTTTTTCTAAAAATCGCAAAATAGGGTTTTATTTGGTTTTTTGATTATTACTTATGGTTTGCGTATTGTGTATTTTGATTATTGGATTTTTATGATAAGTAAGGGTACTAGTATTGGTTGACATACTCTTAAGAGAGAATAAGATTACTGGTATTGAATTTGTGTTGGAATGTCAACTAAGGTTACTTCAAGGGTGAGTAGGACGTGCATATTGATAAAGATATTGTTACACGAGGAGTAAACCTACTTATGGACTTAATGAGGTTACTGGTACAAAGACTGAGGTTATTGTTATACTTTTGAAAGCAAACCCTAGCTCACATGTTAATACTGATGGTATCACATTGTTACTACCGATCAAGAAGGTTTACTGCTGCTAGCTACTCGTTACAAAGGCCTTCATAAATTTTAATGCTACTCATTATTTTGATCAGTAAGTGCTGTTTCACAACATTAGTACAACTGCTACATAGAGGTTAGTACTGTCAGTTTGTATGTTAGTACTGCAAGTGGGGACCATTTGATGAGTTAATATTGCTGCCTGGTTCCATGTTAATACTGTCAGTTATACGGTTTGTACTGACAACATATATATCGTTAATACTAGTGGACTCATATTAAGTTTGCTACGTTTCCCTACTGCCAGTTGGAAGTTAATTTTGTTGGTTCATAGATTGTATTGTTGGTCCTTCAAAAATGAGTTGGTACTACTTATTGATAGCACATTAGTATGCTTCTTGACCTTTAATGTTTAAGTATAAATGGAGTTTTTTGTTGGCCAAGGGAGACGAAATGAAAAGGCACGATAGGTTTTGAAGTTCCTTGTGAAGGCTGGTTGATGACATTATGGTGCATGGTAATGCATTATTCATCATAGGTAGTTAAGTTTTAATTGGTTCATTCTCATTCATGGGTTGGTGGTGATTGAACTTATATTAATATGTATTCAAGTTAGTTGACTAAATGGTTTATTGGTTGAGACAGCAAAGGGTGAACAGATTGTGCATGCGTATGAGTTAAGAATACATATTACCTGATGGGACTACTGATTAATGCAACTATGATTCATTATTATATGTGTCGGATATTGAATATGCGAATACAAGTAATTCGACGTTGGTATTTTCTTTGTGATTCATATTTGCTACAGATTATAACAAGTTTTTTATTGGATGTAACTGGATTTTCAAGCAAATATGATTTGAGGGGAAGTCGTACATGGATTTGATTCTCAGCTTGGTATGGAGTTTATTTGATTACACACACATGAGATTGATTTAGTTCTCGAAGTTGGTTGTTATACACACATGAAAGTTTGGTTGATTTCAAGGTTCAAGATTTCAGATATTGTTATTCTTATTTGGACTTTGACGATGATTGGAAAGATTGGTAAACCTTTGAACTATTCTTCATGTTACTACTACTTGGTCTCAAATGCGATTATAGTCATCTTTATTAGTATTTTGGGAGGTACTATGTTCTTCATGGCTGGCACTACAACGCATTTGTTCTCATGGTAGTTAGTAATTCGACAAGTTCCTATGGTTATTTACATGCATCATTCGAGGGGAAGGTTTGGACTATTGCTTATTTGGTATTTGTACATTGGTTCAGATTTCTTATGCCTTAATTTCATTTATTGTAAGCGTTTTGGTGATCCTCATGGAGGGTATATTGAGGCATTAGAAGGATGGATTAGTCGTATGATATTGGTTCATGGTAGTTGAAATCAAAGTTGCTTATATTCACGATTCTCTTAGTGGATTATGACAAAAAGGGGAAGAAGTACTTGGAAGCTGCAACTTGAAGATCCTTGGTGATATTGCATGTTTAAGGGGAAGTTCGTTTATCTTTCATGACTTATTAACTTTAGAGGAAGTTCGTGCTTGTTTGGTTTTGTCATTATCAACTAGGGGAAGATTGTTGGGAATTATATTTAAGTTGATAAGACAAAATGTGTGAAAGATGAAGGAATAAAGATGACAAATGATGAAGATTGAAACACAAGGGACCTACTTGTTAAAGAAGAAACTATTATTTAGTCCCTAGTAGTTATTTGTAACCCTAAACTCTCTAGTTTATAAAGATGGGGAATTGGTTTTAGTGTGTCAAGATGTGAACACCAAAGTGTATGTGTGTGTGCGTTGGGGGGCCTAGGTATTGGTTAGTGATTTATAGAATAGTATTATAGTATTATAGTGTTTAGTGGAGTAGAGATGATGGCGAAGAACCTTTAATAATAACAATGATGTTTTACTTATTCTGCTGTGCATCTTATTATCATTGTTATTGTTATTCCCTATTGCTCCTAAGCGATCTTAACACTTTAGACTCTTTAGCATTGATAATTTCATTGTTTAATGGTCCATATTCCTTGTTTACATTTTATTTTATTTCTAAGACTTCAATTTTGATTAACTCGTCATCGACAAGGGGTAAGGAGGTTTTAGGTGGACTCTCATCAAATTTGACATTTAAAGATTCTTCAACTTTCATGGTTTCTTTATTTAGTATTACGTGTGCTTTACTATTAGGAGAATATCCTAAGAAGATACCTTCAGTTGATTTTGGATCGAATTTAGTTAAGTAGTCTTTTGTGCTAAGTATAAAATATTTACTACCAAATACTCAAAAGTGTTCTAACGAAGGCTTTTTGCCTCGTAACAACTCGTATGGAGTTTTTCCTAAGAATGGTCTAATTAAGACTCGATTTAGTATATAAGTTGATGTGTCGACGGCATTGTACCAAAAAATTGAGGAATAGATTGCTCATTAATCATGGTGCGACTCATTTCTTGTAGGGTTCGATTTTTCCTTTCACCTACCCAATTTGATTGTGGAGTGTGAGGAGCCGAGAAATTGTGGGTAATACAATTAGCATCACAAAAGGCTCCGAATTATACTTCATTATCAAATTCCCGACCATGATCCGTTCGGATCGACACAATAGGACTTCCTAGTTTTCTTTGGATTTTTCTACTTAGGATTTCGAAATGGTCAAACGTTTCAGTTTTATTATTTAAAAATTTAGTCCATGTGTACCTAGAGTAATCTTCCACTATAACCAAGGTATAGAAGTTACCTCCGTAACTTTGGATAGCGGACGGACCAAATAAATCCATATGTAGTAATTCTAGACATTTTGTTGTAGAAACCATATTTTTAGCTTTATGACTAGCATGGACTTGTTTTCTGATATTACAAGCATCACATAAATGATGTTCGTATTTTAGTTTAGGTAGGTTTCTTACAAGTTCTTTGGATGATAGCGATTGAAGAAGTCGCATATTGGCGTGACCTAATCTTGATGTCATAAGGTCGAAGTATCATCCATAGAGGTAAGACAAAGTTTGTCTTTTGGTTCGTTTTTGATTTTAATAACGTAGACTCCATGTTTTCTAATACATCTTCCTATAGTAACACCATTTTCAAGATTTTACTACCGGTTTCGCTAAAGAGTACGTAGCACTTTTTATCACATATTTGACCTATACTTAGTAGATTAAAGTTTAGGATTTCTACGTGACATACGTCATTAATGGTCAAAGATTTGTGAGAGATTGTACTTTTTTTGATGATTTTGCTTTTACTATTGCCGAACACCACATTTCCTCTGTTAAAGGATTCGTATGTGGAGTACAACGCTTTATTACCGGTCATATGCCTTGTGCACCCGCTATCCTTGTTCCATTCGTCCGGATCCAAGTCAACCTTTAGGCACACCTAAGAAAACAAACAACTCAAAAGTTTGGTCCCTATTTGTTCATGGGTCCATTGGTGTTATACATTTCATTCATATGAGGCATATATAAAAATAGTGTAAAAGCATTCCAAGGTTCATAGTTTTGAATTGGAAAGCCATTTTGTGATTTAGGATTCTAGCCTATTTGATGGTGGTTACTTTTAGGATAAACATTGTTTGGCCTTCTTATAGTTGTGTTAGGTTTAGAGAACAATGGGTTTTGTTTTTATTAAACCTTGACCTTGTTTTAAGGAGGGTGGTTGTTTGAAATTCCTAACAGTAACATGGGTTGGCTTCTTTTTGTTAAAGACAACAAATTCGGTTCTAGAATAGATGGTTCCGTTATTTTTACTTTTTACTGCTGCAGGTGCCCGGATCTGGCACTACAGTGGCTGTTTTTTCATTTGCTTTAACAAATTGTGTTTCCTTAACTTCGCTAGTTGACGCAATATGTTCCTGAATACCTAGACCCTTTTGATTATTACCCGTTTTAACACTATCAAGGATTTTATCAAGGTACTTAGTCTAGCAATTTTAGAATCAAGGTGATCAACTAAAGTTTGAAGTTCTACACAAAGCTTGCATTCACCACTTACTTCCTTTCCCTTTTCTAGTCTCTTTAATTTATCTTTTAGTTCAAAAACTTCTTTTTCTAAAAGTTCATTTTTAGTTTTCAAAAGTTTGTTTTTGTTTATTACCTTGAGACTATATTTGCAAAGCTTTTTATACTCTAGATGTAAGGGTTCATCATCTACAGATGAGCTACTATAATATAGAGAGTCGGAACATACCTCGTTGGAGTCCTTGGCCATAAGACAAATTTCTTCCTTCTCTTCCTCACTCATTCCCCATGATTCGCTCACGAACGCCTTTTGTTCGTCGCGTTTAGGACATTCATTAATGAGGTGATTTGGATCCACGCATTTAAAACCTTTGCGTTCATCCTTCACTATCTTGTCGTCTTTGCTTTTCCACAAACCTTTCTTGTCGTCATAGGGTGGCTTGACATATCTTCCTTTTCTCCGAAAGAATTTCTTGAAGTCTCTTACCGCCATTGCATACTCCTCGTCTTCACTTTCTGAGGATGAGGTTTCTTCATCACTTGAGACATTCTTGGCTTTTAAAGTGAGAGATTTATGTTTCTCTTTCTTTTCTTCGAGACCTCGAGTCTTTGCGAATCTGAGCTCATAGACGTTTAGGATGCCTATGAGTTCATCGAGAGTGAGGATTGACAAATCTTTGGATTCCTCAATGGCCGTCACCTTCGGTCTCCACTTTGATGGAAGCGCCCTTAGAAATCTCCTGACATGATTACGACTAGAAAAAGACTCATCAAGTGCTTGTAGTGAAGTAATAATAGTATTAAAACTAGCAAATGCATTATCAATACTATCATCATCCAATATTGAAAATTGTTCATATTATTAAACAAATAAATCAATTTTGTTATTTTTTACTTGTTGATTTAATTGGTGTGTTACAACCAAAGAGTTCCAAATTTCTTTAGCGGTTTTATGTATAGATATTCTTTCAAATTCCTTTTTGGGTAAGGCATTATATAAAACTATTTTTGCCTCACTATTTTTGGAAAGCTTTTTCTTTTGGTCGTCAGTGAGCCGATCATGAGAAATATTTTCTTTTTTGCCGGTTTTATCATCTTTTATGGTTGCTTGAAAATCGCCTTCAACAATAATATACCAAAGATCAATATCTTTAGATTTCACATAAGTTTCAAATCTATTTTTCCAATAAATAAAACTATTAGTTTCAAGTAGTGGAGGTCGTTGCATTTGATTTCCCTTCTCTATAGTTTTCAAAACTCATTTTGATCAAAAAGTTTTTAAAATACAATTTACTTTAAAACTTTTGAAAACCTTGCTCTTGATGCCAATTGTGGAAAACTAGAAAGGGGGTAAATAGTTTTACCGGTTTTAATTTAAGTTTCAAAGATCTAGATTAAATCTTATGTGAATTTATATGGATGGCTAAATAGTATGAAGCAATAAATAAAGTAAGTAAAGAATGCAAGTAAAGTAAAGGATAGAAAGTAGCAAAACAAGTAATTTATAGTGGTTCGGAAACAAGGACACCTTCTTTGCCCTATTCCACTCCCCGAGTACCCAACTCGAGAGTTCAAAGCACTATGTCAACAAGCTCCTTCAAATTGGTGTAGAAGCCTCACAACGTCGCTTACACTTTTACCGCTACAAAGCTAAATACGAGTTCTTCCACGACGTAGAACTACACCTTTAGACAACTATTACACAACAACTATGTGAAATATGAAATACAAGATATGCTACTGAAATCTTGTGGATGAACAAATCAATCAAGGACTCTTTGCTTGGATGACTTGTAGAGTAGCGTGAACTCGCCTTCGTGAAGGACCTAAAAGAGAATCACAACAAAAGAGAGAAGAACTACTAGAATGATCAAGTGATTAGAGGTTAGGAGAGTGAGATAATATATGAGAGAGTTGTAAGAAGAAGAGCGAGAAACAATGAAGAAATGGCTCACTATTTATAGGCAAAAAAAGCCTTCTATTTCACGCTTTTGGCGGATCCCTCACCCAAGGGATCTGGCCAGTGCAATTCCAGGGATCCGGCTGTCTGGGTCAGTTTAGTCCGGATTTGGGTTGCAAACCGTGTTATGGGTTATGGGTTATAAGTTATAAGCCATGGGTCACGAACTTTGGGTCATGGGTACCCAACAAGATACAATGTATCTAGACAATGGGTCATGGGTCTTGGGTCTTGGGTCATGGGTCATGGATAATACCCAACATGATTTCATGCATGATGTCATGTAATGGGTCATGGGTTATTGATTTAGCTCCATGGGTATGGGTCATGGGTCATGGATATTACCCAACCTATTACATATTTTATTACAAAATATTATTATTACAATATTTATGTAAATGACCAAATGTATATACGTTGCAAAATAACATGTATTCTTATAATTTTACTTATGATAACTTTATATTTGTTATCAACAAAACTTAACGAGATCGCTAAATATAAACAAACATTTTTACGGTTTATTTGTATTAACATGGTGGTTGACTAATTAAATAGAGGGGCTGGAAAAACGTGTACAATTGATTAAAAATTAAAAAAAAAAAAAAGACAAAAATTCCCTCATGTGGGGGCACATGGGGTAACTTAACAAAACTAGATAGCAGGGTGTTAGTAATAGGGATGCATGGTGTTATGAAACTTCACTATAAGGATTCAACATGCAAAAAATGAAATTCGAGGGACTTGCGATGTGATTTTGGCCAAAATACAAGGACGAAGATTTACTCGTTGTTAAATAAGAATCAAATTAATGTCTTTAAGCTGTAAGTCCTTAACAGGATCTACTCAGAGTTGAGCAACAGAAGTGAGAGCACGGGAAATTAATTTTTGATCATTTAACTAAAGAGTAGGAATCATGACAAGAATTGGGGATCCGGAAGTGACCTATGGGGTAGGAGAATTCCTAGTATTGCAAGATTCAGTGGGAGGATCAACATTTGGTACAAAAATACATTTCCTTAAGCCAATATATTTTGGCACATGGAATGTGTAAATTTTGAGTTGTTATTGACAAATAGAAAAGCCAAGTGACATATAAGATTTAAAAGTATGGGATTTCAGATTAGCAAATGTGCTACTACATTGCGATTTGGAGGGCGTATACTGATAGAATTAAAGCACCTTCTTAGTTCTGGATCGTTTATGACTCGAGGTTGTTTAGACCTCATATTATCTAGGACACATAATAATGAAAGCGAAATATTCAACATTGAATTAACATTATTATGAACAAGGTTTTTCGCAACTAAGACTTCAATTTTATTAAAAATAAAACGTGTTATCTAGACTATAACAAGGATCAATGAATTGATCTTGAGGCTAAATAACAAACTCTAGTCTAGGCGTTTAAACTCTACACCCTAGACACACAAACACATACACACACCTTTAGTAATTGACTACATTGTGGAAGACCTACTTAAAAACCTGTACCCTATGTCTCTTTATAGAATAGAGATTTAGGGTTTACAAAAGACTACAAAGGACTAATAAGTAAAATCTTATTTATCAAATAAGTCTCTTGTGTTTCATTCTTCATTATTTGAAGAATTCTTCCTTTGTCACTTTAAGTCCTTCTTGTTTTGTATCATCAAATCAATAAACCCAGCAATCTTCCCTTATTTGATCATGACAAAACAAACACGTTCTTGTACGAATTTCCCTAGACAAAGTAGAGAAATTGAGATAATAAAATCTCACAATGAATGAAACAATCTTATCATCCCCTTAATCCATGCCATCCCACCACACATAAATAAGCTACAAATCATATCTATGTAGTCTTCTTCCCCTTTTTGTAATCATCAAATAGGGGACATGTAAAGATATGCAACTTTGATAGTCACTCCCCCTCAAGTGGTGCTTGTAGATGGTTAAACATTTAATCAATAAGCTTCCCCTGAAACCAATATGTTTACCATCTCTTGGATCTTCAATTCTGTAGGCTCTATGTAATGATCACTGATGAAGAAAACCAAGTATAACGAACTTGATGTAGAAGTAGAATAACCCAAACTTGTGTCTTATGTCTTGTACTATCCACGTGACTCTGAACTTATATGAAACTAGAAATATAAGTAGATCGCAACCTCTTGACAAAATCCTCATCTTCTATGAGACACTGAGCACTACAATGTAACTCCTTTAAGTGAGAGTTAACTAGGTCTTCTTTTATCCACCCCTTGACCTATGAAAACTAGATTTTGCAACTCTTTGTCAACATCCTTTAAGCACGAACAAGTTATCTATAAAGTGTAACACCCACTTTAAGATATGATAAAAACACACACCTGTGAAACTCAACTAAAACATCAAATAAGTAATAATCAATCATCTTCGTAATCACTTTTTCAAGAAAAACCAAATACGAGCCATTGAAATGTTTAAGAACATATAAAACCAAAAACGAAAACCTCATGTGTGTAGCAACACTTTTTTTGTCTCAAAACTGTCACAAATTTGTCACTATGTTGCATTCTCCTTCCTCCCAAATATGTTAGTGACACTTTTTCTGTTGTTGAACTATTGCAAATTAGATACCTCCTTCCTCCCATGGCCTTTTGTGACACAATAATTGTCATTGATCTGTTGCTATACTGTTACTTATTCGAGCAATACTAACTTGGTGTCATCGTGGTAGTATTAAGTATGAACACGAGCAATGATTAAAGTATCAGTCAACGAGTAGCAACAAATGGAGCAGCAGTAGTAAGTCTCTACCATAAACTAGAACAGTAAAAAAAATGAAACAACTTTAGAGGCTTGAACGAACAAGAGTAATGTAGGAGCAGCAACATGTTCACAAACAGCATCATTAACAATACATCAAGAAGTAGATACGTTCAAAGGCCAGAAACGAACCACTAACAGTAGAATCATAGAGGTAGCAGTAGATACTAGCAGCAGTTCCACAATACATTTTAACGAGCAGCACTTAAATGGAACTAGTAGCATATCGTTGTAAAGTAGCAGCAGTTTCAACTAAACTTAGCAATAGTTAGTGGCCTCGATGAACTAGCAGTACTTGTACATAACTAGCAGCAGTATAAACTTGCCACAGAAAATACATAGCAGTAGGTTAGCTGTAGTTACATATTGTGAGCAGCACTAAACAAGTAGGAACGAATAGCATAGCAGAAGTATCCTCGAGCAGCAGTTACATCACAAGCCTAGCAGTAGGAACATATATGGAGCAGTAGTAATTTTTGAGTAGCAGCAGTTTGTAGCAAACAAGCAGCATAAACATGGAATCAGTTAATAACTTGGAGTAATAAAGTAACAACCTTTACCAACAGTAGGCCCTCTTGCGTTGATGAAAATACCAATGTAACAATTGACCTAGGATTTATGTATTATAAGACTCAAAATAACCAATCCACGTTAAGAACTTATATCAAATATAATAATCGACATGTTGCTACACTTGTATATTCTCAATTTATGTATTATGAAAAAATGGTCACTGAACCATTCCTCCAATCAAAGAAAATAGAATCAAATAATAAGGAAGTAGTAGCACGCCATCTTCTAGCACCAACCACATGAGAATAAACAATAAATCAATCACGTTTAGTATCAATTGTGAGAAGAATGGTCAACAAACTCTTGCTCCACCGTCCATAATATTAATGATAGTACGAGGAAATCATTTAATTGTTGTATGAGGTAATCATACTCAAAACGCCAACTATCATTAATAGAAAACCCTAAAATTCAAAAAACAAAATACCTCTCTCTGCAGCAGTTTTCGACACTGAATAACTTTCGATTGAGTGCTCCAATTCAAGATCCCTCCGGTGAAAAGTTAGCTTGATATACTGAGAGTCTCCACAAAATATTGCAGCCCGATCCAATGTTTAACGAAAAAGCTATCGCTGTTTGCAAAACTGACCTGCAGAAACTTTATGAATTTTTTTTCAGATTCGAATTTTTCTTCTTTTCTCCATTCCTCAACAAATAAAACCTTGTAAAACCCAGATATCACGAGCCCCTTGCTCTGATACCACCTGATAGAACTAAAGCACCTTCTTAGTTCTTGGATCATTTATGACTCGAGGTTGTTTAGACCTCATATTATCTAGGACATATAATAATGAAAGCGGAATATTCAACAATGAATTAACATTATTATGAACAAGGTTTTTCCAAACTAAGCCTTCAATTTTATTAAGAATAAAACATGTTATCTAAACTATAACAAGGATCAATGAATTGATCTTTAGGCTAACTAACAAACTCTAGTCTAGGCGTTTATACTCTACGCCCTTGACACACACACACACCTTTAGTAATCGACTACATTGTGAAAGACCTACTTAAAAACATGTACCCTATGTCTTTTTATATAATAGAGATTTAGGGTTTACAAAAGACTACAAAGGACAAATAAATAAAATCTTCTTTATCAAGCAAGTCCCTTATGTTTTATTCTTCATTATTTGAAGAATTCTTCCATTGTCACTTTAAGTCCTTATTGTTTCATTCTTCTTATTTTGTATCATCAAATCAATAAACCTAAATCGATGGGATCACCCTGCTCCCATGCATCCTATGGATGCTAACCGGACCCTCCCCTAAAGACCCGACCCCATGTAATGAGCACATGTCCCAGTGACTGTACTTTTTAGGAGGTGGGCTTTGAACCCTGGCCATTTGGAGAATAAACCCAACATATACTCAAGTAATCAAGAACTTAGAATCAATATCAAGGATTCAAATTTCTTATTTGTTAGAGAATTCCATTTTTCTTAAATGTAAAATGAAGTTCATTGTTAAATGATAAGTTCCAGAGTGTCTTGATATAACTAAGTTCATAAATATTCAGTATGACTAAATCACTGGTACTAGGCTCACTTATTCATTGATAAAGAGACAAAATGGAACATTGGAATAATGAGGCTCAAGAATTAATAAGAAAGATAAAGTAGTGATTGCTCCTATAATTTCTTGTACAAGCTTAATCAATCGCCAAGGAATCGAGATAATGTCGTAGACTCGTGGAAATCAGACAAGACATTATGAGTATATTTCCATGTAGCATATTCTGATTATGTTAATGAAAGACATTTCATTCTAAAGAGTTCTATAACTGCTTATCATGGTGGGAGACCGAGGTAAGCTGAACAACTATTGTGAAAGCTGTGATACTCTGGGGAGTGTATCAAGTTACACATGTGTTGTGCAGGGCAATATTGGACATGATCAAAATTGAGATGCGACCACGTGGATTAATTAGTCAATGGCGTTCTCATATCGTTGTGTACTATCTTATAGACATGAGGAGATATGGTATTCGCACATTGACTAATCTATATCTGAGATGTCTCACGACTTTTAAAATTAGAGCCCTAATAAGGACATATGTTCTGGTGGGAAGGAATATGTGTTGGAAATTAGGATTGTCTGAGATGCCAATTTGCAACTCTGGTTGGAAAAGACAAGAGCTGATATTTTTCTAGGCCCCTTGTGGTGAGATGATTTTTGAGAGCATGTTCATGTGACAAGCATCGTCGTATACTATGGGAGAAAACTCATTCAAGATAACATGAAAAGACTAAAGTATTGCTAGATTAACATTCTTAGCGCAAATATTACGACATTTAATCTATACAGTCTCGTTAGTTTTGTTGATAACAAACGTGTAACTTATAATACATAACATAAAATGTACAAGTTACTCGTAATCATATTTTGCCTCAACATACACCAACACCTTTTGGCGTCTCAAGTCCTCGTATGCTTCAACACAGGTTCAAATATGTCTTTATGTTACATTATAATCAAACCCCTAACAAACCATTAAGAAAATTTTAAAAAATACTTGTTACACTTGTTTAAACATATTTGTGTCTAAAACATTTGTAGTATGATACTTACACAAAGGTAACTACACAATTTGCTTTACAAAAGTATAAATCATTTTTAGAAAAAGTAACTTTTGTTACTTACACTTTTAGTATAATACATAAAACTAAGGTATAATAAATCAAATTGTTTTTTACCTCATGCATGACCTCATTTATCTAGTTATTTTTTATGTATTGTCACATCATAATCTTATCTTGGAAGATGACATAAGATTTTAGGAGATTTGATATCCAAAATCTGAATTTAATTTAACAGTGGGTCAGACCCACAGATTCCATTGGTTTACACTTTCAGATACCTTTCAAAGGGATCCTTTGAGTCAGCAAGTAACTTGGTTGTTTTTTCCTATAAACACAAGCATTTGCACACCAATTTTCACACACAAAACCACTCCATTTTCAATGGTTTTTAGCATACATTAGCATCCATTAGAGTTACCATTAACACCAATCATTCACAGTGTAAACCATTGATCATAATGCTTATAACCTTCATTTTTGTTGTTAGCATACATCCATGATGATCCACCAAAGCAAGCATATAGATCTTGTCATTCTTATCCATCACAAATCATACACATATGAAGATCTACATATTGGTCATCTTATCATATTCATCCATTTGAAGGCTTTTTGTCATAAGAAGTTCATTTAGATTATGCATTCATATCCACTAGATATTTGTGTCTTGGATCTTTGTTATGCATGTTAGGAATTAGAAATTCCATAGTGAAGTGTCGGTCACCCCAACTATTGTCTAGCATAAGTTAGCTCGTAGACATATCGTTATTTACGTGTTTATTAGTTTAGTTATTAGTTTAGAGTAACACCGTATAGGAAGGACGGGTCTTTACCCACTGTATGCCTGATCCACAGTCCGACAGGAGGACGTATTAGTTGTAACTATAAATACCCCTTCCATCCTTGGAAGGGGTGGTGCTTCAATCTAACCTTTTCTTTTTTGTTTACTTTCCTTCTATAAAAGATCACCCTCTCATCTCTTTCTCTCCCTAAGATGGCATACTTGTATAATCATCTCCCTAGACCACCCGAATCATCAACAACACAATATGTAAGATCCAACAATTGGTATCAAGAGCCAAGGTTATTGTGTTGTGTTGATTTATTGTGGTTTTTTTGAATCTTGTGTTAGACTGTTCTTGTACTTTTTTGGTCGGAAAATTCTTTTTTTCCTATTATTGTGGTAAAGCAGTTTATAACAGTTTTTATGTATCCTTTTGATGTAAAAAGTCATCTGGTCTATTTGTTTTATCATCATTTTATGACTTTTTGGTTACCATATCTGTGAAAACAATCGTGGGTCATATGGTCAGATTCTTGAGTGGTCAAAACGAGTCAACATGGGAGCATTTCTTATGCTGTTTTCTGGTAATATCTTTTGGTATGCTATTTTATGGTCAAAACGGATCAGTTTCTTGGTGAAAGTCTTGTGATTTTTTTGTTTTCTGGGTTTTTGAAGCTGAACGGAAAATCTTAGTCGAAAAACTCGTCGGAAAAAATCAAAGGGTCAAAACCCTAGTTTTCTACGCTTAAGGATGTTCTTACGTGTATGGAATATGCGTAAGAAGGTTACGAGTAACTAAGGCTTTAAGCCTAAGAAAAGTTACGCGTAACACCTATTTTTACGCTTAAGAAGGTCTTACGACTAAAACTTACGCTTAAGAAACTTGGTTTACACCTAAGCAAGGTTTACGAATAACACAGGGTTTACGCATAAGCATTTTATTCGAGCAAGCAAAGACTTACGCATAAGCAAATCCTTATGCGTAAACTGAAAAAAATTAGAAGAAGACTTATGCGTAAATAACCATGACCATTGACCTTATGCGTAAAGAAAAGAAAGACCATGACCACAAGCAACCAAATACCATAATAACATCATGACCTCAGTTTCGATTTCAACATCATTGGTCCATGGTCTATTGCAATATGAAAATGTGACAGAAGCAGTGATCCATTTTCAGGATCCAAACCCAAAACTATCACCTACATCTAAACCCACTTCAATCAACAACTTAATATACATCTATCCTATCCTCCAAATTCTATATCATCTATTCAAGACTCAATCATAAAGAAATATAAATCGATCTCAGAAGCGGTTCAGTTTTTTATCTTTCAAAGATTTTTATGGAACCATATTTCATCATAGATCACCAATCTTGTTGAAGATTAAACTTCATCACTATCCGAAACCCACAAGAATAGAGAATTAACATGTATGTTATTCTCTTTCTTTGTCTCGTGAACAGAAATCACAACAAAAACACAAACCATAAACCTACCTTAGACCCAATGGATCTTGATGCCACTCGTGTTCTTGATTCACTTGAGCATAAAAGTAAGAAAGGACGAATTAATTATGATTCGTGATTATGGAATGTAAGGGTTTAATTTGTGCTTATGATGCGTGATTTTCTTTGTGAGATATGTGATAAGGATGATGAGTTTTGATTAGATTGGGTGGGTTTGTATAATATTAGATCTGGTGTTGTATGGATGAGAGAGAGGAGCGTGTAAGTGAGGGGGCAGACTATTCTAAGAACATGTGTTTAGGGTTAACGGTAGTGACCTAATATTTAGGATATCACCTTTTATACAACCGGATGTTATTAGGAGTTGTTGCTTTTGGATTTAGACGTGGGACTCATCATCTGGATTTGGGCGTTGTGTTTAACTTCGACATGGGCTTCTCATTTGGACTTTGGGCCATAACTTGGACGTGGACTGGGCTGTTGAGGAAACAAAGACTATACCAACAATTGTTATCCGAAAATGTGTTTTGCTACAAAACATTGGATAAAATTTTGTTACATTTGATAAAATTGGTATTTTTGGTATGATTAATTTTCATGGAGGGTACATAATTCACGGCTTGAACTAGTTATTTGAAGAAAAATGACTACGGGGTTTTTATACGGTATTGCTTACACGAAATTGAAGTAACTTTTCACGGGTGATCTTCTTTATCTTTGAGACGTTGGTTGGTTGGTTGCATGTCTCAAGATGACTTGTTTGGGCATTTATAGAATGTGATAAATACTTGGCTATTTAGCTACTCTTGTGACTCTTTCTCGCTTAACCACAACGTAACTATCACTTCGGTGTCTCACGCAGTTGAGGATAAGTCAAGAGGTTTTGGACATTGGGTACACCGTTTCTTTTTCACGAGGATTAGTACAAGTTAAAGTAAAAATCTGGGGAATTCTACTTCATGATCAAGTTTGGTATATCAGGTTTACTTCACCAAATGGTCACAGCAATAGCCGACAGAATATGTGGAAGATGTGTTTACCAAAGTGTTTAATGGTTGGGATCTGATCAACAATTCTCATGGGTTATTCGATGCCACAAAATGTCAATGATACTTCACAGTTTAGGAAAAATCTTTCAAAGAATCGTCAGCGTCAGTCATGATTTTTCAAGATGTTTGCTTATGACAAGAACTTCTCGTGCAAATTGTTGTACACGTTATGATGCTTCCGAAAGTTCGAAACCATCATGGGGGAGAAACGTGTACTTTGATGTGATAAGGTCAACCTCCAGGGAAAAGTAGCATATACTACTTGACTTAGTATGGTTTATGAAGCTGTCTACATTTGGGAAATGAATTGTTGATGATGGAGAAGAATCGTTGATGAACCGCTGCATGTTCCCCTAAAACAGATACTCACCGAAACCAAAGTTGTCATATCACATTCAAGCTGACATTGTTTACGGTTTAGTCTTGGTTGTGTAAAATCCCACGAAAGAATCTATTTCTCGGTTTAAATCATAGACTTGTAAAATACCGTAGCAATGGAAACATCCCGATGAAAGAAAAAGTGCATTTCCGGATCTATTTCTCGGTTTATTCTTGGTTTTGTAAAATCCCACAAAAGAAACTATTTCTCGGTTTAAACCATAGAATTATAAAATCCTGCGATGATGGAACCATCCTGGAGAAATGGAAAGTATTTCTGGAACTCATCTGATGTTGGAGCTACGGTTTCTACTTCAAAGAAAGGATAAAAGGGTGTACTTCATGAATTAGGTGATTGTATGGATTGTCTTCTTGGCAATACGGTTATTTCAAAGTTTTACAGGGTTATGTGCTTTTAACCATGGTCGGGATGAAACCATTATCATATTTCACTTAAAACGTCAAAGGAGGCTAGACTTGAGCTTTGAACCACAAGATGTGTCAACAGCGTAAATTCATTATTATTTATTTGAGGTTGAAGTGAAATTTTAAGGTATCGGGGATGGTTGGATGAAGATTCTTCGAGATCCTTGTTCGAGCTTTTAACATTTTCAAAGAACGAAGACTTGCAAATCTAGTTATTTTTTGGTGATTTTTCTTTTTCTTTTTACCACCACAAAATAAATATCACTTTAAGGAGTTACGTTGTAGTACTTAGTGTCACATTAAATTGTGGATTTTCAAGAGGTGATTGTGGAAAACTAGAAGGGGGGGTTGAATAGTTTTACCAATTTAAAACTTCCTTTTAAATATTTAGATCGACTTATGTCAATCTATTTGATTGTTTATGTTGGACGTTGATAGATAGATATATAAATGTGTAATGAAACACAAAGAGTAAGAAGCACATCACCACGACACAAGTTATTTATAGTGGTTTGGCTACAAGGACACCTTCCTTGCCCTACTCCACTCCCCGAGTCACCTACTCGAGAGTTCGTAAGCACTACACCAACTCCTTGTGGCGGAGAAGCCTTCACAACGTCGCTTAACCTTTTTCCGGTACAAAGCTAAATATCGAGTTCTTTCACACCAAGGCGAACCACACCTAACACAACATCGCCTACCCTTTATACGGTGCTAGGCTAACCTCCGAGTTCTTTCACACCTTAGGAGAACCAATCCTATCACAACGTCGCCTACCCTTTATTAAGTACTAGGCTAAGCACCTAGTTCCATTACTATGGAGGAACTATTACCTTTCACGACACAACACCTAATCTCAAGGAGATCTACTCCTTGTTACAACACCATCAAGGATATCACCATCCTTGTAAATAAACAAATACTTATATGTTTAATGATGCACCTCATCGATTATACGACCTAGGCATTTCTTCACAAATGCTACTTGATTTGATTCTTTGGCATCCTTCACTAATGCCTTCGTCTTGACACCTTTAGCATCCTTCTCTAATGCTTTGACACGGATGATGAGCACCTTTCACTAATGCTTTCATCTTGACACTTTCGGCATTCTTCACTAATTCCTTCAACCCAACATCTATGGAGAAAGGAAGAACTATCAACAAGAGAACCTTAGTAGTCTTGATGATGACGAAGCATGGCAACTCATGGACTTGAGCTTGCATGTCTTCAAGAAGTGGTGATCTCTCCTTTAAGAGGAACCTAGAAGATCACACAAAAACAAAAGACAAGCTACATAGATCACTTAGATCTGAGGTTAGAGGGTTAGAATACTTTGGGGAAGTATGTGTGTGAATTCATCCATGGTAAGGAAGAAATGGCTCTCTATTTATAGAGAAAATTCTCTACTGTTCCCCGGATCCCACGGATCCCTTCCACTTGGGATCCGGCTAGCACAAAGCTAGGGATCCGTGGAACGCTCCTCTTTACCCATGGTATTTTTGGTTATGGGTCATGGGTCATGGGTCATGGGTTATGGGTTGATCCATGGTTTTCTTTTTAGATTCAATGAACTTGGTTAAGTGGTATATATAAAACCATGGATTATGGGTCAATACCATTTGCTAGTTTTTACCCATTTTGGTATTTACATGTATTTACCCATTTTAGTATACTTAGTTTAAGTATATGTTAACCCAATATGTAAACACTAGTTGTTGTACATATATATCTAAATCATAAAACACTTAAGCTTGTTTTAGTGTTTTATGTGAAAACGTAAGTGTGTTAGAAAACTATTAACTCAAACTATTTACGTACTCTATTTGTTTCGTTAAAATGATTTTACGTTTGTTATCGACAAAACATTAGAAGATCGTAAAATATAAATAAACGTTTTTACGGCTTATTTGTATTAACAATCTCCCCTTTTTTGTTGATGACAAAACATAAAATTATTTTAAGTAAAAATCTAAAATTCGTAAAAGTTTGAATTTGTAGTTTTTACTTTCTTCTCCCCCTTTTGTCGAAACAAAAAGTGTTAAAAGAAACTAACACAATTTTTATAAGAAAAATGTAAAAATGTAAAGAGAGCAAGTGACGGGAATGGTACTCATCTTAACTCCCCCTTGACGAGTCCATCCCTTTGAAAAGGGCGTCAAGAACATGACGTAAAATAAACAAATTTGTGTTTTGCAATTAAGTTTGCAAATGGTTTGTCTAAGTGACGAAAGCGTGCTCCCCCTTGAATATTGCAAAGATGCAATGGGGTATCATGAAGTATAATCCAAAAACGGATTAATGTTGCAAATGTTTTGCAATATCGTTTGACACAAAGCTCTCCCTAGCTTTATGGTGTCAAAATCTTCATATGTATTTTGAAAATCTACAAAGTAAAGGTTAGAAAACAAGAGTATAGTGCAAATTTCCTGCAAGTAAAACTCAAGTTAGTAGAAATTTTTGCTTCTGTACCAATGCTATTTGATGACAGTTTCTTCAGCAGTGAAGAAATGTCAAACAATGCTATTTGAGGAAATGAGATATATGTACAATATAACAAGCACAACACACGAGATAATCATAGCATATAAGTATTCATTCAATAAAACAAGAGATACACAACCAAATCTCTAAAACTAAGAGAATGAACTAGCCAAACAAGTGCTGCTAATGCTAAAGAGTTACTCAAATTCAAGGTTCAACTAAGACTAAATGATGATCAAGGATGAGAAAGGTTTCCTAAATGTTCTAAGTTTGATCATTTGAATAAGATGCTCATTGTAGTTTAGGCTTGTTAACCTCTTCGAAACGTTCGAGGAGGTGATAAAACATGAAACGTTGCTCTTCACGTAGTTCATGTATCAACCTTTCATCATGTTTACAATGATAGCAATCCTTGTCATGGTTTTGAGTTTCTTGAAGTGAAAGTTCAAGTGAAGTGGGTTGAGGATCTTCAAATGAAGGAGAATTTGGTGGAGGCTCATTAAGTGGTAGCTCTACAATGTTTGAGGGTAGAGGTAAAGAAGCATCAACTTCCATTAGGTTGGGTGGTTGCCTTTGATGTCTTCTCATAATCCAAAATGGACTATTGGGAGGAATGATAGAGTTTGCTTTTGGAGCAAGTGTTGATTCAATACTTTGATTTTGTTGCTCAATCTTTTCAAGTGAATTAGTTGCTAATGGTGAAAGATGAGATGGCCAAGAGGGTAAATCTTCTACATTGTGAGAGTGTGGAGATAATTGTGAGGTGGTTCTAGGCACTAATGATGTTGGTTGAGTTGTAGAGGGTATGTTTGGTATAGTAGAATTTGGTGATGAAATCTTAGTGGGAACACTCTTTTTGGGGATTAGTTTGATTGGTTTCCTTGGTGTAGGGGAAATCCTAGCATTGGTGGACTTAAACGGAGATGATTCGGTTGAGGAAACTTCGTGTATGATTCTAGCAAGTTTCTTTGGTGGTTCTTGAGTGGATGAGTAAGCACTAGGAGCTTTTCTCTTGATGAGATGACTAAGAAGGATGGTTGAAATTGCTGATAATTATGTTTGTGTTTGATGACTAAAGTGTTCTTGGCAATATGGGTTATAAAGGGAAGAACTTTGCAATTGCATTTAAGACTTAATCCACTAATGTTCTTGGAAATGTGATGATTAATATGCACAAGGTTGAGAATCAGAGTTTCACTGATCTAGGAACTCATTTAAGATGAGATGGAGTGTTTGAGTTAGGAAGATGACTTGAAATGATTATTTTAGCTAAGTTTGACATAAACTGTCACCCGGATCCCACGGTTCCTTCCTTGATGGGATCCGGCTAGGCTAATCCTAGGGATCCGGCTCTCAGCAGTTGTGACAGGTTTGAAATGAGGTTTCTAGGAGCTAAAGCCTATCTCATTTTGAATGTTTCAGTTCTCCTAAGTGTTTAAGATGAAAGGGTACTTGAATGATTAAAGGTAATAAGTGTTATAGCAAATGATTGCTTTTTATGGAAGAGGGATGGGACAAGATGACTACCAATGGATGTCCAAGGATAACACTAAGAGTTATGAAGGTGTCAAGTCATAATAAATGATCCTAGTAATCAGATTTAAGCTTGAGGTGATATTAAGAAAAATTCTTAAAAAATCACAAGAATTGAAAAACTAATTTTTGTCTTACTTTGAGATAGAAATGACTAGAAGCAATTTCCTAAAACTGTTTAGCTTGTCCTCTTTAAGTGTTTTGAGAGATGAGAAATAGTTTGTGAGTAGTTGAAGCGGAAGTATGGTGAGTTTAGATGTGTTGATAAAATTAGACTAAGATCTTAAGTAAGCCTTTAGTGAGTCTAAGCCTTTCTCATCCTTGAAGTGGACTTAGTTGGGTTCTAAAATCATATGCTAAGCTAATGTGATGTTATCTAGAAAGCTGTTTTGATGTAATGAATGTTGTATTGCTGATCTGATGTCACGGATCCCACGGTTCCCTCAAGGGAGGGATCCGGCTAGGCTAATCCTAGGGATCCGGCATCTGCAGATCAGAACCAACACAGAAATGATGCGCAGTTTATGCACACTAGTAAATCCAAAGACAAACAGTAGAAAAAAATCATGTTTATCACAAAACACTAGTTAAAGACAATATCCAAGTAACCATAAACCGAAAGTGCTAAAATGTAATCATCCAAACATAAGATAAAGAAAAACAAGCACAGTCCTATTGTCTCTTTCGTCAATCCTTTCTTTTCCTTTTTGACGGCTTTGTGAGGTTGTATGCGAGGTTTTGAATCATGCCCCTCAATTGCTTAAATTATGCGGTCTCGTTTGGAATGGTTGGAAGTTGTTTGTGGTATTCAAGGATTTCAAATTTGATGTTGGCTACGGGGTCGACATCTTCTTCATCTTCTTCTTCTTCACCGGCCGAGGAGTCCGAGAGAGCTTCCGGTTGCTCTCCATTGACCATGAACCGTTTAGAGGGTCATTTGGTAAGAGGTACCATGACGTGATCGGAAAGATAATGATCATCGTTGATAGGAGATGGTTGCAATGTACCAACATACTTACAAAGTCGTGTTAGAAGCATACCATACGGAAGTACCATGTTGGAAGCTTTGAATACCCCAGCCATTCTCCTTACCATGTAATAGGCAAGATTAAATGGCCTTTGATGGATAAGACAATAGATCATTTGCACAAGACATGCGTTTGGATGATCTTTGTTTCCAACTAGGCTAATGACATTTTCCCTAAGGATTTCTTCCCATTTTCTAAACATGGGATGCATTTCGAAAAGTTCCATTTGAAAGGGATTACGGTGAATGAGCTTCTTGTTTCGGTTGAAACGGGATTGGTCGGCTCTTATTTTGAAAATAGTGTCTCGGATGGTTTCGGGTTCATCAATAGGAGTGTTATAGAGAGGCTTAGGATCAAGTGCAAGGTTTTGAGCATTAATTGCCCAATCTTGAGAGTACATACAAATTCCTTCACAAGGAATGCGAAGAATTTGGACAAAGGTGTTGAGAGGAAGGGTGAAGTTTTGTTTATTGATGATGAAAGCGATTGAAATGCTATCATCGACGTTTCGAATGATCCTAATGCTTTTGTAAAATTCAAAAATGAAAACCGGACAAATTTGTTCATCTATGTCAAGGAGACAATCAAAGTTGATTGTCGAGAAAACTTGACGAATGTCGGTATCTTCAAGGAAACATTCCTTGACTACACGACCTTCGTGGATAAGTCATTTTACAAGGCTTTTGAATATTTTACGATCGGTTTTGGTCAATCCCTTTTTACGATAGTAATGAGTAAGGTAGTGAACGGTGTCATGATGATCTTGTTGAGTAGCTTTGGGCATGGTTGGTCCTAAAAATACAAATTTTCCAATTAGGTAAAATTAGTTGGGATGGGTTTATGGTTTTGATTTGTATTAACAATGTTGTGAACATAATGTGATTTTGTTAGAAGCCCCTTTTCATGATTAATTTAAAAATCCCTAATTAAATTAATTGATTAAAAATTAAGAAACCATAAACCCTAGGATGAGGATGATGAAAATTAGAACAAGTTAATGTAATTACTTACAATGGTGTTCTAGGAAGGAATACTTGAGAGTATGGAAGTCAATGAGGATGGATTCAGTACCTTAGTCGTTTTTTTGTTATGTGAATAGAGGGAAAAAGGTCAGTGGTGAATTTTTGAAAGCGTATAGCTGAGTTCTGTTCCACGGTTCCCCCCGGATCCTTTGTGTTTGGGATCCGGCTAGTACAACTAGAGGGATCCGGCTACTGTGGAAATAAAAGGAGTTGTTTGATATTATTTTTGTAGTAGGCTTATAAATTAGCTTGCCAAAAAATATGGAGGTATTAGATGAAGATTGTTTTTGAATGATGACTTTTGATGAATTACATATCGAGGGTTCATATGTGATGACGGCGTTAGTTTGACGAAAAATAATATCATTCCCTATGTTGAAAAAGACGAAAAGGTGACGAAAGAGACTTCTAATGATGTTAGTGATTAGTTAAGCAAAGAGAACTTATGACAATAAATGGAACTCATGTAACCTATCTAATGAAGAGTAAAACATACCTCTATGCTTCTTGATAAAAAATACTTCATGATATTTTAAAGTAATCCTTTGTACTTGGTGTACGTAAGTTGTGATTACCTTTTAGATCTTTCCTTGAATGTTGACTTCATTATTCTTTGAATGAAGATTTTGGAGAGATTCTAGCATGAAGATTTCTTAAGAGCAAAAGTGATTAGAATCATCTATCAATGTCCAACAGAATGATTTAAAAGAAAATATGAGCAACAAAAAAAAGTCCTTCTTTGTAGTTTTCAAACATACACGGATCGTATCAAGTCTTTAAAGTACAACATACTTTAAAAAAACTTGGTAACAAAGCTCTGATGCCGATTGTGGAAAACTAGAAGGGGGGGGGTTGAATAGTTTTACCAATTTAAAACTTCCTTTTAAATATTTAGATCGACTTATGTCAATCTATTTGATTATTTATGTTGGACGTTAATAGATAGATATATAAATGTGTAATGAAACATAAAGAGTAAGAAGCACATCACCACGGCACAAGTTATTTATAGCGGTTTGGCTACAAGGACACCTTCCTTGCCCTACTCCACTCCCCGAGTCACCTACTCAAGAGTTCGTAAGCACTACACCAACTCCTTGTGGCGGAGAAGCCTTCACAACGTCGCTTAACCTTTTTCCGGTACAAAGCTAAATACCGAGTTCTTTCACACCAAGGCAAACCACACCTAACACAACGTCGCCTACCCTTTATACGGTGCTAGGCTAACCACCGAGTTCTTTCACACCTTAGGAGAACCAATCCTATCACAACGTCGCCTACCCTTTATTAGGTACTAGGCTAAGCACCTAGTTCCATTACTATGGAGGAACTACTACCTTTCACGACACAACACCTAATCTCAAGGAGATCTACTCCTTGTTACAACACCATCAAGGATATCACCATCCTTGTAAATAAACAAATACTTATATGTATAACGATGCACCTCCTCGATTATACGACCTAGGCATTTCTTCACAAATGCTACTTGATTTGATTCTTTGGCATCCACCACTAATGCCTTTGACACAACGCTTGGCACCCTTCACTAATGCCTTCGTCTTGACACCTTTAGCATCCTTCACTAATGCTTTGACACGGATGATGAGCACCTTTCACTAATGCTTTCATCTTGACACTTTCGGCATTCTTCACTAATGCCTTCAACAAGAGAACCTTAGTAGTCTTGATGATGACGAAGCATGGCAACTCATGGACTTGAGCTTGCACGTCTTCAAGAAGTGGTGATCTCTCCTTTAAGAGGAACCTAGAAGATCACACAAAAACAAAAGACAAGCTACATAGATCACTTAGATCTGAGGTTAGAGGGTTAGAATACTTTGGGGAAGTATGTGTGTGAAGTCATCCATGGAAAGGAAGAAATGGCTCTCTATTTATAGAGAAAATTCTCTACTGTTCCCCGGATCCCACGGATCCATTCCACTTGGGATCCGGCTAGCACAAAGCTAGGGATCCGTGGAACGCTCCTCTTTACCCATGGGTATTTTTGGTTATGGGTCATGGGTCATGGGTTATGGGTTGATCCATGGTTTTCTTTTCAGATTCAATGAACTTGGTTAAGTGGTATATATAAAACCATGGATTATGGGTCAATACAATTTGCTAGTTTTTACCCATTTTGGTATTTACATGTATTTACCCATTTTAGTATACTTAGTTTAAGTATATGTTAACCCAATATGTAAACACTAGTTGTTGTACATATATATCTAAATCATAAAACACTTAAGCTTGTTTTAGTGTTTTATGTGAAAACGTAAGTGTGTTAGAAAATTATTAACTCAAACTATTTACGTACTCTATTTGTTTCGTTAAAATGATTTTACGTTTGTTATCGATAAAACATTAGAAGATCGTAAATATAAATAAACGTTTTTACGGCTTATTTGTATTAACAGTGATGTACGTCTTATACTTGATGGTTGGTTGGTTGGATTATAGAGTACTTAGGGATTCAAAGGGGCATGAAATATTGGCACCGCTCTTTGTTATATATGTGCAAGTTTAAGTCACGAGTTCGGGTTGTTTTACTTCTGGATCAAATTCATCATATTGGGTTTTCTCCATCAGCTATCATGACAAAGAGCCTACAGAATGATAATGGGGTTGATAACAAGTTTTCCAAGAGTAGTAGAAAAGAGAGAGATTATGACGTTTGAACACAACAGTACAAGCCTCGTTCTCTAAAGAAAAGAAAAGTGTACGTTTCAGTGCGCTTTATTTTCTGAAGAAGAGAAATCTTCTCAATTATGACCATTCTCGTCAACATGCTTCATACATTTTCCATGCGCGTTCAATCACCAAGTGGATCTACTTACCATTGATTGTATTCTTATTTCATCTGCTCAATCAAAATCAGCAATGACGACATCAAATGCAAGTTTTGCGGGGGATAAGTGTGAATAAACTACGTCGTGATGATTTCACTTGCTCAAGTGGATATATTTACCATTGATAGTATTCTTATTTCACTTGCTCAATCAGAATTGGCAATGGCAACTTCATTTGCAAGTTTTGCAGGGGAGAAAGGTGAATAAACTACATTGTGATGATTTCACTTGGTTAATCAAGAATGGCAACTTCGTATGCAATTCTTGAGGGGGAGAAAAGTGTGAAAATACTTCATGTTGATTGATATTAGAGAATAAATGGTCATTTGGCTTCAAACTCATGTAAGAACCGAGCTTCTTCTTATCGGGTCATCTTCACATGGAGTTTTTCTTCTAAGAGCCGTTGGTTGACATCTTCTCACGGACTAATGAGTTTAATGACAAAGTGCTTCCAGCTAATGCTTCACATACACATCATCATGATGATTCCAATCTATCAGAATCATCATGGGAGAGTGAACATGTACACCAAGGTTTCTCAACAAGTTCACCTGATCGGGTTTAATGTCTTATGAAGCAATTTGTGTCAAAGATTGGTTGATTCTGTATCTCGGGCAGCAAATTGAAGATTATCAGTGTTCCAACTTGGTAGTTTGGTGTTACCATTTTATGTGTTCGTTGCGGGCTGATTGCTTAGTTCCTTGATGAACATCTTTCTGTTCTTGTTTGATTGGGAGGGATTTTAGTTAAGGGGATTTGCAAGATGTAAGTTAATTGGAATGCTTTTGGTGAGATGAAGATGTTAACTTTCTATTCCCCAAATGGACAATCTTGAAGAAGGTCGAGTCTACAGTCTGCTCTACATTTTCTGCTGCATGCTAGAAGACTAAAGACGAGTTGCATTTGACGATCTAAAGACTTCTTCTTATTCCGGGCAATCATCGAAAAGATTGTCTGTTTAGGGGAGAGCACTAATTGGGGGAGAGTGAAATGTCATATTTAATCCCTAATTATATTTTCTCATACTATTCTTCAGCAAGTTGATTCTCACAGATACATCTGAGCTAATGATCTTCTTCTCAAAAGATTTCAAGTATTTGGGCTTATAATATGTTGCTGATTCTGAAGTATCAAAACTAGCAAGGAGGAAGGAGACACACATCTAAACTAAACGCGAGTAAACTTGATGAACTTAATACGGAGTACTTCTATGTGATTGAAGAAATCCTGGGAAGACAAATGTCATGACCGCAGAGAAACTCAAGGTTTGACTCATGGCGTTTAGTGTTCTTATTCCAACTACGTGGGTGAAGAGATGGAAGATAGTTTCTGTTGATAAAAGAGGTACACAAGTATGGTATATTCAAAGGGATAGAAATGGGGACATTGGGGACGCTCAGTTGTTTCACTTGAGAGCTTAATCACTTATTCCGTAAATGACATCCGCAGATATAATCAGTGATACAACATGCTTCTTTAATGTTATCGATCATTCTTTCTTTGGATATTTGGGTACTTCGGGGTCTTGAGATTCATACACTATCATCAGGGGAGAGAAAGTATACATCGGGGTTATTCTTTGGATATTGGACTTAATCTGCTACTTCGATGTTATCAGTTACTCTTTCTTTGGATATATGTGTATTCAGGTTCTTGACATTTATTCACTGAGACATACTTCATCAATTCAACTACGTAGGGGAAGTGGTCTCTTGACATCTTCTGGTATTCTTCGCTTCAGACTTCAGTGGAAAAGAAACTTGAGAAGAGTCTTTCAAGCGTGGGATGATACTTTGCTGTTCTATCTGATGATATAACCCCAAACGGAGAATCACGATGATCATTCTTAAAAGGAGTAGCATGATCGATGATAATGGTGTGCTTCTTTGTACACCTGGCTAAGGCAAGCTTGAAAGAAAGCTTTGAATCTGCTCAACAAAGAAGGATTTTCGGTTTGGGGGGAAGCTGCCAAAGTCTCTCTTTCTTAAAGGCTCATGTTCTGACTATTTTGGAGCCTCGGAAGCTTTGGTGGTGAAAGTTTAAGAGATGTTGATTTCTATCTTCTTCAACGGGGTTGTTCGATATCCTTATCTCGGTACTCCTATCATCATCCTTCTTAAACTATATCATCTTCTCTATCTTTGTAAATATTTATCAAAAACCAAAATACAAAAATATAAAACCAGCAAAAAGAAAATAGAAAAATATAAAATCAACAAAAACCCACAAAAAACCCCAAAAATATGGTTTTTCTGAAGACATGTCTTCTGGTATCGATAACATCTACGGTCTTAGAAATGTCATTCAACTATGGCACGGGACTTTATATGAAGTTCGAGCAGAAGGTGAAAATATTTTTTCCAAAACATGTCTCAAAACATGGCTTGCAGATATTTCAGACTGTAACCCGTGCTTAAACCATGGTTTGCTATTATTTCAGATAGCAGCCCGCTCTTCAAAAGGGAAAGTGCTACGATTAAATGATTTTCATAAATTTCGTGCACTTATCCAAAAGCGATTATGAGGAAAGCACGTAGACAAAAAGACTGCTATTCCTACTCAAATGTTTTTCTTTCTAAAATTCTTTAGAAAAATATTAGTTTTAAGAGAAAATGGTGGAAAATAAGTTTTGAAAAATCAATCAGACATGGTGTTTTCATAAAATTTGGAAACTCAATCAATGACTTCAGCATTTTTAAACTTTTCAAAAATTGAGTCATTGATTGAGGGGGAGAATGTTTTCAAATCTATATCATCTATCGACCTTATCTAATTATCCTACATACTTAACTAAAAAAGATGTTTGCCTAAGTTGAAGGACTAGGAGCATAGGATATGAGTATTAGAATTAGATGATTGGAATTTGATGAACACATAATTTCCATGCCTTGTATGATCTGATTGATATGTTTAGTTGACTTTTATTAGTCAATTGATGTTTGGGTGTTGTCAACCACCATATATCTGTTTGTGTTGACTAACGTATGCAGATAAGATGGTTTATAAGAATGTTCCCGATCCAGATCCCACAAAAGAAGATGATTGGATACCGAAAGGAAAGGGTAACAATACCTTGGGTCGACAAAAGAAGAAATGGAGCTTAATTATATCTCGATGGAAGTTGGCATGATAAATGCAACGTTAGAGGTCTCACTGCATCAGCTGATGGTTTTCTTCCAGCCCTACAGCAACAACAACAAAAGCTTCTTAACCACCTAACGTATCTTTGTGCAGGACAAGTAGTGAATAATACCATTTTTCAACAATTTTGAAAATATTGTTTTGAAAATGGAAAAATATTGTTTTGAAAATAAAACGGACTTAAAATTTTGGAAATCAACCGGTCTTTATTTTGACAAATCTTAAGTCACTCAATCAAAGACTACGGTCATCGATTAAAGGGGAGAGTGATTTCAAAATAAATTAAATATTTTCAAACTATATTTCATCTAACAAGTCCGTTTGTACAAAATAAGTGGTGATCTAAAGATTTAATGTTATGTCATGGTATGCTTTTTCTTTAAAACTCAAAGATCTTTCAAAATGAAATCTTTTCTGTTCTTGTTTGATTGTGAAATTGTTTTATTTTATTTAAAGATCTCTTAAAAACTATCGTACCTGACACTAACAATCTTTAATGTCTATAATTGGTCCTCATCAGTCAATTTCAAAAACTAAATATTGCCACGTCTTTCCCCAAATCTTTCTAAATGATTTAAATCAATTGGGATCACAAATCTCAAATGGTTTGAAATTTTTGATCGGGGGAGAGATCGTGATTTAAATCTCAAATCTGTTTGAATGGTAATTTTTTTTAAAGGCACTCCTGCCTTCATGTGCCAAACGATTTCAACTACATGATGCACATGATTGAGGATGAGCATTTTTCCAAAAACAAGATGAGTATTTAAAACAGACCACATTTTCTCCCATGCTTTCTAAACCTAATTAAATCACTTGAGATCCAAAATCTCAAAGGATTTGATATTTTTAATCGGGGGAGAATTTGTGATTTAATTATGAAATATGATAAAAGATGATCATTTGATTCAATTGTGCAGGCTGCTCTCCCATATGTGCTAAATGCTTTCGAATCTCGAAGCACATATTGAATGAGAGCATTTCAAAAGAAAATAAACTATCAAGGTACAAAGATTTCTATGTTTCAACCTAGAGTACCTTGATTGATTTTCTAAATGGTTTCTTAATGGCTTGGGTGATCGTGAAAGTACTTCAAAGAACTATTTCCTCTATGTGTTAAATGATTTCAAACAACCAACGCACATTTTGAGGGGGAGAATTTACCAAGAAAGTCAAAAGGCTTTTTCTATGGAAATTGTGATCAAGAAATTATTTCAAAGAACTCTTGCCTCCATGTGCTAAACAATTTCAAAATCATATGCATATATTGAGGGGGAGCATTTCTAAATGATCAAAACAATTAAGGTACAAAATGTTTCGATTTTATATCACAAGTACCTTGATTGATTTTCTAAATGATTTTTCAATTGGTTTCAAGGAAGAATGAACTGTACCAAAAGACCGACCATTTTACTTTATGTATTGGAGTTATAAGGATGGTTTGGTTAGGATTAAGTTCCCACGATCCCGCCAGAGCCAGAGGGATCTACCCAGGGACAATTCACTAGATAGTGTAGAAGTCCTTAGGTATGATTGAGAAAAAAGGAGAAAAGTGAAAATAAGGGAAGAGTGCCGACTGAAAAAGAGCTAGAACTGGAAAAAACCCAACAATGTTCTAGTAATGAAGTCTCGGTAAGCACTGAAGGGGTTGAAGAATGAAAAAGAATTAGAATGTGAAAAGGGTGAAAAGAAACAGCCCTCCAATAATTCAACCTTAGGGCAGAAACCGGGTTCAATACATATGCTACTGGTGGTTACTAAGGTAACATTGGTATTGAATACAAGACATCATGGACCCAGTGACGCACTGCACTAAACTTCCCAAACTACTCAAGTTCTCTTAAAAGGACTTGTTTCATTCTCACGGGGAACCGACATTATTTATCGACTTTCTCTTAGAGATAGTTGATATTGAAGAAGGAGACCCTATCCCTAGTCTCTGACTTAGGAAACCAAATGTGCACAATTGAGTCTAGAGCCAAGAGATCATCCATAAATCTCATTAGGACACAAAATTAATGAAGACTTGCTGTTTCACACAATGTGGAAAGTAAGAATATATTAAGAGTCCTATGCATTATCCTTGTGGTATTGCCAGAACATCCGAATGATATGTTAAATATTTACGATGAAGACGGAAATCCTTCTAGAGCCAACATCAAACAAGCTCTTGGTGGGTGACATGTGAGATCTTTTCATAAGATCAAGCTTGTAACAACTGGATAGAAACAATGGGGCGATTCAATCTTGAATCAACCTTGGTCCAGGAAATCGATTGACGGATACCTTTGAAAAACCGGTTGTTGTGCTTAAAAATTCTTTTCTCTAGCACTTCGACTGTGTATTAATGTTTCAAAATTAAAAGGGTATTTATGATTGAAAATTGATTTCTTCTTCTAAACCTTCGTCGTATTGCAAAACTCTTTCTCCAAGCAATACGCGATTATTTTCAAATAATTTTTAATCAATCAGTGAATCTAAATTCGCTGGTTCACTCACTTCGTGTTGTCTACTTTGAGACGCTCCAGTTTGAGAACGGTTTGATTAGCTGCGAAACCCTGTCAATGAGGATCTTCGTAATTCTACCTGATCACAGGCAGTATTTATACTGATCAACGGGGAACCGTGGTTCTTGCAACTATATTCATCGAAAGTGAACAAAGACACTTTTGTGTGTTTTAGTGCTAACTGTTGTTTGCAAGAACTGTTGACGGTTGCAGCTGATCAAAATTGAGGAGTCAATCCATAATTGCGTGCTCACACTCACGCTTAAAGAATTCATGATTGGTGCATATCTACATAACCTGTCTCTGATATTTTCATACTATGCTTCTGCTACACTGCTGCAAATATCATGAACCAGCAAAGCTTTCGCTACTCTAATGAATAGATGTCATGATCCATAAAGTGTGAGCATGTCGGTCCAAAAGTCACAACTTCACATGAAGGCAACACAATAAAGGGTGATCCAGAGATTTACTATGGCTGATGATCTCAAAGAAAGCTCGAAGATCATCAAGAGGTGGATCAGTTCAAAGACCTCCACTGAAATTACAAAATAATCAGACTATGAAGAGTCACTACTAAAGCACAAAGATTGTGGAAGTGAAGAATTGAAGTCTACGAGCTCAGAACATAAGACAAAATAGAATGCTAGGATTCAAAATGTAAATCATGGGGTGACCTCCCTTAGAGGGATATTGTTAGGAATTAGAAATTCCGTAGTGAAGTGTCGGTCACCCAACTATTGTCTAGCATAAGTTATCTCGTATACATATCGTTATTTACGTGTTTATTAGTTTAGAGTAAAACTGTAGAGGAAGGACGGGTCTTTACCCACTGTATGCCTGATCCACAGTCCGACATGAGGACTTATTAGTTGTAAGTATAAATACCCCTTCCATCCTTGGAAGGGGTGGTGCTTCAATCTAACCTTTTCTTTTTTGTTTACTTTCCCTCTCTAAAAGATCACCCTCTCATCTCTTTCTCTCTCTAAGATGGCATACTTGTATAATCATCTCCCTAGACCACCCGAATCATCAACAACATAATATGTAAGATCCAACAACGCATTTCTATCATCACCTTGTATCATTAAACTAGATTAGATGGTTTATGTGTTTTTGCCATAAAACACAATGTTTGTTATGTTGGGACATAAAATATAACGGGTTTGGTCGTATCCGAAAAAGGACTCGGTATTCTGTTTTGTATGGTAAAAAGTGAAAGCGACGTTAAGTTGGTTCTACCTCAAACTAGGACCCGGTATTTAGCTTTGTACCAGATAAAGTGTAAGCAACGTCGTATAAGGTTTTCTACACTGAGAAGGGATCTTGTTTATCTAGTGAAGTCACTCTCGAGTTGGGTACTCAGGGAGTGGAGTAAGGCGAATATGTAAGATTATTGATATCATAACACCACTTATGATTAGTGTGTGGATCGTGAGTTTTAGAGAGAGAGAAAGAGAATGGGATGTTTAGAGAGAGAAACAAAAATGTAAGGTTAGATTTAAGTGAACATCCCACCCTCTCCCTTGTGGGAGAGGGCTATTTATACATGTTTCCTATGCCCTCCTTCGGGCTGTGTATCAGGCATATAGTTGGTAAAGACCCGTCCTTCTTTCACAATGTTACTTACGCTATAATAAAATTATTAAATAATGTTGAGTCTACGAGCTAACTTATGCTAGACTATAGTTGCGATGACCGACACTTCTATATGGATTTACTAAATCCTAACAATCTCCCCCTAAGGGAGGTCACCCCATTAATTACATTTTGAATCCTAGCATTCTGTCATTAACTTCATACTCGAGCTCGTAGACTTTGAAACTTCCATATAATCAACTTTGCAGCTACATTAGTGTTTCTTTGGTATGAATGTTTCTTTGTCATGTGATCCCGAGCTTTCTTTGAGATTATCAGCCAAGTGAATCTCCAGCTTATTTTGAAGTATTGCCATTATGTGATGTTGTGACTTTTGGACCGACATGCTCACAGTTTTTGGATCATGACATCTTTTCATCAGTGTTGCGGAAGCATTGTTGTACATTTTGATTGTCATAATTTTCATCAAATATGAGTGTGTGATGTGAGCATGCGGTTATGAATTGACGTCTCATTGGCCATCAACTACAATCATCGGGAGTTCCTGCAAATGACAGTTAGCAATAAATACACGAAAGTATCTTTGTTCACTTTCATTGAATAGGGTTGCAAGAACCACGGTTCTCGGTTGATCAGTATAAATACTGCCTGTGATCAGGTAGAATTCCGAAGAATCTCCTTGACAGGGTTTCGTAGTTGTACTAGCCGTTCTCAAAATGGAGCATCTCAAAGCAGACAACACGGAGTAAGTGAACCAGCGAATTGACATTCACTGATTGATGAGAAATTGATTTGATAAACAATCGTGTATTGCTGAATAAAGAGTTTTTGCAATACGAGAAGGTTTTATGAACTAAATCAAGATTCAATCAAAAATCCTTTTGTTTGTAAACATTAGTGCGCAGTCGATGTGCTAGAAAAACAATTTTTGAGCACATCAAAAGGTTTTTCCAAAAGTATCCATTAATTCATAACCTGGAACAAGGTTGATTTAAACGTGAATCGCCTCATTGTTTCTTTCCAGTTGTCACAAGTTTTATTTTTTTGAAAGATCTGACATGTCACCCACCAAGAGCTTGTTTGATGTTGGCTATAGAAGAATTTCCATCTTCATTGTGAATATTTTACATATCACTCGGATGTTCTGGAAATACCACGAGGATAATGCGTAGGACTCTCAATATATAATCTTACTTTCCACATTGTGTGAAATAGCAAGTCTTCATGAATTTGTGTCCTAATGAGATTTATAGATGATCTCTTGGCTCTAGACTCAAAAGTGCACTTTGGTTTCCTATGCGGAGACTAAGGAGAGGGTATCCTTCTTCAATATCAACTATATCTAAGAGAAAGTAAATAGATTATGTAGGTTCCCCGTGAGAATGAAACAAGTCCTTATAAGAGAACTTGAGTAGCTTGGGAAGTTTGGTGCAGTGCGTCACTAGGTCCATGACGTCTTGTTTTCAATACCAGCGTTACTTTAGTAACTACCAGTAGCATATGTATTGAACCAGGTTCCTGCCCTAAGGTTGAATTATTGGATGGCTATTTCTTTTCACCCTTTCACTTTTCATTTCTTTTTCATTCTTCAACCCCTTCAGTGCTTACCGAGACTTCATTACTAGAACCTTGTTGGGTTAGTTCCAGTCCTAGCTCTAGCTCAGTCAACACTCTTTCCTTATTCTCACTTTTCTCCTTTTTTTTATCATGCCTAAGGACTTCTACACTATCTAGTGGATTGTCCCTGGGTAGATCCCTCCGGTTCTGGTGGGATCATGGGAACTAATACCTAACCTTATCATCCTTATAACTCCAATGCATAAAGTAAAATGGTCGGTCTTGTGGTACTGTTCTTTCCTCCTTGAAACCAAATGAAAAACAATTTGAAAAACCAATCAAGGTACTTGTGATATAAAATCAAAGCATTTTGTACCTGAATTATTTTTGATCATTTGTAAATGCTCCCCCTCAACATGTGTGTTGGTTTTTGAAATCATTTAGCGCATGCAGGAAGGAGGTCTTTGAAGTACTTCCTCGATCACAATTACTGTAGAGAAACCATTTGAAAATCAATCAAGGAACTTATGATAAAACATTGAAGCCTTTGTACCTTGATAGTTTATTATCTTTTGAAATGCTTTCCCTCAATATGTGCATCAATTAATGAAAACATTTAGCACATATGGGAGAGCAGCCTATACTTTGAGTCGTAAAAGATCACATTTTATCAGATTTCATATTTATATCACATTCTCTCCCCCGATTAAAAATTTCAAATCCTTTGAGGTTTTTGGATCCCAAGTGATTTAAATATGTTAGAAAATTTTGGAGAAAATGTGGTCTGATTAAATATATTCTGACAAGAAATATTACAGTTCTCCCCCTCAATTTGAGAGGGAGATTACAAGCCACAATCTTTACACTACTGTTCACTACAGAGTTTTTATATACACTTATTACAACACCACACCACACATAAAAATTCTAAAAATTACAGAGATGATATGATCATTCGGTTCTCTGTAGAAGTTTATAGTTTCCTTCATATACTCTTCCACCTACAAAACTCTCCAAGCTTCGGAAGATTCTCCTTGTCTTGAGCCTTTTCCCGATAGCAAATATGAAGGCCTCACTCATTTCCACATCCTTTGCTTTCCAGAACCTAGTACTCATCCCTTGTCTCATCTTGATCTTATATTCCTTCACCCTATAGTCCAAAGCTTCTTCAACTTGTCAAAGAGTACCATCGCTGAACTTGTATAACTCATTAAGCCTCATGAGCATCCTCACCCCGTATTTGTCACTAAAGATAATAGCTCGTGGAGATTTGATCACTGAGTATTCATGCTTGTATTCAAATCCTTTAGCTTCCCACCGTGGCTTAGTTAGGTTGACTTGAGTCTGGTAGCTCTCAATCCTAAGATGAAAGTCTCCAATTCTTTGTCTCATGACTAAACATCTTATCCATAAATTAACTGTTGCAGCAAGAGTCTTCTTGTCACGAGGGGGTAGATGATCTAGATGGCCTTAGAGGTTCAACAAATTAAGATCTTCAAAATTATTGGGATACAATTTCTTGAAGTAGTTCTCCTCTATGAAATATTCTTTCAGATCAGCTCTACGGAGGAAAATTTTCTTTAAGTAGTCGTATCCGTACATAGGAAAGATCTCCACACTAACCACGCTCAAGATACGAATGTGCGTTCGCATATTCCTTCAACTCTTTTCAGCACCTTGTCTGTCAATGTAGAAGCGCTTTTGTTAAACCACCAGTGTGAGATCCCATACAAAGCAGCGATGTCGTACTCATACTCCTTTTCAGCCCAAAATTGATATGGAACCATCTGCTCTAAACCTGCATCAGGATAATGTGCAGCCTTCATTTTGGAGATCGATAGATCAGGTCTGCTACGCTTGTTGCCGACACACAGATATTCCAGATCCTTGTTGAAGAAGAAGTCGGATTGAATAGTGACTTGACCAGGTGGACCTCTTAGTGGGAGTGGTTTATTGATATTGAACTTGAGCATATTATCGTCCACTTGATCTGTTAATAGTTTGTAACACTCTTCCATCTGGTATTGCAAGTGAACCACGTCCGGATGGAAGACCTTGACAATATCTTAAGCAGAGCCCTCCAGAACTTTTGGTGTAAGCTTCGTGACCCCTTGCTTCTCACAGTACCATTTTAGAAGCTTCCCATATCCCCGGTGATGTTCAGCAGTGAGTCCTCTGGTGGGAAAACATGGTTGGCAACAATGGCACTTGCCCGGTTGTGGTCCAGAGTATTCAAATCAGATGCAGGAATAAACCAAGTCGGTTCTGGAGTTGTATATCTTTCTTCCTTCCACCATTCCTGAGTCATTTCTTTAGTAGGAGCAGATCAGGTTGACTCATAAATTTCTGCATCATCTTCTCCCATGAATGTCTTCCACCAGTCGTTGTTCCGATTCACCTTTAGAATATATCTATTGGAAATGTCCTCTTCATCTGAATCAGACTCATGGCTAAGAATTGAGTCCTCATTCATTTCATGATCTTCAGAAATTGGAGAGAATGCCGGTGTGTATCTTGAGTCAAATGTTGTCCAGGCAGCATGTGCTGAAGATTTGGCTGACTTTGAAGAGCCTTGGCCAGCTTAGGATCATGGTTGACCTGATGATTGTGGAGGAGGAGGTGGTGGATTTATCTTTGTAGCATCAGAAGTATCAGAAGTTCCACCGGTTCCTGAAGAACCTGCAGCACCGGAAGGTGGATGAGGAGGTGGCGGTGGAGGAGACCCAGATGGTGGTCTTGGCAAATCATGTCTCCTCTTCTTCTTTTTCTTGCATTCTCCGATATACTTCAAATACTGAACATAGTTATCATGATCTATGGATTTTTGAAGAGCTTCGTATAGCAGTGTGTGGTCCTCATGCTCCTTGTATTCTTCAGTCTCATACATACGTTGTTGGAGAATCTCTTTCTTGTCAGATGTAGGGAGATCTCTAAACCTTGTATACAGAGGAGCTTTCATTGCCCATTCGACCGCTTCCTTAACTTGTTCTTCAATCGCATTAGTCACTTCATAGTCGAAGTTAAGGCGTTCCAGCTTTGACAGACGAAGATCATGATGTTTAACTCTGTTTAGCAGGTTTGACTTTTCAAGGGCTTCAAGTCACTTTAGAGCTTCTTCCTTTTGCATCTCTATCTTCTGGTTTGTAGGTGGTGGTGGTGGGAGTGCAGTTGTAATTATGGTTGTTGTAGAGCCGAGGTTGTAACGGGAGGTGGAAGTGAAGTTGATGGTGTTGATATTGAAGGTGTTGGGGTAGGAACCGACATCAGTGGAATAATAGATGTATCATGTTGAATTGTGACTGAAACCATGGATACGACCTCTTTCTCTTCATTGGTCTTTTCCGTTTCAGCATTAGACGGTCTATCTACGATGAATTGGTCTCCAAAGTTGAAATCTTATTCAAGGTTTTAATACGAAGATAGGGTTCCAGTAGAGTTGTTTGTTTCATCCAGGTGCATTTGGTTGTCAGCTCTTTGCTTGAGATTTTCCTGGATATTTGGATAAGCTTGATTCATGAACTCATCTATGGTAAACCCACTATCGTGAATGACAGTCTTCATTTCCTTGTTCCCTAAATCAGACCTTTCCATGGTATTCACGTCAACATTCCCACCCTCGTTCTCCTGAATGTTTGACTCAGTGTCACTAGACTCGACATTGAGTTCAGGAGTTGGAGAATGTTCCTCTTCAGCTCCACTTAACTCCTTAGCTATTAATGATTCTGAGGTTCGCTTCTGGAGTATATATTTGCTTGTGGTTTTGGGAGCTGGAGAAGAAATATTCAATAATGTCTGAGCCACCTGCTCAACTTCCTCTAATCCCTTTCCTTTTCCTTTAACTTCTGGAAGGGAGTGACGTTTCCCGGAGTCTGGTTCTTCAATGGTCACACCCTTCCTTGGTCGTCTTGCCGACACCTCTTGTTCCTGTAAACTAGCTTCAATGCCCTGTTGAAGGTCGATATCATCAACATCCTTGAGGGCAGGCTCAGTCCTTTTGTTTCTTTGACCCTCTTACCTTTCCCGTTCCACCCTTTCTCTTCTTCTTGCTTAGATTAGAAGAATCAACGGTGGTAGATTTGTCTTGTCGTTTCTTGTGAAGAGTGGCATAAGATGATTTGGATGACTTTGATGAAGGTTTTGTTGATTTAGTTGGTGTTGGATTTGGTGATTCACCGGAGATGGACTTGGTTGCTTTGTTCAGATAATCTTGGAAGTAAGATGCATTGAGAATATCAATGGTGATGAGAGCATTTGGTACAGCCTCGCCAAAGATCTCCTGATTCGAACCTTTGGCTGCAAATTTTAGATATCCAAGAATATGCTCTGATGTGGCTAGATGGAGAGCAGATCCGCTTCTTGGATGGAATTGATGCTTGGCCTAAAGGTGTTTAATAATAAGTTTGGAGAATCTGATTCTAGGAATCACCCGCTTATGCACTATTTTCTTGCCTTTGACATTTTGTGTTGTCTTTTCTTTGTCAGTGATGAAAGTGTGAATCGATTGAGTGAACTCCTCCCAGATTCTTTCAGCATAGTCCATGTTAGCTTGATTCACCACTCCTTACAAGATCTGCAGAATTGGAGCCCTTGGTCTTTCAAACCCAGAAGTTTTTCCAGTGAGGCACAGGTTGAGAATGGTGGTGATTGCCCTCCATGGCTGATACATTTCATTTGTGATTACCGCAGATATCTTGTTGACTAGAGACGGATAACCCAAGACATTGACGAACTTGATTAATTCGTATGTAGTTGGTGGAGGAGTGAAAGGGTGATTTGCATCCTCTGGTGTGATTTTTAGGGCGTTTTGGATGGTGTCTCTGGTGAGTTCATATCATGTTTCATCCAGTTGACAGCTGTAAACTGCTGTGATTTTATCCTATTTAACCGTATCCCAAAACTGCTGAATGTAGATTGAGGGGATTGTGAAGCATAACGTAAGATCACTGAAGAAGTTCGTATGCTTCAGTAAATCCACTGCAATCTTGTAGATCGGGTTTGGTTGAGTTTTGTCCATATCTATGAAGCAGTTGCTTTTCCTAATTAGAACCCAGTCGGCATACGGAAGAATATCTTCATCAGTACGTGTGGGTGGTGGGATAGAAGCAGCTTGGTTCACTGGTGCATTGATGTCAGCCATTGTATATGTACCAATCACATCCACAAAGAAAGATACATGCAGGATGATTATGTTAGATGAGAGATACAGTTATGATGATAAGGACATGTGAGATCAAACACCAAGGCATTGGGAATCATAAGACATAGTCATAGAGTTAAAGCACTTTATGAGATAAGACACACTACCGGGATAATGTCACTTTGATCAACTTTGCAGGATATACAAAACTCTGTTTGTCAACTTGTGATGATCAAGTCTAAATTGACAAATCTCAAGAGGACAAATCGCAAAATAGATAATACACTAGGGACAAATCGCAACCTAACAAACTTAAGGGACAAGTTGCAACATAACAAAACAAAGGTAAGATCAAGTCATGAGATAATAAGTTTCAACCATCAAAACGCAACTAGACAAATCGCATAGCCAACCAAATCGCAATGAGGACACAAATCACGGAATGTCAAAACACATGATGGATAAGTCGCACTAAGTCAAAACGCAATATATGACAAAACGCAATAGACCAAGTCGCAAGTTGAAAAAACACAGTCCCGTTTGACAAATCGCAGTGAAATAAAAATATGGGCATGGTGGGTCCTACAATTTATAATAAAATATTCTTTTATAGACAAACCGCAGGAGTTGCGATTTGACACAAAACGCACCATATATATGACAGACAAAACGCAATGTTTAGACAAGTCGCAAACAATAATCATGTACACAAATCGAATAATATATCTCATCACCAAATCGCAACCAAGACATATTCTAGACAAAACGCAGTCAAGAACATATTTAACAAAACGCAGTCAAGCATGTACAAACAAATCACAGCCAAGAACATTGACCAAATTGCAACGAGGCACACTTTTAACAAAGCGCAACTAAGCACACTATCATCAAAACGCACCTAAGAAACGGTGGCCAAAACACAGCTAAGAACACTTATAACAAAACGCAGTCAAGAACACCATACTCAAAAGACAATCAGAACCAATAAATCCATTCCTACAGAGCCTACTCACACTCCTAACCTATTTCAGATTGATTAACCGCAACCAAGCTTAACAATCCTAACAAACCATCACAAAAAATAAAATTTTGTGGTCAGGTTCAAAGCAAGGTGACAATTTAATAGATCAAAGCATGCAGGTCATAGGGGGGCAATTAATAACAAAGTCATACAACTATAACCTACATAGAATCTATCCTCAGAACTAACACACGAAATGAAAAACAAACCTTTGAGATTGAGATGCGACAGCACGATAATCCTAAATCAATCAGATAATAAACACAGTTTTAGGGGCTAGATGTAATGAAAAACATATAATGATCAATTGATACAAATCATACCACAAGACTGAGCTCACAATTGATAAATTAGGATCAAAACGAAACGGCGAGTGAGAGAGAAATGGGGGGGCAAAGTTTGACTAATGATGGAAAATTTGACCGGATAAATCGTAAAACATTTTATACCCCACACTCAAGTTTCATTTAATGGAAAGAATAACCCCTATGATTGAAAAATCGCAATATTTTTCATATATTGACATGTTTGGTCCTTCAATTTAAGACTTTCATGCATTTTCTAATTTAGCCCCTCACTATTCCAAAGGTGTACATTTATCATGTAACATTCAGTTTGAACCCTTACAAATCATTTAGTAAACATTTAGAGATAAGAGATACACAGGAAAGCAAATCAGGATAAAGTATGACACGATCATAATTATACGAATATCTATGAAACAATTAGCAGATAGCAATCAAGATCTAAATATAACACATAATCAGCACATGAGACCATATCGGACCAAATGCAAGATTGATACCCCATCAGGTACGAAAACCGGGATGAAATTCAATAAGTTGAGGCAGCTTGACTGATATTCATAAATTTTGAACATTACTCTCCCCCTCAATCAATGACCCGATTTTAAGTAAACAAGTGTAGTCATTGATTGATTATAACAAATTTATGCACACTAGACTCCAATTGATTTAAAAACAGTCATTTGCCATCTTGTGAAAAACAAATACTTTTCTGATAAATCATTTACGAAAAAATATTTGAATAGGCATGTTTTGAGAAACACATATGAACTTCTGCTCGAACTTCATCTAAAGACCCGTGTCATTATTGAATAACATTTCTAGGACCGTAGATGTTATCGATACCAGAAGACATGCCTTTGAAACTATTTTTGGTATTTTTCAGTTTTTCAAATTTTTATGGGTTTTTGTTGTTTTGTATTTTTGTATTTTGCTTTTTGAAAAAAATATGTACAAAGAATAAGATGTGTACAATGTGGAAAACTGTATAGAGTATTCCAGTATTGGATATACTCTCAAATGAGTTTTGTTAAAGCACGAGTCCTGAGCAGAAGTGTTCAGGAATCATAGTACATGCACATCAATTCTGACATTCCGGAGCTCCTGAACCATGAGTCTTTTCTTGATAGAATTGATCAATGTACCTGCAAATGAGTGAGGAACACCTGCTGATAGTAGGGTTCGGGGTCGAGAAAACCTCCTTTTCTACGAGCAAGCTTTTCAACCATCTAAGCAGTGAACCTAATCGTTGTAGTGTAGTATGGGGTAAGCCTCTAGGATTCATTTCGTTCTCTAGGGGAATAGGAATTCTAGAAAGAGATATATGACAAGAAGGTCGGGTTGAGGACGATTCTTTTTTAGTTTTTTTTATGGTTTTTTAGAAAGCAAAGGTAAAATCTCGGGGTATATGATTGGGGTGGTACTTCTACCGATTTCACTACTTAACTAATTATCTAATTAACTACGGGTAGTTTATGCTAATTGATGTGTGCTCGTATGAAAATTAAATATGTGTTCACTTAGATACTATTACTCCCTAGTTATCTTTAATTTGTCGGTTGAATTGTCACTTCCTTTATCTTAATTGGTGCGTTGTATTCCTATTAGTCATAGGGGGTGCCTAATTCCCTAGTTCTATGAATTGTAACTCTCCTTTAGAATACACGGGATCGGAAAGTGCCATAGCATCTCCACCGAATACACTATTATCATAAAGCTACAACTCACGCAATAAACACAACGATGGCCTAGGTGCACTCCTATGGCTTTTTGCTATTTAGGACGTTCAAGCTCGCAACAATGAAAGAAGAAGCCAGTTTTCCTTACTCTAGCGTCTACCAATTAAGTCAATAGACAACCTAACAACAATCAATAACTAGGTTTCATAGATCTAAGCAAACACACAAGTAATTTAGCTAGACATGTTAAACAAGAAAGCATACACACAATCAATTGAACATGGGGTAGACATAATGATAAATTGGATAAACAAACTTATCTTGATGTGTAAAATAGGGTATGGGACCCTAGAATACTGTCCAAGTCGGACTACAACTGAGTTATGGTTTGCTCTCCAAAATTCTACCTCTTAAATACAGAAAAATCAAATTCTATATATAGATTTACAATCGCGACGGCGTCACCTTTTGCTAGTGACGCCATCAGGTTGCCGTCATTAGGGTTTCGTTTGAGCCAAGTCATCGTTGGTACTGCGTCATTTGAGATGTGTGATGTCGTCAGTCTTCATGCAGGACATCGTCTGAATCTTGGATCTTGGGCGTCTTGTGTAAAAATTGTGAGCGACGCCTTCCAGAAATAAGGCGTGACGCACTCAGGCTTTAGGACCATAAATTTCGTTGAACCGTCGCGTGCACTTTTTGATCAAGTCTTCAATAGGGGGACGGCGTAGCCCTTTGGTTGGGACGCCGTCAGGTGTGATGAACAGCCTTGGAGTGTCTTCGATCTTGACTTTGCCATTTTCTTCATTTTTCGCTCCTTTTAGTCCAAATATGCTTCATTCCAGCATTTTGCTTCCAAAAGACCTAAAAAGTGAAAAGGAACGATTTTAAGCAGTAACGGATATAAAATGTGTTGACTTAGGGCTTAAATGACCCCCTAAAAATGTATGTTTTAAATCCTTATCAAATACCCCTACACTTGGTATTTGCTTGTCCTCAAGCAAATGTGCTTTTGGACAATCAATTTATAAGTTAGGGGGCATGAAGCATTGGTTTAAGATAGTCCACAACAAGTACAAGCGCCACAATAGTCATAACAAGCACGGAAATTATACACTAGCACCTCACAATTGGTGTTTGGATTCTCTCATCTCTCGGGTTTATATGAAATATAATATGAATGGAAATGGAAGATAAACACTCATTACCTGGCATAGTACATAGATTACCATAAGCTTGAGAATATATCAAACCTCCACCGCTTTGGCGTAAGCACCTAGGAATAACTATATAAAAGGTCTTTACAAGGGTTGTAACGTTAGACTTAGGGTAGTTGTATCTAGAACCATAACTCTTCGCCTAACTTTAAAACTCGATTCCCTCCCCTCTCTATTTGGTCAACCAAATCCATAAGAGATTTGAAACCCTTTAGTCGACAAAATCGACTTTTAGTCGATTTATGTACCCCAATTGCGCACAGGTGCTAGCCCTAGTTCTACTTTTTTAGTATCGGTGAATACCTGATGCAACAAACACAAGTGATTCTTCACATTAAACCCAAATTGATCGGATCAAGTAAGCAAGAAGATCAAGAAGGTGATTTCATGCACACATAAGATTAATTATAGTTCAAGAATAGCATGAACACGTAACTAACTCTATAAACACCCTTGTTATGTGTTTAAGTTTAGGTTACATCTCTGATGAGGTGATTTTGATATTAGGAACCACATGGTTTTATCTGCTTACTTTTTCGTTGCGCGTGTATTATAGACCACGTGAATGATCACCAATACCCTACAAATGCTACTACTTTTAGTTTTTCATTATTACTATAACTACTATTTATATTATCATGATTTTAGAAACTATTTAACTGCTATTGATATACTATTGTTCATATGTTAGTATGGCATTTCAATGCTAATTGTACCTTATCGCAATATAACAAAATGACACATGCTAGTATTTTCAATCTAAATCCTAGTTATAGAAACAAGATGATAGAATTTAAGGTATACCGCAAATAGCTAACCGAAATGTTCCAGACCCAACACCAAGAAGCTTTGTTGTATATTTCTCGACAAAAGGTATAACTTGCTAAAACATGTATGATAAAAAATTGTATATAACTATATTTAGGTGTATTGAAAATAAAATTCAAACCTCACATAATCTTAACCGATGTATACATAACAGGGACATGAGATTCAAGCGAACATAGATATTTGTCAAACTGGAAATAGTCTACAAAATTTCAGACTTCTGCTCCAAAGGGAAAAAAAAGTGGCAGCAAACTCTAGATACTCCACATCTCTCAGATTTGGGAAGTTTATAAAATTTAAAAACATACCAAACGATGGATTCCCTAATCATTTTTTCTAATTTAAATCATATAATCAGCCATATCCAAAACTCGAAAAGAAGGATCACTGTCTTACATGTAATATAAAACTTTTGTTATATACTCTCTTTTTGAAACACCAAATACTAATTGGCATGTGTTGTCTTAATAGATTGCATAAGATGCAGGAAAAAGGGTCCAAAGAATCGAAGACCTATTGATATCAAGAAACCCCAACAAAAACCCATACCTTAAAATAACCATATATATCCAGAATCTTAAGTACGTTATTCGATCTACTTACACACCAAATTATTCTCCAACCACTATACCAACACCACCAAATTTGTGTCATGGTTAGTGGCAATGTCATTGAACATACAATGTGGAACGAAATGGCAAGAAGCTTCGACAATATAATAAATGATCATCCTATGCTCATGTGTCGAGATCATGGCCCACAAGAAACCCCCAACTACGGGAACATACCAAGGAATACTTTTTTGTTTATATACATTATACTACATCATTAAGGATAATTTCAACGTGATGTTAAGTTTTGTGAGAACCAACAAAATTTTGGAAAATAATTTTGTTGCCTTTTATACTATAATCTTATGCTTGATATTAAGGGTGCGGTTGGTATATTGATATGAATTATAATAGGTATGGGTTTGATTATATAATGGAATGATAGTAGGTATCATTACTTTAAAAAATATTTGATATATTTATAGGATATGGATATCTTTATTACAAACCTCAAAAGATATTGTAAACCCACCCTCTTATATGGGTTTTGAGGGATTCTCAATTTTATGATGTTCGAAACTCATTCATGCATATTAAACACCTAGGACCAGTATTTCCAATCCCCATTCCAATATTTTGAAGAGTTGTGTTGGTTCGTTTGAACCAAAAGTTGTGTCGTTTGGCATGTAACTGCCACATAACCGTTTTTAGTAACTGTCATGTAACTGCCAAGGTTGACTTTTGTTCTTCTGACTTTCGGGTTGACCGGGTCGATTGGGGTGTTTGACTTGGGTCGATTGGGATTAACCCAATATTCTCTCCCATAATCACAATCGCTGCGACGTAGGTCTTTAAGTCTTCTTGATTCATCTTCTGGTTAAATCCACCATCTGAGCTATTTTAATTTCTTGTAGTGCTTGTGATCGTCCTTATATCCAGGTAGATCAATTTTCCTTCTGTTACTTCCACCTTTAATGATGTGATCTTCATTATGTCCATGTTGATCATATTTTTTCTGGTTATTTCCACCTTCATTATTGTGATCTTCCTTAAGTCCAGGTTGATCATATTTTTCTGGTTACTTCCACCTTCGTTGTTGTGATCTATCATAAATCCTGATTGATCATGTTTCTAGTTGGTTGGTTATACTACCAACACTTTGTCTTCCTATTTGGAGTTCTTGCAGTGCATATATCTTCCTTAAATCAAGGTCGACTCATGCTTTCGGTTATACCACCATCCAAGTTTCACTGCCAACTCCTTGTTGTTCAATGTTTGATACTGTCAATTTGAAGTTAAATGGAATTTACTTCCATTCTTGCTTCGTGATTCTTCTTGGTTAATGAAAATTCCTGGTGCTTCTTCAACAGTTGCCATAAGTAATGTTGGTTCCAAGTTTTCTTCAATGAGATTGGATTGTTCTTCTTTCTTTGATGGACATTTGTTTGCAAAATGCCCATACTCCTTGCATCTAAAACACAATACCTTACTCTTATCATGAGTAAATTTATTTGAGTTGCTGTTTGATTCTTTCTTGAAATTATTTTCTTGGCCTCACAACAAATCTTGTCCACATGTTTCACAGTGTCTTCTGTGAGTAATGTTATTGTTGTGATGTGTAAACAATAACTTATCTTGATCGTTATTGTCCTTATTCTTCTTAAACTTTATTCTTTCCTCGTACGTCTTGAGTCTCCCAATTGCTTCTTCCATCGTCATTTCACTTAGATCAGAATATTACTCTATTGATGCAACTATTTGCAGATACCTATCAGGTACAGCATTTAATAGTTTTCGTACTAAGGTTTGATCTTCAATAGTGTGTCCTAGACTAGCGGCTTTGTTTACGAGTGTTGTTAGTTTTGTAGCGAAGGTGTCGATTGTCTCGTCTTCCTTCATTTGTAACATCTCAAAATCATATTTGAGTGTTTGTAGTCTTGCTTGTTGAACTCTGTCTTCGCGAACGTGTCTAGTTTTCAAAGCATTCTAAATGGCTTTCGCGGTTTTTTGCTTTGTTATTTGAAGTAATTGTTCCTCAGGTAAGGCTTGATAAAGGAAAGCAATAGCAGTTTTGTCTTTTTTCTTATCGGGTTGAGTCGATTCAGTCGGCTCTATTGTTTCCCATAAACCATTCGCTTCGAGAATGATTTGTATTCGAATTGCCCATAATGAGTAATTCTCGGGTTTTAGGATTAGGCATTGGAATTGAGGTGTACTAATTGTACTAATTTCCTTATTTCCACTATTTCCACTTCTTTTCGTCATATCTTGAAGATATTGACAAAAATCTCAAAAAAACTTTTTAACACTAGGTGTGTCGAATTTCTATATGTTTTATTTTTCCTTAAAAGGTGTAACACTTTATAGGACTAGTTTTTAATCCAAAACTATTCTTGAAAATTATATATTCAAAAAGGCGAATAACATAAGGTTAATTCCTCCTTAAAAAAATTATTCCTAACTATATAATAAGCAGTGTAATCACTAGGTTATTTTATATTCTAAACTTTGACAAGATACTATAATATAAATGAAGTAACTTATCTAAATAAACTATACAATATATATAAATATATATATATATATATATATATATATATATATATATATATATATATATATGGACTTAATATATACTATATATAAAAATGGAAATGGAAGGGTGGTTTTGTGTAAGTATTGAAACCTGAGGGGTAAATTAAAAACCCGTAGCCCTTTTATTTGCCAGATGCCCTAATATAACTGATGTGCCTCTTTTGTTGGCTCCTTATTATCTGAGATAAAAATCGTTTCTTTGCTTTGAGACTAAAACTGCTCTTCTCTCTTCTGGGATATGACTCGTTTTCTTCTCCTCTCCTTGGTGGTTGACCGCCTATTGACAAGGCTTGGTTAACCTTCCTTGATCTCCTCCGGTATGCTGTGTTCTTCGTGAGCACTTATAATCCCACGATATGAAACTTAGGGTTTCGAATGAATTGGGGGCTTTCTTATCCGAAAGAGATTTGGGTGATTGGAGATTGAAATTGAGTCGATTGGTGACTCAATTGATGTTCTGGGCTTGATTCCTTAATGAACATGTGTGTTTGTTCTATGTTGTGAATCGTTAATTTCTGCCCCTTTTTTTATGACTTTGGTATATGGTCTTTTTCTCTTTGTTTTTTAATCGATTCGAACTGAGTTTTGCAAAGGATGAACGGAGCCCTTTTTTTATGCCTGTAACTAATCACTTCTGTGATTACCTTGGTGATGAAAAGAAATGGGTTCTCTGATAAAAACACAATAAGATGATTCTGTTATTGTTGTGGTTTGACTGTTTTTGCAAAAAAAAAATTCGGATTTTCAGTGGTGTTTCGATTCAAGAACAATGTTTGAAAAACCTTGGTATATGATGATTTGTGGCTCTGATACCAATCGTTGACCCGTTTTTTTAAGGATATAAAATCAAGATATACCAAAAATACAAGAAACAATTGAATTGGAAAAACTTTTCTATATATAAGTCATCATCTGTACAAAATACATGTTCCTATCTATTTATACTTTCTGAATCAGTACAAGAAGAGTTGTGTTGGTTCGTTTGAACCAACAGTTGTGTCGTTTGGCATGTAACTGCCACATAACCGTTTTTAGTAACTGTCATGTAACTGCCAAGGTTGACTTTTGTTCTTCTGACTTTTGGGTTGACCGGGTCGATTGGGGTGTTTGACTTGGGTCGATTGGGATTAACCCAATAAAATCATGTACAACACTTCAACAACACACCGATTAAACGGAAAACAGACAAAAAGTAGTTAAGGGGTTAGAATGAATAAGTATAGAAAACTCTAAGAGGTTAAATGAATAATAGCACGATACTAGAAAGGTAGGTAAACGTGATACAAGATACGCGTTGATATCCCGTATATATCTCGGAAGTATTAGTTTTAAATATCATTTCTCATTTTCTACGTGTGATCACGACCCATAAATACCTAGAAGCAGTTATGAGATCGAGTCCATAGTAGCTGAGACGGGTGGCCTTAAACCGACTGAAGGTACATTTTGTCCTAGTTTTGAATTGAATTAATTCATTACAAAGTAGCTAGCTTAGCGGTTTGAGTTTTTTAGTATCGTGAGTTCGTGACCAAACGTATTTTCGTGTTCATGTCAAATATTGTTTTCCTAGCAACTTAAGTCTATTGAAACCTATGGCTTGGTTTAGTAATTGTTGAGTGCTAGCCAAAAATCAAGTTTGCATGTGTTTTGTATTAATGATGGCTGAGAGTCTATACCTTTGAATGAAGATGAATATTTGAATAGTATATAAGTTAAATGTCTATTGCAAATAAAATAAGAAAAAGTAATAAGAATGGAAAAAGAAATTAACATGGTCAGTGTGTTATGACCCTTTGAGCAGTCAATTTAAATCTTAGTGTTTCTGTTGTTAGCTTTCTTTTGTAAAAATGTGTGTAAAGGTATCTATTAATTAGCAAATGATAATTTTTTTTTTTTTTTTTTTTTTTTTTTTGAACTAATAGCAAATGATAATTCACAACCCAACAAAATACTGTATATAATTTTTATATTTACATGCAAAACCATTACTAATAAATGCCCAAACTAACCATAGTATTTACTTGCCTTCATTAAAAAACACTCATCAACAGAATATATACCTATCCATACTACACGTAATAACTACATATAAAGAGCAGGACTACATTGTTTAAAGTTGAAATATACTACCTTTGATTATCATTCAATATTTTCAGCCAAACTATTTTGCTTTGATTTTCATTAACATTTTTCAGCTAACTTGTCATATTTATATATAGTTTCTCAAGTTCAGCTCACAACATAATCTACACTATATATGTTTTATTTGAGACAAATGTTCTAAAGTCATAATACAAATAATACAATTATCAATACAAATACAGAAGTCCCCTCCATCTATTCATTACCATAAATAATTTTAGCAATGTCATCGATAAGTTTATTCTCACGAAAAACATATAACATAAATGCATTTGTTCGCTGAAATAATAAGTTACACGGGTACCTGTTGTTGCAGTCACGGGTACCCGGGTGGTATATAAATGATTTGCATAAACTGATTTGTTAGAACTACATGAATCTAAAAACTTGATAAAATGTTTATATTTCATATATTTGGGGTTGAATGTTATTTTATTTTTTTTATTTTTTTGGGGGGGGATCCCTCCTTTTACATGTTTGTTTCATTAAGACAATTGTAATCTAAACATCTTACTGTAAGAGGTGGTTAGAAATGAACGAAATAATGGTTGTTGTATAATTTTCGAATGATTTTAAGTGCTTTTTGCAATTTGTTTATTAAACCAACGAATGGATAATAAGTAAATTATGTAAATATGAAACAAGACTTTTTATCATAAATATAACATAGTTAATAAACAATCATATATACTATATATATAAAGTTTACAAACGAGTAGATTAAAGTAGCAATCAGTAGAAGATGTTATATGTCTAACCTGGGTAATACTCAAAAGATAAAAACAAACAACCAAAAATCGCCCACCTCTTCTTGGTAAGAGTCCTTTTAAAAAACAAACACACCCTTTAGTCATTACATTTTAGCCTTGTTTCTTCAAAATCTGAACGTACAGTAAGATAGTAAAGACCATTTTTATATCATGTTGGCAAAGGCAAACATTTACTATAAGTTAACTAATTAGGTGATGGCTTAATGAAATGGTTGATTTTCACAACTATTAGTGATGATTTAATTTGTTAATATGAAAAATAACTACTGTATTATTTTATTATATATTTTGGTAAAGGAAGGCACAATGGTATAATTTATTGTTTTGAACAATATAAATTAATTCTTTATAAACATATAGAGAAATGAAGCATCTTTTTGAAAATTATATTTAATAATGGAAGTTTTAAAAAATGTCCATTAGGTTTCAGAAGATAAAACCTACAGACTTCTGTAGTTCTGTTTATATCGGGTTTACATGTTTCGGGAAATAAGCATTCAAAAAGATAAGGATTCAGGTAATTATTTTGGTTGGCGATTTGTTCAAAACTATGATTCTAACCAAAGGGCTCCTAAATATGTATCAGTATGCTACTTATTATAATTTAGCATTACTTGTTTTCGTTTTTCTTACTACTATATAGATGATGGCTTTTTGCGAGAATTCATTTTCAACATGTTACGAGATGAGTCACGTAAGATGTGGTATGTGGAGTGGTAGAGACTTTGTGTAAGGTCTTAGAAAGTTTAGAATACATTTATTGTTATTGTATCGCACCTAGTTTATCGATGTGAAGCTTGGTGAAGAGTCGAAAAGATATATTATTAACTGAAATTTACATGATTTGTAAAGTAGATACATACCTTAGTAGTATGGAATGTAAAAGAAAAAACACCATTTGTTTGGATGATGAGTTGCATAATTTGTTTTGATTTTGATGAATAACTGACCGAGTCACCAGCTAGCTAGCAGGTTCACCTTAATTATGTTATTGGTATAGGAAAGAACTTGTGATCTGCAATGTTTCTTATGATGAGACCTTTGTGCTTTATCTTTGTTGCCAGTTGATTACTGCAGTTATTAAACTATTCTACTTAGCATGTTCTATTATGTGCAGAAATTTTCTGTATCACGAAAAGGCATGTTCCTTGTTGTGTATGGCACGCGATATTCTTTAAACTACGAACTCGCCATGTTAGCTCACCCTGAACCACACTTCTTAAATTATTGCCACATTACAGACATATGATAATTAAATCCATGTTGGTAACACGTCGCTAAGGGAAAAGTAGAAGTGGATGCATTAAAGTTAAGCGAAGGCATCAAAACTTCAATTCCAAATATCTATACTACTTTATAATGAATTTAGGTCTTCTAAAATTAGAAGGTTTAAAAATTCAGACTTTTTTACTTGCTTATTATGGAAAGAGTTTTTCTAACCAAAAATTAAGATAGGAGCTCCGTCATGAGATAACATGTGTCACTTTTTAACAAACTTCAAGTCTAACTTCAACAAACTCCAAACCTTCCTAACCACTAAAAATTAAGATAAAGAGAACCAATTATAAAATGATTAATGTGTCATTTCTCCAATTAAAAATTCATTTTTATTTTTAAATTAAAATATCTTTTTATCTACTTATTTTTTATAATCTAATTTCATCATATTTTCTAAAATTTTATGCTCTTTAATTCAACATCCATTTTGATATTTTTTTATGAGTTTTTAGTTTTTATATTTTTAATGGGTTTATTTTATTTTAATTCAATTTTTTACAACTTTAACCCTTATTTCATTTATTTCAATCAATATAATCTCGATTCGTCAAAATCATATACTTTTGGGGTAGTGTTTGTCGCGTAAGAGATGGAGTATTTCTATATCTGCGGGAATAATGATGTCATCGCGGAAAGTTAAAACTTACAAACAACTTACAACTAACATATACATTCGAAGTATTGTGAAAGCAATTCTAAACTGCAAGCAAACACATATAACTATCTTATACGCCGTAGCATGTCTTGTAAATCCACTAGTGAAAATAAATAGATGGATAATCTGGCTATTTATTAGTCATAGATGCTATTCAACCCATGTGAAACTTTTGGGGTGTGACACAAACCTTCACATCATATAAGGGTACACACTAGTTTAATCATAAGAGTTGGTCTCTGATCATAACCTAGCCTTATTTACATAGGATAATAAAAGCATACATGAATTTTAACAAAATTGTGGGTCATTTGCTTTTAATTCCATATTTCCATGGATGGTGAGAATTAGAACACAAAAACACCATAATTTTAGCACTAACAGGTTGAGTTTGTATCTTGTCACACATTCGATTAGAAAACATAACACGTTTATCCTTATTTTATTTTATATCTCTCCAAGTCATAAGCATATACAACCCATATATAACAACGATCATCTGCCTTTCATAAGAAATTATACAACAATCGCCTGTAACTTTTTAAGAACAGAATAATAAGAAAATTTTGCCGGTGTCCATCATCCAATTTTTTATCTGTATCTTCCCCTTCTACTGTGTTTTTTTTCATATTCATATTCTCCATGAACAGATTTTTAATCTCCATTTAACACCGCAAGAGAAAGAAATGGGGCACAATGACGATGATTATGATTACCTGTTCAAGGTTGTTTTGATTGGGGATTCAGGTGTCGGTAAAACCAATCTTTTATCTCGATTCTCCAAGAATGAATTCAGCCTTGAATCAAAATCCACAATCGGGGTTGAATTTGCCACACGTAGCATCAAAGTTGATGACAAGATCATCAAGGCCCAAATTTGGGACACAGCTGGTCAAGAAAGGTATCATTATGTACATATTTTTTAAATCTTTGAAACTTCCTAGACTCGCCACTCTTTCAATACATCTTACATATGCAATTAAATGCAGGTATCGTGCCATAACTAGCGCATACTATCGAGGAGCGGTGGGTGCACTAATTGTATATGACATTACGCGGCAAGTTACATTTGAAAACATCCAAAGATGGCTAAAGGAGCTTAGGGATCACACGGATCAAAACATTGTGATAATGCTTGTGGGGAACAAAGCTGATCTACGTCACTTACGGGCTGTTGATACGGGTGATGCAAAGGCATTTGCTGAAAGAGAAAATAACTTTTTTATGGAAACATCGGCTCTTGAATCCTTAAACGTTGAGAATGCTTTTACGGAAGTATTGACTCAGATTTATCATGTTGTGAGCAAGAAGGCCCTTGATATAGGTAGCGATCCCATGTCTATACCAAGAGGACAAACAATTAACGTTGGAGCTAAAGATGAAGTAACTGCCGTTAAGAAATCAGGTTGTTGCTCTAGCTAGGATTCAAAGTTGAATAATGTTTGTTTTGTGTACATTTTTTATGTTTAAGGATTTCTTGGTGCAGAATTTTGTGAGAGATTGAAGGTTTTGATTGCTATATGCTATGTCATATCTGTTTCTTTCTTGCTCGTTATTACATTCTCTGTTCATTTTCGTATGGTTTATATTAGATCTTATTCCCGATGTCCTAGATGGTGCTTTTTGTATTACAAATAAGCAATAAGCTCACTAAAAGAACAAAATCAAACTTGGATTGTGGCCGATTGATATGTGACTATGTGGAAAAAATGTAATGAAGAACTCGGCGGTAAACCCCTCCAGGTCTCGAAAAAGAGGCAGACACGGAATAAATCATGACTTGTTTTCGATCCTAAAACATTTTGGTTGTAACAAAAGGTTTACATCGAACATAATGATTCATGTCCAAGATTATGCTTCTACACCAAAACTATTCATTAGGCTTTTGCTTTCCAGTTTTACCATTAAAGTGCACAGTGCAGCAAATTGTTCATCCGCGATTGGCAAAAAAAAGAACGAATGGCGCCGCCGTTTTGCAACGGCAACGGCGCCATTCGTGCGCCGTTAGTCCTTCAGCCAACGCACCAACGTAGCGCGCTTTTGAGTGAATGGGTATTTTTGGTGAGGTTTTTTGCAAGACCCACAGGCACCAATAAGTGTTATTGGTTTTCTTGTTTGGGATTGTGTTTTAATTATTGAGAAGGTGATGAGATAGCGCTGAGGTGACACACAAATAAGTGTTATTCGTCCCACACTGCACCTAGCTCTCTTAGAATATGATGATGCTTCTACTTTTTCATTTACTAATAATCCTTCGACTTTTTCATCTACTAAGAGTGCTAGGTGAAGCAAGCAACCAGTAACACTTATGTCACCTCCTAGCAATAACTAAAACACCGTCCTAGCAATAACACTCAATAACTGTTATTGGTGCAATGTTGGTGGTGCAGTATGGCGAAGGGACGAACGGCGCATGTTGGTGGTGCAGTATGGCGCCAATGCCGGTGCCATTGGTCCCCAAAAAACCCAATGGCTAGCCATTGGTTCCCCTGCACCGTTCGCTATTAAGGACTTCACTTAAACTTAAACAAAACGGATCAATTTGGGTTGTCTATCTTTTATCAAGGATCAGCATTTGTGTTTGCACCTTTTGCTTTGGGTTGTGTCTATGTTATATGAAGGATCAGCATTTGTGTTTGCACCTTCTGCTTAGTAACAGAAGGTCTGTTTGCTTGGATGGATATGTAACAAAATAAAAGAGTAAAAAAGATTTAGTTTCTACCAGCTACCAATTATTTTGAACGAGACATGTTTCTTCAACAATTTTCTTTCTTCAAATCAAACCTGAAGTTTGTCATAACCAGACAATAACTTGTTTCATTATAGCTTGTTAAAAAAGCTCAGTAGACTAAAGACCAAGGCAAATACATTCTCACCTTACACCTCAACGTCACCTCAGCTTTCTCTCTCCTCTCACTACCCCTCACTCCCACTCACTTATTTGTGGACATGACCATCTTATCATCATTTTTCATTAAACTACCCACTTTATACAAATATACCACACTAAAATACCCCACACACACTCGCAAACCAACCTTATCATCACTTTTCATTAAACTACCCTCTTTATACAAATATACCACACTAAAATACCCCACACACACTCACAAACCAAATATAAAACACTTATTTCTGGACATAGCCACCTTACCATCACTTTTCATTAAAGTACCCACTATATACAAATATATCACACTAAATACAATACACACGCTCACAAACCAAATATAAAACAATAGTAAAACACAAAAATAGGGTCCACTTCACACCAATGAATTTAAGGTGAATGGTTCACCAAATTGCACCTCGGGAAGCCAAAGTCACACGTGAGTTAGTTATGCGGACATGGCTTCCAAGGTGAGAATGGAGTCACCTAATTGAATTTGCCCCCCTTGGTCTCCAGCCTAAAGTTGCAATTCAATCAGTTTACTATTTTTAAAAGTATATAGCATTTAAAATCGCAACATAATTGATCCATTCCCATAATAGGTGCAAAGCTATCAAATATAGTTAAATGGCGCGAGAAATTACCTTTTGTTTATACCGAAATAAGAGTTAAAATGGTGCGAAAAATCCCCACAATGGCCAAATATAGTCTGGCATATAAACCAACTACAACGTACATATAAAAACTACTAGTTTCAGACAATCATTTTCAGAAGATCATTTCAAAGTTGCCAAGCATATTCACTTTCGCGCTTCTGCTTTCTTTTGGTCTTTGGCTGAAAATGTGAGAGCAAGTGTATATGAGAAACAGGCATATGCATCATTTTCATGTTAGAATATGGAAGGCAAAAAACTAGAGCAGCAAGTAAATGGATCGATTAGGGCAAAGTTTAGCCATATAGTGTCAAAAAAACGATGGGTCAAAAGGCACTCGATGTTTTTTAGGGGTGTTAACGATTTGACCAAAATCAAAGTAAGTCACGGAATCGATAAAACATATGATATACATATTACTAAATAATTATGTTCTTAGAAAGTAACCTTGAATTCAATCTAGTGTCTCCCTGCCCCCTTTAGTGTTATAATTTCAAAGCACACTAAGCTTAGTTTGCACCTTATGAACAGAACTCATCTTTTTTTGGTATTTAGGTTGCACCTTATGAACAACTCTTCTTATTGGTACAAACTCCAGATTTCCATAAAATGTAACAAAGGTTTGAAAAAACTACTAATGCTGATATAAAATGACAAAGATAAGGAAAAAATTTATGATTTCGATTATGAAACAAGGTAGATTAAAGATGGTTCTATATCTAAGCTTAAGTACATGACAGCCACATATTCCCTACTTAAGACACATTAACTACTTATAAACCCTTTTGAAGAAGGGACAAAAAATAACTTTTAATCAGCTCAAAAACTGACAACCCATTACCAAACCTGCTCATTTTCTAACTTTTGAAAAAACAAGAACAAGAATTAGATCATTACCAGCCTTCTCTTCTTCACGTTTCTTGGCAGCTTCTGCCCTCTGTTGTCTGATAAGAGCCAAACGCTCTGCAAATACAAGTTGTAAATAGAAATTCAGATTCAAAGATATCTTCAAACAGAGAAGGAAGACATAAATGAAAGAAAAAAAAAATTAAACATGTGATTGTTGTAGGCATTATTATGCAACATTATTGGTAACATCTCAATTTCAAAATAAATGCAGTTCAATGGAAATGCTGGCTACTTATGAATCAAAAACAATTCTTTCAGTACGACTAGTGGTTCTTATCAGCGAAAAAGGTGTTTGACTGGAGATTGCAAAAGGCGGGAAGATTTCAAACATGGACGGAAAAAAAAATACTTTCATTAAGAGACGAGATTGCGATGATCCAAGAGGACAAACTATAAACTGAAGAATCTCAAAATTGTCATAGGATTCATACTATCAATTCTATTGAGATAACTCAATCCTGCTTGTGTTAACAATCTTATATTATACCACTTCCCAAAGGTAAGACAAAAAGTAAAAATGTAATAAGAATGTTAAAACACATACATGGTAGGCCAAATATCAAATTTGCGCTCCTGTCCCAATTTTAATTTAGCATGTCTTACAAGATTTAATTACTTCACTGGAATAGGCATATTACCTTTAACAAAGGTGTTTTGAGCTTATGACACCTAGTTATAAAACGTCCGAGGGATGGAGAAATACATATACAACAATATGAAATTAACTGAATATACCACATAATAACTGCATTACAAAGCTATCAAGATAATTTTACTGATTTATCCATCGGCATAATCAAACAATCTCAATGATGTTGCTCTCAGAATTTCCTTTTAAGCGTGATGAAGGGTATGATGGACTTTCACTTATAGTCAATATGAGAATTCATTTTGGTAAAAGAAATGTGTATAAGCAAAAATGGAACAATTTGACAGTCACCAGTCTACCACGACTGATAACAGAAGCTCACCTAAATCCTTCTTTGCTTGGTCAGTCTTTCCCTGCTCCTGGAGTTTCATGTACCTTTCGTGAGCCCTTTGTTTCTCAATTTCCTCTCTGCAGGAAGAAATAAACACAAATTTAGTTATACAATGTGTGCTTCCTCATTTTATATGAGCCTTCACGTGGAGCTTAGATAATATAGTTAACTTGAGCCAGACTTTTCATGAGTAGTAACAGTAACATTACTCAATTTGTAAAGACGGGTAATAGGTCAATGCAATAATTTCATGACAGTAAGTCAACAAAATGGGTTGAAAGTTGCTTAAAGTGTAACCAGATGCTTAGGGTGCGTTTAGTTAGAAAACATTTTCTTTCATTTCCTATTTCTTGTTTTGTAGGAAAAGGGAGGGGAGTTTTATTTCCACAAAACAATGGAAAATTTAGAAAACGCGTTTAGTTTGAGAAACATGTGTTTATGTTTTCCATTTTGCAAAACTAAAAACATGCTTTAAGTGTTGTTGTTTTCTATCTCAATTCTCTATTCACCTTTGTAATATTATTAAAACATCTTCAAAACACAAAACAAATATTTTAAACTAACAAATAAATTAACTAAAAAAATCCTAAAGAATTAAAAAAGTAAAATATAACATCAAATAACATGAAAAAATCTTCGACTACAATTGACATAAAACATTAAATTTGACATAAAGCAAAATTCCCTATTTCATCCGTTTTATCGTTTTATCCGTTATGTTTTATCCACTTTTCTTTTATATGTTTTTGAACAATTTTATCACGTTTTATTAGAGGTGGCAAACTCGGGTTGGCAAGATTTCATGGGTCATATATGTCATGTTTTAAAATGGGTCCTAGCTCATGGGACATGGTTTGGAACTACTAAATTAAACGTTTTAGATAACACTTACGTTTTCGTTACGCTTTTAATTTTGTTATGTTTTCGTTTTTTTAGTTATACACTTTTTCGCCCCTTTTTAATGTTGATTTTTCGTTTTACGTCTTTTTTTCGTCAGACGAAACCCAAACTAAACCTTAAACAACCTCGGATGAAAACGTAAAAGATCAAAAAGCGTAAAGAAATCATGAAAACATTAAAACGTAAAAGCGAGGGCCGAAGCGTAAAAAAGCGTGAAAAGGGTTAAAACATAAAAATCCCAAAAAAAGTAAAAAGTGGACGGAAAGGTTAAAAACGTACTAAAAGCGAAATAAATAGCGTAAAAAATGGGCTTAAAGCGTCAAAAAGCGATGCAAAGCAGGATGAAAACGTAAAAAAAAAATGAGCAAAAGCCACGGACGACAACGTAAGGAAACAGGACTAAAACGCCAGTAAAAAAGCGGACGAAAATGTAAAAAGCGGGGCGAAAACATAAAAAAGACATCGTAAAAAATCGTTAGAAACGGTAAAAAGTAAAAATGGGGCAAAGCGTAAAATGGACAAAAACGTTAAAAAGCAACGTATTAAAAATTCAAGCGTAATCATAAAAATAGACGAAAACATATAAAAGAAACTAAAAGCGTAAAAAATGGACTATAAGGACGGCAACGTAAGAAAGCGGATGAAATAAAAATTGGGTAAAAAGCATAAAAACATAAAAGTGCAATTGGCGTAAAAAATTTCGTAAAAACATGGATGAAAACGGACAAAAGCGAAAAAGCGGATAAAAAGTTTAAAAAGCGGTCATAAAAACAACTAATGGGTATTTTAAAAGGAAAATAGGTGAAAACGAAAAAAAAGTGTTTTCCACTTTTGTGTATTAAAGTTGGAAATAGGAATTTTGTGTTTTGTAGAGAAATTGGTGAACGATCTAACAAAACATTTTGTAAAAACAGGGTGTTTTCCTCTGCTTAGAGTCTCCTGATATACTATCTTAGAAACTAGACTATTACACTGATTATGTAAAAGTATTTGCAATCACAATAAGTACATCAAATACTTTTTAATTTCATATAGCAAGAGTTAAATATATTTACTGCATACCCAAAAGAAGCACATCTAAATGACCAAGTCTGGAGAAATTCATTTGATATAATATTCAGTTGTCATGGCTTTCATCAAATATAAAAAACAAAACAAGACACAAGAACTGAAGGAAGAATTTACAGACCTCTCACGCCTTGATAGTTCAGAAGTTTTATCCAGCTGAAAAAGCAAGAGCAATTAGTAGTCGTTCAAAATAATGAACGAGAATGGAGGGAAAAAAAACAAAACAAACAAAAAAACAAAAAACAAAACAAAAAAAAAAAAAAAAAAAAAAAAAAAAAATAGACACGTTTATCTATGAGTATACGACTTACATCAGCATCCCTTGCTTTCAAAGTCTTGGGCCTAGCCATATTAGGGTTCTCAATCTCAATTACACCTTGGGTTCCTTTCTTCTTCTGCAAAAAAATTATGAAATGATATAAGCAGAACTTCACTTCCCTAGAAAAGACCATGCATTAGGGCAACATTATATCCGTTGAGATAAGTAGAACTTCACTTACGTCAGACTCGTCTTCCTCGGATGACTCTCCAGATTCTTCGTCAGACCTGTCCTCCTCAAACTCGGCCTCAGCTTCCTCCTGATGAATCAAGTATTAGACAACAACAAAAACAATAGTACTAATTAGTACAAGCTATTAATTTTCTTATATTATAAAACAGCCTAATGATTTCCAGCTAATGGCCACTCTTAACAAATATCCATTATGAGTGACTATCTATTATGCCCCAATTGGCATTTTTTTTGTCTTTGAATGTGGCATCGCTGCACCACATGCAAGTGTCACGCCTTTACACAGACAAATATATCCCTTTTTGACTTGGCACCAACCAACATGAACTCCTATGTCTGGACGACATGAAGGCTTTCGATGGTAAAATAGTATTGATAACTAAGAATGACTTTTTAAGAATTCCAAAAGACATATTTTCATTTAGCCTTTAACTACTTTTATAGAGAAAGTGATTAGAGATGTGTATTGTTTCTTCTTCTAGAGGTCTCAAATTATTTGTATATGCTACTACAAATCTCAATCTAAAATCGCATTATCAAAGAGATAGTGATTATCGAATGACTTGTTTCGTGATCTTTGCTTAAAGCCAGTTTCTAGCAGGTTATGCAGCCACCCAAATCGTATTTACATAAGGTTGAGCTGAGTCAGTGACCTAGGAGAAGATAAGTCTCCTTGACTTGTCCTTTGATCAACTAATCACTGAATTCAAGTGTTTCTGTTAATTTATGATGAATCAATCAACTAACTTGCTTAATCTCGAGTGAATCCTTTTATGCTTTTATAGTATAAGTATACGCATCAAATGAGCAAGAAAACTAGTTATTCAGATAACTAGAAAAGAAGTAAACTCCTTGAGCAGTAAAAGAAATTAAACATTAGAAGAAAAGAAAAAAACAAGCCAAAACATAGCCCATTACATGGAACAAACATTCGTAACATGAAAATGACTAAAGAAAATCTTATGTGTGTAGTAGAAGTACCTTTTTAAAGGTACGAGGACGAGAAGAAGTACCAGCAACTGCATTATCAACAAGAAACAAAAACAATTAGTGAATGTGTCCTTGGCAACCAAGGAAATACGAAATATCAAAACAAAGAACCCAAAATGAAGAATATGATCATATGGACAATAAAAGATACAGTGATCAAAGGTAAGGTTTAAATCAGATACAAGCAAATTCATAACTAAAATACAGAAGGCTTAGTTTCTGCACTATCTTATATTCAGATTGGTTACAAGATTTTCACATCAAAATAACCAGCAGAAGACTTGCGCCATACAGAGTCAGGACATTGTTGCTTACTTATGCGCCAACTAAACAAATTTTTGTATGAGCTATCAGATAAATTTGCTTTTGTGTTTCAAGATGCACCTTCATTCCTCAAAACAATAACCAGACGTCACTAACCTTATTACTATTATATAAGTTGCAGTTATTAAAAACTCCTTTTTCTCCGCACAATTCACAAAACCATTGAAATCCAACTAAAAGCAGCAAAAATCCACCTACGATGTGATCAACCTATGTACACCAATTTACATGTTCCTAACTACAACTAACACACCACCAAACACAAAATGACTAAAATCCGATTAAAACACCAAACAGCAATCAATTTCCATTCTCCCAACTCATCCTTATATTAAGCAGCCAAAACACAAGGCAACAAAATAGCAAATAAACGTAACACAAACAATTCACGCGTTCAGCAACCAAAATCTCTCTCATCCTGTATATAACTGTCTCGAAACCATACATCAATAAGCGTAAACCCTAACCACAACTATCAATAGCCCTACATATATATCAATAACCGTAAACTGTAGCTACAAGTATCAATATAAATATCAATAAGCTTAATTCACACTGCAAAAATTTAAACAACTAATTTAAGTAATTAAAGAAACATCACAAATAAAAAGTAAAAAATAAAACACATACAGATCTATAAAAAAGAACTTACGCATCTCTTCAGGGGTAGAGAATTGACGACGACCAGTAGGCTTCCCTTTGAATTTTCCACGACCCATACTTACTTACTTGCTTACTTAATTGATTGATTCAAACACAATTCAATTATAAGAATGAGTAAAGCAAGAATTTGTTGGATTGAAACGGTGGGGAATAAAGAAGAAGAAACCCTAAATAAAGTAAATGAGGGAATCTGTCCAAGTAAAAGAGTGGGGTGTGACGTGGAATTATTCAAGCCCAAAGATTATGAAAATTAAACCAAACTTGGGACCCAAGGACTTCATTTTTTGCCTCTTTCAAATTCAAATTAGAGCACAAGGTATGAGGACTCAAATAACTTACATCATATAACCATCCAATAAAAAGCTTGAATAATAACCCATCCTTGTAGCTAACATAAATCATCAGGTCCCGCAAAATCACCATGAAATATATCATTCAGCACCATGATAAAAACACACACCAAAGGTGCATTTGGCTTGAGCTTTAGTGGAGGTGACTCAAAACACGAAAGGAGTCATTTAGCCGAAGTTTGGCATGTATTAGCCATTAAAAGGTTAGTAGCAAATTTCATGGCCACGCCTTAAAATTTCAGACAATGGCATAACATGCAGCTTTCTTAGCATTTTCATCCTCAAGTATTTGATTGGTAAATATTTATATTTATTTTTTTTCGCAATATTTACGCCACAAAAGATCTATCTCGAATTTATAAAACAAGACTTGAATCCATTTATCTCATATGTTTGTTTTAAGTATGACTTAAACTCATAATTATTTAATTAAAGAACTTCTGACACAGCATGTAGTTGCTTCGGTGAAATTATTTTTGTGCCAGAGAAAAAATCGTTGTTGATCATTCAAATAGTTTACACCTAGTACTTTGTTTCATGATTAAATTGATTGTTTGATCAAATACGGTAGAGTTATATTGACTCCTTGCCTATAATTTGAGATTTTCTTTTCAGTTTTTATTTTAGCATTACAAATAAGAAAAATTCATTATGTCTTGATTTTAACTGACTATCGCCCAAGTTATATTAGCTAATAGCTTTTAAGATTATAAGATTTTTTTTTAAGTAATATTGGTTTTTGAATTTTTAACCGACTAATTAACGAGGTTTGAGATCCCGCCACACATGTTCATGCCGGGTAGAGTCACTTTTATATTAAGAAGTAATTTCAAAATTGTATGAAACTAGGTGGAAAATAACTTAAAATCTCTTAAGAATTAATGATAGTATAAGCTTATATTACAATTAATTTTGTCAAAGCATACATGTAATTAAATTAGGTCATGGAAAAGAATAAAGTAAATAATCAACAATTTTAGACGAGGTAGAAGATTATGGTGCCAAAATTTGGTAGCGTGATTGCTACGAAGTTAGTCGAGTGGGTGGTGGTGGTCCTAAGGAATTAAATGCAAGAAAGTGTAATGAATATTTTAAAAGAACGATCGTTCATGAAAATGGAAAAGAGAATATTGTATCATTCATATCCTTGTTTTGAAATATATTCTCGATCTGCCAGACAAATAACCGATAACATCTTGTTATCCCAAGAACTGCTAAAAGGACAATACGCTAAAAGCACAACTATCAATAGCCCTACATGTATATATCAATAACCATAAACCTGGTCCCTACCGACTTTGGTGTTAAAGAACACTTGCCAGCCTTTGAGAAAAGTTTTCAGCTGTAGGCTCTCGACGTTGAGATTAGTGATGTCGCGGTTTTCATGCTTTCAAGACAGCCTTGTGAACCATTGTTTCCTTGTGAATTTGGTGGCAACTCTTTTCAACAAGGTCAAGCAGCTTCTCTAAGTTTGAGGCCCATGAGTTTAGGATGTCATTGCTGTCCTTGGCTGACTGAAAGCTTACTACACCCATTGGTCTATCTACCTTTGCTACAAGTGCTTTAGATACCACCATTTCAGATAGATATTTTTCAGCTTCCTGAAAAGCAATCAGATTCATAAACGAAATATACATTAAAATAAAATATGCAAGCAATCATGCATGGTTCAAAATTGTCACTTCTACGTAAAATGCACATGTGTTTAACTATATGTATGTGGAAAACGAACCTCAACAGTAAGACAAAGAAGCTCTGCCAGTCGTTTCACTGTTATCCTTGCATAGTACTTTGAGACAACGAGGATATTCTGAAAGAAAATAAATAAGATATCCAGTTTTCAGTGAGCAAATGAGCATTAATAAATTATATATGCATGAAGCACGAGAGTATAATTACATGCTCTATAACTCTCTCCTTCAGATCCTCAGCAGCTTTGTCTCCCAAAGAGCCTCCTAGCATGTTCTTTTCATTCTCAAACTCGTCCTTAAATGTGCTCCACAAAGCAGTCCACTGAATGACTTCCATTGTGATCACTTGTTTCAGAAGCGACCTTTGACACCACAGAGAAAATCAAAATAAGGTCTCAGCTTAAGTTTAACTTGAAACAAGTAAAGGTAGCAAGACCGGAGGATGGGGCAAGGCAGGTATGAGCTAAAACAGGTCTGGGTTAAAATGTACAGCATCGTGTAAAAGAACACCTTTTTGACCATTTCTTAAAAACTTAAAAGACATCTGATTCGTTATTAACGATTAGGAACAGAATATCATTACAATGATAAACTAAATCTTTGAAAAGAAGACGAACAAAGTATGAGGTTGTATGCATTAATACGTTACAAACTATGGACAACTTTCACATCGTTAGATTCATTAGACCTGTTCAACCTGCTGCCTGTTGGCTAAACATTTTGATTTAAACCATACGCCAATTGAGATAAAACACACTAAACCCATTCACAAGTAAACAGATTGAAATTGCCACCTTTAAAAACAAGGATTAAAAAGATAAGGTTCCAATACTAGCACATACCTGAATTGAGGAATTTCTGAAAGGTTTTTATCACCCACAGTAGAGTTTAAAAGGCTTGACTGCATAGGATCATGTGGTGCCAGTACCAGATACCAGCAGATTTTTCTCAATACCTGTCCATAATACAGCAAACATGCATTGTAATTACCCTATATAGAAAGACATTTTTTAAGACGTTCATAAGCAAAATCACAAGATTATTTACCGGGATCCACTTAGCAGGGTCCTCTCTGACAGAAGGTATTTCATAAATTGACTTATAACACCGACATATTTCAAGATAGTCATTGTTATGCGAGTAGTATCTGCATAGCATAGACTTGACAGTAATTAAATATAATAACAATAACAATAAAAAGAGAGCATGAATACTTGTAGTCACTAAACAAACTATTGCACCTAATCGATGATCAAGACATGCATTCAAAACGTCCTCCCAATTTTTGAGCATTATGAAAGACATACTTGTTGCATAATCTATATGTGCAAATATTGTTTATGCATTTTTTTTTTCTCATCATGAAATGAAAACTTATTAAGGGATGCCTGGAAACATACAAAGATATAGCTAACAGACATTCTAAACATAAAAATAGGTATCGGAAATTGCTTGGATCCAGTTTAGGCACCATAACCATTAAGATGTTCCTGATCAGTTGTTTATTACCTTAAAATGTATACTTCTATAGCAAATTTTGCGGCGTACTTTTCCTTCTACACGATTCTAGAATGGTTGACACATGTATCGTACCCCGCTCGTTTTATGCGACACACTTAATAATCCTACATGATATAGACCGAGGGTGTAAATGAAAAATAATACAAAAGGATAGTTGTTTTGTTGTTTTAACACTTAATGTGAAACCAGAGTGGACTTGCTATATGGTAAAAATGCAATTAGTAACCGTTTAGTATAGTCATGAACTCGAAATAAACAGCAAGAAGTATTATATATGTCTACTTACTATATTATATAATCCTACCAATGAAAAGGGGCCAAAGGCACAAACAGAAAGGTAACATTTATGGTACCAAAGCTCCTTTAACCAGCACCAACATATACTTTGCCATTTCTCCTATACTTTTTATTCAAGGAGAAGTTAGGGGGTTATACTTGACAGAGAAGTTAGGGGGGTTATAAAAATAGAACAAATTTTTCCATCAACTTCTTATGTCCAAAGATCAGCTCCTTCAATCATATCGTTAGCATAGCAACTACTGCTACAACAAGAGCATGCATTTTTGTCAAATATTACAATGTTTTCAGAAAGTTTACAGAAATTACACTCTGTCAGAATAAACAACAAAAGATTTTGGTCTTAACCACCTTCTGCAGGGTGATCAAGGGAAGTGATAAGTGAAATATAAAAGGATGTGAATCACCAAGAAACAAAGACACTTATGATTGTAATTATTGCCTCAATATAATCAGCAATTTCTTTGATATTGTATTCAATAAGGCATATACATAATTATGTAGGTAGGGGGTTATAGAAATAGAAGAATTTTCCCCATCAGCTTCTAATGTCCAAAGCTCAGCTTCTTCAATTATATTAATAGCAGTGAAGGCTAGGTGGGGCTTTTTTTAAACTGTATTCCTAAGACCCCATAGTTCCTCCTGTCTGCATTTGTCGCTCAAAATCTCTCTTAAAACAGCGCTAAGATTAAAAATCAACGCCAAAAGGGCTAGGTAGGGCTGTTTTGTGGGCTTGGACTAGTTTATGAAACTTTGCTTATCAGATTAGACATCTTTGGCTTAAAACCGATATCTAACTAGCTGTGAGCTTCAAGTCAACCAAACTGTATTGTGTTTTTTGTGAGGACTGATTATGATTTGCAGCACAAAACAATGATGCAGAGCATTTATCGTACGACTTACAAGTTATTTCTCATGATTCAATGACAAGCATAAAAGGGGGTAAACACTAAACAGTTCCTTGTTCCCAGACATCCCTTGGTGCTATGATATTTTATATCGACTCAAGCATGTGTCTATTAACTATGTGCAGATATACCTCTTGTAAAATGAGAATACTAATTCCAGTTTATCTAGTAATACCAGAACCTCAAAGCAGGAACAATGAGAGGTAACCTACCGAATCATGTGTTCGTAGTAAATTCGCTTCAATTCCAACAATGACGGTATGTCAGCAGGGGCTTCTTCAACGATGTTCTCGCCTTCTTTTGCTTTCTTTTGCTTTGTAGTATCGGCGTCAAAAACTCTTGGACTAATCTTCCTAGAGAGAATCTGTGCACGCACATAATCTTGGCGGTCCAAACACAAACGGACCTGTACATGATGACGTTCACGCTATCACAATCTTGTTGCAAATATTAATACTCAAAAACTTGATGAAATTGCCTACTTGTTCTTGAATGAAAGCAATCTTTTCGGTTTTTGCCATAGCACCAAAAGTTTCAACCTGTGTTATACGTATCAAAGGTAAGTGATACCGTAAGAAAGAGTAACATAATTTCCGTTTAGAAAATCAAAAGACTATTTACAAACTGACAGCAATCTCTTGCATCAAATCAGCAGCCTCCCCTATTTGACCTTGTTCCTCCTTGATCTTAGCTAGCCTCTTGATCAATCGAGCTCTCTCGAGCTCAACAAAAATCTACCAAAAGCAAAGGAGAGTTAAAGAGCTTGAAAACAAATATATGTCAAAAATTCAAGATACATGATCACATTTATATCAGGAAGCTTACCTTCCCAGCTGACACACTGCTAAGTGTTTTGATGAGCTCAATCTTAGTTTCAATATCTGGAGTCTGGTCGATGTATTGCATTGCTTGTTGCACCATTGCAGTGACAGCCTTAAGTATAAAACGACACACACGTAAAACACATTAGCATATAATAACATCTAAAACAATCAACTGCCAACTATATTGTATATACTGTATACAAACATAAATAAGTAGACAGAAGTGTATAACATATTAACATATATACTTAACGAAAACTGTAACTCAATTACACTAACTTGTCTACTGACACAATTTTCGACACGCGCACATCCAAAACTTAAAAGAAAAAAAAAGTATACCTGCTTCAACTGACCACGTCTTTTGGAGAGAACAACAATCTGATCATTCAAAGTCTTCCAAGCCTTATTATCAAAACAAAGGGTCAAAATATCACTAACAGCTTTCTTCAAACCATTAACATCTCCATTGAGTCTCATCTGCTTCTCAACGTTCAACAGAGATTCAATTTGAGCGTCCAATCCGTCCTGTAAAAGTAAAAATCGAATCATTAGAAACGTTTAATTATGATCTGATTGATGACTTTTGGAGTTAATTTTACCATTTTTGGTTCGATTTTGATGAAATTGATTTGATTTGGAGCCCTAGATGAAGAATAAGAAGTGGGGGGAATATTATATGGCTTGGGGAACAAGAAGGTGTGAGAATGTGAGGGAGAGTTTTTTTGTTTTTTTTTTTGAACTATTAGGGAGCGTTTGGTTGGGGTAATTTGAAATTCCAGAGTTTTAAATTCTATAAAAATTAAATTCTTGAGAATTTAAAATTCCGGAATTTAAAATACCTTCGCATGTTTGGTTGACAGAAATTTATAAATATTTTTTTTATTAATTTTCATAAATATTCTACTTAAAGTTTATGAAAAAAAAAATAAAAAAAGTTTATAAAAATTTATAAAAAATTTTATAAAAATTTATAAAAAAAGTTTATAAATAATTTATGAAAAAAGTTTATAAAAAAAGTTTATAAAAATTTTATAAGAAATTTATAAAAAAAATTATAAAAAAAAAGTTTATAAAAATTTATAAAAAAAATTTATAAGAAATTTATAAAAAAATTATAAAAAAAGTTTATAAAAAATTTATAAAAATTTATAAAAAATTTATAAATATTTTATTTAAAAGTTTATAAAAAACAATAAGAAAAAAAATTATAAATTTTTTTTCAAATAAATTAAAATTTGCTACTTTTTTTGGGCGTTTTGATTACTCCAGTTTTAGCAATTTGGGGAATTGTAAATTCTTGAAATGCTAAATTTAAGTTAAAGCGGAGTTTGAAGGGAATTAAAATCTGAATGCAATATCCTCCAAATTGCCCCAACCAAACGCGCCCTAAGAGTTTTTTTGTTCGACACACGCAATTTAAAAACTTAAATACCTACATTATTAAGCCCACAACCCAGTCGAGAATAGTTTCTTTGAAAGTGTACGTAAATTCAGTATGGTACCAAAAATATAACCCGCTTGAAAACCACACTCAATCGGATCCGTTGAACGAAAACTGCTTTACGCTGTGTTCTCGAATTGAATTTTGGAAAGAAAAGAAAAGAAAATAAAACTGAATATAGGTTGTGTTCTCGAAAATTTTTAAAGGGAGAATAGAAAGTAAAAGGAAAGAAATAGAGGGGAAAGTTTGTGCTTTTTCAGTCAATAGTTTCCGCTCAAAATTGGGCAGAATTGGAAAGAAAACTCGTAAATTGACCAATTTGCCTCTTACATATGCACAAGTACCAAGCTATAATTATTTTCATTGTCATATGTGATACAAACAAAATTTTTACTGTTAAGTAATTATTATTATTTTTATCATGTGCAGATTTATGAATGAATTATTACATTTGTAATTTCATAAAAGTATAATATTAATTTTTCACTGACACATTCGAAGGGCATGGTAGTAAAATCGAAGTCATGTTCATCCATTATTTTTCTTTCTTTCTTTCACTTCTTTTGAAACTCAAGAACACGAATAAAAAGAAGTAGTTTTCCTTCTTTTCTTTTCTCTTCTTTTCACTACTCTTCTCTTCTTTTTTTTTCTTTAAAAAAAAACTCGAGAACAGAGTGTTAATCCAAATAAAAACTTGACAGAAATGTAAGAAACATAAAACAAAGTAGATAGTTTTCAACAGAACCTCATGATTTTGTTAAAAGGAAAGTATACTCCTCGAAGTTACTCTACATAATTTCTTAAATATTTAGGGTGCGTTTAGTTGGAGAACAAATTCTCTTATTTTCTATCTCTAGTTTTGTAAAAATTTAGAAGGAGAATTAATCACTTGTGAAAACACTGAAAATATAAGCAGCGTTTAGTTGATGTTTCATTTTTACATTTTTGAAGAAGGGAGGGAGGGTTGAGGGTTTGAAAATAAGGAAAATAACTAAAATTTGTTTTGTAATTTTCCTTGTTAAGTTAGGAAATAGGGGATTTTTGTTTTGCAAAACATTTTGTTGGAAAACGTTGATTTGAACGCGATCTCTGTTTTCCGTGTTTTTCACAAAACATTTTATGGAAAACAAGGGCGTTTTCCCTCAACTAAACGCAACCTTAGGTTTTCTTTATTTATAAGTGCTTTTTTATTTTGGTGTCGAGATAGTGGATAAAGAAATACAGTCAAAATAAGTTCAATCTTCAAATGGAGGTAGGGTTTTATAAAGGGGTTATTAATTGATGGTGCTTAACACATAGTAGTACAAATGATGGAAAATATGTCATGTTGTAAATATTTTTAGCACTAGTATGAATATGTATTTAAGTTTTCAAATTGCAAGGTTTCAATTAAAAAACAAAAACAAAAACAAACTCTTGTGATTGTGAGGGACATTATAATATATTAGACGAGTACTCACGCCTGGCGGCAGCGGTTCCTATTGATTCTTTATGCATTAAACGCATTGTTTGCATTCCTCCATTAACAAGGTTGCCTCATTTAGTTTTCAATTAGTTTGCATTCCTCCATTAGCTTTATAAATGTTCCTCTATTAGTTTTACAAACATTCATCTATTAGCTTAGCAATAGTTACTTACATGCATGATTTTCAACATTCAATAATCACCTTGACTTTCAACTTTCAACTTTTAATTTTCACTTTCACCTTTGACCATTTTTTTATTTTATGTAACTAGGCGAGTACCCGTGCCTAGCGGCATCGGTTTCTGGCGGCAGATAATTAACGATATGCGATATTGTAGTAAGTGTTTCGTATAACGTTCAAAATAGATAGTGAAAAGATCAAAATGTAATTACAAACGGTTGTAACATGTGATAATTCAACTCTAACAAAAATCTTAACATGTATCAAACGGCATATAAAAGTATTAATGAAACTTAAAATAAAACATTACATCAATTATAAGATAATAACTAACTACGTTACTTCGTCGCGTAAAACTTCTTGGTGCATGAAATTTGAGGTGTAGACTCTTCCTTGACCCGAATTCTTTGGTGGTTCCACTAATATTTGTTATTCTACGTGATATCCCTCTAGAACAACGTAATATAAATTTGGAAATGCGAGAAAATATAATCGGAAAATACACACACATTTGGAATTGTTTGACCATGCGCTTTATTGATAGTCATTGTAAAGCTAAGGTATGCAGGGAATTGTGTTATCTTTAATTTAAAAGGAACATATCTTCTTGAGGATAGAAGCAAAAGAAATTAAGTATCTTCTGACCAATTCTAGGACTCAAAATCATACCTTACAAAAATTTAGGGTAATTGCATTCATTAAGCGCATTTGTAGTCTTTGGGGAATTATTTTTAGAGTGTGCATTCATTAAACGCATTCCTCCATTAAAAACATTTCTTATTAAGTTTTCTAACTTTCCCCCATTAACATTTTTCAAACTTTTCACCTTGACTTTTCCCTCCATTAAACGTTTTAATATTTCAAGTTTAAACTTTCACTTTGACTTTTTTTTTCAACATTTCAAGTTTCAACAATTCCCCATAACCATTTTACATTTTTAGTATAGATATAGTATATAGCGGCGAGATTTTCGCTCAGCGTTTGGTACAGCGTGCATTTACATGACGAACCAATAACGGAGAAATAGATCTCGATGAGACTGATTCACGGTTTGTATCGGTTTCAACGGGTTCTCTCACGGTTTGTTTTGGGATGGCTTTAATTGGTTAGCCGAACCGGTGGCGACACTAATTCCCGGTTGAACACGTTGGTCCGGTCCGGTCCGATTTTCAAAACTATATGTAACATAAACTTTTTAGCTTGTATGAAGTTTTGTGTGTTTTATTAATTTCGTGATTCACCAGTTTGTATCGGTTTCAACGGGTTCTCTCTGGTTTGTTTTCGGATGGCTTTAATTGGTTAGCCGAAGGCCGTGTGAAACACTAATTCGGTTGAACACGTTGGTCGGTCGTCCGGTTTTCAAAACTATATGTAACATAAACTTTTTAGCTTGTATGAAGTTTTGTGTGTTTTATTAATTTGTATAATGTGTATAATAACATGCACGTTTCATTTTAGGGTGTTTTAAAAATAACATTAATTAGTTGTTTAATTATTTTATATTTTGGATTATGGTGTAGCTTCTTTAAATTGTATGTTATGAAATTTTTATTTTACTTTTTAGTAAGTGGTGTTTTAATTGGTTATTTTTAATTTGGTAGATGTGCTTTTAATTGGTTATACTATGTGTTTAAATTATTGTACTTTTAAGTAATGGGTTTTTTCAATAAAAATATTAATTACACTATGTGTTGGAATCACTCCTAAACCTTATTCAAGTGTTAGTTACTCATATGTAATAGTTAGCTTATTATGACCTTTATGTTTGTTATTAGCCTTAAGCTTATGTAGAAGGCCCATGAGCTTAGGCCCAAGCCCATAGGAGAAAGGGAAGGAGTAGGAGTGTTGCCCTAGCTCCTTGCCTATAAATACTTTGTTATAACCCTCACTTGAGGGTTGGTTGTTCAAGTTATTTCTTTCACTACATACTCTACGCATAACCGTTTATTATCTAGGGTGTGTGTGTGATACTTGTTCATCGCTCTCTATCTTTCTTATAAGCTTGTGTGGTAAACCTTGTGACCTAATAGTGGTATCAATCGCCAAATAGTTGGGTGCACACTTTTGTTTTGAAGTTTTTGGTTTTGGGTCTTACGCGTAAAGATAACGTGTTCTTTGGTTAAACTTAAAACTTGTTTTTTACACTTTTTAATCCAAGATTCTTGTACTTTCAGCGTTTTAAGGTGTTAAAATACTTGTTTTTGGCAAAAAGTTTCAAACTTTATGCGTGGATCATTGTTTTGAGCTAGTTTTTATTAGGTGGGTATAGTTCTCACATAAGCTGTTTTAAGAGCTTTGGATCATCAAGCTTCACACTTTTGTGTCTTTTGGTGTTATTGAAGCTATTTCATCACACAAAACCTGGTTTAGAAACAACTTTGAGCAAAATCAAATTCTGAGTAATCCTACGCGTAGTAAAACCCAAAAACTACGCGTAAGTATTTCCTTGGTTTGATCTTCATTTTTAGGTGGTTTATTAGTGTTTTCTTACTTGGATAAGTCACGAAAATCGTCGACTTTGGATATCTTTTGCAGCGTGAAGTGTAAAAGATCATTTGAGGATAAAACCTAAAATTACGCATAAGCATAAAGCTACGCAGCGTAGAAATCCTACGCATAAGATTTTTCTTACGCCTAAGCCTAGTCTTACGCATAAGATAATCCTACGCCTAACTTTTGTCTACGCATAACTTTAGCGTTTTTCCCCTACTTATGCGTAAGCTAAATTCTACGCTGCGTAACCTCTAATTGTTACAGCGTAATTTAACTTTGGTGTTTTTACGCATAAGTGCTACTTGTCTATTGTGATTTCTACGCCTAAGGATACTTCATCAACAAAGGTTCATTCGACTACAAAGATCCATTTTTACCAACACAAGTTTATCAACATGTCACAACCACCATACTCTAACTATTTCCCTTACACTTATCCTCATCCTCAGCGTCAACAACAACTAACTCCACAACATCAACAATGGAATCAACAACAAGCAATTTATCAACAACAATTTAACCAACAACATACTCCACAACTTGCTGCAAATCCACAACCTCAAATGGTTCAACCACCACCAAGTCTTCAAGTTCAACCATACACAAATGACTTCAATCAACATCCATCAAGGGACACTATGAAGGAACCCACTTGGTTTGCAAAGATGTTTGAAGCTTTAAGCAGCCAACAATCAATTCATGATTTGGATCACTTGATAGACCTCAATGCTCACTCCGAGGAAACTATGATCAATGGGTGATAAGGTTCTTTAGGTTTTGTGATCTAAAGAAGCCACATGGAAAGTTCTTAAAGAAGGTTATCTTGGAAGGTCCATTTGAGATGCCTACTATCATTGTACCGGAGATCCAAATGCCATTCCACCAAGAGATGAACAAGCGAACATTGCTCTTTATTGCGACTTGAATCCTCAAGAACTTCTACACTATGAAGGAGATGAGCTTGCAATGGAATATATCCTCTTAGGATTACCAAACCCAATTCTTCAAAGTGTTGATGCTCAAAAGGCGCAAAGAAAATGTGGGATCATATTCGTCTTCTTATGGAAGGATCTGTACTCAATCGGGAAGATTTGGAATCCAAAATTTACTTGGCTTATGAACACTTCATGATTGAACATGGAGAGACACTAGAGTCCTATCATCATCGTTTTTCGGACATCATCAATGATTTGGATAAACACAACATCATCATGCCAAGAATTGCGGTGAATACTAAGTTCTTGAGTAGTCTTGGTCTGAATGGGAGAAGTATGTCATTTTTCTCCGTCAGCGAAAACATGCATCAATCTACATATGGATTGTTGTGCGATTACTTGAAGCCTCATGAAAAGGAAGTTGATAGGGAAAGGATTCTCCGTGCTCAAATTGCTCCACCGACACATCAGGAAAATCAACAACTTGCCTTATATGCTCAAAACAGTTATTCTCCTCAACCGGCAACTCAACCAAATGCTACAATCACACCACATGATCCTTCACAACCTCCATCTCAACAAACTCAATTGGTTCCATACAACAACAACAATGCTCAAGTTGAAGCTAATGAGGAATCGATCCGTTCAAACGCAGCAAGGATTTGCTATGATTGCTAATGCCTTTAGCCGTTATACCAACAAATCCAACAACCGTATTAGTTCCTCATCTAATACAAGGAATCAAGGCATTGTGAACAATGGGCGAGTTGAAGTTGAGAATCGTGGTTATGGTCGTCAGATGGGCGGTGGTCAAGGGTTTAATGTTGTGGGTAGGAATAACAATCGAGCTCAGTGGTGGAGCAGGAAATGCTCGGAATGGGTTGAATGGTCTTGATGCTATAAGCGCAATGAGAAGGACACTGGCTAATGCATGCCCAAAGCCAAGGACTAGGGGCGGTGCTTATTTCAAAGAGGCTCTTCTTTTGGCTCTTAAGGATGAATCTGGTGGAACTCTCACGCAGACAAAAACGAGCTTTATGGCAAATCTTGACTTCGGATGATGATATGGAGGACTTGCAGGGCCAATGCATTTGTTATGTTGATGGCTAATATGCATGAGTTACACATGAGTGACACAGCCCGATGTATGAGCGATGGCTTGTCTCAGTACTCGAACAAACCATATTTATCTCGATCTCATATCTCGCCAACATATCGGCAAGGCTCGGAATGTTCAAAATGCCATCCACATCTCATTCTGGCGATTTTCAACTAGACCCCGTAGTTATATTTGACGATCAAGATGACCAAGCGGTTTCCCTTGATAATCAAATTGACTCCGTGGTTATACTTGAGGATCTCGGTAATGATCATGTTGAGACTCACGTTGAACCGCCCGAACTTTTGCCTCATCCAGTTTTTGCTCGTTTAATACAAGACCAACAGACCATAGTGGAAAAATGTCATGCCATTAATCTGGACTTGAAATGCAAAAATGCACTTGTTAACCAAGGATTTTGAATGTTTACAAAAGCAACTCAACTTTTTCAAAACTCAAGAAAAACGTGAAAGCGGTTTTGAAGCGACCTTTGCCAAATCTTATCAATACGAAAAATATTTAGAACGACAGATGCGTGATCTAGCCGCTTCGAAGAATGCTTTGTTATGCGAAATAGAACAAGCCGAAACATGAACATAAAAAGCAAATTAGCGCTCTCACCTTGGAAAATCAAAAAGCTAAAAGAGTTGTTAACTTGTCAAAAACAGTTCTCTGCATACAAAAAGCATTCAACGAAGCGAATAGATGATCATCTTGAAGAAATCATCGGCTTGCAAAACAAACTTAAAGAGTTTAAAACTGTTGTTTACAAACATGGCGAGTCGGTCACGACCATTGAAAAGTTTACTTTAAAACCAAATCCAAATGGATATGGACGAATCTTGCGATTACAAACCTAAGCTTTCAACCAAAGCATTCAAACCAAATCCACGAAGTTTCGGTCAAAGAATATAAAGTTGATAATTACATTTATGAGTGTTGTTGAATATCATCGTCAAGAGGAATTAGATGCAGAAGGCGAGAGTCGATCAAAATTAGAAAAAGTTGTTTACAACAAACCTTTTAACTATTCAAATGCAGTCACTTTCGTCACACCAGCAGTTCTTCTAACACACCAAGGGTTATCATCAAAACACCTGAGTCTTCTAATGTTAATCCCCAACAGGATTATGCACAAACTTATGGTCCTTTACCTTCCATCAGTGAAGTAAACTCAAAACACGAAAATCGCAAAATTCTTTGATATTTTGACATTTTCATGGCTGACCTCAAAACTTTACAACATGAGATAGAATATCATTATGAAATCAAAGTTCAACACTTTCAATCGCCTCTAGGCGAGAACAAAGAGACATTTTTCAGAAAAATCTTTTACCAAATGTTAAAATTTGAAAAGTTGTGCATTGTCTTGGGAAAGGGACTTTCATAAGGAACTTGGAATGATGAAGGTCGTTTTAGAAAGCGAAACATCTATTTCTAACACTAAGCGTAAAAAGTTGAGAAAAGATGTTGATCGACTCTTGGAAGATGTCATCATCTTTGATGTCCATAATGTTGTGTTATTGAATTCTTTGTCATATGCATTTGATCATATCTCTGCGATAATCTTGTTGATTACGTGATAAATGTTGAGAACGATAATGTGCTTGGTCGAGTCCTTAAAAGTTGAAAACAAGCGATTGTCAAACGAACTTTCAAATGCAATACGTCGTCTTAATTGGTGTCAAAAATATATTCACGATCAACAACTTGTTTTTCAACACAAAATCGCCCGATTCGTGCAAAATCTTACGATCCTAAAATTGAGCAACTGGATGATCAAAGCGTGTCTTTTAAGTGTCAAATCTCAAAATATGAACAAGAACTTGTAAAAGTTAAAAGGAATATGGTGTCATATTTGATTTACTCAAAAGACTCGTGATGAAGCATCAAATGAACTTGATCATTATCTTGCACACACTAAGGAAGTTATGCATTTTCTTTGGAAATGTTAGGTCACGAAAATCAAGATCGATTCACACTATCTTCAAGTTAAGAGAAATGTTAGGAAAGTATGAACAACTTCGCCAACCATCATTAAGAGATTAGCCCAGTAACACTTAGTACTCATGAACCTAGAATCACTACTGCCAAATCACAAGTTGCTAGCGTGCCTCCTTCTCTAAAGCAGGAATAGTTGCATTTTTTCCAAATGTCCGCCACTTCACGTACCTAGGAGCACTACATCGAAGAATAGGAAGTTGCGACCTAAGAAAAGATCAATCAGAATGCTAAAGTAGAAGAACACCCTAGGACTATGAATAAGACTCACGTTGCCTCCACTATAGATATTGCGTCTGGAAAATGTAATAGAAATAGTGATGTAGCGAATGCTAAACCGTTAAGTACTTTTGATATTGATCGATGCACCTTGTGTTATTTGTGGTAAAAGTATGAATTCCGATTGTCATGATAAATGTGTTGCTAAAGCTATCATCTCTCGTTTAAAGAATCTAAGAGCGGAATACCTCTAGGCCAACTAATCTTTCTAAGTCTGTGCTTGGTAGACCGCCATCTTTAGATTCTACGAAACGCATTGTTATCCACAGAAGCTCGAGTTTCACCTCCTAGGAATGTAGTACCACCTAGTGCATTCACTAAGACTAAAGCAAATACTAGTTGGAGATGGGAGAAATGGATATATAACACACTAGGATTTAAGTGGATACCTAAAGCTATTGATGTGTATATATCTACTATAACCACTTTCGGAACCCTCTAACATTTGGGTTCCACATCTACTTCTATTCCATCATGTATAGATGCATCGGTGTAATGCGGTGTCTGAGATCATTCTCTGATTGTTGATAGCGGATGTTCCCGACACATGACAGGCAATCTTAAAGTGTTATCAAACTTTGTTGCAAAGTTCATTGGCCTTTGTCGGGGTTGAGAGGAATGATCACTTAGCGGCTATCATGGGCTCACGGAGACTATGTCAATGGGAACATCAAAATCGCGAGGTTTACTATGTGGAAGGCCTCGGTCATAATCTGTTTTCGATGGAGTCGGTTTTGTGATGGAGATTTGGAGGTTGCTTTCAGGAGAAAACTTGTTTCATTAAGTGATCTACAAAGGAAATGACCTTATATGCGGATCAGCGTAATTCTAGTCTCTACACTATCTCTATGAGAGACATGGTTGCTTCATCTCCCATCTGTTTACTTTCAAAGGCAACATCAACAAAATCGGCTATAGCGCGTCGTCTCTCACATTTAAACTTTCAAACCATCACCAACCTTGCTTGACACAAACTAGTTGAAGGACTCCCACGGTTTTGGTATTCTAAAGATCACCTTTGCTCGGCTTGTGAACAAGGCAAAAGCACTCGTGCTCATTTTCCTTCAAAGGTGGAACCAGACTCTCGGCATGTGCTTCATCTTCTTCACATGGATTTGTGTGGCCCGATCTTGGCGTGCAAGCGATCAATGGCAACGCTACATCTTAGTAATTGTTGATGACTATTCACGGGGACTTGGGTCTACTTTCTTGAAGCAAAGATCAAGCTCCACGGTGATCATCACCTTTCTCCGCGAAAATACAAGTTCGACTCTGAAACAACGTTAGACTAATTAGAGCAGATAGAGGCGCGAATTTGTTAATCAAACTCTTCGTGAATTCTATGAGAAAGTGGGAATTGACATCGGACATCTATTGCCGCGTACACGAGAACAAAGCGGAGTTGTCGAAAGGCGAAACCGAGCGTTAGTGGAAGGCGCAGAACAATGTTAATCAATGCTAAACTTCGGATTACTTATGGGCAGAAGGCGTATCTCTTGCATGCTATACTCAAAACCGTTCTATGATTCACCAAGCACAACAAAACACCTTTTGAGCTTGTCCACAACTGAAAACCGAATCTCAAACACTTTCATGTATTTGGATCTCTTTGCTATCCGAATAATGATCGTGATGACTTTGGAAAGCTCAAAGCCAAAGCTGACATTGGAGTCTTTATCGGATACTGTGATAATTCAAAAGGTTTTCGAATCTGGAATCGTCATACAAAACAGGTGATGGAAACGATTCATGCTCACTTCGATGAACTTACGAAATGGCTTCCGTATAACTTAGAACCGGTCACAACCTCTTAAACTTCCCCAAACCCCATCATCAAAAAGCCCCGACTTCGTCAACAAATGGAAAGGTTATTTGCTCATTTGCTCAAATTCGACGATATTGATGAGCGTGCTTGATGAGGTGTCCAAATACTCATCATTTTTGTACCATCTAGTACAAAAACATCGAAAAACACCTTTAAATGCATCAAAATGATAGAAATATCACAAATAAGTGTTTTATGTGTTTTAAATGCAAAAATACCAAAATCGGATGAAAAGCGATTAAGTTTGCATAATTGGCGGTTTTAGTCCCCGAGTTTCAAAAGTTGTCAAAATCTAGTCCACAGTAATTCAAAACTTGTAAAAAGTCATTTAAGGTCCATGTGATTAAAAAGTTGTCAAAATAAACCCTTTAAAGTTTAAAATTTACAAAATGACAACTTTAGTCCCTAAAGTTTGAAAATTGTCAAATATAGTCCTTGGTTAATTTGAAAAGTGAATTATCAAATTTTAACCTTGTACTATTCATAAATGACAAAATTGGTCCTTATGATAAACTTTGGAGAAATTACAAGTTTGGTCCTTAAAGTTTCAAGATTGGCAGATTTGGTCCCTGGACTTATAAAAATGTGCAATATTTGTCCTTGTACTAATCATTAATTACAAGTTTGGCCCTTGTGATAGCTTTGGAAAGTTTACATGTTCAAAGGTCCCTTACTTTTCAAAGGAGGAATTGCAAAGTTAGTCCTTGTTATTAATAATAAACCAAACGGATCCTTTTTGCTAATTACCCAAACCCCGAAATCCATTACCGGGCCCAAGTCCGATCCAACCCAATAATTTAAAAAAATAAAACCGCCAAGATCGTAGCTTCTTACTCCTCCATGGGCGTTTTAAGCAAAACCAAAGGGGTTTCACCACCACTCTTTTTACCCGCCCACCTCTGCCGCTTTCACTTTGCCTCTACACTGCCTAACCACCCTCCACCTCACATACAACCAAAGCGCATTAATTGCGAGAAACCCACAAATCCACTTTTCCCCGCCAATTTTCCACATGGGCCGATTATGATGACTTATGAAGATCCAATGGCTATAAAATGGTGGTGATCCATTCGACAAAACTCAAAAAGATCAATATAAATCAAGTTTGGGCAAAGGATTATTGGAAACACAAGTAGTGTAATTTTAATTTATGTATGTCGAAGTTAATTACTTTTCAAGTTCTAGTGTATTTTAAAGCTTTCAAACACTTTGTAATAATATTTCAGTGAATTTCAATCCTATTTTCAGCGTTTAATCGGTGTTAAGTTCTATTTCCGCTTATGCATTTTTGAGTTAAAATCTCAAATTAAGATTAAGTTGTTTGTGGTTGTTATCTTGGACTAAAAAGCTCATAAAAGTTCTTTATTTAGAAACATGAGAGCTATTAGAACTCTTAATATCAGCTTTTAGTAATAGAATTTAAAATTTGGAAAAATACCAAAAATAGTGTAAAATCAAAAATCAATGATTATAGTGAAGGCTGAAGCGGGGATTAACTTTGGATTGCTTATTGGTTTAGAGCTTCTTGGGAAGCCATAGGATGTGATCTCGGACCTTGATTCTCTGTTTTGAGCTTAGACTCATTTTGTAAGCCATTTTCTTAAATTTTGCATTTCTTAGTTCAAGTGTTTAAATAATATTAATTCAGGTTCAAAGTCTGTTTTATTATAGCTAATTTAAGATATTAAATAGATTACTTGGTCTACAAACTTGTTTGAGTGTTAAAAGCTTTAAAACAGTCTTATTAAGGGATGTTTGGAATTGCCTTGTAAATTGTATTAGAGTTTGTTCAAGCTATAGTTTTTACTTGTTTCAAGTCACATAAGTATCTAGCAACTCATTTTAAGTCATAAAAATAGTCCTTATTTAATAAAAAGTCAAAATCATCTTTGATCATAACTAGATAATTAACTGTTAGGATTAACAGTGTAATAATCACCATAGTAGCTTAAAACTTAGTACTTTAGCTTAAAATCATCTTAATATAGCTTATTTTAACATACTCAGTCCATAGAATTGATTATAAGTTCATAAAAGTCAACTTAGTTTACTTATTTAAAAAGTCAAATTTTTCATTGGCCCGTTTTTGAATAAAACTTAGAATTTTACTGTGTGATTAATACTAAGATTTAGCTTATAAGCTTGCACGGGATATAAATATTTAGTTGCTTAACTTAATTATAAAAATACTAGATCAGTTTTAATTAGCTTATAAAGTCCTTATTTCTTAGCTTAGTTTGAGTCCTTTTTTGAAAATCTCCCATGTGCACAGTTAAGCTATCTAGTTTCACAAGCTCACACAGGCATCACCAGAGATTTAGCTTGTGCAATTTAGTTTTTGAGTAGCCCACCTAGGTGTCTCTATACGGTGCTTATTTTTATTTTGCGGCTTATTTGATAAGCACTCCCATTAGCTTTAATCTTGTCCATTTTGTTGATGTATTAAACCGGTCGGTGTTCATCTGATATTTCAAAAGCTTTTCACAAGCTCATTAGTGTAATCCAATCTTTGAAAATTAGCTTTTTAGAGAGCTGGTTGGTCAACTAGTTAGTTCAATTGCTTATTTTCATTCTATAGCTTAATTCAGTGCTTAAAAATAAGTTAGAAGGTGCCTAGTGATTCAAAAAAGTGACTGCAAATCGGTGTTAACTTGTGTTTTATTTAGTGCTTATTTAGTGCTTATTTAAGTCAATTTGCTTATTCGGGCCAATAAATTAGCTTATTTAAAGTTTCTTAGCTTATCTCAGTTAACCCTTTGCTTATTTTCTAAGCTTATTACCCATTTTAGCTAAAACCTTGTGATTATTCCATCTTTTGTTAATTTGAGATTTTCTTTTACTGACTTATTCGAGTTTATTAGGGTTTTGTAAAAAAGTTGTAATTATAAAAAGTGCTTATTTAAGTGTGTTTAGCAAGTTTGTAAAAAAGAAAATCGAAAAAATGTTTAGCAAAAAGGTGGGGAAGCCAACTTCAGAACACGAGACCTCCCACCTTAGGATAGTGATAGTGTGTACACCGTGAACCACGTTGTACTTGGGCTCTTTTGGTTTTAGTTTGCACAATCTATTACTTAAGCCAACTTTGTCCATTTAGCTTATTTGGTTAATTTAGCTTATTTCGAGCTTATTTAAACTAGCTTTTGCAACTTTTGTATTTTTCATAAATTTGTATTAGTATTAAGTATTTTATAAAAAGTTTTGATTTTTTTCTCGATAGTTTTAGTATTTTAATCATTTAATTAGTGTAAAAAACTTATTTAATTCATAATAAAAATATAAAAGTAAAAAAATATAATTCTTTTTTCTAAAATTTTTCTTTTGAATCATTTAGTACGTAAAGAAAATTGTTTTTTACATTTAAGTAGGCCTTTTATTTCACAAAATTTACGCTTTTACTTATGCATACGTAATTTTTATAAATAGCGATGACGTTTTCATTTTAAATCAAGTTTTTAGATAAATTAAGTTTACATTTTAGTTAAAATAGTTTATTTAAGTTATTTTGTTTTATAAAATCACAAAGACATCATTGTAAAAAATAGTATAAGCGTTTATTTAATATATTTTAACTTTTTAATTTCCTTTAATTTGCATTTAAGTGTTTGTAATTTATAGAACTTTTTCTTTAGTATAATGATCCATCAAAATCCCATCTACTCACTATCCTTAGTGATTATTCGACATCATCTGTCATGTGTGAAACACCAATTCATCCTCGAGTGGGACTTAGCGACCCGGGAATCCACTATATTCCTACTCGATCTAAATTGCATTAGTGTTTGAAGCTGTTTTTAGTTTCTTACACGGTTAGCCATTCACGAAGTGGCTAGCTTGTGTGAGATAACTTGCCGGTTTTAGCATGTCGATTACTCTGAGGTGTATCCATTTGCTCCATGCTCAACCCGATAATACTCTTATACCGATACACCTGCTACAACAACCTATGCACCTACACCAGCTTGACTCCAACACAGCGGTTGAACAAACCGCTTCAACAATGATGGAATCGGTGATGATATTCGAATGAAGTACCCCACCTGCAGATTTTGATCCAAATGCGTTCTTCAACCCGTTTGCTAATGAGACTGCCGCACTGATGTCGCGGAATCTTCAACAAACCATTTGAATCCTCAGAATCTGCACAATGTATACCAACATCAACCCTTCACACATAGATGGACAAAAGACCATCCTCTGGAAAATATTATTGGCAACCCGAATCAACTTGTCGTTACAAGACAAGCCTTCACTCGGATGGTGAACATTGCATTTATGCACTCACAATGCCAATCGAACCTAAAACATCAAAGACGCTTGATAATGACAAAAGACAAGCTGGATTGAATCCATGCAAGAAGAACTCAACCAATTTCAAACGCGTCTTGAAGTATGGGGGCGGTTGAAAGACCAACAGAGGGGTCTACGTCATTGGTCTCAAATGGATTTGGAAAAACAAATTGGATTGAAGGAAATGTTATCCGAAATAAGTCACGTCTGGTGGCTAAGGGTTATCGTCAAGAAGAGGGAATAGACTTTGAAGAATCTTTTGCTCCGGTTGCTCGTCTTGAAATTTGTTCGGATATTTCTAGCTTCGGCTCATATGAATATGACGGTCTATCAGATGGATGTCAAAACTGCGTTTCTTAATTGACAACTTAAAGAAAGCGGTTTATGTCACCAACCGGATGGATTCGTTGATCCCGAGTTTCGAATCACGTCTACAAACCGAACAAAGCTCAGTATGGTCTCAAACAAGCTCCTGCATGGTACGATAAGCTATCATCTTTCCTCATTGCTAATAATTTCACCAAAGGTTCGGTTGACCCAACTCTTTTTATACAATATCACGGGCACATATCTTAATTGTTCAAATTTACGTGGATGACATCATTTTTGGGTCTACACATAAAAAGTTTTCAATCGCTTTTGCAAAACTAATGAAGAAAAATTTTTGAAATGTCCATGATGGGTGAACTCACGTTCTTTCTCGGACTACAAGTTCATCAATCACCCCGTGGTATTTTCTTGAGTCGGTCCAAATATGCCCTTGAATTGTTAAACAAATTTGGAATGAAAACTTGTGACACCTATGTCACACCAATGGCTCATACCAAGAAGCTAGACGATGATTTACATGGGAAATTGGTGGACCCTACAAAATACCGTAGTATTATTGGGTCATTCATGTATCTAACAACAGTTGACTGATATTGTCTTTGCCGTATATCTTTGCTCTCGTTATCGGTCGCGACCAATTTGAAACCCACCTCTCTCGAGGCTAAAAGAATCCTCAGATACATAAAGGGAACCATTAACTTGGGGATCCGGTATCCAGAAGGATTACGGTTTTGAACTAATCGCTTTTGACGACCACGCCAGGATGCTTAGACTCACGGAAAAGTACTCGTGAGCTTTACAATTTCTTGGTGATAAACTAGTGTCATGGCAATCGAAGAAGCAGGACTGTACATCGTTGTCCTCAACGGCGAGAATATGTAGCCATGTCGGCGTGTTGTGCTCAAGTCATTTGGATGAGAACACAACTCAAATATTATGGTTACGTATTTGAGAATCGATGTATCTGCGACAATCGGAGTGCCATTGCGATCTCTGCAACTTCAAGACTTTCGAAATCAAAGCACATCGATCTTCGATATCATTTCATCAAGGATCACGTGGAGCAGTCTAATGTTGAATTATATTTTGTGGGTACAGAATACCAATTGCTGATCTTCTCACCAAAGCCTTGCCTCCCGCTAGGTTTAATGAGTTGGTCCCCCGGATTGGTATGAGGTGTTTGACTCAAGAGGAATTGGATGAACTCCTAAAAGCAGTCTTAAAACACATCAAACACCAAAATCTCTTTTGTAAATAATTTTTCAAAAACAAAATACAAAAATATAAAACTGATAAAACAACAAAAATATTCTTCTAATCTAATTTTTTCAACATGGCAAGTACGTTTCTTCCGTCAACACTCTAATCTTTCAAAATTCAGTATTTTTTCGATCAAGTGTTGAGGGGGATAAAATTAATACTTAACCGTTTCAAATCATCCGTGTACTTGCATGTTATCATATACCGGTTGTTTCTTTTATCAATGGTGGAAAATTTTTCTGGTTCAATGACACTCCTCGGACTAAAAATTATAACCTTTCATTATTTTTCTTAAGTCGAGGGGGAGTGTCGTCAAAGTTTCTTTCTTAAAATCTTTGTTTGGTAACCAAAATGGAAGTTAAATGGCTTTGTTTGAAAAGAAAAGGTGGAGGGACCAAAATTGTCAAAATCTTAAAGTTATTTTAAATAAAAACACCTCCCACCTACTTCTAACTTCATATTTATTACTCTTAACCTTAAACATCCTACGCCTAAGATTCATTCAAGAAATCCGTGCTTTAGATCATCGTTTTGTAAGTGTTTTCATGATCTTAACGATAATACAAGCTAAGGTTTTGAATTTCAAGTAAATCCTACGGCTAAAACTTTTGTTAGCGTGATTATGTGTTCTACGCATAAGCGTATGAACACACAATCATTGTGAGTGTGTTTGTGGTTAAATGGATAGTGTCAAACGTGTTCCTAATACATAAATGATAACATTTTAACCATCAAAACCCACCCATAAACACGAATTGATGATTTTTGAAAATTAGGGTTCTTGAGTCGAATTGGGTATTTTCAAATGTGAAGTGTTTTGGTCAAAAAGATTGTTGTGTTATGTTCATATGTTGATGAATTGATGATATTCCATGCCTATAACCACCCGAAACTCTAAATGATTAAAATTTTGGAATTAGGGTTTAAAGTTCATAAGTTTGGGTATTTTTGATTCTCGACGAATTAGATGTTAAGACTTGGTCCATAAGCTCATACAACATCTTAGAACTACCAGAATTTCTTTGGTGCAAATCCCATTGTTAGAAATCATATGCGTAATTCTTAACCCTTAGGGTTTTGACCTACGCGTATGACTTTTCTAATTTAAGAATGTTTATGCCATGATTTGTTGTTAAAATGAATTTCTTGTGTTAATATTGATGATTTGATGAATTTATTTCAGGTTTGCTACGCTTAATATTCAGAATCAAGGTCATTTGAATCTCTACGCATAAGGATTACCCTACGCGGAGTCAAGTTATGCGTAAGAATAATTCTACGCATAACTATTACGCGTAAGGTTTTACAATGGGACTACGCAGTATCCGTGAAGGATATGCGTAAACAATGACCTCTACGCGCATAAGGTCTACTCTTACGAGTAAGCCTTCGCGCGTAAGGTATAAATACACGTAAGTTTCACGCATAAGGTCCCTTTTCCTACGCTGTAACATTTCTTACGTAAGTTAAGATCCCACGCATAAGCTTTGGTCTACGCATATGTCATTCTGCATTTACGCTTAACCTTTGCCAATTCTATGCCTATGCCTTGATTGACCTTCATTATGAATTGTTACGTGTACAAACTTGTTAATAAACTTATCATAACGTCACGAATCCAATAATGTCACTAATAAACTCAAACGCGTTTGATATGTTGTGAACAATAAGTGATAACATAAACTTTAAAACTTAAAGTTAACTGACTCACGAAACATTTCCGCGCGTCATTGGACTATTGAACAAACAAGTGACTTAGGACTCGTAACAATCATTGACACTATACATTCAATAACTAGACAATAAGACCTTCCGTTGACTAACATTATGTCTTTCGATATGTTGGTTCTTTTGGCTAATGTTATTTTGGATCACGACATGGTCGAACAAATGAATGTGGATGCATCGAGGTTCTTACTATTGTCGATATCTTCCCAAATGGTTATCCAGAAAGATTGGAAAGAACAACCTTAGGGTTGACTTTGAAACCCTCACATGCTCTGAATCTTCTTGCTTGATCGCTGTGGATATTCTAAGGAATCATCCCTACCGAACATGCTCTCACACTCGCTACGATTAAAGGTCTACATTCAACAATTCGGATTCTATGCAGGTCAAAGGTCAAAAGTGCGTGCAGTGACACTTCAATCACAAACAAGTCACTATCACTCCTGCAGACTTACGGGCTCCTCATTTCGACATCGTGCCTACCAACCTGACTTCTTTGCCATACCTCTTGAAGAAGCAGTTCGCAATTCTTGATTAATATTGGCTATGATGAAGCTTCGGGTGATCATTAACAAGCACTCTCACGTGGATCTTAAGAACATTCCTCAACCTTGGAGAACACCTCATCATCATCACAAAATCTGTTTCTCGGTGAGGCGGTGGCTATGAGCATCCCAAGCTCATGGAACCGCAAATCTTACGGTCATTGATCAACATAAGAAGGACATTGAAATGAAGCTCGATATGGGATGACATGATGTCCTCAAGAAAGCTTGGCTCAAAGATTCCCTTACATCGGATACACTAAACTGTTGATCGAGAGCACTTGGTCTTCATCCCACGATTCCCCAAAGAATCAATGACCCCGACAATCTCGACATGATGTCCGAACCTACCTTTCTATCGGAATCAAGGAATCAACGACAACAAAGAAACAAGGTGCCGTGTTGCCGATCACCTTCTCGACAAATGAAATCAAAAAGCTCTGAAACATATAAAAGGATATTTGATGCGGTAAAGAGAAGGCAAAGTTGGTCATTCTCGATGATAAATCTTACGGTACACCTACCGGAGAACCGGAAGAGGAAGTCTTTGGAAGTGCGCAAGCACTCAGAGTCAAAGAAAGTTTCCCAAGAGGAAACCTACTCCTCAAAGCAAAAGAAGAGTTCCCTCCAAGGAAGCCGCCTCTATTCCTTCACCTAAACCACAAAGAAAGCTCTTGGGACGAAAGCTCGAAGAAACACAATCAGGCGAGGAGGTTCACTACTCACGAAACTGCAAAGGATGACTCTCCATCAAGCACCAAAACCTCCTAGTCCACCTGACAAATGGAAAAGGGAAGACTCGTACTTGTGCCATATGATGAAAGCTCGATGAAGATGAAGAGCAACCTGGATACCTCATACAAGAAGCAATTCAAATTCCTTAGACTCCAACACGCGGCAAAAGAATTTGCTAAGGAACAAATGGGTGGCCCGGAGGTCAAGTGGTACGGCTCAACCTTCACCTGAGATCACGATGCGGTTAATCAACCCGATAAGGGATCAAGTGCCACCACTTTGGAGCAACAACAAATGCCCGTGGAAGAAACTATTGTGTATGAATTTGAAGGAACCTTAAAGAAATGTCCGAAAGATGAGGGTGACAAAGAAAAGATGAGACGAAAAGATAAAAGCAATGAAGAAGATGACTTGAGTATGATAAGTTTCGCTAGATAGTCCTGCCGATCAAAGGAGAGAAACCTCTGAACCACCAAAGGATCCGAGTCTCCTCATGTCTCTTCATCATCAGATTCTTCTTCTCACTCTTCACCACCACCATCAAAAAGATCAACCAAATCATCATCCAAATCGTGAAGAAACCATCTAAATCTTGGATTTCTCAAGCTCATGAACGGATTACCAAAGTTGTCAAACAAGTCAAAGAAAGGCGTGCTCAACAAAAGTTGAATTTCTTTCGATCACATACAAAGATCATGACGAGAATGAAAAGATGAAAGGAGAAAGGAAGTTTGTTTAAGAATTCATGAAAAATCACCGTCAAGAGGAACTGAACGAAATGATCGAAGGCTACAAAAAGTACCTTCGAGATGCGTTCCTAAAGTCACAAAGGAGTTGTTCACCAAACAACTTTATCCAAATCTTATGCAGATCGCCAAGCAAACTATTCGATCAACGCCCTTAACCGTCACAATCAATCCAACCGATCCGGTAGTTTTCTCGGATAATGAATTGGTGGCCAAGCTTGTCACACAAATGTCTACACGATCCGGGACATTTACTGATGAAGGAAAAGTTGTTTCAAGCATTGCTGGACTACCAACTTCAAGAAGCATGTAGATTCGAAGCTGAAAAGTCTAAACGTCCTAGAGACGATGAAGACAAGGATAAGGATAAAGACTTTGCACCTAAACGCGTCGAAGCACGGTGAATCTTCTATGATGCAACCTCCTCCACAACGCCTCTGCTCAACAAAAATCTCCTCCTCGCTCTTCTACTGAAAAACCTCAGACGATTCGAGTTACCACCCCGACTCAGAAAACCGGTGATCACTTTGAGTATACGGGTGGTGACGATGAAGAGGTCCTTGAGCCCCTACAACAACCCACCTCTCCCAAACAAGTTCAGAAACCGGAATCATCATCTAGGCCTTCGAAAAAGAAGAAGAAGAAGACGCCTTGACGGCGTGGTATCATGGCTAGATGACGATAAAACAGAGGAATTTGAATGGTTTTCTAATCTTGTTAACAACACTCCTACCTCGAAGAAGGTCGATTTGGTAGACGGTTCTACATTGGAGCATGCTAAAATTCTGCAAGAAAAGTTCCATGTGAAGAAAATGGCGAAATCTGAGTTGAAGCGAATCAAGAATGAAGCGTTTCAACTTCTAAAAGACAGCTCCGAAAGTGCCCTCGAGGTCGAATATCACCTTGAAAACATTGCTCGAGCTATGTCTAACAACATGGATTGGCTCAACCCTGAAGCAAACATTGACTTCACACCAAGGGACAACCCTCCATACTACACCGATTGGACCAAACCTCTACCAACAATTGGCCAACCAGCTGAACCAAGGATTCCTTTTAGATATTTCTTCAACAAAGACTTGGATTTTCTTCTACACGGTGGCGATGATTCAAGAAAATACGCTACATCTTTGACACTTCCATTCCACCGCTCTACTCAAACCTGCATAGCCATTGAGGAACATGCCAATCACTTGTTCTCCAACACAATGGAAGCATACGACCGAGATGAATTGTATGGGATTCATCAGGCGAGCGCCGAACGAATCTACTAATGGCCGGTTCGAAGTCTCAACATGCCGTGTATAGTTCTAAGGATATCGTTGCCATCATACACGTTGACCTTTCGTCTAAGTGGGACTACACATTTCTAAAGAAGATCGTAGTCAAACGACAAGATGAACGGGACTATGCTTTCTCTGAAGGTGACTTTGAGAATTTGTCTCTCAATGACATCGAAGACATGTACCTTGCCAAAGTACTGGGTCGCATGAGACAATTCTCAAGCTAAGATTAAGCAATTTATCAAGTCACTTCTCATCTTCATAAGACGGATTGTCATCAAGGAGCGTGTAGAAGATCTCCACCGGTGTTGAATCTTATCAGACGCGTGTCAACTTCACTCCTCCAAAGCTTGATCTTCCTGATATCAACCAGCTATATCAATATACACTCATCGCCAAACCTTTCGCGTTTTTTACCTAGTGAACTTCAAAGAAACCGCTTAATGGCGTGTAGCGAACTCACAAGTTCGGGATCATACTTTGAAGCGGTTAGGGATGGAATGGCATACGGTTGAAGGATATACGCCGTAAAATTGGGTCTCCTAAGCGCTGGAATTCTCGGGAAAGGAGGGATGTGAGACGGATCATCACAATGATTGATGAACGGTTGTTTGAAGGGATCGATTCAGACGATTGGAGAGTTATGTCGGTGGTCGACCCGGGATTAACATAACCGGCTTTCAACGCCCTGTGCACACTCTGGAACATCACGCACTTCACGGTACCCCTTGAATTGCTTCCTTCATATAATTTTGGATGTTTGATTGATTATGTTTATGGCTTGTGCACACATTACATTGTACAACCCGTACTTGTAAATAAAGGACCGTAGTGCGGGTGCCACAATCCTATAAAAGGAGAGAAAGCTTCTTACTTTTGAGTAAAACCTATCAAACCTTTCATTTTTCAAGGTTTTGCTCAAAAGAACAAGTACTTTCCCTTATGATTTTCAAAACCTCAACCGCTTATATCACTCGTTGAGGGGGAGTACTTGAATTAAAACTTTGTTCAAAACATTGTTCACAATGGTCATTCTTCCCGGAACACTCGAAATGGTCATATTTATTCTCAACTTTTCAAAAATAACATCACATATGCCATTTTTGAGGGGAGAAAATACGTGATAAGAAATATGTTGTGTCAATGCAAATGAATCTTTGTGCTATAGACTTAACCCATGAATTGACGAGATCTTAACTGTTAGTAACTCGAAAAGACTTGTCGGGGACGGGTAATAATTTCAAGCTAGTTCGCTAGTGATGTAAACGTGTCTCATAAAGGACTTGTCCGAGTAGAATGTACCATTCGAGAAACTCTTGGTAGACATGAACTCCGACGGGTTTGACAACCTTTCGAGGATTGTCTACACCTTCAAGGTAGTTATTAGAGCTAGTTGTCACCTAAAAGCTGACAATGCAACTCTTTAACTATGCCACGTAACCGTGTCTCGCGGGGAATGTCTATCTTGAGTGAATCAATTCAAAATGTGGGCGCTCTTTCCTCACTGTGCATTTTAACCGTTAAAACTCTTAAGCACATGTGGAGGGGAGTATTTATGCAAAATCTTATCTCAACAATGGTACTAAAATGTTTTTCATTCACAAACACTTTGAGAGATTTTTCACAACAATGGTTTTATGGCAACATAGGTTAGTCATGGAGTTATAAGGTGACTAAGGTTAGGAATAACCGTCCTATGATCCGCCAGAGCGGGATGGATCTACCCAAGGACACCACAAATAGTTAGTATTTAGAAGTCCTTAGGTATGATTGTAAAAAGGAGAAAATGAGAATCGGAGAAAGAAGGAGTTGAAGAATTAAAAGAAATGCAAAGAAAAGGGTGAAAAGAAATAGCCCTCCAGATTATTCAACTTAGGCGCATAATCGGTTCAATTCATATGCTCTTGGTTGTCACTAGATGACACCGGTATTGAAGATTAAAAGTCGTCATGGACCCGGTGACGCATGCACTAAACCTTCTTAACCACTCAAGTTTCTCTCAACAGAAGCTTGTTTCATTCTCATAGGGAACCCTACATAAACTATCGGCTTTCTCTTAGAGATTGCTGGTATTGAAGAAGGAGACCCTCTCCCTAGTCTCCGCTCCAGAAAACCAAAACGCACTATTGAGTCTAGAGCCACGAGATTCATCAAAAGATCTCTTAGGTACACTTGACATTTCATCACTTGATATTCAACAATAAGAATTTCGGTGATACATTATCGAGTCCTTCACAGATCTTAGCAATCTGTCGAGAACATTTATGAGAGGTTCACATTTGTGATCCTTAGAGATTGAATGGAAACTCCCGTGGATTGCGCTTAGTGGTCTCAAACGGTCTGATGGCGTGAGGTGATGCTTCGGTGTACCTCAGCGACTCATCGAATCGTAGGTGTACTTCGGTACATCGTGTTATCTCACTTGTGGGACTCCGATTCAGGAACGACCTTTGTAAGAATTAGAGTTGTGTTTTCACACTATGTGTTAACACTCTCGAAGTTCAAACTTGTAAGTGCCGGAATCCGCTTATTACTAACCGTTTAAATGTTTTCTTCTTATGGAAGCTTCGGAGCGGAATGATCGTGTAGATTCTTCTCATGCTCACGCCAACATCATCACTAATGGAAGTTCTATCTTAAAGCAACACAACAAAGTAATGATTCTTCGTCAATACAGAGAATCTACAACGTTAAAGACTTAAAGAACTCCATCAAGATCAATTCCAACGCCAAAAGAGCATGTGAGCATGTTGAAGAACGACGCGGAGACACCAGCGAAGCGGCACTGAGGCGAGATTTGATGCGCATAACAACATACTATCACTTTCATCACAAAGAACAATGATCAAAGAACAAAGTTAAAGATGACGTCAAAGCATAACTGTTCAAAGTAAATTATCTCTACACCGGGAGATTGTTCAAATCAAGGCAATTCTTCTCACAAGAAAGAAGAATGTCAGAAGACGCCAAAGCTACTATTACATCAACGCCTTCACCGCTTTTCATCACCAACACTTGAGTGTTTGTTACTCATATGTAATAACACTTGAGGGGGAGATTGTTGGAATCACTCCTAAACCTTATTCAAGTGTTAGTTACACATATGTAATAGTTAGCTTATTATGGCCTTTATGTTTGTTATTAGCCTTAAGCTTATGTTGAAGGCCCATGAGCTTAGGCCCAAGCCCATAGGAGAAAGGGAAGGAGTAGGAGTGTTGCCCTAGCTCCTTGCCTATAAATACTTTGTAATAACCCTCACTTGAGGGTTGGTTGTTCAAGTATTCTCTCTTTCACATACCTACGCCTAACCGTCTATAGTATATCGTGTGTGTGTGGGGGTTTTACTTGTTCAATCGCCTTATCTCTTTCTTATAAGCTTGTGTGGTAAACCTTGTGACCTAACAATTAATGACGGTGAGCTGACGGCGTTCTATGCAAAAGGTGACGCCGTCGCATTTGTAAATCTATATATAGAATTCGATTTATCTGCATTTAGAGAGGTAGACTTTTGGAGAAAAAAATCCTAAATCGTTTGTAATCCGATTTGGACAGTATCTTAGGGTCCCATACCCTATTTTACACATCGAGATAAGTATTTTAATCCAAAGTAACATTATGTCTATTCTGTATTCGATTGATTGTGTGTATGCTTGCTTGTTTACCATGTCTAGCTAAATTTCTTGTGTGTTTGCTTAGATCTATGAAACCTAGTTATTGATTATTGTTAGGTTGTTTCTTATCTTAATTGTAAATTGTCTTAGGAGTGCAACTAGGCATCATTCGTTGTATTTAATGCTTGAGTATGCTTTATGATGTTGTGGCTTATGGATGAAATAGCTTAGGCTTGCCGACTTCATATGTCATAAACAAGAGATAACCTCAAAGAACTAGGGGGCACGCATACCCTACGACCTTAGGAATACAACACGTTAAGATAAGGTGTGACAATTCAACCGACCAATAAAAGATAACTAGGGAGTAATAGTATCTAGGTAAACACATTTTTAATCATCATACGAGCACACATCAAATAGACATAGCTACCCGTAGTAATTAGATAATTAGATAAATTAGATAAGTAGAGTAATCGGTAGAAGTACCACCCCCCCAACCAATTGCCCTGAGATTTCACCTTAGCTTTCTAATAAACCATAAAAAGATAAAAAAGAATCATCCTCAACCCCCACCTTCTCGTCATACATTTCTTACTAGCATTCCTATTCCTCTAGAGAACGATATCAATCCCCGAGGCTTACCCAATACTACACTACAACGATTAGGTTCACTGCCTAGGAGGTTGAAAAACTTGCTCGACGAAAAGGAAGTTTCCTTCACCCCAAACGCATCCCGCGCGCATCAAGTTTTTGACGCCGCTACCGGGGAATAGAATAGCTAGTTAAATCTTTATCTCGTTTAGGTTCCATTGATTGCTTCCTATCAAGTAAGATTTTTTCTCATTTTCATTAGCTTCCTTGTAGTCTATCCCCCTTCTTCGTATCTTTGTTCGTAACCCCATCACTTTTCATCATAGAAGGTGATAACCCATCAAACAACCATCCGCCACAAAACCCACCACTTGATTCGACTTTTTCCAACCAACTTCGCGCTCGTATCGTTAGTGAAATTGGAGAACTTAAGAAATTGAATAGGATAATTGAAAGAGCACTTGAGAAAGCCCTTAAGGAATCAACTAGTACTTTAGATAGCGATTCAACCACGAGTGATGATTCGGATGATGAAATTGGGGAAGGAGATTATAAAGTATTAGAAATTATGGAGGGTGGTGAGGAAGAGTTACTTAAAGAGTGGTATATGTGTAAACATATACCTTTTCTTTATTAAAACTGGACCAAAAAGACCAAAAACTAACCCCTAAAGCCATAAATGTTTGTGTTTTTGTGTTTATGTATGTGCAGGCATGGATATCAGAAAAATGTACAAAAGAAAGACAACACAAAAGAAAACCGAGCACGAGAAAGAAAAGAGAGCAAAAGCCGATGTCGGGAGTCAGTTTTAAGGGTTTTGATGCTCAAAAGTTCAAATTACAGAGTCTGGGATCATGTTCAGGAAACTATCACATCACCCCCTCATTATACCATTTTACGCTTTTAACCCTCTTACAAAGCACACAGTAGCAGGAAGACAAGAAGA
>OU343225.1:185067767-185177170 GCA_910596185.1 Chrysanthemum makinoi
TTGTTGGGATATGAAAGTGCTGAAGACATGAAAGTACTGAAGATATGAAAGTACTGTAAGCTGCAAAGTACTGGGAAAATTCAAAGAGTCAAAGTACTGCTAAACACAAAGTCAAAGTACTGCACCTAAAGTCAAAGTACTGCAAGAACAAAAGAATTGTTATTCGTTTATGGAAAGTATTGTATTCTATGTTTAGATTACTTGTCGTACAAGGTTATCAATTGTAAACCGACTAGGATATCCTTGAGCCTATAAAAGGACTCCTAGATTGGCATTAGATGTACGAGTCTATGAGTTTTAGAGTTTACGAATTCACAAGTTAATTAGTGTTTTAGAGAAGAGTTCGATTATCTTAGAGTTGTATTAGAGTATCTGCATAATAAGCAGATTTAGAGTTTATAATAAAAGGTTATTCTTCTTAGCTTTGTTAAGTAAATTCCGCGTACTTGATAAAGATTGCTCAGTGTTTCTTTGTTAATAACTTAGGATTTATCCGAGGTTATTAAACCTTAACAAGCTAGTTAAGATAGTTTGATTAAAGTATATCGATCCAACAAGTGGTATCAGAGCTTGTGTGGAAACTCTGACTAGGAAGAAACCCTACTTCAACAATATTCAAGATGTCGACTGAAGCTGTTCCACCACCCTCAATCACCTCACTCAGAATTCCAATAATCAAGAAGGGAGAATATGATCTCTGGTGCATGGGAATGAAGTTGTAGCAGACCCCATTGATATTCCTGGACAACCCAAGGCACCTAAACCAGTATTACCAGCAGCAACCTTAAGGAATCAAGAGAAGGCACTCAACATTCTCTTATCTGCCATTCCAGATGGTCATCTTCTCAAATTTCATGATGCTAAAGATGCTAAGCAGCTCTGGGCTGCTCTCAAGACCAGATTGGGAGGGAATGAAGCCTCTAAAAAGATGCACAGAAATTTGCTAAAGCAACAGTTTGAAACTTTCACAGTTGGTGAAAGAGAGAGTCTTGATGCTGCATATGATAGGTTTCAGAATCTTCTCAACATGTTGGAGCTATACAAGGCAGAAGTATCAGTTGAAGATGCTAATTTGAAGTTTCTAAGGAGTTTGCCATCTTCATGGCATGTGATTGCTACAATGATCAGAGGACAACAAGGTTTGGATGTCATGGACTTTGATGATCTCTATCATCAACTTAAGGTGTATGAGCATGAGATGAGTGGTCAAACAAGTTCTAAGTCTCACAGTATTGCTTTTCTATCATCTGAAAAGAAGGCCAGTACTTCCATTAAAAGTACTGCTTCTCCTCAAAGTACTGTTTCTCAAAGTACTGCTGTCTATACACCCCTCTCATATGTTCAACAGGCCCCACCAACTACCACTATGGCCTCAGATGAAGTTATGTGCTCCTTCTTTGCACAACAAGCTAGTTTACCTGTCACTTATGAAGAAGATCTAACACAGATTGAAGAAGATGCACTTGAAGAAATTGATATCAGGTGGCAAGTTGCTATGATCACTGCAAGGATCAAAAAGTACATGAAGAAGACAGGCAAAAGCATTGATTTCAAACCAAAACAGGGCATAACTTTTGACAAATCTAAAATTGAATGCTTCAATTGTCAAAAGACTGGTCACTTTGCAAGGGAGTGCAGGTTTGCTAAGTATCAAGCAAACAGGACATCTGAAAAGCCAAAACTTGAGCTTAAAGAAATTCCAATTACTGAAACAAAGGCTTTGGTTGCTCAAGAGAAGCTATCAGAAGTTGACTGGAGTGAAGAGTTTGATGATGAACCAGTAACTTATTGCATGGTAGCAATGGAAGAAGAAATTGAAGATTCAGTAGAAGCATTGGATTGGAGCACTGTTTTTTTGAGAACCTGAACATGCTACTTTGGAATCTGATGATGGCTTTGGAGGATTTGATTGGAGCAAGGAAAGTGAAGATGATCCTGTTCAACTTGCATTGGTGGCTACTTCACCAAATCAATCTCCTATCTCTGAGGTATGCTCAAATTGCTATGATTTTTATCATAAATTACTTAGCATTATGTGATTGAGAGATAATTGTGTTAAGGCTAGGACTGAGGTAGCAGGTTATCAAATAACCTTAGAATCTATGGAAGCCAAAATCTTAGCACATGAAACTAATGAAGTAGCTTGGGCTGAAAAATATGCACAACAGGATTACCAGTTAAAGCTTAGTGAATGGAAATTAAACTGTAAAATTGCTGAAATTAACTAAGGAAAGAGATGATTTGTTAGCTAAGTTTGCTGCTTGGGGTGAAGCTGGTCTGTCACATGTTTCTTATGTTCAAAAACAGCAAAGAGCCTACCTTAAAACTGGATTAGGTTTTGGAATGGATTTTAGTAAGATAGAAGAAAACCAATCTAGTAATCAGGATGAAGGTGAGTATGAGGATATAACCACTAGTGATGAAGAACTCATTAATTATGTAGATACATCTAGTAATGATGGTTCAATAAGTGACTCACCTCCTGAATATAATAAAGCTAATGATTATCATGCTGTTCCACATCCCACTGGCATTCATCAACCCCTTAGGCCTGATGTTTCTCGTTTTGGAGTAGACAGTCTAGAGTTTAGGAAAACTAGTTGCTCAATCTAAGTCTGAAAAACCCAAAGAACCTTTGAAACGATGTTCAAAATAAGGCAGTACCTTTAAATCAAAGTACTGCTCCACAAGCAGTACCTTCTTCAAAACCTTTTCAAAACAGTCCTGCTAAACCTTTTTGGGATAATTTTGGTCAAAACAGGTTTAATCACTCACCAAGAAGGCAAAATAATTTTGGGCATAGACATAGAAAATGTCACTTTGAGTATGGGTCAAAACTGTGTTTTGTGTGTTTTAGTCCTACTCATCTAATTAAAGGATGTGAACATCACTCAGAATACCTTAGAAATTTCCAAAGAACAGGACTGCCAACCAGAAACCTCGAGAGCACAAACCAGTTTGGAATAATTCAAATAGGGTCAATCACAGAAATTTCTCACAGGATCATAGATACCCACACCAGCGAAAACCTTTTTCAAAACCTTCAGTATCTCACAGTACTTTCCAAAGTACTGTTAACTCTGGCCCATACTTTCTCAAAGTGCTCTCAGACAAAAAAGGTACTGATCACACGACTTGGTATAGGAATCCTAGGAGATCTCACTATCAACCTAGAAGGTATTACAATTCACATAGGATTTAGATCACGGAACCAAGTGTTAAAAAGGAATGGGTTAAGAGGGAAAGTACTGCAGAAGGACAGACAGTACTTTCAACCAAAAGTGAATCAGATGTTTTGTGATGTGAGAAAAAAAGAGATTTGTGTTAAAAAACCAGAAAGTTTTGAAAAACCACATGCTAAAGATCAAAAGATAATTCTGGATCATCATTTGAAAGATAGTGGTAATTACATACTCAAAGATTTTGAGTTTGTAACTCCACAAGTCAGTAATGGCTTGGGTTCCTAAAAGTTTCTAACTCTTTTCTTTATGTGCAGGCAACCCAGAAGAGGAGCTTAAAGATCATCTTATTGTGGATAGTGGTTGCTCTGGAAGTATGACAGGAGACAAAGAGATCCTGTCTGATTTTAGGAAGATTAGTGGAGGAAGAGTTGCATTTGGGAATGATCCCAATGGAGGAAAGATTACTGGAAAAGGGACTATCAAAGCAGGGCTTATAGATTTTGAGAATGTTAGATATGTGAAGGAGTTAAAGTTCAATCTATTGTCAGTATCACAAATCTGTGATAAAAAGCATCCTGTGTTATTCACTGACACAGAATGTCTTATCCTTTCCTCTGACTTTAAGCCTGTTGATGATGAATTAGTAGTTCTTAGAGTACCAAGGACAAATGATGTGTATAGTTTAGACATGAAGAGTCTACATTCTTATGGAAGAGCCACATGTTTGGTGGCTAAAGCAACATCTGAAGAGGCACATCAATGGCATAGAAGATTGGGCCATGTTAACTTCAAGAATATCAATAAACTGGTCAAAGGCAATCTAGTTAGAGGTTTACCTTCAAAGACTTACAAGAATGATCATGTTGCTTGCACAAGAAGGGTAAACAACACAAAGCTTCCTGCAAGAAGCTTGAGGATAGAACTATTAGAGAACCTTTGGAGCTTTTACATATGGATTTGTTTGGACCTGTTTCTGTGGCAAGTTTAAACAAGAAAAAGTACTGCTTAGTTGTAACAGATGATTGCAGTAGATTCAGTTGGGTATTTTTCTTGGGTTTTAAAGATGATACTTTTGATGCTATTCAGACACTGATTATTGCTCTTGAAAACCAATTGAGACTCAAGGTTACAGGTATTAGATGTGACAATGGGACTGAATTCAAGAACAAGCTTATGGATGAATTTTGTGCAAACAAAGGCATAAAAGGGAGTTTAGTATTGCAAGAACACCACAACAGAATGGTGTTGCAAAAAGGAAGAATAGGACTTTGATTGAAGTAGCAAGAACAATGTTAGCAGATTCTCACCTACCTATTCAGTTCTGGGCAGAAGCTGTAGGTACTGCTTGTTATGTACTTAACGAGTCTCATCACTAAACCACAGATGAAGACACCCTATGAATTGCTGATGGGCAATAAACCCAACCTTTTGGATGCCCTCTTACTATTTTAAACACTATTGATAATCTGGGGAAGTTTGATGGCAAGTCAGAAGAAGGATACTTATTGGGTTATTGCACTAACAGTAAGGGCTTTAGAGTATACAACAAGGTTACTAAGAAGGTTCAAGATTGTCTTCATGTTGAGTTTTTAGAAGATCAAGACAATGAGAAAGGTAAAGGTCCTGATTGGATGTTTGATCTTGAGGTTTTAACTCCATCTATGAACTATGTACCTGTTAGAGAAGAAAATCAACCAGTGCACAGTGGAGAAGATTTACAATATGTTGTTCATGGAGTTCATATTAGACCTGATGCTGTTCCTGATGAAGATCCTGTTAGTCCAAAACAAAGTACTGAAGTTCCAAAACAAAGTACTGTTGCTCCACAACAAAGTACTGTTGCTCCAGAATCTTCTTTATCTGCTGAGGATCAATCTATTCAAGAGGAACTTAATCAGATGCTTCTTCAAGATGTTTTAGCACATTCTTACACTGATGAACAAAGAGAGCTTATGAAGAGGAAAGAAAAACAAGACTGCAGAGTACTCTCACAGTACTTTGGACAGTACTTTCGAACAAAGTACTGCTGCACCAGTTGACAGTACTTTAGTTGATCTGGATGATCATACCATGCCTGGATTAGAAGATACTGATGATGAATTTGAAGATGAAGGTATTTTCCCAAATTCCAATGAAGGTGCTGATGTTACTAATTTGGAGGATACTTATGGAGTTCCACAGTCTCCAAACTTAAGAACTCATAAGGATCATCCTTCTGATCAAATCATTGGTCCTTCTACTTCTGAAGTAGTGACTAGACACAGAGCTAAGACTTTTTCCACCTCACAATGCACTTAGCTTTGTGTATAAACAAAACAGGCTGAATCATAAGGACCATCAAACCTGTCTATTTACTTGTTTTATCTCTCAAGAAAAACCCAAGAATATTGCTCAAGCTTTGACTAAAGAAGCTGGGTTGTAGGAAGAACTTCTTCAAGTTAAACTTCAAGAAGTTTGGGTTTTATGTGATCTTCCAGATGGAAAGAGAGTTATTGGAACCAGATGGGTTTTTAGGGTCAAAAGAGATGAAAGAGGAAATGTTATAAAGAATAAGGCAAGGTTAGTAGCACAAGGATATAGACAAGAAGAAGGAGTAGATTATGATGAAGTGTTTGCTCCTGTAGCAAGAATAGAAGCTATTAGAATATTTCTTGCTTTTGCTTCTTATATGGGCTTTCAAGTTTACCAGATGGATGTCAAAGGTGCCTTTTTATATGGCAAGATTACAGAGGAAGTTTATGTCAAACAACCTCCTGGTTTTGAAGATCCTAAACACCCAAACAAAGTCTACAAGGTGGTTAAGGCTCTTTATGGCCTTCATCGGGCACCTAGAGCTTGGTATGAGAGACTCTCTACATTCTTATTGCAACATGGATATAGAAGGGGAGCTATTGACAAGACTTTGTTTATCAAGAGAGACAAGAAAGATATCATGTTAGTTCAAGTTTATGTTGATGTTATCATTTTTGGGGCTACCAAACAGTCCATGGTTAAGGAGTTTGAGCAGCTGATGCAGAAAGAATTTCAAATGAGTTCAATGGGAGAGTTGACTTTCTTTTTAGGACTTCGGGTTAAGCAGTCAAAGGAAGGTATTTTTATCAGTCAATTTTGATGATATGAAGGCTGTTACTACACCCATTAAATCTATCAATTCATTGGGCAAAGATGAAGATGGACACCCTGTTGAAGTCAAGCTTTATAGATCAATGATTGGCTCTCTTATGTATCTCACTGCATCAAGGCCTGATATGATGTTTGCAGTTTGTCTATGTGCTAGATATCAAGTCTCACCAAAGATCTCTCACATGAATGCAGTAAAGAGAATCTTCTGTTATTTGAAGCAACAACCAAAGTTGGGGTTGTGGTATCCTAAAGAATCACCTTTTCACTTAGAGGCTTTTTCAGATAGTGATTATGCAGGTGATAACTATGATAGAAGATCAACCACTGGAGGATGCCAATATCTTGGAAGAAGATTAGTCTCCTGGCAATGCAAGAAACAAACAATTGCAGCAACATCCTCTACTGAAGCTGAATATGTAGCTGCTGCAAGTTGTTGTGGACAAGTTTTGTGGATGCAAATCACTCTTGGACTATGGATTCAACTTCAAGAATACTCCTATTAACATTGATAATGAGAGTACTATTTGTATTGTGAAGAATCCAGTTTATCATTCCAAGACCAAGCACATTCAGATTAGGCATCACTTTATCAGAGATTGTTATGAGCACCGGCTTATTAATGTGATTAAGGTTCACACAGATGATAATGTAGCTGACTTACTCACCAAAGGTTTTGATGTTTCTAGATTCACTCACTTGGTGGTGAGCATTGGCATGATTAACTACTGAGCTACATTTAAGGGGAGGACTATTTAGTATTTGTATAGTCCTGTGTTATGCTTGAGGGGAGGATAGTTATGTATACTTAGTTGATACTGAAGAAATTGGAAAAGTACTTTTTTCGTGAAAGTCTGCTTGGAAATCTGCTTGGAAAGTACTGCTTGGGAAAGTACTGCATACGTGGAAGTACTATTTGTCTTATTAAAGTACTGTTCCAACGGTTATCTTGAGGGGTAATTTAATGCTAACGGTAACAATGTTATTTTAGGCTGTGATTTTTCAAATCTCACCTATAAATACCTACTTTCCGATTTTCCCTCTCATATTGATACATTAGAATCTTTTCCATCTTTCTCTCATCATATTCATATTCTTATGATCAATTCTTTTGCTTACATAATCAACAATGGCGAATCGTCCTACTGTTTCTAAGCATAATATGGTTGCTAATTTGGATAAGACTGACGTGAATATACTCTTTCATGATATAATTGATTATCTTACTGGTTCGCCTATCAGTTATGCTCTTTTAGTGGAGCCGGATATTATTGAGCCTGGATTCAAGAATTTTGGGCTAATGCTAGAGATAACATGGAGAATGACGAATATTATATTAGATCAACATTTGCTGGAAGAACTATTAAGATTACTGAAGCCTCCATCCGAGAAGATTTATTGTTCAATGATGAGATGGGGCTTTAGGTTTGATAAGCATTGATATGGGATACTTTTTGACATATTGGTTATGAAGGCTCTTTGAATGAACAAACGTTTAGAAAACAATTATTTTGTCCGCATTGGAAGTTTTTGGTTCATGTGTTGCTCCATTGCATAAGTGCTAAGAGTACCTCTTGGGAGCAGTTTGGGTCAAATATATCATCTGCTATGGTTGGGTTAGCTACAGATAGAGTTTTTAACTTCTCAAGGCTAATACTGGATGGAATGCTCTCACATATTTCACATGGATCTACTTGGCTAATGTACCCAAGGTTTATACAGGTTTTCTTAAACAAGCAACTTTCAGATGTGCCAAAACCTACAGCTTTATTGCCTGTTATTGTTCAACAATCCAAGATTTTTACTTTTATGGCAAAAAGGAGTGTTTTATTCAAGGGTCAAGATACTCCTTTAACAACTTCCATGATGGATGTTGTTCAGGCATTAAGTGATGATCTGAGGTATTGATACGGTAATCTGCAGAGTACTGCATCTGCAGAATGCTTCGCAAGTATTGCTTCTCTACAGGCCACATCAAAAGAAGGTACTGCATCTCTACAAGGTACTGCTTCTCCTAGTACTGAATTTCAAGAAGATGTTGCAGTTTCACCTTCTCCATCTCCACAAGATCTGTTCCTTTCTCAACAGAGGATCATTCACCTATTCAAGGAGAGGATTCACATACCATACCTTCTGATGAAATCACATTGGATAATTATGTTTTGACAAGGGAGTTGGTCAAGTTGAAAAAGACTACAGAGGTCAAGCCAAAAGATAAAGAAATTAAAGCTGAAGTTTCGAAGGCTAAAGACTTTTGTGTGGCCATTAGTTCAACAATTTCGAATCTGGGTTAAATCCAAGAAAAAGGCGCAAAAGCAGTCTAAGAAAAACAAACGCCACCAGGTTCATCAACAATCTTCTGTCAACTTGGGGAGGAATTTAGAAAAAGATAATTTGAAAGAAGATGTTGAGAAGAAGAAACAAGCTGAAAGTACTGATGAACAAGCTGAACAATTACAAGGTACTGAACAAGTTCAAGATGTTGAACGTTCAGTCTGAACAAGTACAAAGTCTGAACAACAAAGTATCTGCTTTTCAAGCAAGTACTTCTAGACAAGAAGTGATAACTCCAAGAGCTTTGAATTTTGAAGAAGAAGTTGGTCCTTCTACAACTGTTATACAAGAAGAGGAGGAAGCTATTATCAAACCAATTCATTATGCAAGTGATGATGAGTTCATTGCTACAATTTTTCAAGATTTATCACAACCTAGAGGTGGTGTTACTATTAGAGAAGTGCAAGAAGATGAACAACAAAGAACTTCTCAACCTGCAATTGATCCTAAGGATAAAGGGAAAGGTGTTTTAGTAGAAGAAAAGAAGAAGAAACTTACTTTGGCAGAATTAGAAATTGAAGTTGCTTGGAATGAAGCTGCTGCTAGAAAACTTCAAGAAGAGTTAAATGCTAAAGATAGAGAAGCTCAAGAAGCTGAAGAAGCTCAAAGTAGAGAAGCGGCTAAAAAGTTGCAAGAGCAATTAGATGCTGACTGAAGAACCATTACAGTCACCTACTCCTGTTAGATATATGCCTAGAAGACCTAATTTAGCTAAGGACAGGAATGCTATGATGGCATATTTGAAAGGTCGAGGGTATAAAGGATTGCAGAAGTTGAACTATGTTGACATGAAAAGACTCTATGATGCTAAGACAGAAGCTTATAAGAAGTGTTTGCAGATATCAGGATTTTAGAGAAGAAGCTTTTGGACTTTGAAGAAAGGAAAAAGAGCTTAAAAAGAAAAAGAAAAACTGAAGTTACAGATAGACAATTTTCAAAGAAAGAAAGAGTTGAATTGAGATCTGAGTCTAAAGATGCATTAAGAAATTATCTCAGAGTGGTAGATTTTGATTATTCAAAAGAAGATACAGACATGAAGATGAACAGATCTCAGATTAGTGCTTTTGATATTGTGAAATCTAAAGAAGGAGATTATATGATTTTTCATAAGGAAGATGAAAGCTTCAAAGTTTTCAATAGGTTATGGGATTTGTTATATATTATAGATAGAGTGGATTTATTCTATCTATATAATGTGGTAAAAGCTTATTTTGGAGATATTCCATCAGAAGGAATTGGTATGGTTTTGCTTGGAGATCTTATAACCATGTGGGAATCAGAAGAGGAAAGCACTGATGATATATGGAAAAATCAAGAAAACTGGGAAATTGTTTGCTGGAGATTCTTTGAAGAATCTGGAGTTCATGTTTTGGAGCTAGATAATGGTAAAATGATACACATGTTTGTAAACAGAAGATATCCTCTCACAGTTGAGCTCATGAGAAGAATGCTAGAGCATGGATTGGAAGTAGAAGAGGATAATGAAACTGCTTGCATGGTTATCAATATATTTATCAACTGGACTACCTTTGAAGAAGATGAGTAAACTGGTATGAATTTTATTGAATAATTTATTTTTGATAAATCAATACTTTATTCAAAGTACTGCTGATCAAACAGTACTTTCATCAAAGTATGCGCTTATAGCTTTAAAACCAGTTAAGTAATTTTTCAATGAAACCTTTTGCTAAGTAACAAAAATTTTGAAACAAAGGTTAAATAAATGGATTTTGAGATGGCAACATCAAATAGGTAATCAATCCACCATGGTTACAAAAGGATTGGCTAATCCATGAGCAAACGGCTCGGGTAAAGATATATCAAATCCGTTTTAGTTGACAACTTGCTAATAAGTTGTATGGTAATCAACTCACCATATCAGTTAATGTGAAGAGTTGGCTAGCCCACAAGAAAATGGCTTGTGGTAAAGGAGTGGAAAAACCATTATTGGTAATTAGTTCACCATTAGATAGAAGAACTAACTAGTCCGAGAAGGTACAGCTTTTGGTACAGACAAATCAAATCTGTTGATAGCTGATGATTTGCTAAAAATCATATGGTTATCAATGTACCATGGTCTTACACACCAAAACATTTGGCTACTCCAAGATAATGGCTTTGTTAAAGAGATCTAAATCCATTAAATTTTCAATGATTCACCTCTCACAGGAGTTAACACACTGGAAGTGATGAGAATAGTATGCAACTTAAACTGAATTAATGTACAAATTGTCATATGTTGCGTGTTCTTTGAAAAGATGGAGCTTGCTAGATGCTGCTAAGAAAGAACAATTCTAAGAGATACTTTGACAAGCACAGACACTACAGAGATATATTGAAAAGACTAAGAAACAATCTGATCTTAAAGATGAAGCTGTTAAAGATACATTCACAAAGGAACTTGAAGTCAAGCAAGTAAAATTCAAGTTAGGGGAGGATTGTTGGGATATGAAAGTGCTGAAGACATGAAAGTACTGAAGATATGAAAGTACTGTAAGTGGCAAAGTACTGGGAAAAGTCAAAGAGTCAAAGTACTGCTAAAGACAAAGTCAAAGTACTGCACCTAAAGTCAAAGTACTGCAAGAACAAAGAACATTATAGTTTATGGAAAGTATATTGTATTCTATGTTTAGATTACTTGTCGTACAAGGTTATCAATTGTAAACCGACTAGGATATCCTTGAGCCTATAAAAGGACTCCTAGATTGGCATTAGATGTATGCGTCTATGAGTTTTAGAGTTTACGAATTCACAAGTTAATTAGTGTTTTTCAGAGAAGTTCGATTATCTTAGAGTTGTATTAGAGTATCTGCATAATAAGCAGATTTAGAGTTTATAATAAAAGGTTATTCTTCTTAGCTTTGTTAAGTAAATTCCGCGTACTTGATAAAGATTGCTCAGTGTTTCTTTGTTAATAACTTAGGATTTATCCGAGGTTATTAAACCTTAACAAGCTAGTTAAGATAGTTTGATTAAAGTATATCGATCCAACAATTATCTTTAAGAGCAACCATAAAATCAGATGTGCTAGGTATCTTTTAATGTTTCAAATCAGTAATGATGATACCTTGCACAAGAAGACAAACCAATATGAGAACCAAAACCTTAAAATTTGAAAATTAAACCTTTGACAGCAGCCATATTCGACAGCCTATAACTTTTGATTTAAAGCTCAGATCGACGATCCCTCCGGTGGAAAGTTAGATGGCTATATAGAGAACATCCACACAAAATTTCGTCCCGATCCAACGGTTAACGAAAAATTTATCGCTATTTGAAAACAGCCCTGCAGAAACCTTACGAAAATTTTTCCGAGCTCGAATTTTAACATTTTTCTTTGAAAAACCTTGTAGATCCCTATATCAAGAGCTCCCCGCTCTGATACCAATTGATGGATCGATGTACTCTAACCAAACTAACTTAAATAGCTTGTTAAGGTTTAATAACCTCGGATAAATCCTAAGTTATTAACAAATAAACGAGCAAACTCTAATAGAGTATCTTGAATTTACTTAACAAAGTTAAGAAGAATAACTTTAACTTAGAACGATTTTATTAATAACTCTAACTCTGCTTGTTATGCAGACTTTTTAACAACTCTAATAATATCGAACTTTTCTCTAAAACTCTAATAATGTCGCATACATCTAATATCAATCTAGGGGTCCTTTTATAGGCTCAAGGATAACCCTAAACGATTTACAATTTGTATCCTTGTACGACAAGTAATCTAATAAAGAATATTCTAGAATTACAAGACTTTCTATAAACGAATATAACAGTTCTTTTAACCTTGCAGTACTTTGACTTTGACAGCAGTACTTTGACTTCCTCTTTAGCAGTACTTTGACTCTTTGACTTTTTCCAGTACTTTGTCATTCTTCAGCACTTTCATATCCCAACATTTGGTCTCCTCCCGCTCAAACTGCGGGGGAGTGTTAGTCGATTAGTATTAAAGGCTTAGGCCTGTTATGTGTTTAGGCCCATATTGTATCTTATATATATTTATCATGTACCAAACATTATACTCAATGAATATACGATTATCTCTAATATCTTACAAATTTGAGATCTATTAGTTAAACATGTATTTAATTGGGTAATATTTAGTTGGAAATAGCTCTAGTTGTATTTTTATAAATATATAAATGGGTCTAATTAGATATCTTATAAAAAGTGAAATTATATAATAATTATCCAACAAGTTTAGGCGGGTCTAGCAGGTCAAATTTTTTAATTTTCTTTTTTTGCAATTTTTCACTTTTTTCATCTTCTACTCGAAAAGAACAAAAAGAAAATCTTGTTGACCGGATCAAAACCCATACAAATCATTTAAATACATGTTTTTAAAAGACCAATTAGACTCGGACCCGTATAAACCTAAATCCATTTAGACCCATGACCCAAACCTCGACTTGACCAACCTATTTTGTCACCTTTATTTTAAAGTAATTAACTTAGGCAACTCCATAGTTAAAATCGCGTTAAGGCGTAAGTGTGATGCTTTTTTTTTAACACCGAGTGATATTGGGGACTCAATACTTGTTTGTTACGATTAGTGTATCTTAACGACTAAGAAAGACCGACATTGAGTGGATTTAAAATTCCTCAAAATACGACTTTGGTTTTAACAAACTTGTAAAATACCACATTTTTGTAATATTTTTATCATGTTAAAAAGTTATTTATAAGAAGACTTAACTATATTTTTAGTCGTTGTGGTTTGTCAGGTATTTTATTTTCAGTAAAATAAAATATATATATATATATATATATATATATATATATATATATATATATATATATATATATATATATATATAGAGAAGTAAGGATCCGGTGAGAAGTAAATTAAAATAAGAAGTGGTGAGAAGTGACCAAAACCACGCATTTGAGATGCAACGACTTGCATTAGATTAATTTCTATTCATATAGATGCAACATCTTGAGTTTGACGGTTAATTTGATGTATAGATGGTGCAAATTGATTTTCATGATTTTTGCACGTCTTGAGAGGAACAAAAACAAGAGAAATCATGAAATGCATCTAATATACGTATATGCATCTGATTAAAAGCTAAACAACACATTATTGTGTGTTATAATGCATCTAAGATTATAAGAATGTATCTAATTTAGCTCGGTGCATCTCGGATTTGCGGTTATAGTTCTTCTTATTACTTCTTATTTTAAGTAATCTTCTTATTTGATCCTAACTCTATATATATATATATATATATATATAAGTCTCAAATCCACTCCAAAAATAAAGCACTTGTTTCGGGTTTAGTCCAATTTTAATAATACTCTTAGCTGGCTAACATTAACGGTTAAATGAAAGGGTGTTTTAGTCATTTCACACACACAACACATAATACATGTCTATATCTCTTTTCTCTCCTTCTAAAAAATATAAATAAAAAAAAATAAAAAAATAAAAAAATAAAAACACACACACACACACACACACACACGTCCTCCCCAGTTCTCTCTATGAAATCCAGTCGCCACCACTCATAATATAGTCGCCCGTCACCACTAACGCCGACTGCTAACACCCAATTTGAGTATACAGGGACAACTTTGTGTGTTGAATTAATCTTTTCATTATTATTTTAAATGCATTGCCAAACTTGCTAAGAAGACGGCGGATAAGAAAAAGCATACCTCTCATCCTTTGGTTTATCGATTGTTGAAGTTGGCTTTAGTCTTGTCTGTGTTGGGATTTTAGAAGAAGTTAACGAGTAACCTCTATGAGTACGCAGCGGATAAGGATCTAGTATTTACAATTAGGTTAAACACGTAATTAATAAACACATAATTAATACATTATTAATTAATTAAAAGGGAATAAGAAGGCTAACCTTGCAGGAATTGAACTCTAGTAGCGGAACAAGAAACCCTACGAAACCTTTAAGTATCTAAAATAGATACCTCGAAGAGTATCACACACAAACCCGATTAACGTATACGTTCGATTGTTGCTAGTCGAGAACGTAAACTATAAAACCAAATCAACCTTTGATATCACATGAATATTATATGAACAAGAATAACCCTCCAAGAACATGTCTCTTGTATTCTGTTCGTGAACCAAAAACAGCCAACAAGCTATTTTTCTACCTTCACCCGATATCGAACAAAAGGAGTCCGATATATTTGCCTTGCTGTCCAAGATATTACCCACGAACAGGAACTAACTTAACCTTGCTGCTACTTGTTCAAATACCAGGAACTAATCAGCAAACACCAATCATTATTCTTTTCTTGGATCAATTCGAAGAAAAGAAATCAACCAAACTACAAAACCCTACTCGACTTGTTATCAAAGCGACTAGGAATTCAGGAGCAGGAATAGTCGATCAGTTTAGGGTTGTTTAGGTTAGATAATAATGCATGAGAATTCAAGGGGTATGGGTTGGCTTATATAGGGTAGCAACCGACCCATGTCTAGGTCACCTAGACTTGGTCAACAAGTTATCATCCTAAGCAAACCCACATGCCTTTTCTTTGCCTGATCAGTGAACCCAAGACCCAAGGTATATTCACTTCCAACCCATGTTCAATCTAATACCGCCCATGGATCTTAACTGTGATCGGGTCAAGCTTGCATGAATAACAGGTATGAATATTCAAGTATTTATTACGTTCAACACGTATACTCGTGTTTATCGCGCGTGCCCCCATCGGCTCATACACGTTTAGTTGTTTTGTCGTGTTTTAGAACTCCCACAAACCAACAGTCTGTTGCTACCGCTACGGTTGAAATATGTTTTTTCTAAAATGAAGCTCATTAAAACTGATTTGCTTAATCGGATGGGCGATGCTTATTTTAACGATGCGTTAACTTGTGCTATAGAAAAAGAAGAACTTATTAATGTTAAAAATGAGGGTGTACGTAAGCATTTTTTCGCTATGAAAGATCGTAGGATCTCTGATTAGATAGTAATATGTTCATTTATTTATCGTTTTAATGCATTCTCGTTTTCATTCACTTTTTAACTCTATTATATTAAGGTTTTAAAAAATTTGTATACCCGGTCTTAATTGGTTCTTGTTTTGTCCATGGTGTGGGTCGATTTTTGTTAAGACAAGCAAAGTTGTACTTGTGGCGCAAGATCGGTGAAGGGGGATCTGCCAAAGTTTGTCACAATTAGTGACACATTTTTGTGACAATTTTGTGTAGGTGTGTTTGTCACAGAGTGTTTAAGAGCTTGAGCGTTGTGAATTTCAATACTCGTTTGACAAGTAACAAATATATTTATCTTTATTGTGGAATGTTCCTTTTCTAATGCTTCATAAAATAGCATTTAGAAGCATTGAACATTTAAAAGTTATTTTACGCATTATGATTACGGCTACAACTACTTTACCAAACGTTTTTTATAGAAAAAACAGACACTGCTCACTATTCTTTGTTTGCTACCGTTCACTTCACAGTTACTATTTACTACCACTACTTGCCAAACACACCCTATATACTAGTCACCATCCCAAATGAACTCTAACGACACTTTTTAGAGACTAAAAGCTTTTGTCGAAAACTCTAACCCGATAAAAACACCATGTGTCATGTGTCGCACTATAATTAGTTATTTATAAATAGAAAACAAAAATTTCATTTGTCCGCTTTTAATTGGTTGTCTCGCGTCACACGTGCCGCGTGTCTCGGGTGCCACATGAGACATGACTTTTTCAATTTTCATCCAAAATATGACAATTTTATAAATCATCAGTTAAATAGTGTGTTACGTATATTTGATTATGTTTGATTAAGCTCGTGTTTTTTATTATGTTAGATAAGTTCGTGTCGAGTTGTTTTAGGTGAAGCGTGTGAGTCTGGTGGTGAATGGCAGGCAGGTCAGGGCGGTAGCCAAATTGTATGATAGTAGTGCACTAGGCAGCCAGTGTATGTCGGTCAGGATGTGATCTGGTGGCGAAGAGGTGATTGATAGTGGTGTGTAGTAGTGGTGAGTGATGACCGACAAATAAGCTGATGGCTTGTGTGGGTGCCTGGGAAAGGGATGGTATCGCGGTTGCGGTGGTTTTACCCACCCCAACAAAATACAACATATTAGTTTTCATACTCATGCTGGAAATTAAAGTCCATTTGGCGTAAGACGAACGCTTCCACGATCACTACAGCTTGTAGTCGTCAAAATTATAAAGGGCGATCCGTAAAAAAACACAAAAACTTTAATCACGATATACATCTAATTCATTATGAAAGTTTTAGAGAAACATGTGTTCGATAATGTTGTTATACAGCAAATTAGCTCATATGGTATGCTATGTTACCTTTTCCTACTCAATCTTGCCACTCATCTAATGGTCCTCGGTCACACTAAGTGGTCTCACCAGCACAAAATGTGAGCTGCTAATTTCCGACATCACCAACTCTAACAAAACCACCTCCGTTGGTGGTTTGATTTTCAATGAGGGTTCAAAGAAGCCTGCTCACAAAAATTAAAAGGGAAAGATTTAATGTTTTGAGGTCATGAACGATATATAACATTTCTTCTAGGACATGTAAACGCTCTTACCAGGTGAGAGTTTTTTCCTGCCATATAACTCTTCGGTCAAGGGGTTTGAAGCCCAATTATTAACCGCAAGAAGGCTCGTGGGTTGGAATCCGACTATTTTTCCTTCGGATGATAAGACAATCTGACAATTGAGATCAAATCAGAAAAATAACTATGTAAAGAACACAATTGAAATTAGCCTATATTCCTGATGCTAACTAATTTTTGATAAACACCTTAGAGTCTGTTTAATAAAAAAAATAATAAAATAATAATAAAATATTAAAAAAAAATGATTTAGTGTTAAGCAAATCAAAGATCATGCCTGGACATGAGTTTCAATGAAAAAAATGACGGTTTGAAAACTGAATGAAAAATAATAATCGAACAAAATAAATCAATAATGGCTAGACTAAAGCATAGCAATGACAAACGATACAAAACCTGATAGCTTGCAATTTTTTGCCCCGATGCTAATAACTCTTCATCGCTTTTAGTGGTTGGAGTGAGAGTGGGCAAGATGTCCTTATCACTGGAATCAACTTGAATCAATCTTCGCATGTATTCGGGGAGTTCACCTGTCGATACACCACCACCACTTTCTTTTCTTATATCGCCACTCCACCCATAAACAGCTTGAATTTTTTTGACTATTGAAACACATACGTCTTCCAACTACAATACAAAGTACAACATTAACTATGTATGTATGTATGTATGTATGTATGTATGTATGTATGTATGTATGTATGTATGTATGTATGTATTATGATTAATACGTATATGCATCTCCTTTCCCACATCACTTGGCTATGCCATGTAAAGTTTATAACGTTTATTAAAGGATTAAAACTGAAAACCAAAGGGACTTTGGCGTAACGGGATGTGAGTGACCCATCAACCAAGAGGTTGTTGGTTAAGTCTCAATTGTGACATAGTAGTATTAGGTGTGGATGTGAATATTTGCCTTTTAAAAATAGGTGACTAAAACTGAGAAAGTGAGGAGAAAAGCAGCAGCATATGATACCGTAGATGAATCCATGGACCAAAGACGGATAGATCCAGTATGTGGTGATTGAGGCTGGTGATTCCCTCCAAGATGCCTTTGTCCATTGTGAAAACGGGGCACATAAATTCGAGTCATCACACTAACGGCAACAATAAAACATCCGCTTATGATGACAGTAGATAGCATTTTCAGCCAGGAATTACTTTTCTGCAGCAAAGAGGTAAATCATCACCTTGAAAGACCCACATAGAACTTAAGTGGTAAAATCAAAATAGGCATCAACAACCAAGGAGTAAAATAGAAGAGCTTGTCAGACAAGTTTGATTTATATAATGTCAAAGTTGTACCATGAACTTTGATACCTTCTTCATGTGCATGTTAGTAGTCTTGGCAGCTGCATTGTATGGCAATTTCTTATCAGGGAGTGTGAATAAATCCTCATAATACATATCCAAAATGTTAGCCAAGCAAACCTGTAAGCATAATTGATACAAAATTCATCACGAGAAAGAAAAGAAAATCAAATAGTACCTTTTAATTCGTGCATGAAATAGTTGTACCATATAAGAACAAAATTATGCTTTCAGCAGCAAGCAACTAATGTACATGTTGTAATTCACACCTTTTCCAAAAGACATATATTTCATGCAATATTTGATTAATAAAAAATGTATATAGTGATTCCTGAATAGCTGAACATATACATGACCAAAGGAAGAATTGGAATACCATTTGCGAGTGGGTAAGAAGAACTTCCCACCTATTTTTAGCAGATTCTTTCCATCCTTCAAACTTCAAATCCCTCAATTTCTCGCTGTCGATTTGTAGTCTATACGCAGGAACATACTCGCTAACCCATGCACTAAATTCACGACCACCAATTTTTTCTAATTTAGAGAAAACCGACCATGGCCACCAGTTAAACTTTAAAGTGGTTTCCTTAGGCTTATATCCTGCTTTCATAGATTTAAACTTTTCAAGCAGACTTTTAGCACTTTCAATAACCTCATCTTCAAGTACTTTGTATAAGATAACAGAAGAGTCTCTTGATGAAATCTTTTCAGGTTTTTGAAATAAACGAAAAATATTATATGATGATCTACCTAATGAGTTATCAAGAAAATCTTTTTTAGTGCTTTCAAGAGCAGAAACCGAAATAAGTTCTGCAAGCATGGATATAGTTCGTTCATCCGAGGAACTGAAGGTGAAAGAAGCAGGGACCTGCCAATGGGAAAAGAATAAGACAACAGAAGAGCTATTCAAATCCATAAGGAGTGTTTGGATATGCGTTTATGTGATCTAGATTAGTTAAAATCAGATAATCACTGTAATAAAATGGCTTGTAAAAGATAGGGTGAGTCTATGTTGTGTCTGTGCTTTTGTTTTTTTAAGTTGTTATAGTAGAATGTCAGTTGTTTGAGTATTTAGTATATTATTTATTATTTAAGGCAAAGAACATTATTATGTAAAACCAAGTTACTACATGTGGAGTGAGACTGAAAAATACTCAAATTAGTTTAAAAACGGGTAATTATATGATTTAACTTTACCCTTCAAAGAATATTATGTTGCAGCCAGTATGAGACTCAGTATTCATATAAACAGGAGCAGGATTTATTTATACAAGCATCTTAAACTGATCATTACGTCTACAACTTGCAATAACTAAATATTCAGTTAAGAAAAATATAGCCAAACACCCCTAATCCGCATACCAAGCGGGACAGTACTGGTGGTTTCTATTGGTAATGTTATGGTTCACTGTTCAGAAGAAAGAAGAGTGTCAAACTAACCTCTCTAATGTTGGCAAGATCTTTCATATTTCTTGTTGTTCCAGGTGTAAACAAGACAAGTTCAAAACTCCAAAGCTGTCTTAGAGTCACTTGTCGAAATGTCATAGCAAGTATATTTGTAGGTGTAGTGCCTGAGAAAAGATCTTTTCTTAAATAGTTCCGGATACTCTTAGCTCTCTCTTTGACTTTTCTTGTTGGCAAAAACTGTCAAGGTAGCAGGGCACAACAAAAGTAATTAAGATGCCATTTTATAAATTAATTTAACCACTTAAAACACAAATTATGAAGGTGATGAAACATGATATATATGTATAAATGGATATGTGTTACAAACTTATATACAATAATAACACTAGATTCCTCTACTCTGTTTCTTTTAGTTGAATGGTACTTTATAATTTTACGAGTGGTCAAACATTATCTTAAACTATTAACAAGTCAGCAGCTATAAACTTCTTGAACTAGTGAAAATTGAAAAAACAACACCCCTAAAATCTGATCAACCAAACAGCCATTAACCCCGAACGCGCAACAACAAAGATGGGTGAACACCTCGTGAAAGACATGGAAACGGCTCTAAGCAGAAACTTGAATTCGAAACCATACCTCTAACCACCAACCTGTGACATGTTGCACCTACTACAGTTGAATTGAATGGGACCTAAGTAGAGAAAGACAAGAAGGTAGAAGGAGGTTTGCCGGAAAAACTAAGGGATTGAAGCCGAATGTCATATCGACAAAAAAGAATGGTCAAGACGACGCATTATGACGAGGTGGTGGGTCAGCGAGATGCGAGAGTGAAATGAGTGATAATTTTCATGGGAAAATGGGACACATACCAATCCATACTTTCATAATTTTCATTATCGTCTATCCATTTTTCATAAAAACATATTACTAGCACTGTCACAAGTATATGCAAAAAAAAGATGCAAAAAATAATCCTTCAACATGAAGAGCCCCTGAAGTAGAATAGATTTATAAAATTTATAATTGCTCAATTAAAAATAAAATGCTTCAGTTTACTCGTTGTCCACAAAATATTGTATCTCCAAATTTAGGGTTACAGATGACAAAACATGGTATAACCTCCATACCATAGATGAAAGTTTGGAGCAATAGCCATACAAAAAATCTACTCACTCTTTTTAAATTTTGATATTCCGTTGCCAATTATTTTCCTAGACAATAGTACGATTACCATCGCTATCCATCCTCAATTGACAGAAATGCTGACAACATGCACAGATGGCAATATGTGTGTACTATTTTGGTGATTTGGAACAAAAGTGACACTTTAGATTCACTTTTTCTCACAGGAAATTCCAGTAAGAATTAAAAAATAATAATAATAATAAATAACAGCTGATAGAAACATAAAGAACATGTGAGAGTTACAAAAAGGCATCCCAATTTCTCAAAGCCATGCCAATGGAATAATACATATGTAGCATTTTACATCTAAAAAAAACTTTCCATCTATCACTTTGACATAATAGCAGTACAAATATAATTTTATGTCAATAACAACATATGAAGATGAAGCAACTCGTCCACGGTGTTGTAAAAAACCATAAATCCATGTATTTGAATATATATAGATGGACTTTACTTTCTTTTCTTTTTTTTTTCTTACCTTTTTAGGTTGATTTCACAAGAATAAGCATGTATATATGTATATAGGCTATGAAATCAAGTTATTAGACCAATGGGTCTATAATCATTGTCATTTGAGACTGAATAGATTTAACTATAATTATTAATCCAAATGTATAAAAGTTTGAGGTCCAAGGGGTTGAAATGTGGTTAAACTAACGCATCAGGTGAGTATACATTGTCTTGAAGCTGGAAACCAACCAGACAATCAAGAAAAGAAACCTGTAATAGGTAAAAAGAGCGCCAAGGAAAAAAATGCTCCATGTAAAACAATTACTACACTATAAGGAAGGCTGTACATGCTGAAGGTCAGGCAAATGCAATAATGTTTGGTTTTCAAAGTAGGATAATACACAAGCCTTAAAGAAGGGCAATGGCAGCCCACATTCTCTTGCTTTCTGATGATATGTCCATAGTACAAATATGTTCAAACCTCACGAAAAGGAATTACAGAGTTCTTTCTGAATCAAGCTTCAAACCAGGAGGCAGATAATACACACCTCATCATTAGCTAAACCTACTTGCCTTATTACAATCACAGTGAGTTCCTATTCACCTCAGCTTTGAGGCTTCTACCTATTATTCATTTGATTTTGCTGCACCATTTCAATATAAACAATTTCCATACTAATTTCTCTTTCATTTCTTAAACTATAGTCATTCCGATCCAATAATGTCATTAAGCTACAATCAGTTTCTTTGTGCCATAATGCACAAGTAGATGATACATGCCTATGTGGGATTAACGCACAACTCATTGGCATACCACCAAACAAACAACAACGGGCATACTATGACACGGGCGGTCCAACATACTCTAACAACTATCGCTACTAATCACGGTGTTACATAAAAGAAATTTTGTTGCCCGCCAATTTTTTCGAAACAAGGTGCACAATGGAATATCACACATTCACACAACGACTTCGAAACACATGACATAAACATAAATAATAATACTAACCAATCTAGTGGAAATAGTACTATGTTCATCACAATGACCAGGAAAAACAGTCTCAGCCACCATAACATCCAACCCATTTTCCAAATGCTCATCCGCGGCCACACTGGCATCCGCAGCCGCCGCAGTCAAACCCTGCTCAATCTCCACATCTCCCACCACACTCAACCTACCCAAATCGTTCTCATAACTTCTCACACACGGAACACCCTTAACATCATCTCCATCAAGTATGTCAAGAATGTATCTTTGTGTCTCCGGCAACGGTGGAGTTGGGGCGGCGCGTGCACGTAAGCGCAGGGTGATTTTGGGGTGTTTGGAGAGTGGCTTGGGGGTGAAGAAATGGGTTTTTGGCGGGAAAAAGATGGGTTTTGAAGGGGGGACATGGAGGTGAAGAGGAGGGGTTGAGGTTAAGGATGCCATTGATGAGGTTATGGAGGTTGGTGCATTTTAGTGTGGTTGAGGCGTATGTTAGCAAGGGTTTTGGGTAAACCTTTGTGTGTGTTTGTTATAGTTGATGAAAGTGGTACGTTTTTTCAAGAATTGTGATGATTAGTCCTTGTTGTTTCTGCTTGTGTTCTTCGAAAAGAAACGAGGTTTTAAGGCTGCCCCAGTAAGGATCGACGATCGATTTCGGCGATCGATTACCACTCAATCGCCTTACTGTGAGTAGTCGATCGAGCTTCATTTTTTACAACATTTGGTCATCCAAACGATCGATTGAAAAAGGGAATTAATATGTAAACCGTTGTGTAACGGTTAGAAAAAAAAAATGTCTATTAAACTACCTTATAAATACATAACATATTTACAAACTTAATCCACAAATCTCACAATCCTCTCTATTCAAAATATCTAAGAAAAAACCACAACCAAAAGGCCGAAAATCCCGATTGGCACAAAACATCCCGCAATTAACACCGAATCCGAATTTTCGGTTAACCGGTGTCTCACCAATCGTCAATTTCCGACCCGCTACTTTGGATTATCAACGCAACAACCTCCCACAACAACAAACTAACAATACATTTTTTATAAAAACGTCCTATGAATCGTCCATTTGTTCCACCGTACAAACAACCAACAACAACAACAAAGCCACTCCCGCCGGCCAACAATCTATGTATGCTCACCAATCGGGTATCGTCCAACAATGGATTCATCAACTTCTTCCTATTCAAATTATCAACATTATTCTCCGGTTAACCGTATGAATCTTGATGCTTGTGATTTTGAAGAACTATTATACAACAATCCATTTTTATGGAACCGGTTCGGTTATCCGACTCAAGAGTATCACGGCCGGGTCAAGGTTCGCTCATGGATCGTATCACACAATGTTGCAAAAATCGCGGAATCAGAGTCGGCCGTCGACCACCCGCAATGGTAATCGGTCAAGTCGGGATTAATCGGTAATTAATCGGATTGGTATTTCCTGCAATTTTTGGTATTTCTGGAGACCAAACTAAAAATCTTAACCGATTCTAAGCCTGCTATGTTTCCAAACCTCAATAAAAGGCTCAAATTCTGATTATGATGCCCATTGTGCTTTATAAATAAAATATACGATCCCCAAATTAAGTAGAATGCCTAAATTATTATTATTTTTAAAATGACCGATTTTACCGATTCGGCCGATTTTTGACCGATTCTGCCGATTTTTGACCGATTCGGCCGATTAATCGGCAGATTCACCCGATTTTTTACTGCTTAGTGTTGATTTTTTTCCTAGGCCGACTTTTCAACCGATTTTAAAAAATCGACAAGGTACTCGACCGATTAACGATTAATCGGTGATTAATCGGCCGAGTTGACCGATTTTTGCAACATTGGTATCACGATTCAGTTACAAATGATGACGACGACAAACCTAAGAAACCTAAGAAATGAGCTACAAAGGCTAAGAAGAATATTGTTGAGAAAGAAACCAAGAATGATTCGTCGCTTTGGACACGCGAATAAGAGATCGCGTTGTGCAATGCTTGGTGTGATACGTCCGAGAATAGCATAATGGGAAGCAACCAAAATGCTAAGTAATTTTGGCAGAAAGTGATTACTTACTTCGAAAAAGAGGTTGGTACAGACAGAACGTACAACTCGATTATTACCAAGTGGAAAAATATGATTCGTCCTAGAGTTGGTCAGTTTTGTGCCATTTACGACAATGCTTATAGGAATTATGGAAGTGGTGAGAATGACCTCACTGTTTACAGACGAGCGTATGAAGAATATCAAATAGTGTATAATCATGCGTTTGTATTGGAGCATTGTTGGGGAATTTTGAAGGACCATGTGGTTTGGAAGGAAAATGAGATGTCGGCTTTTTAAGCCAAGATGCGGAAAAAAAAGCAAGGACTTCAAACCGACTTGATGTGCTGAGCGCGACCAACTGGTCGTGATGCCGCTAAGAAAAATAAGAAGAAATCTTCGGAGAGTTCCAAATCTAGCTATATGGAAGGTATAGCCGAAAAATGAAAAAACATTAAGTCCATGGCATTGGGAAAGAAGAAGAAGCTGGCAGATGGATACTACGACTTGAAGAAGAAAGAGCTGGAGCAAAGGCAAAAGGATTTGGAGCTGGAGCTAAAGAAAGCGGAAATGGATGACAAAAGATTGGCACTAGAACAACAAAAACTTGAATTTGAGCGAGAAAAGAAATATGAAAAAGACATCATATTCTATTGCACACTAATCGACCCATCTTTGCCCGCACTACAACGACATAAAATACAGGAAATTAAAGATTCGATCAAGGCACGCCACAACCTAGATTATTAGTTTTTAATAAGTGTTGTAATGTTTTAATAAGTTTCATAATGTATTTATTTTATTAGAATTATTATGTAACGTTTTAATTATTAATGAAATTTTAGTTTGTGTTAAAAATGTTTAAAAAAAAATTTGATCAAGGTCGCCCTTACTGGGCACCCAATCGCCTGAAGGTCGCTGGAGAGAGAAAGCTGACGTGGCAGAGAAAATAGGAGGGATTGACTAATTGCTGCGTTAGAATAAACTTCTTATTTTTAAAGTTTCTCGCTATTTTCTAATTAGTAAAAGTCTTGAGGCTTTATTTTTCCTACAATAATTTTGTTTTGTTAAAGGGTTTTTACCTTGATAAAAAGTATATTAATCAAAAGAATAGAGTTCAGGCAATATGACAGAACGTTATATTGACTATTACATCGCAAATGCAGCATTTGTGCTTTAACCACTATAAATATAAGATTGACATGCCAATCCTAAAAAATACATCAATCTAGCCTAGCCGAATAAAAATACAAAACATTAAAACGAAATGACTAGGCTAAAGACTTGGGCTACGTTGACCTGTTCTGTTCTTGATCAATGATTTAGGCAACTTCCATTCAAAAATCAGCTTATCCACACTACTAGTCTGCTTAAATTTGAAAGTTAAAAGCTTAAGACGTACAAAAGAATTAATAATCTCGATCACTTGTTCTTTGATTGGCTTATTGTTCTTAAACAACCTCATATTTCTCTCTTGCCAAATGAAATAATTAGTGATCGCAAGTATAAGCTTAGAAGTAATAGCATGGGCCTATCGTTTCTTCGACAAGGGGATCTACCAGTCTACAATAAGATCCAAATATCAAGTAACATTTGCCATACCCGCTTTTATCTTCACATAAGACCAAACCTGAGATGAAAAGAGCATTCAAAAAGTAAATGATTATGGAAGTCACGGACTAGCTCACAAAGCGGACATCGAGACAAGTTTAACTCAGTTGAGGGACCGACATCCCATTGTCTCAATAAATCTTGTGTCTTTAACTTCCTTTCTAAAACTAGCCAAAGGTGGAAAACATGACGAGGGATATAATGTGCGAACCAAACAATGTAAGTCCAAATAATATTGTTACCATGCGGTCTAATGTCCTCTAACACACTCCCAACCAAGAATCTAGCAACCCTCTCATCCGGTCCCTCAAAACCAAGCTTTCAATGCTCGAACTATTAATAGACGGAGCAAACATGAAATAAATAGTTAGGTACTTATTAGCCATTCAATGGGCCACATCTATGCTCCATTTTGAATCACATCAAAAAGTTTAGTACGTTGCTACAATCATTTTGTAGTAAGGTGCTTATAAGTAACTCGCCACCCAACAAAAAAATGGAATGATAAAATATAATGTTGCTATCTAATCTGGAAGTCAAATTTTGTTATCATCGTAATCATAATGTTAAATAGGTATTAGTATTACTTAATGACTGATAACAAGGAAAAAGGAATACATGATGTCATATGATTTCTTAACTAATCTAATATTTGTATACCAATGTAAAATCTAAAAGTGTAATGGAACCTTAATTTATTAGCGTCTTTCTTTGGAGGAGTCAAATCAAATTAAAAATGATTCCGGTATATCCTTAGAACTCATGTTGTTGTTGAACCATTAAAACAAGTCACGATCTTATCAGTTACCGCATCCCTCGATGACAAAAGATCACAAAGGATTTGGTAAAATATGTCAACCCCCACCACGCTGTAATCAAAGTCCAAAGACGCGTGGCTAAGGGAACGAATAAATATACGAGGGGTTTCTCTGTTTAGGTTACCCTGAGGAAGGCAAATATTTTACTCATATGTAAGGGCTTAACCAATGATCCCTGTGACGGTTTCCAACCCTTCATTGGCACCCTAAATTTGTACACAGTGAGGAATGGAAAGGGGTGAAATGGAATGGAGGACATATCTATGTTTGGTTGCTCCGAGAATGGATGTGGGGAATTAATTTTCAACTCTCTTTCCAGCACTTTCATTCTTCTAAAAAAGTGAAGAATGGGAAAGAATGAGGGGAACAAGCACGAGTGATTCCATGTGAGAATGAAAGATAAGAATTCAAAAAAACACGGAAGGTGGGATATAAACTGAAAATATGCCATCACAATGTTTTGAAACTTCTCTTCCCATTTTATCTCCAAGCGATTGCATTTGCATCCTCATTTTTTTGGTGATTGTGATTCCATATCCTGCTACTACTGTTCACTAGAGTGTTAATTATCATCTTCCTCGTTGCCTTTTTCTTTTCAACCAATCGTATTACAATTGTTCCTCCTTAATTTTGGTGAAGACAGATACAAAAAGACATGAACCACTTACATTCATTTTATGCTACTTATTCAATAATTCTATAAATTGAATTTTTTAATTTAACATATTCGTATCATAGTTTAGTTTTGGAATCATGAGTCTAATGTTTTTGATTGGTCGTTGTTTGATCTTGGGAATTCGTGATGTACATTAGTAGTTTTAAAGTTATATACTTCAATGTCTTTTATTTGTTGATTTTTATACGAACCAAAAATTAACCATTCAATTCCATGAAATAATCTTTATTAAGCAAAACTAAAGGATCTTCTACTGCCCATTGTTTGTCTGCCCAATTAACGGAGTTTATGATTTTTGATAGTACTATTCTTTGACAATCTTCTGCATTTATTTAACAACCTGATAATTTCATTGCTCACTTAACTTTGATTCTCTATTTACTCCAAACACGATAATTGATTTTATAACTCATTCCATAGTTTTATTTCGGCCTCTACCAAACAGTAGAATCATTTTTCTTTCTTTGTGAGCATTCACTTTCTATGCGATTTCATTATTTTCTCTATTTCCATTATTCACGATTCAATCGTACCAAACATCCCATTAACGTATTGTGAGGAATTAAAGTGGCTTACCACTAGACCATTTGATTGGGCTTTAATGGCCCATCACAAATCATACATCTAACATGTGAAGATCCATCCCTCGGTTATCTAGATTACTACGGGTAGGCCAACGATCCAAATAAAGTTGCCACATATTTACTTTAACTGGGAGTGCCTTGTTGCACACGGTTACATCATATTGCGATGGTATCATATTGCGATGGAAGAATAAAGGCTTTCCTTTAATGTGTTAGTGTTGTTGTTAGCTATTCTAGTAGTGTAGTATAGTATTTGTGGCATTGCTGGACACAACCGGATAACATGCCTAGGGTATGGTGGAGCTGAAAGTAGTCGAACTGCCAATAAGGTATGGTGGAGCTGAAAGTAGTCGAATTGCCAATAAGGGAAATGTCAAACAAGTGCCTACAAAAGCTGCAACAAAAAAGACACATCCTAAAGGTAACAAAGTAGCAGCAGATAAAGAAGTTGAAGGTACAGGTGTTGTTGAAAGTCAAGTTAGTGCAGTTCAAGGAAGTGGTGTTCAATCTGAAAATCAAGATCCAACAACTGAAGATCCCATCATACATGATGTATCCCAATCACAATCCCAACAACATCAAGATGAAGCAATTGACGATCCCAGCATGCATGAGCAAGCCCAGTCTTAATCCCAGCAACATGATCAATCCGGTCGATTCTTAGGCTGCGGTCAAGTGATGTTCAAGCAGTTTCGCTTTAACCCAAATTTCGCTACCGAAGAATGACTAGGCCCGCTGGAAAGAATGATGGCCTCACCATAGGTCAATTATGTTATGCTAATTATCTAGAAAATGTTTCATCTAGTTTATTTCCTATGGAAAAGTTATGTACTCTAAAAACATATGTGTGTTTGTGTGTGTCTAACTGTAGTTCTCATGCTTTGCAAAGTATGCAATTTTATGCATTTGGAATTATATCCATTTGCATTAACTATGGAACCATGTCATTATTGTGTATTTTTATAGATTGACTAAGCTTGATGTGTGAATAATTTGAATCAAAAGTAACCAAAGCTAAACAGAACCTCATAAGAATGTTGATATTTAAAAGTCAACCTGTTAGGAACATGTTTTATTATCAAGTGTAGGTCATTTCATTTGTAATAGGTCGTTAATAATTATGGTTTATAAATGTTTGTAATTAGTTTCTCAGCTCATGTAGTAAGCCCATGAGCTATGATAGAAGGTTCTTCTAGAACCAAGGGGAAACACCCCTACTTATGTAAACACTATAAATACCCCCTCCCTTGAAGGGAGAGGGTGTTGGTTCTAATTGCAATTATCATTTCATTAATCATTGATTAGTTCATTCCACTTTCTCTCACTAAAACTTTCTCTCTCTAGAAATACATATTGATATTGATAGAATGGTTTCGTGCTTCAGATGTATCTAATATTTCCAATGCACAACCTGATCATATTCTAATTCTAGATACACCCTGAATCTACAACAACAACCGTTGCTGGAGATGCACCTTCAATCGAATATCTAATAACAGTAGATCAAATTGTTTCCAACAACAAGGACACAAGTGGTATCAAAGCCAAGGGATAGTTTAGGTTAATATTGATTAGATCTAATACAAATCCGTACTTAAAAACGTGTTTTAGATTGAAATTTATGGACTTATTGGACTGAAATACGTGTTTACTCACGAGTTTGGCGAGTTAGCCTTGAATTCTTGCGAGTTTCTCATGAATTTCTGCGAGTTTCTTTGAATTTCTGCGAGTTTGGAAATTTTTTTGAAGTTCTGCGAGTTTCTTTTTGAAGTTCTGCGAGTTTCTATTTGACATTCTGCGAGTTTGTAGAATTAAAGTTCTGCGAGTTTGTTTTCTGAATTTCTGCGAGTTTGTAGAATTGAAGTTCTGCGAGTTTCTTTTTGAAGTTCTGCGAGTTTCTATTTGAATTTCTGCGAGTGTGCAGAGTTGAAGTTCTGCGAGTTTGTTTTTTGAATTTCTGCGAGTTTGCAGAGTTGAAGTTCTGCGAGTTTCTTCTGCGAGTTTCTTCAAGTTTCTTCTGAAGTTTCTTCTGCATGAGTTTCTTCTTTGAGTTTCTTCTGAGTTTCTTCGCAAGTTTGGATTTACGCTACTAATCTACATAAACCTAAAACCACATCTATCCTTTAAAGATCCATAACACATCATCAACACAAATTTAAATTAAAAAAAATTTGGTAGGAAAAATTTGAGTAAAATTTAACTTCTAGAGGAGACTAAGCGTTCAATTTTTACGCGAGATTCAAATTTTGGTTTAAATGTGAAAATTTTGGTCAAAAATTCAAATTTTTGGGCCTAAATTAATTTTAGGAGTCAAATTTGGCGTCAAAATTGTCATACCTCAAATTTTTCTTACAACCTTAGAATTTCATTTTATAGTGAATTTCAAATTTTGGGGAGAAAATTTTTTTCATAATTATTTTTGGAGGGAAAATTAAAATTCACTATATCAATGTCTCTAATGCTTTCTCAAATCTCCTCACCTTCCATCTATTGCTAAAACCTTCTTCACCAAACCTTACTACGATGATTAGAAGATGCAAATGCATTTGTGGAATTAAACAAAGGAATGATATTACTGACTAAGATGTTCTCACAATTTAAGAATTCAAAGAGTCAAACTTCATCTGATCCCCGAAATCAAGCAGTCATGCAAGGTGAAAGAGTTGATGTACAAGGAAGGAATGCTCAAAGTCTTGTCAAGAATGATGAGAATATCTGCCAAATGTCGATAACTGAACAATGAGGTTGTAGCATTGGAAAAGCAAGATGACAAAGCCGACAAATTTGGAGAAGATATCATACCCAACTATGACACCGAGCCCAACTTTGATGAAGAACAAATGGTTGAGGAAGATATCGTTCCACCTTATGACAGAGCCTACATTGGAAAAGCGAGGATAGACATGAAAGCAGATTTGGGGAATATATCATACCCAACTATGACACCGAGCCCAACTTTGATGAAGAACAAATGGTTGAGGAAGATACCGTTTTCACCTATGACACAGAGCCTACCTTGGAAAAGCGAGGATGACAAGAATAGATTTGGGGAAGATATCATACCCAACTATGACACCGAGCCCAACTTGATGAAGAACAAATGGTTGAGGAAGATATCATTCCCACCTATGACACAGAGCCTACCTTTGACAAAGAACAGATGGTTGAGGTACAATCTATTGTTGTTCATATTCTGCCTGCAAATGCGAAACAAACTGAGCAACCTGAATTCAGAAATGAAGGAGAGGTTAACGACATGTTGCACAATGTCTCATGTCTCACTGAGCCCTTAGTTTAAAACAATACAAGCCCGAATCGTCAAATCAAATTCTTGAATCTGAAAACATTCTTCTCAAAAGACCATTGCTCAATTTCAAAAAGATTTTTCAAAACTAGAGGCACTTTGCAAATCTCTTGAACTTAAAATGCAAAGTAATTGTGTGGATACATTAGTAAAAGAAAATGAGCATTTAAAGGCTCAAATTCAAGCAAAGGGGCTTATGATGCGTTACAAAACAAACTGTGAAGATTAACTGGCAAGAGTGTGGATACTAAGTTTACAAAACCAACAATCTTAGGGAAATCGTCACTACAACCAATCGAAACCAATCAAGAGTTAGACAACCAACTGATTTTTAATCTGAACGATCAAAATCTTCAAAACCATGGTTTGCCTCCCAAGTTGTTGAGAATAATCATTTGTCAAATCCAGTCACTCCACATTCCTGGCCCGAGAAAAATGCTTCATTTGTTAAACCTCAACAAGTAGTTGCAACGGCCCGTCTAGGATTAGTTCGAACAATGTGTCTAAAACCGAGCATTAAAATTAAAATTAGAGTATGATTCAAATGACACGTACAAGAACTATGATCTAGAAAAGGCTGGAAAAGGGCACTACTCCAAAAGGATGGAATCTTAGGTTCACGACCTCGTGTGATGCCTTCTAGTGTATTGCAAAACAGACCTAAGTGTAGTCAACAAACAATTAGAAATAGACCCGTTGAACTGAGAAACAAACTTCGGAAACCTAATAGGTGGATCAATATAGGACAAAGACTCTTTTCAAAAGAAGTTTCAGCATTTCCTAGATCTAATCTTAGGTGGATACCCACGGGTAGAATTTTTAAAACTGTTGGTCTTAGGTTGATTCCTACAGGCAAGATATTAAACATTTGCAACAAAACAGTGTGTTCAAGTGTTAAGAAGATAATTGACACTACAACTTTATGCTTCTTGTTAATACAAATATCGTCATTAAACGTTATTTATATTTTTGATCTTTACCTAAGTTTTGTTAACGACAAAAGTAAATTTACTTTGTATAAAAGCTTAAAGCTTGTCAAGTTTAATAGATATTAAAACAAGCTTTTTCAAACAATATCTTCATCATTCAAGCATTTACATTTGTGATTAGTCATATCTTAAATATGACTCTAATCATTATGTATGATAGTAGTTTTAGAATGTTTTAGGTTCTTAAAACCAAACACTACTTAAGTACTTGCATATTTCTAAAAATAGAAATACAACATATGACATCATGTGATGCATCATGGAAATCATTGGAAGATTTCATTAGATATTTTGTGTGGATTTGTACTCTTCATATCTTACACAATATTACATAGATATGGTTGACTTTGGCAAAGATTGTGATATCTTGCTGTCAGACCCGACGACACCAAAATCCACAACGGGCGGAACCCTTTTAGGGGTCCGCGGTCCGTGGATGCTGCTGATGGTTTTGGCTATAAATAGCAAAGCCAAACCAAGTAGTTTATTATCCCTTTCCTTCATACTCTCTTACATATCTTCTCTCTAACCTTTCTAACTCAGTTTCATATCATATTAGTGATCTCTTTTGTAGCAAAGAAGATCAAGTCACATTCAAGCTTCAAACGAGAAGTTGGAAGTCTTGTTTGTTTAGTGTTGTATGATATAGTGTTGATTCATACTTCATTGTTGTATCAAACCATCATAATCTTGTGAGTGTGAGTGGTTAGTATTTTAGTCCTCAAAATACATTGTGTGTGGGAGTAGTTGTACCCTTGGAAAGAACTCGACATCTAGCTTAGTGTCAGAAATAGTGTAAGCAAAGTGTAAAGGTTTTCTCCGCCGGTGAAAGGAGCTTGTTGACTAGTGAAGTTAAACTCTTGAGTGTGAGACTCGGGGAGTGGAGTAGGGCAAGGAAAAAGAGTCCTTGTAGACCGAACCACTATAAACAACTTGTTGTGGTTTGATCATTTCTTTCCTTATTTACTCTTTACATATTGCTTGCATATTTCATCAACATATCCAAGATCAATATCAATTGATCTTTTAATAAGTTTCAAAACAAAGTTTTTAATTGGTAAACTATTCAACCCCCCCTTCTAGTTTTCTACAATTGGTACCAGAGCCTCGTTGCTCAAGAATTTCTAAAATAATTTGTATTTTATAAACTTGAAGCGATCCATGGATTCTGAAAACTTTAAAGAAGGGCAATCTATGCAAAGACCACCACTCTTTGAAACCAATGGATTTATCTATTGGAAAAATAGTTTTGAAACATATGTAAAATCAAAAGATATAGATCTTTGGTTTGTTATTGTTAAAGGCGATTTTAGTTCTACAACAAAGGATATTTCTGTTGATGAACAAAAAAAATTAGTTGCTAAAAATAATGAAGCTAAAATGATGCTTTATAATGCTTTACCTAGAAAAGAATATGAAAGAATTTTTATGTGTGAAACCGCCAAAGATATTTGGGAATCTTTGATTATTACACATCAAGGTAATTTACAAGTCAAGGATAACAAAATTGATCTTCTTGTTCAACAATATGGACAATTTGTTATCCCTGAAGATGAAACCATTGATTGTGGCTTTGCTCGCTTTAATACTATTATTACATCACTTAAAGCACTTGATGAATCTTTTCGTAGTAAGAACTTTGTCAGGAAATTTCTTAGAGCACTCCATCCCAAATGGAGAGCTAAAGTGACCGCTATTGAAGAATCAAAATATCTCTCCAAAATGTCACTAGACGAGCTAATCGGTAACCTCAAAGTACACGAAATGGTGATGGAAAAAGATTCGGAGATCATCAAAGGAAGAAGGGAGAAGATCAAATCCGTTGCTCTTAAAGAAAAGGCCGAATCAAGTGATGATGACGAATCTTGCTCAGGTAGTGAAGATGAGGAGTATGCCATGGCCGTTAGAGACTTTAAGAAGTTCTTTAGAAGAAGAGAAAAGTTTGTAAGACAACCTCGAGAAGAAAAAGCCATTCAGAAAAGATGGGATGACAAAAGGGGTAAAGGTGAAAGAAAGTGTTTTAGATGTGGTGATGCAAGTCATCTCATAGGAGAATGTCCCAAGCCACCTAAAAGCAAAACACAACGAGCTTTTGTAAGTGGTGCTTGGAGTGATAGTGAAGATGATGAAGAATCAAGCAAGGAAGAGATTGCTCTAATGGCACATGAGTCAAATGAGGTACTTTCCGACTCTTCTTATTCTTCTATTGATGATGACACTTTGCAAAACAATATAATCAATTGTGTGAGCTAAGTCTAAAAATCATAACTAAAATAAATTTTTAAAACCAAAAGGAATTTTTGGAAAATGAAGTATATGAGTTGAAAGAAGAAGCAAAACGACTTGAAAAAGGAAAAGCAAATGGCGATGATTGTAAATCATGTCAAGAGCTTAATCTTGAAATAGAAAAACTAAAGCTCACACATGAGGTTCTAATCGAAAATAATTCTAAGTTTAAAAGGTTTAACAAAAACATCGCTCTTGCCGATGAAATAGTTAAAATCCATAAAACACCATGAGACATGAATGGGCTAGGATTTAATGAGGTATTAATTCCAAAGAGTCAAAACAAAAGCGGCGAAAAGACGAACACTCATCAAAAATCTTGCGGTGCAGCATAAAGACGGACCAGACGGAATCAAAATAAGGGTTCCGTCCGTTGTAAAAAATGGTGCCGTGGGTACTTCACAGACGTAATGTTCGCAATACTGGACCGTCTTGAATTTGTCAAAGTAACAAAGAAAACCAATGATAGTATTAAACTAAAACCATTTCGTTACATCGAGGAGTAGGACTTGCAAAAAATGAATTTAGATCAAAAACTACTCAACAACGATATAAAACACCTTTTGCCAAACGCCCTTTCCTAAGAGCAACCACAACATACAACCCAACTACCAACACAACGGTTGAAATCAAAACTTTCCTAGACCATATCAAACTCCAGATTACATGTCATGGAACTCTTACCCATCGTTTCCATACATGAATCAAATAAATGGTATGTTTAACAAACGGACCCAAGAGATATTGGGGACCAAATGCCTGAGTTATTTGCTTCTTAGATATGCTTGAAAGTTGGATTGGAACCTGATGAATGGATAAAAGATAGTGGATGCTCACGACACATGACGCAAATAAAGTCTCTTCTCATCATACCAAGAGTATGACGGAGGTAATGTCACTTTTGGTAGCAATCTTAAAAGCAAAATCATTGGCAAAGGTACTGATGAGTGTGTAAATACTCATCATTTTTGGTCAAATCTGAACTGCAAAACACTTAAAAACACTCAGAAATGCATCAAAATACTGAGAATATCTCAAAATTGCATTTTATATGTTTGAGGATGCAAAATGTTTAAAATCAGGATGAAAATTGAGCTAAGTTTGCATAATTGGCGGTTTAGGTCCCCGACTTTCAAATCTTGTCAAAAATAGTCCACTGAGCACTTATTTTAAAGAAAAGTCACCAAAGGTCCTTTTGAAAATCATAAGTTGTCATAATTAGTCCTTTGGTGAAAAATTTCAAAAGTTTTGAGAATTTACAAGTTTGGTCCTTCAAGTTTCATAATTGGCAAAAATAGTCCTTGGAAGTTTGAAAATATCTTTAATGGTCCTTGTACTATTGAAACTTGTCATAATTGGTCCCTTGGAATAACTTTGGAAAATGGCAGATTTGGCCCTTGGTTTTTGTGGAATTGCAAAAAGGTCCTTGTTATTAAAACCAAGCCATGACCATGAGCCCTTTTGAACCATGACCCCACAACCCAAAACACCTTGACCCCTTTTTGTGAACCCCCTGTCTAATATATCCCAGTCAAACCTAAGTCAAAACCATTCAAACCTTTCCCTCCTTTTCTCCTTTCTCCGCACCCAATGCGCAACTCTTGAGACCTTCACCTCTCCTCCAACTAACCCTCACCTTTCCATGTCCCCTCCACCTCCACCAAACAACAAAATCATTTAATGCTTCTCCTTCCATTCACTCAACCCCCCTCAACTGTTAAAACCATTTTGGCGCCAAAATATCATCAATGGCCAAAATTGACTCAAGTCATCCAATGGCTCCAAAAGCAAGTGGATTTGCTTTCAGAGGAGAGAGAAGACCTTTTGATGTATAAATAAGAGAAGAGAAGCAAGAGAGTAGAGTAGTCTTTAGTTTTAGTTTTCATGAATGTCGTTTTTAATTTTATTTCTTAATTAAGTTCTAAATTGTAATTTTAAATCTTTCTTGTACTAAACTAAGGTGTTTTAGCAAGTTGTGACTCATCTTAAGCATTAATTCAAGGTTTGATAAAAGTTCTTGTTTTATAATTTCGTCATAAAATCAAGTTTAATTGTACTAAATGCGGGCTTCAAATAGCTTTACTACAACTTATATAAGCTTATTCAAGCTGTTGATAGCTTTGAATAAGCTTATCATTATTCAAGCAAATTTGGTATCCGGTCAACGAAAGTCAATATGGGGAAATTTTGGTTAAGCATTTATGGAAATGGAATTTGGTTGATGCGGTGTTGGATTTTCGGGTTGAGAATTGGTTTTAATCAGTGGTTCTTTTGTATGTTTACAAGCCATAGTGGCAGGACACTTGTAAGTGACTTGAATATGCTCTTGAATTCTTTACATTACTTGTCTCTATTGCATAAGTAGTTTAGCTCTCATTTGTTTGATATAATCATCATTATTGCATTTATAGGCTCTCATTTAGTTGTTAGATCATAGATTAAACACATTTATAGATTAACCTCAGTATTTTATTAAGTAGTTTGTATGTCAATTTTCTTAAAATCTTGTTTGGTTGGAAGCTTTTATCGGTGTTTGAGGTTTAGTCATTGGCTAAAATCATTTGTTTGAGGTTTATATAGGATAGATGAACTCATGTCAGATTATCCGATTCCATCCTGTACTCTCAAAGTCAAAATTTGCATAACGCTCTTGATCAGATTTTGTGTGAATCAATATTACAAATCCTCCATAAAGGTTAGATAGTGGTTATAATAGCTTGCATTAGGTTCATTTTGTTATAAAACATCAATTTCATTCAGTTGTTAAAGATCAAATCTCATTAAAGTCAACATATCATTTCTGTGTTCAAAGTCAAAAACCATAAAAACCAGTTTCACCCAAACTTTGTAGATTTATCATTTGTTAATCCTTGGTTAAGAGATTTTGGTATTTTGGATTTAACAACTTGAACCTGGTCTTAGTGTTGAAAAATGATTTTTGTAGAATTTTAGTAATTTTGTAAAAGCTCTACATCGCTTTTGTCAATGGGTCACAAATGCCTCTGCACCGACTCGATGAATCTTGAGTGCCACAGGAGTTTGTGCAAAGCTCACAACAAGCTCATGGGAGCTTGCCTTGGGCTAATTTTTGGTTTATATGCTCCTTTCCAGGTCTACTTGGGGTTGTGATATTTGGTTTTGTGTTCCAACTAGGGTAGATGACTTATTTTTAAGCTTGAAGTCAACTCCTCAGAACTGAGTTTCACTTGTTTGATTTGGTACTCATAAGCTTGTAGCTTGATATTCAGTGGTATAGCTTAGTTGAGTTTAGCTCATTTCACTTAAATATAGCTTAATATAGCTTCTGTGATAATTTGGTGCTCATTTGTGGCCTTTAGCTTATTTCAAGTGCTTATTTCTAAGCACTTTTCACTGCAGCTTCATAATCTTGCACACTAGTATAGGTTTTTATATTTTTCATAGATTTAGAATATTATTTTAGACTTTTCCTGAATTTTTCAGATTTTTCTAGTTCTGTTTGCTATTTTTCTTTATTTTAATCAGTTTTTAGTACTTTTTAATTAGCTTTTAATACAAATAAATCGTAAAAAGTTTCAAAAAAAAAATAATTTTTCATTTTTCCTAGGTTAAGATAAATATAAAAAGCAAAAAAATAATTTTTCCAGATTTTTCCTAGTTAAATTTGTAATTTTTAGCAATTTAATTAGTTTTAAATAGTTTTTAAATCATAGAAATTAGAATATAAATCAGAAAAATATAAAATTAGTTTTGAAAATTCTCTTAGGTTATTTTAGATTTTTCTAAGTCTTAATTTCACTTTTCTAGCTTTATTTCATATTTTCTTATATTTTAGGGTATTATTAAATAGGTAAAAATAGTTTTTAATTAATAATAATTAAATAAATAGTCATAAAAATAATTTTCTTTTTTTCTCAAAATTTTCTCTTATCATTAGGTTTGTTAAAATTTCATTTTTATATTTTTAGGATTAATACTGTTTCAATTTCACATTTTCTTTTGTATGCGTTCGTAGTTTTTAATTTAAATTTATAAAAGAAAAATCAAAAACATGATTTTAAAAATAGTGATAAGCGCTTATTTAATATAATTTATCTTTTTAATTTTCTTTAATTTGCATTTAAGCCCCTGTAATTTACAAACTTTTTAGGTATAATTATTCAAAATCATAACCTTTTCCCGTTCATTATCCGATGATCTATATCGTTTGATTATTGATCATGTATTCGTTGGGACTTAACGACTTTGGGGAAACACTATACTCCTTTGATCTTCATTGCATTGTTTCTGAGCTGTTTGAAGTTTATCACGGTTGACCATTCACAAGTGGTTAGCTTGTGTGATAAAACTTGACGGTTCGGGAGCGATCAGGTACGATTGCTCATAACTCCCTAACCATTGAAAATGTTGCTCATGTAGATAGGTTAGGATTTAATCTACTTAGTATTAGCCAATTATGTGATAAAAAGTATAAAGTACTATTTGATGAAAATGGTAGTAAAATACTAAAAGATGGTATCACCATAGCTAAAGGAGTTAGGAAAAATAACATATACGTCATGAAAATAGATAAAACATCTAATGACAAACTTTGCCTAACAACGTTAGACGATAGCTCATCTCTTTGGCATAGACGCTTAGGTCACGCTAATATGAGACTTATACAAAATCTATCTTCAAAAGAGCTAGTTAGGAATTTACCAAAACTAAAATATGACCAACACTTTTGCGGCGCTTGCAAAATTGGTAAACAAACCCATAGTAGTCACAAATCTAAAAATATGGTGTCCACATCTAAGTGTCTAGAATTATTACATATGGACTTGTTTGGACCATCCGCTATAAGAAGCTACGGAGGCAACTTATACACTTTGGTCATAGTAGATAATTACTCAAGGTTTACTTGGACGCTGTTTTTGAAAACCAAAAATGAAGCTTTTGATAAATTTGAAATTCTTAGCAAGAAAATTCAAAACCAACTAGGTGTTAAAATTGTGTCGATCCGAACGGATCATGGTCGTGAATTTGACAACGAAACTCAATTTGGAAACTTTTGTGATACAAATGGTATAACACATAACTTTTCCGCTCCACGAACACCTCAATCTAATGGAGTAGTAGAACGTAAAAATAGAACAATTCAAGAAATGAGTAGAACAATGCTTAATGAACAAAACATTCCTCAAAAGTTTTGGTGTAACGTTGTTGACACTTCTACATATATTTTAAATAGAGTCTTGATCGTCCTTTCTAAACAAAACACCATATGAGCTTTATAAAGGTAAAAGCCAACTTTAGGATATTTTAGAGTCTTTGGTTGTAAATGCTTTATTCTTAATACTAAAGATTATCTCACCAAGTTTGACCCAAAGTCTTATGAAGGTGTATTTCTTGGTTATTCTCAAACTAGTAAAGCTTACATTGTCCTAAACAAAGAAACAATGATAGTCGAGGAATCGTTGAACATAACATTCGACGAAAGTCCACCTCCCTCTAAGACATCACCTTTGGTAGATGATGACTTAGTTGAAAGTCAAATGATAGAAAGTCAAGAAATAATTAATAATAACAAGGAAGATGAACCATTAAATAAAGAAATTGTAAACATCAAAGAATCTAAAAGTCATCCTTTAGAAAAGGTCATAGGACAACTAAATCAAAGAACCTTAAGGTCACAAGCCCAAAATCAAAGTAATTATTTTTGTTTTGTATCCACCATTGAACCAAAAACATAAATGAAGCAATAAAAGATGAATCATGGGTAATTGCCATGCAAGAAGAATTAAACCAATTCGTTAGAAATGATGTTTGGAAATTAGTTCCAAAACCTAAAGATCAAACTATAATTGGAACAAAATGGGTTTTTCAAAATAAAATGGATGAAAATGGTATAGTATCTAGAAACAAAGCTAGGCTTGTAGCACAAGGTTATAATCAACAAGAAGGGATTGATTATGATGAAACTTATGCACCGTTAGCTAGACTTGAGTCTATTAGAATATTACTTGCTTATGCATGTGCCTATGATTTTAAATTATTTCAAATGGATGTTAAAAGTGCATTTCTTAATGGGTTTATTAACGAAGAAGTGTATGTTGCTCAACCTCCGGTTTTACCGACTTTGAGAAACCACATCATGTCTTCAAACTCAAGAAAGCATTATATGGTCTTAAGCAAGCACCAAAAGCTTGGTATGATCGTCTTAAGACTTTTCTTATTGATAACAAATACACTATGGGATTAGTAGATAATACTCTTTTACCAAGAAAAAGGAATCACATATTATCATTGTTCAAATATACGTTGATGACATTATATTCGGGTCAACTTGTCAAGAGCTATGTGATGATTTCTCTAAAATCATGCACGACGAGTTTGAAATGAGTATGATGGGTGAGTTAAATTTCTTTCTAGGACTTCAAATTAAACAACTAGAAGATGGCATATTTTTAACCAATCTAAATATATAAAAGACATGCTTAAGAAATTTGGTCTTGAAGATTCCAAACCAACTAAAACACCCATGTCCTCGGACACTAAACTCACCAAGGATGAAGAAGGTGAATCCATAGATAACACTAAATATAGAGGAATGATTGGTAGCCTACTCTATCTTACGGCTAGTAGACCCGACATTATGTTTAGTGTTTGTCTATGTGCTCGCTTTCAAGAAAACCCAAAGGCATCACACTTAGAAGCCTTAAAAGGATTTTTAGATACATTAAGGGAACAACGTGTTTAGGATTATGGTATCCCAAAGGAACGGTTGTAGAAACCATAGTGTATGCCGACTCGGATCATGCCGGTGATTATGTCGATAGAAAAGGTACAAGTGGTATTTGCACTTTTGTTGGACATTGTCTCACCTCATGGTTTGCAAAGAAGCAAACGGCTTTAGCCATCTCAACCATCAAGCAAAGTGCGTCTCAAAGCCCGAAAAGCATGTCAACAAGCTCGTAGATTGAGAAATTCATCTCAACGACATTGTGATACTTTTGCGACAACAAAGGAGCCATCGATCTCAGCAAGAATCCCGTTCAACATGCTCGTACAAAGCACATTGAAATCCGTCATCACTTTCTTAGCGACAATGTTCAAAAAGGAAACATCTCAATCGAGAAAGTATCCTCCGAAGACAACATTGCCGACATCTTAACTAAGCCTCTTAAACGAGAACCTTTTAATCTTCTTAGACTTGGTTTAGGGTTAATGGAACCAAACATGTAGGATAAACATAGCCCAAAACATTAGAATAGTCAAAACAAAACAATTTTGTCTTGTATCACGATCAGTAGCCACGACACCAAGCGATAACACGGACGGAACCAAAATTTTGGTACCGTCGGTCCGTGGTGTCTCTAAAGCTGCTACCTACAAAACATCTTCTTCCTCAAAACCCACTTTACCAAAACGTATAAACATTAAACCAAGCTCATTATTGACACCTTCCCACTCACTAATCACTGAAGATAACATCATTGTAAGTATCCTAACTACATTTTATCTCTTAATTATGAGTCTAGGATTCTTATTTATGCACAAAACTATCACAAATCATTACATGGGGTTTTATGTATGCTTTTATACCAAATATGAATTCAATTGGCAAATGCATAACTAGTCATTGAAATTAGGTACTACATTATCATATTGCATAAACAAATCATGCTTCCCACTAATTAATAGATAATGAATATAAGGCCTTATTCAAATAACCAAACACCCCATGTCAAAATTTTGAAAAGCTTCTCACTTGTAGGAAACAATTTTTTCATTGTTAATACAAATAGAAACGTTAAATTTTCATCACTTGCATGCTCTTGAATACTAAAGGTATTGCATAACTAATATGCATTCCCTGGGATATTCAAATGAAGCCACATTGAATTAGGAGCATTTGGGTTATCTCATGGTATTTGCCAAACACCCACTAAAACCATTTTTGTGCATAAAATGAGTCGAGATAACCGCAACTCCAAATTGTTTTCATATAGGCACACACTAGAACCAAAAGCGTTAAAGTTTATTCTCATTTTTAACATATTAATTCTTGTCCTTAGGAATAACCATGGTAGCCGCAAGATTCTATGATCACAAAGACACCCTTAACTACATTCCCAAACATCACAAAACCAAAGGACTTTCCAAGGAACAAGTAGAAATATTTAGGGTCTAGAATCAAGGTATTTCCATGAGGGTAGAACCATTCACTCATCCTTCCTTGAAAATACCAATCTCCGTGAAGAACTAGCCGCCATTCAATTCGATTGTCTTCTTGACATTGATGAACCAATTTGTCCTAGGTTTGTGTTAGAATTCTATGCTAGTGTGACCGCTTTTAGTGATGAGGATGATGATGAATTTTGTCTTAGGTTTAGAATCAATCAAAACGACTACACCATCACCTTAGCCAACTTTGCACAAGTGCTAGGAATTCCCAACCGAGGGACTTGTGTCTACTCGGATAAATGGTCACTCACCGCTCTTGATGCAATCAATGACCGCTCTCTTCCCTACCAAACCCGTTTGGCCGATAAGGATGTTATCCGTGAACACCTTTTTAACCCAAGGGGTGATACAACCCGAGTTACCCGAAAGGGAAAGGAGGTAAACCGAGATCCATATGGAATGGAGCTAAATGAACTTAAGCCCGAATTTAAGAAATGGGAAGAACTACTTAGAGCCAACGTCATTAGCACCATAGGAAATAGGGATCACATTAGCGCTTGTCTTTGTCACATGCTCTACAACTTGTCCACCCATCAACCATTCAATTTAGCTTACTACATCGCTAGGAGAATGATTGATATTCCAACTCAAGGATCGGTTGCTCTTCCATATGGGATGCTTCTCACCCGTCTCTATAGAAACTTTGCACCAATTCCACCAAGCCCAAAAGGGATGCACCTTCACTATGAGCTCATCCCTCACATCTTTATACCTTTGAGTGATGCACGAGTTGCTAAGACAAAAGGCAAGAGAGCAAAACCTCCAACTCCATCATCATCATCATCAAATAGCTCGGAGGATGGTCTTCCAAGCTCTCATCTTCCACCTCATGAGTATTACGTCTCTTCCCGAGATAGAGAATGAATCATCGGAATTCAAGCAAACTAAGGGAATGTTCAAGTGCCTTGGTAGGATGATGAACAAGATTTACAAGAAGTTGGACAAATGAGGGTACTTTAAGGAGTGTTTGGAACAATACATTATCATTAATGTTTGATACAATTTAGTTGTTTTTATTATGTAGGATGATAATATAACTTAAAACAATGTTGTATGCTAACAATCTTATGTAGAGGGGATAGCACAAGTATGCTATCAAATTTTACCCATTTTCACTATAATGTGAAAATCAAAAGCCTTGCTCAAAATACATGCTCCACTATGTTTATACATGTGTTATTTACTTTTCCTAACTAGAAATGATTTAGTGTCAACATGTTTTGAGAAAAATTTCGTGGTTTCGAAAAGTCCCCGACACCTAAAAACTTACTCTGTCCTAGTTTTCTCAATGACGGGACGACGGCACCAACGATTTGGTACCGTCCATTATATATATGGTACCGTGCATACTGCACAGAGGCGATGACCAGACGGCACTTTTTAGGGTTCCGGTGTAATTTTTGGTGTCGTGGATCCTCCAAGTAACTTTCTGAATTTCGACTCTTTCGTGATTCCAAATTACCATCCATTACTTATAAGTCAATCTTAACTAGTTTATACTCTTATTAGAACTAGTATAATTTACTTAGGTATATAAGAAATCCATTTCCCACCAAAATTCAAAAAATTAAAAAAATCCACCCAAAGAGCCCTTTGGCATAAAGGAAGGAACCAAATTTTTGGTACCTTCAAATCCGCTGGGTAATCGATTGTTAGGAAATTCCACTCATTAGAACACATTTATTGCAAATTTTTTCTTCTTCACTCCATCTCTCTTGTATGGATTGACTTGGGTGATATGACTAGCATTCAACCCACTTCCAAATCATTAGGAACCTCATCTCTTCAATGGTTTAACATCAAATCAAACACATTTCTCCATAATTTTTCACTTCTATAAATTGAGAGGTTTTACCATGATCATCCTCACACCTTCTTCATTCTTACCATTATCTAGCAAAGAAAAACCAAAGTCAAAAATGACAAAATCCTCTCCTAAACCTTGCAAGAAAACCGCTAGAATTAGTGTGAGGCCTTGTTGCTTCGTTAACCTTAGCTCCTCATCCGAAGTCTTCTCACTCACAATCTCATCTCCCATCCGAGATGATACAAGCCTTACCTTGGTCACACCTACTCAATCACACATTGTGATCACCACTCCACCACCTACAAAAACACCAACTTCACCTCCACCGGCACCCATCCAAACATCCAGAACACCCTCACCACCTTCACCACCAAGGTCTCCAACTCTCATTCCTATGGAGTTATTTTCCACACCACCAACTTCACCAAATCCTTTCTTAGAGGACTTGGAAGACTTGCCTCCTAGGCCAAGTCATCCACCACCATTGCCATCCTTTGGCACAATTGATCGAATTGCTCATGAGTCACCTCGGTCATCTTTTGACCCAAACGCCCCATTAGGGCCTAAACCTCTTCTCTTCCACCCCATTCACAAAGACATCCATGGTCCTTTGTATGGGGATCCATCCACTCCCCACATCAATGTACCCTCATCTTGAGGACATTGAGGAGTGCATGTGGGATGCCAATCCCACTGAGAGAGAGATTCAAGCGAACTCCATAACCTCCACCAATTCAAAGGCATGGTGGATTCTCATCTTAGTGAGACTATGCAAATGCAAAATGCTTTGCTAGCCTCCATCATGACCACCCCAAACATCCCCAACAACACCAACACATCTACCATTCCACCACCACAACCTCCCCAAACATACTACCCCTAGGCATGGTTGCTCAACTTGTGAGCAAACGGCCCAAACCTTTGATAAGACCCGGGTTATGGTCCATGACTTCCAAGAGGAAATGAGGTTCATCCTCAATCATATCCTTGAGCGCCTCAACGCTCTTTCTCATCCACCATCTCATTAGGATGGTCATAGATTAGCATTTCTAAGTTTTCTTTTCTTATGATTATTTTTCTTTTTCTTGTACTAAAACACATCATTGTGTTCTCTTTTCATGATCTTAATTCATGAAATTTTTTTTAACTAAATGAATGGTGTTCTTTATATTGTTGGTGCTTTTACATAGTGTTTGGGAATGTTTGTAAATGATCATTATTACTAACATTTTTTTTGTAGCTTTATTTTCACAATCCATGTATCTTCCCATTAAGCACCCAATTTAGGGGGAGCTTTGATCAAGGGGAGATAATGGCTCGGCTCATTACATTCCGCGCAAGATCTTCTTTTGTTGAGACAAAAAGGGGAGAAAATATAGAACTTGTTTACATTTGTTATATTTGACTTTTAAGAAAAAGTCATGCATACTTTGACTTTTTGAAAAAGTCAACATCATGCATCAACTAGTGAAAACTTTGACTTTCTAAAAAAGTCAAACATCATACACTTACATTATCATTTCCTTTTCAAGTTCTAAAACTAATATTTTTATAACTCTTGCACAAACTTTGTATCTTTTATAAAAATAAAATTTATATTTTGTCCTCAACAAAAAGGGGGAGATTGTTAATACAAATATCGTCATTAAACGTTATTTATATTTTTGATCTTTACCAAAGTTTTGTTAACGACAAAAGTAAATTTACTTTGTATAAAAGCTTAAAGCTTGTCAAGTTTAATAGATATTAAAACAAGCTTTTTCAAACAATATCTACATCATTCAAGAATTTACATTTGTGATTATTCATATCTTAAATATGACTCTAATCATTATGTATGATAGTAGTTTTAGAATGTTTTAGGTTCTTAAAACCAAACACTACTTAAGTACTTACATATTTCTAAAAATAGAAATACAACATATGACATCATGTGATGCATCATGGAAATCATTGGAAGATTTCATTAGATATTTTGTGTGGATTTGTACTCTTCATATCTTACACAATCTTACATAGATATGGTTGACTTTGGCAAAGATTTGATATCTTGTTGTCGAACCGGCACACCAAAATCCACAGTAGGAACCCTTTTAGGGGTCCGCGGTCCGTGATGTCACGATGGTTTTGGCTATAAATTGCAAAGCCAAACCAAGTAGTTTATTATCCCTTTCCATCATACTCTCTTACATATCTTCTCTCTAACCTTTCTAACTCTGTTTCATATCATATTAGTGATCTCTTTTGTAGTAAAGAAGATCAAGTCGCATTCAAGCTTCAAACGAGAAGTTGGAAGTCTTGTTTGTTTAGTGTTGTATGATCTAGTGTTGATTCATACTTCATTGTTGTATCAAACCATCATAATCTTGTGAGTGTGAGTGGTTAGTATTTTAGTCCTCAAAATACATTGTGTGTGGGAGTAGTTGTACCCTTGGAAAGAACTCGACATCTAGCTTAGTGTCGGAAATAGTGTAAGCAAAGTGTAAAGGTTTTCTCCACCGGTGAAAGGAGCTTGTTGACTAGTGAAGTTAAACTCTCGAGTGTGAGACTCGGGAGTGGAGTAGGGCAAGGAAAAAGAGTCCTTGTAGATCGAACCACTATAAACAACTTGTTGTGGTTTGATCATTTCTTTCCTTATTTACTCTTTACATATTGCTTGCATATTTCATCAACATATCCAAGATCAATATCAATTGATCTTTTAATAAGTTTCAAAACAAAGTTTTTAATTGGTAAACTATTCAACCCCCTTCTAGTTTTCTACACTTCTAACATCTGGAACCTGGTTACACTTGGGGATCCATGTTTGTCTCTATCTCTCTGGTCATACTTTCTATACAGGTACAACAACAATGGCTTCTAAGTACAACAGCTTAGGACCCGTTTCTCACCGTCTAAAACATAATGATCCATCAGCTGCATCGCCATTGTACTCAATCGTCAAGAATTAGAAAATTTGTTTGCTCCCGTTGGAGATTCTTTAGAAATTCGGCCGGATGTATCTAATGTTTCCATTTGACAACCTCATATTCTAATTCTAGATACACCCTTAATCTACAACAACAACCGTTCTTTGGAGATGCACCTTCAATAGAATCTCGATAACAAGATCAAATTGTTTCCAACAACAATGACACAGCTGATGATCAACATAATGAACAAGTTGAAAAGTTTTATCGAATTGATTCTCACGAGATATTTATGGTACTTCATACCTCTTTGATTAATTGAACGTTCTGCTGTCTCCAATTTCATCATCAACATACGTGGTGTATGTTTCGATTCATCGAAAACATCGAGGGGAAGAGAGAGTATATGTCATGTGCTTTCTTTGCCTTCGTTGTGAAAACTCTTTTCCTTCACGAGTTTCAAATCGGGGAAGAAATGAGACGATATGTAGTTCAAACGTCTTACTTTGGTGTTATCGTTTCAACTTTCACTGGGTTATTTTGTGTGAAGTTACCTACATATGATGCTTGATTTCTTGCATGTTACCCCAGAACGAATTTTTCGCATTATGTACAACTGTGATTACGTGACAATTCAGATTTGCTTGATGTGGTTTACTGTTCATCTACAAATTTTGATGTGCACTTAAAACAGTAAAAAGTTAGAAGACATGTTAACTACATCAAATTTGAATCATGAAGACGATTTGGGGGGAAGCCGATTCAAAACTTCATCAAAAGGAAGTATATGGAGAAGTTTCTAAAGACATGCGGTAATTGGGAAGATTGTTGAGAATTGCTTAATCTCTTACGGTTTCTGATGAATCAGCTTTAAAAGTCTTGATGTCAGGGAATTTGTTGAAAAACTTGATTGGGTCTATGTTATCAAGTTGAAATGAATTTGAAAAACAAAATAGGCGCTTTAAAGGCAATGTGATTCGCAACAAATCTTGATTTTCAAAATAAAGGACCCCGTTGTAATGCGCCTCAAGGTAATATTCCTAAACTTAGTTTAAAGCTTCTTAATTTTTGGAAACAAAAATATTTGTTCAAAATCAACTGTTCTTGAAATCCGTTTCTTCTCAAAGTAATTTCAAACGCCTCAAAAAGCATATTTTAATCAACATGTTTTCAAAAACAACATACATATGTTATTTTGAGGAGAAATGTGATTAAAATTGTTGATCGTGAAGTTATGGAATCTCATAACGTGCTCACTTCGATATCACCAATGAATTGACGAACTTTGAAATGTCAAGAATCAAAAGACTTGTTTCAAATAAAACTTGTCCTAGTAGAAGGTACCAATCCGAGACACTCTTGATTGACATGAACTTTGATGGGTCTAACCTCCTTTTCAAGGAGAGTTTACATCTTCAAGGTAGTTATTAGAGCTAGTTGTCACCTAAAAGGTGATAATGGAACTCTTTAACTATACAAAATGAATGTCATGGGGAATTGTCTATCAAGATTCGATCAATTCAAAAGTAGCTCTACCCTCACTGCATTTCCAAAACTCATAAGCACATGTGGAGGGAGTATTTCGAAAACTAAAAACTCTCAAGGTGTTACCAAAACATGTTTTCATCATAAACATCTTGAGAGATTTTCAAGAAAAGGTTTTGTGGCAACATAGGATAGTCATGGAGTTAAAAGGTGACTAAGTTTAGGAATAAACATCCTATGATCCGCCAGGAGGAGGGATCTACCCAAGGAAACCACAAATAGTTAGTATTTAGAAGTCCTTAGGTTTGATTGAAAAAGGAGAAAATGAGAATCGGAGAAAGAAGGAGTTGAAGAATTAAAAGAAAAGTTAAAGAAAAGGGTGAAAAGAAATAGCCCTCCAAATTATTCAACTTAGGCGCAATCGGTTCAATTCATAGCTCCGGGTTGTCACAAGATGACACCGGTATTGAAGACAAAGTCATCATGGACCCATGGACGCAATGCACTAAACCTTCTAAGCCAATCAAGTTCTCTCAAAAGAGCTTGTTTCATTCTCACAGGGAACCCTACGTAATCTATCGACTCTCTCTTAGAGATTGTTGGTATTGAAGAAGGAGACCCTCTCCCTAGTCTCCGCTTAGGAAAATCAAAGCGCACTAATCGAGTCTAGAGACATGAGATTCATCAAAAGATCTCTTAGGAACACCTAATATCTCATCACTTGATTGTTCAAAACAATAAGGACATAAGTGACATATTCCAGAGTCCTACGCAGATCTTAGCAATCTGCCAGAACATTTATGAGGGATTCACAATTATGATCCTCAGTGATTGAATGGAAATTCTGTGGTCAACATCAAAGTTTCGGTCACTTCGGTAATCCCTTGTGGGTTACGCTTAGTGTTCGCGTGGTCTCAAGCGGTCTATGGAGTGATACCTCGGTATACTCACAATGAACAGAGAGTGAAGATATTGAGTACTGTTGAAGTTCTAGAAAGTATCTGATCTGAGATTCGTCAAAGATCGTGCCAGTGAACTGGGATGTACTTGTACTGTTAGGAATTGGAAATTCCATGTTAAAGAGTCGGTCACCCCAATAATGGTCTAGCATATGTTAGCTCGTAGATTTGTCGTTGTTTACATTATTTATCAGTTTATTAGTTAGTTATTAGTTTAGTTTAGCGTAGTGTAACACCGTGGAGGAAGGACGGGTCTTTACCCACTGTGGCCATGCCCGATCCAGGCGATAGGAGGTCGTATTTCATGTAACTATATATACCCCTTCCATCCATGGAAGGGGTGGCGCTTCATTTCAATCTAACCTTTCCTTTGTGTAAACCTCTAGCAAGAACACCCTCTCTCTCTCTACTAACTCTCTAACTATGGCAAACATGTATTTTGATCATCCAAGACCACCCGAATCATCAACACAATAATATTAGGATCCTACAATTGGTATCAAGAGCCAAGGTTATTGTGTTGTTTATGGTGATTCTTGTGGTTTGTCACACGGTTTTTTGCGCGGTTTTTGATGAATTCGTTTATAAGGTTCTTAAGCTTGTAGCGACTTGATGTGGTATAACAGTTTTAGAACAGTTTTGATAACTGTTTTATAACGTTTTTGATATGTGGTATAAACAGTTTTTTGACATGTTCATCACGTGCTTGTTGATTTGTGTGGTCGGAATATGTGTTTTTCGTTTTGTTATGTGGGTAAACAGTCATTTATACATGTATGGTATCCTGTTTATTTGGTCAAATTGTAATATCTGGTCTTTACATTGGTCATTACATGGGTGTTTTTTTGTCCAAAACTGATATTACATGGGTCAAACTGGTATGTTTTAAAGGTCAAACTGGGTCAAATCTATCATTTGCAATCGTTTTGTCACGTGTTTTCCGGGTTTCTTTGAATATGGTGAAAACTTCATAATATCATTTTAGCGACTTGGTCTCATATTTGTCCAGTTCACCGGTTCTCTGGCGACTTGGTTATCTCGTTGACTTTCTTGAAAGTCAATAGCGATATTTATTGCTAAGTTGACTAGGTACGGAAAATGACCACGCGACTTGCTCTTGAGCATAGCGAGTTGTGTGACCTAAATGATCTAGCGACTTATATTTATAAGTTAGTGAGTTGTTAAACATCTTAGCGAGTTGTACTATCAGTAGCGACTTATTAAAGTAGCGACTTACACTAGCGACTTGACTCAGCTACTTGTTATTTAACAAGCTTAGCGAATTGATAATACTATGGCTAGCGACTTGACTGAAGATGTGAAGAAGATTGACCATGACCACTTGACCTCAAAACTACTTTGAACTCAATTACAAAACATCATTGGCACCAGACTTATACCTAGCGACTAAGACAGAAAGGAAGAAGGAGAATCGACACAAGACCACAACCATTATATCACAATACATCATCAAGACTCGACCTATCTTCCATCATCGGTCCAAGACTACAACAACAACAACAAAACAAGGAAGAATCTTAGATCCATCTTTGTGTAATCTACGATAGGTTCAAAGAACAATATCACAAAGAATCTTGTCATCATAGATCAATCTTTTGAAGTACTTACTTCTTGACTATTCGAATTAAAAAGACATGACCTTAACAAACTTGTTATATCATGACTATTTTTCGATTCATACTAAACAAAAACATAGATTAGTCAACCAACCTTGAAGCCGTTGTTTTGATCTCGTAACCATCCCTGTGGTTTTTAGGTCGAGCATAAGACCATGCCTTTTAGCCATCCTTGTATGGCACGTACGGTCCATTCAAGAAGGGTTATACCATTTTTAAATGTGACCCATCCTAGGATCTTGAGGTTTAACACCTTCTTGATATGCTTGATATGGTTCGGAGTGGATTTTGGAAGTGTTACAGCAGTAGTGGGAGGCGGATTATTGGAGTGAAATTAGAGATTTTAGGGTTAAGACATATGTTATGTGAGCCTTTTATAACTCCCGTAAATTAGGTTATTGATAGAATTGACTCTCCTAAACTCATGGGCTGACTTTGGATAAGTGTGGGATCCGGTTTAAGTCTTGAAATGGGCCGAACATTAACTTCTTTATCATGGGCCTTAATAAAACAAGCTAATCCTTTATTATGTTTCGGTTTAATATCTCGGTTTTGTTTTGTCGAGAGGAATATTGGTATCAAGAATAAAATAATTTCCATCAAGAATATCGTTTGAGCATGAAGATAAATCGTTTGAGCACTTCAGTTCAGTGGTTTAATATCATTTGAGCACTTAACATGTCACGTAATAGATGGAAAATATTTTATTTCATGAAGATTGATGCAAGTTTAAGGAGTTACGTACCATGAGTATATTTTATAACATGTCACGTGATCTTTAGTATCAATGACTTATTATATGCTTCTATGGTATCACAATTAAAGCGTGCATGAAATCACATTTGGGATTGTGATATTTGAGTTATTTGAGATTTGGGATTGAGAATTATGAACGCAAGATTTTCGGTTAATCACATTTTATTCTTGATCGTGCATGAGTTATTTGAGTGATTGGATGGGATAAATGATTTCAATGAGCCATGTGATAAATTGTATTAATCTTGGAACGGGCTATATGGTAACTTTTGGACCTCGGTTTTAATCGTTTGAATCGGATATTTGCTGACTCATACTCTTAACAAAAATTAAAGTTGTGAGATGGGATTTTAATATCGGATGTGCTAATCTTAAGTGGTCGAACTTAGAATGAACTATGATATGAGCTTAAGTTGGATCACTAATGCGTTTTGTATGTTGAAGAGATTTGATGTTGATGAGATTTGGGTTGATGATAAGATTTGTTTAACTGTGCGATTCGATACTTTGGGGTACACATTTTCACAAAGAACATTTTGTCACTGCTTGAATTGATATTGGAACTAGATTGACTGCGGGATTGTTTGTTCGGTATTTATTATTTGGATTTGAAGTGAAGTTTTCCGGGAGCGTTTACTTATTTTCGTCTTCTTTCTTTCTACCCTTCCGCGAAGATGACTTGTTTGGGCGTTTATTGAGTGTGATAAAGACTTGACTATTTAGTTACGGTTGTGATTCTTTCTCGCTTAACCCACAACGTAACTATCACTTCGGTGTCTCACGCAATTGAGGATATGTCAAGAGGTATTGTACATTGGGTACACCGTTTCTTCTTCACGAGGATTAGTACAAGTTTAAGTAACAAATCTGGGGAATTTCACTTGATGATCAAGTTTGGCATGTCGGGTTTACTTCACCATGTTGTCACTACATTGAATCGCGTGAATGATGTGTTTAGCAAAGTGATTATTGGATGGTTGTTGAGGATGTTGATGATGTTGGATAATGAACCGTTGATGAACCGCTGCATGTTCCCTAAAACAGATATTCACCGAAACCAAAGTTGTCATAACACATTCAAGGTGACATTGTTTACGGTTTTGTCTTGATTTTGTAAAATCCCGCGAAAGAACCTATTTCTGGGTTTAAATCATAGACTTGTAAAATCCGTGACAATGGAAACATCCCGTAATAGTAAAGTGCATTTCGGATCTATCTTACGGTTTATTTTTGGTTTTGTAAAATCCCTGAAAGAACCTATTTCTCGGTTTAAACCATAGAATTGTAAAATACCGTAATGATGGAACCATCCTGGAGAAAGGAAAGTGTATTTCGAGATCTCTTTTGATCTTTGGTGCTACGATTTCTGTTTCAAAGAAGAGATAAAAGAGTGTACTTCATGAATTGGATGTGTGATTGGATATCGTCATGGCAGTTTGGTCATTACATGGTTTTACGGGGTTATGTGCTTTTAACCATGGTCGGGATGAAACCATTATCAAAGTTCATTTTTAATATCAAAGGTGGCTAGAATTGAGCTTTTAATAAGATGTGACAACGGAGCTTAATTAACTATTATTTATTTGAGGTTGAAGTGAAATATCACGGGCGAGTGTACTTAGTATCTGAAGATATCGGGGATGGATGGATGAAGATTCTTCAAGATTCTTGTTCGAACTTATTATCAAAAACAAAGACTTGGAAATCTAGTTATTGTTGGGTGTCTTTTACCTTTTCTTTTACCACTTGGGGGAATTGGGCTCATACCACTACAAAATAACTATCACTTTAAGGAGTTACGTTGTAGTGCTCAGTGTCACATTCAATTGTGGATTTTCAAGAGGTGATATACGTCTTATACTCGATGGTTGGTTGGTTGAAGAGTATAGAGTACTTAGAGATTCAAATGGGCATGAAGTCTCGGCACCGCTCTTTGTTACATATGTGCAAGTATAAGTCACGAGTTGGGTTAGTTTACTTCAGGGTCAAATTCATCATATTGGGTTTTATCCATCAGTTGTCACTACAAAGAGCCTACTGAATGATAATGGTGATGTTTACATGTTTTGCTAAGAGAGTTGAAAAGAGATTATGACGCTTTGAACACAAATTCAAGCCTCGTTCTCTAAAGAAAAGAAATGTGTCGTTTCGGTCGCATTATCTTGAAAGAAGAAATCTTCTAATGACGCCTCGTCACACCGGTGCCTCATGACTTCAACATTATGATGTATGAACACAGCAGTTCATGCCTCGCTCTCTAAAGAAAGAAAAGTGCGTCCTCGGCGCTTTATCTTCAAGAAGAAGAAATCTTCTTATGACGTATGAACACATCGGCTCATGCCTCGTACTTTAAAGAAAAGAAAAGTGTACGTGTTAGTGGCTTTATCTTAAGAAGAGAAATCTTCTTATTTATGACCATTCTCATCAACATGCTTCATGCTTTTTCCATGTGCCGGTATCAAAGTGAACCGGGCTTCCACTGATTGTTTTCTCATTCCACTTGCTCGATTATAATGAAGATGGCGACATCATGTGATTTTTGCGGGAGAAGTGTGAATAGAACATTCATGGATGATTTTCACTTACTTAATCAAGAATGGCAACTCCGTGATGCAATTCTTGGGGGGAGAAGAAGTGTGAGTTTTTTGCATTGTTGATTGATATTTGAGAATATAAATGGTCATACGGCTCTAAACTCATGTAAGAACCGAGCTTCTTCTTATCGGTCATCTTCACATGCGTTTTTCTTCTAAGAGCCGTTGGTTGACATCTTCATTCGGATTGATGAGTTTATCGACAAAGTGCTTCCGGTTAATGCTTCACGTATACATCAACATGATGATTCGAACAATCTCTCTGTTCTTGTTTGATGTGATTGGTAGTTTGGTGTTACCATCTTGTGTGTTCGCTGGCCCGATTGCGATTTCCTTAATGAACATCTTTCTCGCTCTTGTTTGATTGGGAGGGATTTTAGTTAAGGGGATTTGCAAGATGTAAGTTAATGGGATGCTTTTTGGTGGGATGCTTTTTGGTGTGAGTTGAAGATGTTAACTATCTATTCCCAACCGCACAATCTTGAAGAAGGTCGAGTCTGATGTTCTACATTTTATGCTGCATGTTAGAAGACTAAAGACGAGTTGCATTTAATGATCTAAAGACTTCTTCTTAATCTGGGCATTTATCAAAAAGATTGTCGGTCTTGGGGAGAGCACTAATTGGAGGAATGTGATATGTCGAATTTAATCCCCAATTAGACTTGCTCACATTATTCAGCATGTTGATTCTCACAAAGACTTCAAGCAATCTTCTCAACAAATTTCAAGTATTTGGGCATTCAAAGAGTTACTAATTCTGAAGTATCAAAACCAGAGAAGGGGAAGGAGACAAGCATCTAAACACGAGTAAACTTGATGTACTTAATACTTCTAAGTAATTGAAGATATCCCGGGAAGACAAATGTTATTACCGCAGAGAAACTCAAAGTTTGACTCATGGCGATTAAACTTGATGAACTTAATTCTTCTAAGTGATTGAAGATATCTCGGGAAAACAATTGTCATGACCGCAGAGAAACTCAAGGTTTTACTCATCAAGGCGTTTAGTATTCTTATTCCAACTATGTGGGGAAGCGATGGAAGAGTTAGTTTCGAAGATAAAGAGGTACACAAGTGTGATGATCTCGATGTTATCTCAATCATCGGAGGAGAGAGAATTGTGTACATTGGAGGCTTCACAATTTGTTTCACTTGAGAGCTTAATCGGTGATTCGAGATATAATCACTTATTCGGAGTTGACATCCGAGATTGTCATCCGCAGAGATAATCAGTGACTTGGCCCGCCTTCAATGTTATCGGTTATTCCTTCCTTGGGTATTGGTATACTTCGGATACTTGAGCTTCATACACGATCATCGGGGAAGAAAAATGTGAACATGGGGAGGTGTTTTCATTCCCCTCATGATGTGTATTGGAGAGCTCGGGTATTGGTGTACTTCGGGTTCTTGAGATTCATACACGATCATCCGGGAAGAAAAATGTGAACATGGGAAGGTGTTTTCATTCCCTCATGATGTGTATTCGGGAGAGTTCGTGAGCATTATACAAAGAGGCCGACCGCATCAATTCAACTACTTGGGGAATTGTTCTCTTGACACCTTTTGGAATGGATTGCGGACTTCATGGTTATGAAATTTGAGAAGATTATTTATGAGTGGGATGATACGTTCTTTGTTCTTGTTGATGATATAACCCCTAACGAAGAATCTCGATCATCGTTCTTAAAAGGAGCAGCTGGGTTTATGATAATGGTGTGCTTCTTTGTACTGGCTAAGGCAAGCTTGAAATATAGCTTGAATCTCTTTCATCTAAAGGATTTTTTAGGTTTGGGGAAGTGCGCAAAGTCTCACTCTCGAGATGGGTCAATTTCTTTCTTCAAGAGCCTCGGAAGCTTTGGTGGTGAAAGTTTTAAGAGTTGATGACTTCTATCTTCTACGACGTCTTTCGATATCCTTATCTCTATACTGTATCATCATCTTCTTTAACTATATCATCTACTCTATCATTTGTATATATTTATCAAGAAAAACAAAATACAAAAATATAAAACCAACAAAAGAAAATAGAAAAATATAAAACCTTCAAAACCCATAAAAATCAGAAAAATTTCAAAAATACCAAAAATATGTTTTCTCAAGACATGTCTTATGGTATCGATAACATCTACGGTCTTAGAAATGTCATTCAATAATGGCACGGGACTTTAGATGAAGTTCGGCGAGGAGGTGTAAATATTTCTTTCAAAACATGTCAAAACCATGGCTTACATTATTTCGGATGCAGAACAGGGCTTCAAATGGTGGCTTGCATTTACTTGGCTTAACCGGGCTTAAACTATGGCTTGTTATTATTTCAGATAGCAACCCGTTCTTCAAGAAAGGAAAGTGTTAAAGCTAAACCATTTTTCAAAATTCGTGCACTTATCCAAAAACTAATTTGAGGAAAGTATGTGAAGGATTTTGTTCCTACACAAATGTTTTTCCGTCAAAAATTCTTCAGAAAAATATTTGTTGTATTTCAAAATGGTGGAGAATGAGTTGCTTTAAAAACAATCAGTTTCAGAGTTTTTATTAAATTTGCAAACTCAATCAATGACTTCAGCTCTTTTAAACTTTTCATAAAATGAGTCATGGATTGAGGGGGATAATGTTTTCAAATCTATATCATCTAACGGGCTTTCTTAATTATCCTACGTACTTAATTAAAAATGATATTTGCCTATGTCGAAGGACTAGGAATTTAGGATATGATTGTTAAGATTAGATGATTAGAGTTTGATGAACACATTATTCTCATACATTTATATGATCTGAGTGTTATGTTGAATTGACTTTAATAAGTCGATTGTTGTTTGGGTGATGTCGACCACCATATATTTGTATGTGTGTTCACTAGTATGCTGTATATTGGTTATAAGAATGTTCCCGATCCGGATCCCACAGATGAATATGATTGGATGCCGAAAGGAAAGGTAACGATTTCTTGAGTCGACAAATGAAGAAACGGAGCTTAATTTGACTTCAATGGAGAGTTGGCATAAATGCAACGTAAAATGTCTCAGATCGTGAGATGGTTTTCTTCTAAGTGATTGAAGAAGCAGAGCTTAATTTGACCTCGGTTGGCATCCAAAATGCAGCGTAAGAAGAAGTCTCACTGCATTTGCAGACGGTTTTTCTTCCAACCCTCAGCAACAACAAAAGCTTCTCAACCACTAGTATCTTTTGTGCAGGGATACCATTTTTAAACAATTTTGAATAAGTTGATTAAATTGTTTTGAAAATGGAAAATATTGTTTTGAAAATATATTGGACTAATTTTTGAAAATCACCGGACTTCATGTTATCAAAACCTAAGTCACTCAATTATTGACTTCTGTCATGGATTGAGGGGAGAGTGATTTAAAATAAAATATTTTCAAATGATATTTCTTCACAAAAGTTCGGCTTGTGTGATAGTAAGTGGTGATCTAAAGATTTAATGTTATGTCATGGTATGATTTTTTCTTTAGAATCAAGGTCTTTCAAAATAAAATTTTTTCTGTTCTTGTTTGATTGTGAAATTGTTTTGTTTTACTTAAAAGATCTCTTAAAAACTATCATACGTGACACTAACAATCTTTAATGTCTTAAAATGGTCCTTATCTGTCATTTTCAAAGTTAAATCAAGCCACGTCTTTCCCCAAAATCTTTTAAATGATTTAAATCAATTGGACAAATCTCAAAAGGTTTGAAATTTGATCGGGTAGAGATCGTGATTTAATTCTCTTATCTGTTTAAATGGAATTGGTTTTAGTCCTTTAAAGGCACTCCGGCCTCCATGTGCCAAACGATTTCATACACAATGCACATGTTGAGGAGGAGGATTTATCCAAAACCATGATGAGTATTTAAACCAGGCCACATATTCTCCCATGTTTTCTAAACCATAGTAAATCACTTGGGATCCAAAATCTCAAAGGGTTTGATATTTTTGATCGGGGAGAATTTGTGATTTAATAATGAAATTTGATAAAAGGTGATCGTTTGATTTAATTGTGTCCTGCTCTCTCATATGTGCTAAACGCTTTCGAATCTTGAAGCACATATTGAGGGGAGCAAACAAACTATCGAGTAGCTTTTTAAAGTGATTTATAAAGTACCTTGATTGAGTTTTAAATGGTTTCTTAATGGCTTGTGTGATTGTGGATGTGCTTCAAAAGAACTCTTGCCTCTATGTGATAAAATGATTTCAAATATTCTATGCACATATTAAGGGGGAGAATTTACCAAAGAAAATCAAATGGCTTTTCCCATGAAAATTGTGATCAAGAAATTATTTCAAAGAACTATTGCCTCCATGTGCTAAACAATTTCAAAATCATATGCACATGTTGAGGGGGAGCATTTTCTAAATGATCAAAACTATTAAGGTACAAAATGCTTTGATCTCGTATCACAAGTACCTTGATTGTTTTCCAAATGATTTTTCAATTGGTTTCAAGGAAAATGAACGTACCAAAAGACCGACCACTTTACTTTATGCATGGTGATATAAGGATGGTTAGGTTAGGTATTAGTTCCACGATCCGCTGTGAACGGAGGATCTACCCAGGGATAATCCACTAGATAGTGTAGAAGTCCTTAGGTATGATGAAAAAGGAGAAAAATGAGAAATGGGAAGAGTGCGGACTGAGACAGAGCTAGTAATGGAATAAACCCAACAAGGTTCTAGTTATGAAGTCTCGGTAAGCACTAAAGGGGTTGAAGAATGAAAAAGAAATAAATATGAAAAGGGTGAAAAGAAATAGCCCTCCAATAATTCAACCTTAGGGCAAGTGCTTAGTTCAATACATATGCTACTAGTGGTTGCCATGGTAACACTGGTATTGAAGACAAGACGTCATGGACCCAGTGACGCACTGCACTAAACTTCCCAAGCTGCTCAAGTTCCTCTTAAAAGGGCTTGTTTCATTCTCACGGGGAACCGACATAATCTATCGACTTTCTTTAGAGATTGTTGATATTGAAGAAGGAGACCCTCTCCCTAGTCTCCGGCATAGGAACCAAATGTGCACGATTGAGTCTAGAGCCACGAGATCATCCACAATATCTCATTAGGACACTAAATTCTTGAAGACTTGCTTTTTCACACAATGTGGAAAGTAAGTATATATTAAGAGTCCTACGCATTATCCTTGTGGTATTGCGAGAACATCTGAGTGATATGCATACATATTCACAATGAAGATGGAAAGCCTTTTGGAGCCAACATCAAACAAGCTCTTGGTAGGTGGCATGTGAGATCTATCCTATAGATCAATCATGTGACAACCGATAGAACGATGGGGCGATTCACTCGTGAATCAACCTTGGTCAGAAATGGATTGTGGATGCTTTTGGAAAAACCGTTCGATGTGCAAACCTTCTTTTCTCTAGCGCATCGAATGTGTACTTATGTTTTCAAACACAAAAAGTATCTCTGATTGAAAAAATACTTTTGGAAAAACCGTTCGATGTGCAAACCTTCTTTTCTCTAGCACGTCGAATGTGTACTCTCTTATATATACAAAAAGTATTTTGATTGAAAACTAATCTTTCTCATAAAACTTTCGTCGTATTGCAAAACTCTTTCTTCTAAGCAATACGCGATTGCTTTTAAATCATTTTTCATCAATCAGTGAATCTCAATTCACTGGTTCACTCACTTCGTGTTGTCTTCTTTGAGACGTTCGGTTTGAAACAGCTAAGCAATTTAAACCCAATCCAAGGAGATTCTTAGAATCCTACCGATCCGCGACAGTATTTATCGATCAAGGGGAACCGTGGGCGTGTACCTCAATTCAGCGAAAGTGATCAAAGACACTTTCGGTGTGTTTTTAGCTATTTGTTTTGCGATTTTTATTGGGCGGTTGCGGTATCGAAATTGAGGAGTCAATCAAAGCGCATGCTCACGGCATCCACACTTAATTGAAGAAATCATGATCGGTGCATATCTACACCTGCGCTCGATATTTCATACTATGCTTCCTCGTGCTGCAAATATCATGAACCAGTAGAGGCTTCACCTCTGATGGAAAGATGTCATGATTCAAAAGTGTGAGCATGTCGGTACGAAAGTCACAACTTCACATGATGGCAACACAATAAAGGGTGATCGAGATTTCTGTGGTGATGATCTCAATGAAAGCTCTAAGATCATCAAAGATGTGGATCAGACCAAAGACCTCCACTAAAAGTACAAATCTATGCGGACTTTGAAGATTCTCTACAAATGCACAAAGATTGTGAAAGTGAAGAATTCAAGTCTACGAGCTCAAGAACAATGTCAAAGAAAGAATGCTAGGATGCAAAATGTATTTCATGGGGTGACCTCCCTTAGGGGAGATTGTTAGGATTGGAAATTCCATGTTATAGAGTCGGTCACCCCAATAATGGTCTAGCATATGTTAGCTCGTAGATTTGTCGTTGTTTACATTATTTATCAGTTTATTAGTTAGTTATTAGTTTAGTTTAGCGTAGTGTAACACCGTGGAGGAAGGGCGGTCTTTACCCTTGTATGCACGATCACAGGCCGATAGGAGGTCGTATTTCATGTAACTATATATACCCCTTCCATCCATGGAAGGGGTGGTGCTTCATTTCAATCTAACCTTTCCTTTGTGTAAACCTCTAGCAAGAACACCCTCTCTCTCTCTCTCTACTAACTCTCTAACTATGGCAAACATGTATTTTGATCATCCAAGACCACCCGAATCATCAACACAATAATATTAGGATCCTACATGTACAAAATATCCAAACTCTTACGTCGGAAACTTTATTGCTAAGCACTTTTTTTGCAGTGCATTATCGAGACCATTACCACCATCATTACTATCATCACTCATTTCCACATGCTCATACATACAGCAGAAAGACATTCTCATCAAAGATCTAAGCAAAGAAAAGTTCAGCAAAATTTCACTTCAAAGTCGGAAAATCAGAAAAGTCACAAGTCAAAGATTAGAGATAAAGAATGTAAACTTCACATGTATGGATCACAAACTTCACAGAAGTATAGCATGATTGGAAAAAGCGTAAAAGCACCGAGAAACAAAGATGTTGATAAAAGCCAGATTTCACAACTGATCACAACAACAAGAACAAAGAACAAAGATGCAAAGAATCAAAGACGTCACAAGCTATGAACGCCAAAGAAGTTCAAGACGTCAAACGACCTAAGCAAGACAACAAATGATGACCAACCCTTAGGGGGAGATTGTTAGGAACATGTTTTATTATCAAGTGTAGGTCATTTCATTTGTAATAGGTCGATAATAATTATGGTTTATAAATGTTTGTAATTAGTTTCTCAGCTCATGTAGCAAGCCTATGAGCTGTGATAGAAGGTTCTTCTAGAACCAAGGGGAAACACCCCTACTTATGTAAACACTATAAATACCCCCTCCCTTGAAGGGAGAAGGTGTTTGTTCTAATTGCAATTATCATTTCATTAATCATTGATTAGTTCCTTCCACTTTCTCTCACTAAAACTTTCTCTCTCTCAAAATACATATTGATATTGATAGAATGGTGACCTAACACAACCCTAAACAAATTGTTAACCATTTGCATACCCATAAGGCATTAAGAATCAGAAACAAACCAAACTGAATACTTCATAACAAGGTTACTACAATTCAAGATACTGAACATTAACCATCTCGCCTCATTACATAAAAGGTAAAAAAGTTATCCCAATGCATAAACAATGAAGAACAACATCCAACTTAGCACCAGGTAAATCTTCCACTTCCACACATCACCTTTAGCAGCTACTAATCTTGCCTCAAGCTCATTTCTCCTTTCAAAAGGCACGGTATGATCATTCTTGAATGAGCACAAATTTCAGATCATACCATCTTATCCACCGACAAGAAGACCCTATTGATGATTATGACAAGTCATTAAACAACCACCATTGTTACAATGTACTTTCTGCTTGCAAAACAAACTAACACAATAAATATTAAGACGCACTTACTTCAACAGGACAACCAAAGAATCGAAGCCCGGGTTGAGAGGTCCACGTGCGAATAATAGCTTGCTTACCACACCAGCAACGTACCATTCTGAAACGATTATCGTTTTGTAGAAGACCGTTTTTGTAGGATAGTTTAGGGATGGATGATAAATGTCGACCAAACCGTGTTACACAGACATATACTAGCTACAAACGCTGTACAACGGTTTCTATTTAGTACGCTACAGTGAAAGACGGTTTTGCCCTCACCAACATAACGTTGACAACGGCATTATTGGTCAAGGGACGAGTTTGGCATATAATGGCCATGTTTTGGACCTCCGGCGATGATAATGCCAAGTTCTGTCCCAACCTTGAAGCGGATTGCCAAGTTTAGGGACCAACCATGTATTTTAGTCTTACATGAAATTATATTGTAAACATTTACAATTAATCTTAGGGTGAAAGCTAAAAATATGCAACATAGTTTTTCAAAACAAACGATGTACGCAATGAACTTTGAAAATTACCATTGTACGAAAATACTTTCAAATTTGGTATGATGTACATAATATGACTGGGAACCAACAAGTTATCCGGTTTCATGTCTCCACGCTGGCTTTTTTCGCATTTTTTTTAAATTGAAATGTTAGTGTATATAGTGACGTGGTTGCAATTCACACCCAACTTTTTCCCCCAATTCACACACACATAAAACCAGAAACATGAACCCTAATTCACCCTTAATTCACACACAACTTTTCTACCCTAAATTGAAACCCTAATTAATCACAACTAGAACCCTAATTCACCCTCAAATAACCCTAACAACTAATCACATTGAAATGGCTTCATCCTCTTCCAACAATCGTACATTTTGTAACAATCGCAGTCAATATCTCATGCGTACTCTTCAAACTCATTGCACATGTAACCTTCGTTTGGCTAGACGTATTTCTTGGACTGAAAGAAATCCAGGTCGTCGTTTTCTTGTTTGTCCAAGACCATCCGTATGTTTTCCCAAAATTTTTATTTAGTTGTTTAACTAACATTTTTATTTAGTTGTTTTCCCCAATATTAGTTGTTCCACATTACTTATTCATTCATTTTTTGTAGTCCTCTCCTCAAAGGTGTGATGACTTTTTTTGGATTGATGGAGAGTTATACAGTGATTAGTATAAACAGACTATGCAAGAGTTGTATGTTTCTATGAGTTCGAACAAAATGTTTGAAGATGAAGTCCATAGACATCAGATGGAGCTTTCACTTGCAGTGTTGGAAGAAAGGGTGGCAAGGATGGTTGATGAACTTCAAACAACAAATTCAAATGTGTCTACTTGGAGGAAGATGTGTGGGTTCATGATGTTTCTACTGTATGTCATGTTAGTGTTGTTGTTAGCTATTCTAGTAGTGTAGTATAGTAGTGGTATGACCTCACTGTTTACGGACGAGCGTATGAAGAATATCAAATAGTGTATAATCATGCGTTTGTATTGGAGCACTATTGGGGAATTTTGAAGGACCATGTGGTTTGTAAGGATAATGAGATGTCGGCTTTTTTAAGCCAAGATGCGGGTCAAAAAAAGCAAGGACTTCTGAAACCGACTCGGATGTGCCTGAGCGACCAACTGGTCGTGATGCCGCTAAGAAAAATAGGAAGAAATCGTCGGAGAGTTCCAAATCTAGCTATATGGAAGGTGTAGCCGAAAAATGAAAAAGCATTAAGTCCATGGCATTGGGAAAGAAGAAGAAGCTGGCAGATGGATACTACGACTTGAAGAAGAAAGAGCTGGAGCAAAGGCAAAAGGAGTTGGAGCTGGAGCAAAAGAAAGCGGAAATGGATGACAAAAGATTGGCACTAGAACAACAAAAACTTGAATTTGAGGTAGAAAAGAAATATGAAAAAGACATCATATTCTATTGCACACTAATCGACCCATGTTTGCCAGCAATACAATGACATAAAATGCAGGAAATTAAAGATTCGATCAAGGCACGCCACAACCTAGATTATTAGTTTTTAATAAGTGTTGTAACGTTTTAATAAGTTTCATAATGTTTTTATTTTATTAGAATTATTATGTAACATTTTAATTATTAATGAAATTTTAGTTTTAGTTAAAAATGTTTAAAAAAAAATTGATCAAGGTCGCCCTTACTGGGCACCCAATCGCCTGAAGGTCGCTGGAGAGAGAAAGCTGACGTGGCAGAGAAAATAGGAGGGATTGACTAATTGCCGCGTTAGAATAAACTTCTTATTTTTAAAGTTTCTCGCTATTTTCTAATTAGTAAAAGTCTTGAGGCTTTATTTTTCCTACAATAATTTTGTTTTGTTAAAGGGTTTTTACCTTGATAAAAAGTATATTAATCAAAAGAATAGAGTTCAGGCAATATGACAGAACGTTATATTGACTATTACATCACAAATGTAGCATTTGTGCTTTTAACCACTATATAAGATTGACATGCCAATCCTAAAAAATGCATCAATCTAGCCTAGCCGAATAAAAATACAAAACATTAAAACGAAATGACTAGGCTAAAGACTTGGGCTACATTGACCTGTTCTGTTCTTGATCAATGATTTAGGCAACTTCCATTCAAAAATCAGCTTATCCACACTACTAGTCTGCTTAAATTTGAAAGTTAAAAGCTTAAGACGTACAAAAGAATTAATAATCTCGATCACTTGTTCTTTGATTCGCTTATTGTTCTTAAACAACCTCATATTTCTCTCTTGCCAAATTAAATAATTAGTGATCGCAAGTATAAGCTTAGAAATAATAGCATGGGCCGATTGTTTCTTCGACAAGGGGATCAACCAGTCTACAATAAGATCCAAATATCAAGTAACATTTGCCATACCCACTTTTATCTTCACATAAAACCAAACCTGAGATGAAAAGAGAATTCAAAAAGTAAATGATTATGGAAGTCACGGACTAGCTCACAAAGTGGACATCGAGACAAGTTTAACTCAGTTGAGGGACAGACATCCCATTGTCTCAATAAATCTTGTGTCTTCAACTTCATTTCTAAAACTAGCCAAAGGTGGAAAACATGACGAGGGATATAATGTGCGAACCAAACAATGTAAGTCCAAAGAATATTGTTACCATGCGGTCTAATGTCCTCCAACACACTCCCAACCGAGAATCTAGCAACCCTTCCCATCCGGTCCCTCAAAACCAAGCTATCAATGCTCGAACTATTAATAGACGGAGCAAACATGAAATAAATAGTTAGGTACTTATTAGCCATTCAATGGGCCACATCTATGCTCCATTTTGAATCACATCAAAAAGTTTAGTACGTTGCTACAATCATTTTGTAGTAAGGTGCTTATAAGTAACTCGCCACCCAACAAAAAAATGGAATGATAAAATATAATGTTGCTATCTAATCTGGAAGTCAAATTTTGTTATCATCGTAATCATAATGTTAAATAGGTATTAGTATTACTTAATGACTGATAACAAGGAAAAAGGAATACATGATGTCATATGATTTCTTAACTAATCTAATATTTGTATACCAATGTAAAATCTAAAAGTGTAATGGAACCTTAATTTATTAGCGTCTTTCTTTGGAGGAGTCAAATCAAATTAAAAATGATTCCGGTATATCCTTAGAACTCATGTTGTTGTTGAACCATTAAAACAAGTCACGATCTTATCAGTTACTGCATCCCTCGATGACAAAAGATCACAAAGGATTCGGTAAAATATGTCAACCCCCACCACGCTGTAATCAAAGTCCAAAGATGAGTGGCTAAGGGAACGAATAAATATATGAGGGGTTTCTCTGTTTAGGTTACCCTGAGGAAGGCAAAAATTTTACTCATATGAAAGCGTCTTAACCAATGATCCCTGTGACGGTTTCCAACCCTTCATTGGCACCCCAAATTTGTACACAGTGAGGAATGGAAACGGGTGAAATGGAATGGAGGACATATATATGTTTGGTTGCTCCGGGAATGGATGTGGGGAATTGATTTTCAACTCTCTTTCCAGCACTTTCATTCTTCTAAAAAAGTGAAGAATGGGAAAGAATGAGGGGAACAAGCACGAGTGATTCCATGTGAGAATGAAAGATAAGAATTCAAAAAAACACGGAAGGTGGGATATAAACTTAAAATGCATATGCAAGTCACATGCCATCACAATGTTTTGAAACTTCTTTTCCCATTTTATCTCCAAGCGATTGCATTTGCATCCTCATTTTTTGGTGATCGTGATTCCATATCCTGCTACTACTGTTCACTAGAGTGTTAATTATCATCTTCCTCGTTGCCTTTTTCTTTTCAACCAATCGTATTACAATTGTTCCTCCTTAATTTTGCAATTAAAAAGACTAATTCATAATTAATCTTGTAATTTAACATATTCGTATCATAGTTTAGTTTTGGAATCATGAGTCTAATGTTTTTGATTGGTCGTTGTTTGATCTTGGGAATTCGTGATGTACATTAGTAGTATTAAAGCTATATACTTCAATGTCTTTTATTTGTTGATTTTTATACGAACCAAAAATTAACCATTCAATTCCATGGAATAATCTTTGTTAAACAAAACTAAAGGATCTTCTACTGCCCATTGTTTGTCTGCCCAATTAACGGAGTTTATGATTTTTGATAGTACTATTCTTTGACAATCTTCTGCATTTATTTAACAACCTGATAATTTCATTGCTCACTTAACTTTGATTCTCTATTTAAGCCAAACACGATAATTGATTTTATAACTCATTCCATAGTTTTATTTCGGCCTCTACCAAACAATAGAATCATTTTTCTTTCTTTGTGATCATTCACTTTCTATGCGATTTCATTATTTTCTCTATTTCCATTATTCATGATTCAATCGTACCAAACATACCCTTAACGTATTGTGAGGAATTAAAGTGTCTTACCACTAGACCATTTGATTGGGCTTTAATGGCCCATCACAAATCATACATCTAACAAGTGAAGATCCACCCCTCGGTTATCTAGATTACTACGGGTAGGCCAACGATCCTAATAAAGTTGCCACATATTTACTTTAACTGGGAGTGCCTTGTTGCACATGGTTACATCATATTGCGATGGAAGAATAAAGGCTTTCCTTTAATGTGTTAAATATCATGTTTTCAAAATGACGATCTCAACAGAAAGCCCGTAAATGTTGCATCAAATTTAAGGAATTTAACGAATATCATGACTCAAATTCCTTTAAACTTGACTCAAATTTCCTTTAATGTGTTAAGTTTAAAGGAAAACCCGTAAAATGTTGCATCAAGAGTTATACCAGAACCACAAAATATAAATATTTGCCGCTATACATTGTCATTTATTCGAGTATTCGTCTAGTATCACTTGAAGAAGAAAAAAAATACTGAAAAATAAAAATAATTTAGTTAAATTTGAAGTAAAATATTTTATACCAAAATTAGGCTAAAAATGATTCTTTCAATTTATTTACTTTTCGTTACTAAAAAAACTTAAGAACTGAATGTGATATATGACATATAAGAATAATATAAGGACTAGTTGGTAATTAAATGAATACCATAAACCACAAACCGACAAGACTATAAAATATCTCCCCACCACTTTTCCCCAATTTCACAAATCATTCATTCATTCTAGGTCAAAATCACTCAACTCTCTCATCAGGTTCGATTCTCCCTCAATTTCTCTCTAATTAATTGTTTTTGTTTTAAAAGCTGTTATTAATTTATGTTCTTCATCAGTTTTATAATTTTGCAGATTAAAGATACACGCTAGGTTGCTTTTCTTCATTTTTTAACCTAGTAAGTTCGTTTTTTTTCCATCAAGATTCGATTTTTATGCTATTTTTATGAATCTTGTTTATTTGGGTGTGAATTTCTGTGAATAAATATAATTTTATCTATGTTAACGTGAAGGAATGAAGAGTTATGAGGTTAGGGTTAGGGTTTGATAAGTTTAATTTATATGATTACATAATTAATGGGGTTTTATGATAGTACCAAGCTGTAAAGTTTTTGAATTAGGGTTCATGATTCTGATTTTTATGACCCCGTAAAAAGAAAACGGTTCGTAGAGCATTGTAAGCTAAGTTAAGTCTGCGAAGCCACATTTTATAAGCCCTTTAGTATATTCAGAGCTTAATATAACTACAATATTTTTGTAATACTATTTCGTATCTTCTAGCTAGTTTGTTGGTTTGTAATTGCTAACATAGTATTAGTATGTTAAGTAGCTTTTGACGTTATTGGTGAGTGGCAAGTCAAATAACACATTTTCTCACTTAGTTTTATTGCTAACGTATCGGTTTTTAGATGATTAAGCTGTTTAGCTTATTGTAAAACAAATAACATTTGACCTTTTTAAGCTAGGTGCAACTAATATTATACTGTAACACTCTTTTTTTGGATATTTTTCCTTACACATCTGCTCTCTCTATATTCGTAAATATATAAACATATGAGGGTGTGATTAGATGAATGACAAACAATGCATTTTATAAGGCCACATAATGACAAACATGTCTTGTTCTTTTCTTTTGGCGATGGTTGCTTTCAGGGAAGTTAACTGAACTATGGGGAAGAGGAAGTCAAGAGCAAAGCCTGCTCCTAGAAAGCGGATGGACAAACTCGACACTGTATTTAGTTGCCCCTTCTGCAACCATGGAACCAGTGTTGAATGTCGCATGTAAGTAATTATCTGATTTGTCTTTCGTCGTTGCAAGTTGGTTAACTAATTTTAATGATTAGTGGTGACAAATTTCATAATTGGTATGGATACTCTCGTGTTAGGACACTGCTATTTATTTTGTAGTTATCTTTGAGATAAAAACTGGCAGTTAAATTACTAGATTCGGTAGGTTGGGGCGGGTCATATGGGTGGTAATGGGTCTGGTTGATCTGCAAAAAGTTTTTTCTTCATTTTTTCAATGGAGGATGATTACAGAAAAAATGTTATTGCAATAATAATACAAGTTTTTGAATTAGACCAATATAGTAGCTGCATCAGTAAATTAAACAATCTTATGGGAATAGTAGTTAATATGAAGTGAAATACAATTTAAATCGACCCATTTTCAACTCAAAACGAAATATGGATTATATATCTTAGAGCCGTGGGTTCTACTGCTATGGGCTCATATTTGGTGCTTGTCTACTTTCAGTGATATGAAGAACTTGATCGGTGAGGCATCTTGCAGAATTTGTCAAGAGAACTTCAGCACTACTATAACAGGTACTATGTTAGTTCAGTTCTATTGAATTGAGAATAACATACAAAAGAGAACAATGAGATGTTTAGAAAGTGAAATCTTATTGCTCTTTTATTTTAGGGCCACATCTAATATGCATATTACGATTTATTTGAGCTCTTTTTTATATGAAGTTTGAATGTTCATTTATAATATGCTTTATTAGAATCAGATAAGGAATTGACTTTCACCTTGTTACTGTTTTGGTCGCTAACGGTTTTATGCTATTTGAGCCATCGAACTTAGTTAACCTGCTAGTCAAGGACCAAAGTGACCTGTTTCGATGTGTTGCTGACTTGCTGACAATGATTTTTGCTCATGTTTATAACTTAAAAGTATTACAGTAATTGTTATTTTTTCCCTTCTCTAAATGCTCCACCCTTTTTCCTGGTGTATGCACCCATGTTTAATGCATAGAATTTTTTTTTGTCACAATCATCATTCTTCTTGTTTACGTTACACTCCAAAACATACAAGAAATTATCTCTTTGTTCTTAGAGAGTAGTATTATAATATTCATGTACTGTGGGAATCTTGTGAGAAACGACTACCATAAAAATCGTCTCAAGAGGCATGCAACAATCATGTCTTATTCATATTGGGACTTTTGTTTTTGCATGGTGAAAAAAATGCTTTGTTTTGGCATGCAAACCAAAATTTTAAAGATGGAAATAATTGATTGTTGGCATTGTTTCTTGAGGAGATCTTTTTGGGTTGAAGCTTCTTGCAAGATTACTGTGCAGCATGGCTATTGTGAACATAAGTTTACAGTTAATGAGGGAAACAGGGGGTCTGCGAATTAACAATCTAAAAAAATTTGTATATCTTGAGATTGGTGTTAACAACTAAAAGCAATCACATCTGTTCTTAAAACGCGGTATCCTACAATGTAATGGCTAAAATAGCAACAAAAAGGTAGGTTAATGAGGGGGAACAGGGGGTCTGCGAATTAACAATCTGAAAAAATTTGTATATCTTGAGATTGGTGTTAACAACTAAAACCAATCACATCTGTTCTTAAAACGCCGTATTCTACAATGAATGGCTTAAATAGCAACAAAAAGGTAGGTTAACAAACTAAAGTTGGTTGCTAATTGTTGCAGTCTTTACTAATATACAAATCAGTAGAAGTTTATTTTTTTCCTAATCAAAACTATCAGTTACTAACCTTTTCATTTCTTTCTCTGACCTGCAGCTTTGACTGAGCCAATAGACATGTAAGTGTATCACTCTTTTTTCTCCACCACCCGCTCTTCTTTATCTTTCTCTGTCTCATTCTGGAACTTATAAAAAATTACAGATATAGCGAATGGATTGATGAGTGTGAACGTGTCAACACTGTTGATGATGATGGAGTCCCTGTTGATGACGACGATGCTTAGAAACTGAAAGGGAATGCATGGAAGACTGTGGTTCGCTTAGGTCATATGTGTCATGTATGATTTTGTATTTTCTAAAATGAGACCTAATTATGGTATGCTAAGTCGATTTGGAGTCTATTAATGACTTAATATTATGAAGATAACAAATAAACTGATTTGTAAATATTCAGTCTGCTTGAGTATTGTTAACAATTTGGGTCTCATTTACTAAATTGAGCCATGAAAGTTATCTGCACTAGAAATGTGAGCTCAGTTGTTCCCATTTGGTTTCTGAGACTTTGGGTCAAATGTCAATAGAGTCAGGTCTCGGCGTTCAAATCAACTTGACCTTGTTTTGCTAACCAAGTATAAAACCAATTTTAAGGGCGTTAAGTTTCTATTGCGAAATAACTATAATTCTGTTTCTGGTGAATTGTAGTTTTCTCTATAAGCTAACTAGGTATCTCTTTGAATAGTAATGTTGTAAATGGGCAAAAACTTGTACTGGTATTTCTATACTTCTAACAAATATGTTATTTGTTCAACATAAGATGAATTAAGTGACCAAGAAATAGAAGGGTCCAACGAGTAGTGTTTCAATAGCGCTATCCAAGGAAAACACCTATTGCACGACTGGGGTTTGATAAAAGGAGACCAGATTGTGGTTGCATCTCTGCATTAGTATGTATGTAGCGTTTAAGGAATTTGGCCATCCATTGCAAGTTTGCAACGATTTGTCTTTTATAATCAAGGCGATGTGAGACCGAATTCAGCAATTTGTTTAACCAGCACCTTCACTATTGCCCTCTAGACATTCCAAACTGCAAGGACCTACTAATTTCCGAAACGTCTATAAGTTCATGTTCCCCCTTTGTTCAACTATGGCAGCAAACTAGATAAGACTAGGGTCTCACTAAGATGACCTCCATGTGCCAAATAACGGTGCAACATTAGATGTTCAAAACGGGTAAACGAATGAGGTTTTTCACCCTCAAATGTACACAATACACGCCTAACGAGGTTTGAACTGTTGATCTCTTGTGAGGTAACAAAGGACCGACCACTATGCCATTTAGTGTTGGTTTTTAAAAGTGCAACTCTTGAGAAAAAAGTGGAGTTACCACATTTCCACCTCCAGTTACCTAATAGAAATAAAAATAATAAAAGATATTTCACCTCCGGTCTCCTTACTCCCCTGAATGAAATTAACGTAGGGTTGGTATGATTACATGTGATCAAACAAAACCTTTTAAATTTGTATGTGATGCATTTCCCACCATTTATTATGTTGGTTCAAGAGTTATACGCAATAACCGAAAACACAAACTGCTACAATGGTCAATGGAATGAGATTTTAGACAACACCATTGTTGAATCATGCCAACCACTGCCACAGGCATAAAATATGGCTGGTTGTGGATACTGCGGCAAGGTTCCCCTCTCATGTTTGTTCGCAAGAAAATATTATTTTGTCATGAAGTAAACTACAATAGTGAACAAACTTGACATCAGCAACCTCATTTTGTCATTCATAATGATATATTGCGCACTTATCGATGACAAGGCTTTGAAGTAATAACAAGTCATGGGGTACGCTCCCTTCTCCATTTTTTAAAGTGGGATTGAATAATGTTCAAATGAAGATTCTCAGACACGATGGATTCGGCTAGGGATATATAACGTCACCAACTTATGTGTGTGTTTAGTTCTCTTGACTCGTTCAAGGCTTTTCGTCTTAATAACTGACAGTTCTTCAAAAGTTTGCGAAGCTGTAAAACTTTGTATGATGGATTCTGGTGCAGCTGGAATCTGTTCAGCAGACCATAGGACTTAAAGCACTATTATTGATGTTTTGACTAGGAACCACTTTTGTACAACAAAGCTAAAGTGGCCCTAAACCAAGTTTGCAACTGGTCATCCAAAAAGACCAGTCAAGCGTGGCCTAAGCAACTACTTCCAAAGTCGTAATGCAAGTAATTAGCTTACCAGTGACGCATGGTTCCAATCTCATACCTTATTAGCAAATGTTTTATGCTTGATTCACTCGCTCATTTTCATAAAACAAATCTTAAATGAAGGTACATTTGCGGTTATTGAGAATGCGCCAGTGAAAGAAAGGCTGAGAGGAAGGTTTATCCGTTTATCTATAAGGAATGATTCAAAATAGATAAAAACTTGAAATCTGGTGAAAATAACTGATGTTGGAACCGGAGATGTATCTATAGATGGAGATGGAGCGGGAGATTAAAATTTGAGATTATTCATAAATTAACATTTGATTTTAAGAGATTATGAAAGATTATTTTTCTAAAATGTCTATAAGTTTTGCCTGCTAAATAAAACTTATATTTTAACTTTTTAAGTGCTTATTCTTTTTAAAGAGAACGGCTAGACATACTCACAAAATCCATACAAAAAATCCACTCGCTAACGTATCAGCGGGTGATTAGTTTAATAAAAGAGGAGAGAAATTGTCACAAAATGCACCTATCATCCGCTGACATATTGGCGAGTGGGTTTTTTGTGTGGATTTTGTGAGTGAGTCTAGCATTGCTCTTTTTCTTTTTTTTTTCTTTTTTTAAATAAGCAAAATCTTCTCATAATCTTGTGCGCTAAATATGCCGTTAAAAGCTTTATAATATCACATTTGTACACATGTACAACATAATATATGACACAACAAAACATGTCATAACCAGTTTCGGGTGCTTAAGAAACCAAAAGCACATTGCTACGATTGATAAAAAATGTGCAGGCGAACAAATCCATGGTATCATCTCAAATTACTATTGCATAAGTTGCATTTTTCAGCAAAATTTACCAAACAACCCCAATTCATATATACTGAGAGCCAACAAGTTACAGTAGACCTGCTAGTGTGAGCACAAAGATTATGCTCTTAAGTCAATTGCAACAAAATCTTCACAACTAAAGTTTGGTGTCTTATAATAAGCATATTGCTTTCGGTCAACCCTACTTATGGAAACAACGCCACAGTATTAATGTTGCTTACCAACTCATAGAAACAAAAGCCGGTCCAAGAAAACAAAAGGTAAGCACCAATACCAGCTGCTATCTTTACTTTCCATATATCATCCCCCAATAGTTAGAACCGTGCTCTGCCATTAAAATCAAGCACATTTCACAATCCCGTCAATCCCATCTATTAACGCTCCAAGGTTTGACTCTGACTTTGACTTTTGACATTTAGTAACAAAACATGACTATGGATAATTTGAGCCTTGCAATTTACTCTAATAAGATGAACAAGACTCTTGACTTAGACTTTGACTTTGATTTCCTTGCATCTTTGGGATTTCTTTATCGATTCTGTTAATAGTAGCCACCGATATCGTCTACGAGGTAGTTAAATGGTGCATTTGCTCCATTATCAATATCATCACTTGGTGGGGTCAGGTCAGGAGCAGGATACGCTACTGCAACACCATTGTTGTCTTTCACGTTGGCCTTTCCCCGCCCTTTAACAGATCTTTTAGTATTGTTATCCAATGGAAACTCAGCAGTAAGTCTTCGCATTTGCTTTTGCAGATCAGCAACTGAAACATTTGCAATCTTTCCTTTTGGACTTTTCTTACCATCAACTAGTTTGAGCTCCAATCTATACAAAGCACAAGCATCACATTTGCTGATCTCATACTCGTAGAGGTGCCATTCAAGAAATTTCATGGGCTGTGGGTCCATATAATAGGATCTTTTTAGCCACCCAGATTCGTTGATTACTTGCTTTCTAGATTCATGCCAACCACGTCCATTGTAATCTGGGAGTGATCTTTGTTTTCTGTTTCCACTCTCAAATGCCCTTCGAGGCTTATCAAAGAACAGCCACTCTCGGATTGTTTCACCCTCAAAAACCGAGAGATCAAATAGCTCTGGAAAGAATACCAAGAAAAGGGAGCATGAGAAAAAAAGAACATTCAGATAAATTCTTTAAATGCAGTTATCATCCTGTCAGAGTTGGCAAAATGGGCAGGTTAGACTGGTTGAGCAACAAGTAAAAAAAAGTCTTTTTCTGGTACAGGTCAGATTGGGTTGACCCATTTTGGAATTTTTTTATTAAGTAATTAACAATTATCATGTTAACAATAATTGCAAAAGCTAACAACAATAATCTATTTTTTCAACTAATACAGTTTAGGAGGTTTTATGCACTGAACATAAAGCTTTCGCCAAGGTTCGACCCATTTGACAAATTCCCTTTTAAACTACTTTTATTAATTGACCCGTTTAAGGTATAGCATAATAACTCAACAGGTTGCCACTTTTAAGTGGCAACATGGGCTGGTTGTCTAGCAGGTCCAACAGCTCATTTTGTATGCGACATGTATGGGCTGGAATGGACAGACGTTATACACTCTTTGGTCATTTTCATTGATCATTAATGTGTTCATTACGATTAGAAAAACGATATTATTACAATATTGATTTAAAGATTTCACTAGGATGGTTTAAGACGTTAGCAGTAATAAAATACTGTGTGCGACTTTCAACCCATTCAACCCATACCTCTTTTAGGTAAAAAATTTAGGTAAAAACTGTATGTGACCCGTTTGAGATAATCAAAACCCAAATCAAACATTCCTTAATAAATGGGTCAAAACTGCCATCTACTAATTGCATAAGTTAAGAAAAAGAAGCAAACTAACCAGGTGCATTCCATGGAGATTTTGCAGTTGCAGCACCCTCACACTCTGGGACGCCCACATCCTTTCCCTGTGTCTTTGCACTAAGGGCAGCAAAAAGCAGAGTATCCTTTAGCTCGATACCTTTAGGTCGTATGACAGGTGTCATACCAAATCGTCCTTCATTTTGTGCAATTGCAGCCTGCAACCTACTGCAATAATCAGGAAACCACCCTTGAACGGGCCTACTGTCAGCACACCAGCCTTGTGCGGGCCTTGGACAATCCCAAAGGGCGCACTTTGGTCCCAGAAAAGCAGAAGGTGGAGGGCTAATGGTGGGCAGATAGCCAGTCATCTGATTTAAAGAAGCATCTTCTTGACCCATGCCATTGAAGCCAGTAAAAAAAGTCTGCTCAAAATCTTGTGGCAGATCAAATGAAAAATAATCCAGCTGATTAGCAACACCAATATTATGCGCGCCTATATTGTTGACACCGGAAGGAGAACCTTTGCATTGATCAACCAGCTGGAAGCCTTGTTCCTGAGAAGTCTGAGCAGCAAAAGTCTGCAACACATTAATAATAAGCAACCTCAGAAATTGATTACAAGAAAAATCTGAGATATGGTTTATAAGAAGAAAAAAACGGTAAGCATACCTAAACACATATGGCTACAAGCATACATGAATTTATGAAAATTTCAGTTATATTCATCACGTTATGCCTCCCTCCACATCCTTTGAGGATTAGAGAACATAAGACACAAAACAACAAAATAAACTTTCTCAAAATCGTATCATTTAGAGGCATCGATGCTAACAAAATGATCGTATCGAAACTAAACAATAGCAAGTTCCCTTTCAAAACTCGACCTTTACTCTCTTAAAGTTTTTGTTCCATATATTATGCAGCACCTCAAGTCAAAAACTCACGCCACGCAACAGGAAGAAGTTCTTGCAGCTCGTAAAATACTCTTACCACTCTTCGCCATATAGATAAGAAAACAGAGTCTATGGTTAACTGGAGTACAGTAATTTCCAAGTTACTTCCTGGAAGAAGTGCAACCCTTTCATGTTTGGAAACTTTCTGAATCCAAATAATGTATCTTATCTGAAGTCTGAACTAAATAGTAGAAGAAAATCACGAATTATGTTATGGCATATATTTTTAGTCAAGGAACTAAATGTATAGCTACTTTGTCACAATGGTGATGCTCCATTCAAGAAATATAACAAGAATACGTTAATGCTATGGGAGCATGTACAATTACATGTACTGTCACAAACAAACTGTCTATGTTAACACTAAATTTCAGAAATACAAGATTCAATCTTGAAGATTGAAGATAAAAATGCAATGTTTTTTATATGCAGGGAGTACGGAAAAGAAACGAAGAAGACAGAAAACTACAGAGCCCGAAACCAGCATTAACAAGTGGGTCTCCCGACCCAATCAGTTTGAACTGAATATTAACCTTCTAAAATGGACCGAAGTAGACACCATTATAATGTTATGTTTCGTTACACCATTTCACCTTAGCTTACCCTATTGCTAGTTGCTTAGGATTGGTTTGGTTGTCTTTTCAAGTTTTGTGTGAGTTTGGGGTAATTCTTTTATTTGAGAATTGGTTTGCACTTTGTTGTTAAGAGTATTGCCATTTGAATGAAAGATGGAGGATGCATACTTCGTATTTTGTATTTTTTGTGGTATACGCTTATGTGAAGTGTTGATGTCAAGTTTATTAAAAAAAAAAAAAAAAAAAAAGAAATGAAGGAAAAAAAAGAGGTGGAATGAAGAAGTGAGAGTCAGTAGTTTGTACAAACCAACTAAGTATGAGGATTGAAGGAAAAGAGTGTATTCAAGGCAAATTTGAGTGGATACATCAGAATATCAGATCTTAGTATCAAAAGAGCAACTATTGTAGAAAAAAACAGAACACGGGACGTCAACTAAATGAATAGAAAAAACTACAAACAAACGATCACTAGAAATCACTAGGGTTCATTAATTCATTTGCAATAACCTGACCTCATTATAAAACAATACAATACATGAATGCACAGTCATTGAAGAAACATAAGAGCTTAATTCCTTTTACAGTTTTTCCAAGTTACAGTAAATTCATTAGTTACATCCTGCATACAAATGTCAAGTAAGTAGACGACGATAACAAAGACCCACCTCATGGAAAGCAGGATTCTCAACAGGTTTAAGTCCATCAGGATCAGGTTTCGGGGCAGCTAACCCACTAGTAGCATCATCTTCCTCATCACACAACTGCAAAAGCCTACTTATATCCGGCGAAAACGGGCCCAAGCTTCCACCCTGCATCACAAACATAAAAACAAACTTATAACACCCCAAATCAACAAACAAGATGAAAACCCGCAAAGCATCGAAACAATCCACCAAACCTGCTGCAAAGAAGAAGCGGGTGAAGGCTGATTAAGTTCATTCTTCCACTCCTTAAGCATCTGATTCACCTGCTCTTCCAACACAGCCACATCAATACTACGGCTCTCCTTCCTAGCAGACTGCAGATCATTAAACATCCCATGAAGATCCTCGACACGATTCTTCGCTCTATCTTTGAATATCTGGTGGGACCCAGACTTACATTTGGTACCTTTCCCCATTAATAACCTAATCTTAAACAACAATCACCTGTCATAAAAAAAACAACAAATCATCACCCAAAAAAAACCCAATTCCACAAGAGTACAAGACCCTAAAATATAAAAAACCCTAAAAAAAAAAAAAAAAACCAAGATCAGACATAAAGATGGTAATCAAAAACTATTAAGCAGATACATACACATATCAGAATTATTATATAAAAAAAAAAGTAAAATGATATGAAATTGATGTGTACCTTTTGTTTTTAATGGGGAAAAAGAGTAGAGAGTTTATTTATGGGAAAATGAAGAGAGAATGAATTGAAGGCATTTGAAGATTTAACTACCAAAGCAAATGGAAAAAAAGTGAACAGATACCCTCTCTTTATTATATAGTCTACGCGGCAAAAAATACCCTCTACCCAATCACGTAACCAAACAATTATGTACTTTAGTCTTGTATTATTTTAAGGAAAAACCCATTTAACTTATCATTTATCTCTACTACATTCGGAACTTTTCTAAAATAAAATTATCTACTGTACTAAATTAAATCATTCGAAACTTTCTCAAAATAAAAGTATTTAAATATTAAGTCTGCACATTTAATTTATTATAAAATTATATTGTAAACATCTACAATTAATCTTACTATACATAAAAAATAAGTTGCATGTATTGAATATAATATAAGCTAAGTAATGTTAGAATTTTAAATCTAGCTAACCAAGTAACGCAACGAGTACGCAGCGGAATATGAATTTAGTTTATGCAATTAGGTTAACACGTAAATAATAAACAATAATAATAAAAGATAAATAGAAAACTAACCTTTGACGTCAACTGCACGCTATCAACGAACAAAAAAACCAAAGAAACTAAGTATCTAAAATAGATATCTCTACGAGTATCACACACAAACGCTTACATCAAGTACGTTCGATAAACGCTAGTCGAGAACGTTTAACCCAATCAACATCTTGAATTACTTGAATACCACGAACAAGAAAAACCCGATATCGATTTGTTTCTGCCCTTCTGTCCGATAAGTACCAGAGTAAAAACTACCTTATCCTTGCTATCTAGTTTGACCAGGAAACATGCATGGACTAACCAACTGAAAACATCGACATCTTGAATAAAAGAACATGCAAGTAAGGTTATTCAATAAAACCAACACACACCCAATCAGTTTATATATATATATAACCGATCAGGTCTACTTGTTGATTAGGATAGATTGATTACTATTGGTGAGTTTTGGGATAGTATATTAGTCGTGATTTTTCTAAGAAAGAATGCATAGGTGTGTTTGATTATATATGCTCAAGAACCAATTCAAGCTTGGGCTCAATGCTTGAGCTCCAAGCAATCGATCCAAACACACCCCAATCAGATAATTGGCCAAGGCCCAAGGCACACCAACCCGACCCAAGTGAAACTAAAAGCAACCCATGGATCGTGCAATCAAATCGGGTATGCATGCATGCAAGAAACGGGTCTAATATATTCAAGTATTAAACGTTCGTCACGTACTCTCGTGTTTAACATGTGTGCCCCATAGGCTCACACACTTCTAGTCGTTTCGAGTGTTTTAACTCCCACAAACCAACAACTCCCACTTGGGAGTTGGAGTGTCGAATAGCACACAAAACTAATGACGGAAACGCCTAGCAACGCTCTCACTCGCTTTGTAACTAAAAGTGTCTGAGATATAGTTTCATAAAATCTTCTCAGTAGTATGGTTATTAATGTCTTGTTTTTAATCATCCTTAGTTATAGATACCGTTAAACCATGTATATGGATCCTAACTCATTCCATATAGTTTAACCATTTAGATTATCGTTATAGAATTTAATTAGATATACCAAATGTAATCAAGTATCATCTTGCATTACCCTTTGGGTTCTGCCGAACAATTATCTTATTAATTCTGGAGAGGGCCCATGGTATCTTTCTGCACATATCAAGTGGAGTAACAAATCATTTGTTGACTACAAGTGTTGTGGATGCTGCTTCACATCACTCCGAAATATAGCTTTTATAACTACCTTATTCAGATAGCGTTTTGCTTATACTTACAAAAAGTGATATCCACACATAACAAAATTTGCTTGCATCTCAAGTCTAAGGACGATTTTAACAAATCATTTTCAAAATTTTACTTATGACAAGGATCCAAAAGTAAATATTTGAAAGTTGGGGTATCCAATATGCATCCCTTGTGAATACACGTGAGTTTGGCGGGAACAATCCACATTCTCGTTAGAATATAACCAACACTCACATTTGCCTTACATAACAATATTCCCATATTGTTAACCGACAATGGACATATTTAGAACAATAAAATCATTCAAGGATTAAACATGCAAATATAGGATAACAATTATTATATGAATGAATAACAAATATCAAGTATCTTTATTCATCACAAAGTAAAAATTGTCTTTCAATCCCAATTATCCAAATGCTAAAACAGATATGCATGAGACTAATTTAGTAAGTTGAAGTCTAATGTTTCCAACATTCTCAACCTTTCTTTACAAGAAAAACTAAATAGTTATCTGATTAAACTTTCCGAATACTTGTTTCAAATTTCACATATAGTAAGGGATTTGAAATATAAGATGAGTGTCTTATCTCATATGCTCATACTATCACAAGAATTATAGTATGGAGATGTCGCCCTACCTTGCATGAGGTATTAAAAAATCAACGACACACTTACAGTCATCTTTATAGTTTCTAAAAGTGTAAAGTATTCACATTCCTTAATGTGTAATGCAACAATGCTCTATGTTAAGCACAACTAGTTAGCAGATTTACCATAAAAGATAAAATCCTACTTCAACTAGTATAAATAATCCTCTAGCATCATTGTACTTGTACAACACTATGTTTTATAATTCGTAAACATCTGTATTAACAATAATCTAAAAACTCTCAATTAGATATTGTTGTTGTAGCTCATCTTGTTCTTGTATAAAAGCAACAACCAGTCTTATACACAATATAATATATACATGATAAATCCTTAGTTAAATACATAAGGTTTCCATCCATGTAATAAATTACTCCAAGTGAAACATACCATTTAAGACTTGCTTGAATGATATATTGCATTTGTGTTGGACTTAATTTTCCGCATTTGTTTATTCCAGATAAACATTTATTCCAAGGTTGTTTTTTTTATTCTCTAAAATTCAAGTGAAGTTTCATTCCAAGCTTAATGATTAATATCTAGCTTAAATGGAATGATATCTTCAATATATAAATTTTAAGGAAAAAAACATTGCTCCCACTTAATGTCAGATATACTCAAGAGTTATCTTAATTTAATCAAAATCATATTGTAATTAAAATCAAGATTTCAGCTCATAGATGCATGATCCAATCCAAAACCTGGATTGATTAAATTTGTATACTATATAAAGATAATATAAATTCATAACCCTTTTGATTACACACCGTCCTCACAAAAGGTAATCATAAAGAAAGAGCTATAAAATCTTAATTGCGATATTCCACATACAAGGAAACTTGTATCGCAATTAGTTTCTCTTTATATAATTAATGCGTTTATATATAAGAAAATCTAATCATACTCAATTGCTTAAGTATGTTTAAAAACTTCTTATTAAATGTCATGCATTAATATGTATACAATTTTGTTCTTGTGAGTCATTCTTTAAAAGAAACTCATTCCAACCTCATAAGTTAATTGTTAGGCGAAATAACAATCAAGCTCAAAACTTGATTTGCCTTTTAAGGACTGCATCTTGTCATTCATAGTTCTAAAACATTTATCAGATTCAAGATATGATAATATATTTTAGTAGTTAGCTGATTTACAACAATCATCTAACTTATATCCCTCAACAATGATATTAAAATATCACTCAAGTGATGAGGCATCCTTGCAGATTTATGAATGAGAGTAATCATTATACCTCGGTCGACATTTACATGTTTAACCTTAGTATGACATTAATAAGTAGATTTCAGAAGGTTAAGTATTTTGTTCTCAAATGACTTCGAGATTTGTATATGCTCCCACTTACTTTTGTAAGTAGAGACAATTCTTTAAATACTAAGTATTTAAGCAACAATAATTTGCTCTTTATTGGGAACCACAAAATACATTTTAAGTTCTCATCTCTAGATTTGTTAATAAAATGCTTCATAAGATTTTAACAAATTCAGAACTTAAATCAAGACATAACGGAATTCCTTCCAATAACTCTAGTTAGGGTTTATAGAAAAACTCTAATTTTGTATCACTCTTTAACCAAAAATCTAAGCAACAGTTTTTGTGTTTCGTCGAGCTAGGAAGAACACCAAAACTACAATCTTCAAGCTAGGAAGTGTAGAAAAATAAAAAATTTAAAAGGATTTAGGATTCAATTGGTTTGAGTGGAAAAACCTAAAATCTCAAAGGGATTAGGGTTTTCAGTTATGGGTTGTCTTGAATACCTTCTTGGTTTGAACTATATTGAGTGTATCCATGACGCACGCAATTTCTAACCTTGATATGTTTTGGAGGTAGAGCAATTAAAGCTATCATGAACCAAACAATATGAATAAGGTTTGATTCAACACATTAGACATACCATAATTAAAGTGGTATTCTATGAGTATTAGAATTGTGAAACTATATCAGAATTCCACAGATAACTTAATTCTCTTTGGACCAAACACTTGTCAATTGGGTCGAGCGAAATTGCATATTAAGTATTTATGAGCCAAGTGCATGCTATAATGTATATTCATTGAATAATACAAGAACCTTATGTTCAGGTGTTCACAAGAAGACAAAACTGTTCAAGAATTATATGTTCATGTGTTTACAAGAAAACATAACATGTCAATAATACATTATAAGTCTTTGAATAATTCAAATGCCTCATGTTTATGTGTTAACTAGAAGACATAACCATTTTACTATATATACTTTAAGATATAAGTCATTGATTAATTCAAGGACTTTATAATTATGTCTTAACATGTAAGTATAATTATACTAACAAAAGTAATCATGAACGCAAACTCTTAAGTTCTATAGTAATTTCAAGTTAATTTTATACTTAAGAGTTATGATCATTACCATATAACCATAATTATGTTGACTAAAACATGTAGTCAAATGTTGAAGTATCTTTACACTATATCATGACATTTGAATGTAGTAGGGCAATGTCACACCCCCAAATTACCTGTTTTGCAGTGGAATGGAATACCTGGGGGATGACTGTCATAGCATCAAAGTTACAGTTATATCGAACGACCTAAAGTGTCATTTTGAAAATATCGTTTGATTAAATAAAATAATCAGAGCTTACAAAACATAGGTCCCAAAAGATTTCCAATATACCAAAATGAGTTTGTTACAATCAAACGATAGTTAAGTGCATAAAATATATGTGAGACGCGTCAACACCGCGACTCTATGATAAGTTCACATGCATTCCATGAAGTGAATGCCTTAGATACCTAAGATAAAACATGCTAAAAAGTGTCAACACAATGGTTGAGTGAGTTCATAGAGTTTGGTTAACATGTAAAGCTTTTAAAGAACGTTCATACAACAAAGGCAAAGTTTTTGGTCATATAGAATAGTCCACAAAGCAAAGGCATTGTAAATCCACTCAGTTCCAAGTTCCGCCCATACAAAACTTGCAACCTGTGTGTTCACAACCCACTGCCAAAAGTAGTATGTCTAGTAGTCAAGTGTAAGTTGTCATAATAGTTCATAGTATAGCATCACGTATATAATAATGTATGCCAGGCAAAGCCCCTAGAATAAATAATATGCGTCCCGTAACATAGTGAACGAGAGGTTGGCCGACCTCTAATAGCGCTATCCATACTACCTACTGATAGGAGACTAACAATGCGAATGTACGAACAGTACATCATACAACTATTATATACAATTAAGAACACTCCGAACATGGGAGAATTTGCACTGATCCACCAATAAGGCGAGACTTGGTGTTGCTCCGTTCACATAGGGAGACTTGGTATTGCTCCGTTCACATAGGGAAACTTTTAGATCATAGCACGTGCGGTTCAATAAGTTCAAACAAGTCATAAGTTCGTAATTAAGTTCAAGAGTTTAAGTCGAGTTCAAAAGTTCAAAACAGTCAAAGAGCTCAAAACATATCAAAAGGTTCAAAATAGTCAAAGGGTTCAATATAAAGTCAAACAAGTTCAAAATAGTCAAAAGGTTCAATATAAAGTCAAACAAGTTCAAAATAGTCAAAAGGTTCATTATTAAGTTAAAAGAAATTAATTATATGTCAAAATGTTTTAAATCAAGTTAAAAGAGATTAATTATATGTCAAAATGTTCAACTCAAGTTCAAAGTGTTCAAATATATGTGAAAAGGTCCAAATCAATTTAAAAGAGTTCAAATATATATGTCGAAGGGTTCAAAATCAAGGAAAGTGGTTCAAATAATAGTGATCAATTTAGTTCGGGCATAATCTACTTACTAGCATAAGTAGTGAAACCACAGTTATTTAAGTTCATATAAGCGTAAAGTAAAGGCAAGTATTTGAGCATGTATCTCCCCCGAAGAGTTTATAAAACTATTAAACGAGTAAAAGTGGGGCTACGAACTCACCTGATGCAATGATTATGGTGACAAAAGTAGATACACTGAAATGAGGTGCGATCTCTATCTGCAACCTAATATGAATGATATGTTCTAATGTAAGCCATGAAACAATGTCGTGCATGCAAACTCATATGATATCCATACCACTTGTACATTTGAAAATAAAGTTTATCGCCGAAATATATGTTTATGACATCTCGTCATGTTATAAAATACTTTACAAGTACTTACGTTGAAACAACATCCTACAATAGTCGTTAAGTGATAAATCAAGAAAATATAGTTTTTCGTCGCAAAATAATGTACTTTGATAATTCACGAAAATGGCTAATTTTGAGTGATCGTAAATTATTCGTTATACCTTCGTTTGACAAACGGTTGAACATTTTGGAAAATAGGCTAGGTGAACTCACTTTTACTTGTAGACATCGTTTTCCCAAAAATATTCTATCGATATGAAAAATGACTCCAAACACGGTCACTGATATGTGCTTAAACACATATCTTTTGTTTATCAAATCTGACCCAAAATAACCAAGAAAGAGCCGTTTATTGCTAACATTTGCGTGTTTCTAGAGTTTTTGCATGTGCAGACGGAAGATGTAAAACACACAAATAGAAGCCAAAACCTAGAAAACCGCGCACGAGAGAAAGAAGAATGCAAAAAGCTGAGGCTGGGAAAGGAATTTGCAAGTTTGGACAATCAATTCTCAAAATGGCAGTTTTAGTCCCCTGAAGATTCGAATTGTCATGTTTGGTCCTTGGAAATTTCAAAGTTGGCAAATTCAGCCCTTGGATTATTTGAAGATTGGCAAAGTTAGTCCTTGATCAAATTTTCGTAATTACACCTTTGGCTCCGATATTTCAATTGTGCAACTTGGTCCCTTATATTAAATGAGTACAAATTAAGTCCTAAGTCCAATCCATGAGTTACTTATCCAATATCCCAAGGCCCAAAGTCTAGCCCAAAACCCGGTCCAACTTATCCAACCCGTCCACCCAATCTATACCCGTATCTCACCATTACCCGGTTTTACTTAACTCCCAAACCCGGTCAAAACAAACCAAACAAATAATAAAAAAACCTACACGCGCCAAAATCTTCCCCTCTTTTATCCCAGGTATGAACCCTAAATTACCCTCTCCTCTAATCACTTCAATCCACTACCAATTAAGGGTAATATAGTACATCCACTGACACAACCTGACACACGGATGCCACGTTGGCAATCCGTGTGTCAGTCCTTCCCTTTCCTGGCTTCTGATTGGCCAGAGATGCGTGTAAGATTCAATCCAAGGGTTCTGAGTTGTTGAATGACATGTGGGATTGATCCAAGGGCTCAAAACATCCAGAGAAAGCACACATTTGGAGCTTCTAGACTCTTCCCAAGGCATAAGCTAGGCTATAAATACCCCCTTCTTTCATTATTGTAACCATGTAGAGTAGGAGTAGTATAGTAGTAGCTTCTGAGTAGTTTTAGCTTAATTTTGTTTTCAGTAATATTAGTTTTAATTCTGTATTTCAGCTTGTACTCAGTTTTATTAATAAAAGTGTTTTTAGTTCAATTCCTCATTTAATCTAAATTCCTGCTTTGTTACTTGTATGAGCTTATTGCTACTGCTTTCAATCATTTTAGCTTATGATTCGTAAATTTTAGCTTTAATATTTCTCTTTAACAAAAATCAGAAAATACCTTTTAAAAAAAATAAAAAATATCATTTCTGTTCTTAAAGTGATTTCAGTTTGAGTTAATAAAGTTTTTAAGTTTTGTTAAGCTCATTAATAGCTTTTTAATGTTTAACTAGCATTTACTCGGATTCTACTTTTATATTACCTCCGTCAACAAAAGTCAACAGTAATCAAATGGAACTGAATTGGTTTAGATATTTGGTTTGCTTTGGAATTGGGTTGAATTGAGCTCTATTTTAGGATTAGTTTATATGGTTTTGGATAGGTAGATTAATCATCGATTGCAAGCCATAGTGGTGGACCTTGTAAGTTCTTGTTCATCTATTTTGCATCATTTGATATTATTTGGTTATTATTGGTATTGTGATATTATTGCATCATTTAATTGTTAGAATCTTATTTTATGTATGTCGGGTTTTAGATAGTTATTAGATCGATGTATGTAGAAGTTAATTTGCATATTAGCATCTTAAATAGTGTTTGGTATAAGCTATTACATCTGATATTAAGGTTAGAGATAGGTAGAGATCACTTATATTAGTCTCGAGTTAGATTCATGATCATTTGATTGGTTAGATAGCATCTATAATAGCTTAAAAGTCAAATTCAGTTTTATGGTTGAATAGGATTAAGAACAAAGTTTAAGTTACAAGCTTGAACATATTAGGATTATACTGAGATAGCTTAATTTGGTTATATTTCATCTTAAAACATCAATTACAATCTGTTTTTTGCAAGATCAAACTCATTTTAGTCAACATTTACAAAATCTGTCAAAAGTCAAAAGTGTCAAATTCAGTTTTTATAAAAGTTTGTGAAATTTTGATGGATTCATTTTTGAGTCATATCTATTGAGATTTTGGGATAAGAAACTTCAGCTGGTCTAGTATCTTAATCTGATTTTTGTGAATTTTTTAGAAACAGTTATAAGCACTTGATAAGCTCTTCTTTAGAATTTTGTTTTGCCACATTCTCTTGCTCGGCATTGATTGAGAACCAGAGCTTGATTCAGAACCTTACGAGTCTCATTATAGCTTGTTAGGATCTGAGATTTTGTTTAGTGGTTCTTAGGTTGGTAGTCTTGAGGTCTGCAGATCTGCTTTTCACATAAGCTCTCTTTATAAGCAGTTGGATAAGCTTAAAGTAGGTAGGATAAGCTGTTTGGATTTTAAGAATTAATCAAGTCATTCCATTGTAGCTTGCACCCTAGAGGTTTAGGTCTGTTGAAATAGGTTAGTATTAAGTTTTTTTAGCATAAGTTAGCTTCATGCGGTTGGTATCTTTACTATTCATCTGCTTATTTTCAAGTGCTTATTCATAGTGTGTTACACATCAGTTTCATTTCCTTACACATAAGCTATAGTTTTTATATTTTTCATAGATTTAGAATAATATTTTAGATTTTTCATGAATTTTTCATAATTTTCTTGTCACTGTTTAATATTTTTCTTGATTTAAATCAGTTTTTAAGGCTTATTAAGTACTTTTTAATACAATTAAATCAGAAAAGCTTCAAAAAAATAAGTTTTCAATTTTCATAGATTAAGATAATTATAAAAAGCAAAAAAATAATTTTTCTAGATTTTTCCTACTTTAATTTGTAATTTTTAGCCATTTAATTAGTTTTAAATAGATTTTAATTCATAGAAAATAGAAAAAAATTCAGAAAAATACAATTACAGTTTTGAAAAGTCTTTTGAGTTATTTTAGATTTTTGAAAAATAGTTTCATAATTTTCACTTTTGTTTTTATAATTTTTAGTATTTTTAATTAGTTTTAAAAGTTTAAAATTAGTTTTTAATTCAAATAAATTCGAGAAAAATCATAAAAAAATAGTTTTAATTCTTAGATAATTTTCTAATATCATTTTTAGTTATAAAGTAATTTTAGATTATTTTTAGGACTTAGAATAGGCGTAGTTGCATTTTATTTACGTTTCTTTTAATACGTTTTAGTATAATTAACTTAGGATTTCCGTAGTGTAATTTCCCTTTTATGCTTCCCTTGCCCGTAGTTTAGAAAATCAAATTATGCCCTTTTTCCCATTCAAATCGATAATCGCGGCGTGAGTTGGAAATTTCATTCAACCCTCGTTAGAACGATCTCGTGCTCAAACCTAACACGTTTGAGTTAGTATACTACAAACTTCTATTATTGGTTTCCGACGAATCAATTTTTGGCTGCAGTGGAGAGCTTGGCGAGTTTTCGTTATTCCGTCTCGAATTGCGTGCATTTGAAGATCCTTCCCCGAGTGAAGTTACCGTCGTTTTTGTATATATATCTTTTCAAAAACCCAAAAACATCTAAAAAAACACCAAAACATTCTTCCTAGAGTGTTTACAAAACCATAAAAGTTAAAAAAACCAACAAAACAAACCCGAACGTTAATTGTTGCGTCGGCTCACCTTGAAGGTACAACCTATACACGGGGTATAAGGAAAGTCTTGACATTAAATTGCAGCCTGAAGAACGATTCACTCTTCGTTCCGCTCCGCTAGCGTGATACTTTTGAGAGCTACCGAGCACCGGTTGCTGACGGTTACAAAAATATTGTGTTTTCAAAGTTTTCTAATTATAAAAACCCAAAAAGATTTTCCTTTTCAAAATTTGTTTAAAAAACCCAAAAATATTCTTCTTTATCCTCTAACCCGATAATTCTTTCTCCTTAACCCTCTATATGTTTAATTCTCATGGAAACAATCAAATATCGTCATTGTTTTTCATTGCAACGTATGGAAGAAGATCGATATTGTTGTCTTAATCGAATGTGTATGTGGCGATGTGGACACCCGGTTCTAAAAAATCTTGCTATTGGTGCGACTTGTACGACAAACAATCTCGATGATTCTAAAGTTTTTCCGACCATCGCCACAACAGAGGATATGTTCTTATTCGTTGACTTCATTGGCCATTATGGAAGAAAATCAATATCGATGTTTGAAATGTATTTGCATGCGCGGAAATAATTGTCGAGATGGATTTTGTAATGTATGCGAGAATTTTATTAATCCAAATCCGGATCTCGCCCGTCTTTTATGCGTCTAGAAAAAAGGGAACTCTTCATAATGATGATGATATGGAAGAATTTACTTGAAGAACTCGATTCTACTCCTCTCGGTGAGGAAATGGAATATGTTTCGAGCCGAGATGACTCCGTTCAAGAACGAGCCTATCACGGAAATGGTGGAAATCGCTAACTCTTATCCGGATAATTCTTGATTTATCAATCTTGTGCATATGGTGTAGCGGACCCGAATATGGTGGGAATTGTCTCGGTTGTAGTAATGGACAATCAGGAACCGAGTTTCACCACAATCCTTACTATGAGACAACCGACTTTCCTAACCAACCTCTGTACCATGAGCCGGAATCATACTCTTGTGAGTCCTGTGGTGGTCCTCACCAAGGTTTTCAATGTCAAGTTCAATTTAACAACTCAACCTTTGGTTATGAACATTACCCGTATTCGTCACAACAATGTCTTGTTGTGAGTATTGTGGAGGTCGCCGCGTTAATTCCGATTGTCAGATGCAAAATCCGATTGTTTACGAACAAGTTCCTTGTAACAATTACGACTATCCTTATAACCCACCTCCACAATACCAAGAAGTTCAACCACAGCCTTCACTAATGTCTAATCACAATTTACGGAAATAATGAGTGATTTTAAGAATCTTCTTGATAAATTTACCCACGGAAAAGAAGATCCTCCTCAGAAGACCTATCGTGAATTATTAGCTGAAGAAGCGCGAAATGATCAACATCCAACTACATATTATTGATTACGATTCGATGGCGATTATATTCCTCCGAGTGGCAATCCCACTCCCGTTTACGAGCCTTTCATTTCGACCCTTCCCGCTTCTCTCACGCGGTTGAGAGTAGCGTCGTTTTGGAAGAGGTCGATGATCATATTTCTAAGGACATCGTTGAACCCGTTGACTCTCTCATAATGGGGGCGAGCCTCTTAGCACTATGCGGAAGCGGAATCGTCTAGTGTTGAGAACCTAGACCCAATGCAAGTGAGTCAGGGATGTATCTGGATGATTGTGATTAGCTTTATGTGATTCTCTTGACATCTCCGAGGTTACTTCCGGGATTTTCTCAAATCCACTTTTCGAATTCAATGATGACTATACCTTTTAGCAGAAGTTAATCCTCTTCGACAAGATTTTGAGTCAATTCGAGACCACAACGAAGTGGTGGATATTGCTAGCTCTCGAGCACACTACTTGTCCCATCTCCGTGTTCGACCTTTCTCTCGTCATGTGATGTTATGCAAGATGAAAGAAAGTGATGATCCGACACTTGAGATATTATGGAATTGATGAATTGCCTAAAGTGGTTGAAGATGATATTCTTGATAATCCGCTTATGATTAGATATGGAAGAAATCGACTTATTTCTTGATGATCCAATACCACCGGGTATTGAGAGTGCCGGTGCGACTCGATCAAGATGTCCTTTTTATTGAAAGCTTGCTTAATGATGATTCTCCTTCCTCTGTTGAGTCGACCCTCACTTATCCTGTTGAGCCCACATGTGAAGACAAGATTTTCAACCCTGGGATATTCGACATAGATGAGCTTTATGCTAAAAACGTTGTCCGAGATAAGGATCCTCCGATGGATGCCTTCACTATTGAGCCTTTGAGTAACACCTTTCTATATCATGAGCTCCCTACTTCTTTGGAGTATTCTCTTATCGATCCTTCATCCCTTCGTCCACCCATGAACCACTGGATGATGGATCCTTCTTACATCATATGCCTTATCCACCCATTTTCTTCTCCACCCAACCGCCCGGTCTCATTCTTTGGGAATGAGGACGGATTTTGACCACAGTATCTCTACCACTTTCTTCCCCAAGGACAAATGAATCGGGGGCGAGTGGGGCTAGCGACTTCGGTGAAGAAAAATGGCGCTTCGGTTAGGCACCCCATGCTTATCCTTCTATCTTCTTTCTATTTTCTAATAAGTGGCGTGAAGGGTTTGCCTCTTCGATTTCGTGTTTGGTTGTTTGTGATGTTGTGTTGGGATTTTCTGTCTCTCTTCAGGGACAATGTTTGGATTTCTAGTCTGGGGTAGGGTAATCTTGATTTGATTTGACGCACTTGCTTATTTTTGTAAGTGTAATCTCCGGCTTACGTTTTCCTTGAAAAAATTGTGCAAAAAATAAGAAAAAATTTAAATTTTATTTTAAGCTTTTGTTAAGTCTTTTTGATTGAAAAGTTTGCTAGTCTCTTAGACAAGAAGCTATAAAGCGAATTCTAGCTCACAAGGCCAAGAATTTGCAAGTTTCCCTGAGTGATTTTAAATATGCATTACTTAATTTCATTTAGACGAAGCATTTGCTAAGTTAATATATGTTTTGACACCTTGTTGACTTTCATTTGGTGATAGTAGGAATAGAATTCGACTTGACCGGGCGTGTTGAGCCTAGCTTGTTCCTTAACCATAGATAATTTAATTATCGGCTAAGCATCCGAGGATCTCATTATTTGGGATTTTAAATTTGCGGAGATCGAGGAATGATAGAGTTACTTATGAGTTTAGATGCTAAGCGTGGAGTAGTTGGTTCTCTTTAGAGCCCATCGAAGGTACTTATGGCTTTTGTTCCCACAAAATTGTTTCACCCCATATTTGTCTAATAATAATTAGAGATGTTGAGTTTTTGCGATAGTTAGTTCTTTACTCTTCTTTAGAAAATCTTTGCCCATGAGAGTTGGGTACATCAAGATACTGTCGGTGTTGCGTTGTAATAGACAAGCGATTCTGATAGTTTCTTTGCTATTGTTTCTATTGTTATAAAAAGCGTAGGATTCAGTTTGGCACAAAATTAACATGAAATAAAGCCCAAATGTATTAAAGTTGAAAAATCCAAAGCCATAAAAGTTGTCATAGACTTCCAAAAAGGCAGAGGAAAATCCAAAGTCATAATAAGACTCCTGATAAAACGGTAATCCTGTTGAGTTAGTGGTTGAAAAGACCAAGGGCCTAAATTGCAAAAATGCAAATGTCTTTGAAATAAGTGTTAAGCCAAATTTTGAATCCGGGAGTTATCTCTCTAAATCATGTTAAATTAGGACCTTGATGTGGACCTCATTCTTGTGTGCAGTGGTTTTCGAGGGAAGGTGAATAACTAATTAGCGACTTAGCTTTATATCTTTATCAGAATAAAAGTTATCGAAATGAGACATATGGAGAAATTCATTTCTCACAAAAATAAAAATCTAGAGGAAAATAGGAAAATGGGAGCAAAAGGTAATTACACAAGTAACTTCCATGGGTAGTGTTAGCATCTAGAGTCATATTTAACAATGATTTGGATTTTACGCTTAGTTTGGGGACTTGTGAAAAATCAGGGACGATGTATTCTATCAGTATGGTCACTTCACTTGACGTGTTTGTGTTTCCTACTCCGTGATCCTAGCGTTATCGTTTGAAAAATGTTGGAGTTATTGATCGACATGAAAGTTCAACAAAATCCTCATAATGAATGTGCTTAATCATAATATCTATAAATGTGAAATAAAAGGTAAACGGGGCGTTTTTAGAATTAAGGGTTCTTAATCTCTTTTGAGGAATATTTGCTACTTCTTCATAGGTTTAGTAGAAAGAGATTGAAATCCTTGGTTTTAGAAGCGTGAGTTGATTGCATTGCATGGGGATACGACAATGGTCTCGTCTGGGGTATTTTGATATGTGCTTAAACACATATCTTTTGTTTATCAAATCAAACCCAAAATAACCAAGAAAGAGCCGTTTATTGCTAACATTTGCGTGTTTCTTGAGTTTTGCATGTGCAGTGCGGATATGTAAAAACACACAAATAAAAAGCAGAAGAAAACGGAACGAGAGAAAGAAAGAATGCAAAAAGCGAGGTGGGAAAGGAATTTGTAAGTTTGGACAATCAATTCTCAAAATGGCAGTTTTAGTCCCTGAAGATTCAGAATTGTCATGTTTGGTCCTTGGAATTTTCAAAGTTGGCAAATTCAGCCCTTGGATTATTTGAAGATTGGCAAAGTTAGTCCTTGATCAAATTTTCAGAATTACACCTTTGGCCCCTGATATTTCAGATTGTGCAACTTTGGTCCCTTATAAGTTAAATGAGTACAAATTAAGTCCTAAGTCCAATCCATGAGTTACTTATCCAATATCCCAAGGCCCAAAGTCTAGCCCAAAACCCGGTCCAACTTATCCAACCCGTCCACCCAATCTATACCCGTATCTCACCATTACCCGGTTTTACTTAACTCCCAAACCCGGTCAAACAAAAAAAACAAATAATAAAAAAAAACCTACCGCGCAAAAATCTTCCCTCTTTTATCGGTATGAACCTAAATTACCCTCTCCTCTAATCACTTCAATCCACTACCAATTAAGGGTAATATAGTACATCCACTGACACAACCTGACACACGGATGCCACGTTGGCAATCCGTGTGTCGATCCTCCCTACCTGGCTACGATTGGCAGAGGTGTGTAAGATTCAATCCAAGGGTTCTGAGTTGTTGAATGACATGTGGGATTGATCCAAGGGCTTAAAACATCCAGAGAAAGCACACATTTGGAGCTTCTAGACTCTTCCCAAGGCATAAGCTAGGCTATAAATACCCCCTTCTTTCATTATTGTAACCATGTAGAGTAGGAGTAGTATAGTAGTAGCTTCTGAGTAGTTTTAGCTTAATTTTGTTTTCAGTAATATTAGTTTTAATTATTTTGCTTGTACTCAGTTTATTAATAAAGTGTTTTAGTTCAATTCCTCATTTAATCTAAATTCTGCTTTGTTACTTGTATGAGCTTATTATACGCTTTCAATCATTTTAGCTTATGATTCGTAAATTTTAGCTTTAATATTTCTCTTTAACAAAAATCAGAAAATACCTTTTAAAAAAAATAAAAAATATCATTTCTGTTCTTAAAGTGATTTCAGTTTGAGTTAATAAAGTTTTTAAGTTTTGTTAAGCTCATTAATAGCTTTTTAATGTTTAACTAGCATTTACTCGGATTCTACTTTTATATTACTCTCCGGTCAACAAAAGTCAACTGTAATCAAATGGGAAGCTGAATTGGTTTAGATATTTGGTTTGCTTTGGAATTGGGTTGGAATTGAGCTCTATTTGGATTGGTTATGGTTTTGGATAGGTAGATTAATCATCAGTTGCAAGCCATAGTGGCTGGACCCATTGTAAGTTTACTGTTTCATCTATTTTGCATCATTTGATATTATTTGGTTATTAGATTGGTTTGTGGATATTATTGCATCATTTAATTGTTAGAATCTTATTTTAGCATGATCAGGTTTTAGATAGTTATTAGATCGTATCGTAGAAGTTAATTTGCATATTAGCATCTTAAATAGTGTTTGGTATAAGCTATTACATCTGATATTAAGGTTAGAGATAGGTAGAGATCACTTATATTAGTCTCGATAGATTCACTCAGGTCATTTAGTGGTTAGATAGCATCTATAATAGCTTAAAAGTCAAATTCAGTTTTATGGTTGAATAGGATTAAGAACAATAGGATTTAAGTTGCACAAGCTTGAACATAGGAGTAGGATTAATGAGATAGCTTAATTTGGTTATATTTCATCTTAAAACATCAATTACAATCTGTTTTTTGCAAGATCAAACTCATTTTAGTCAACATTTACAAAATCGTCAAAAAGTCAAAAGTGTCAAATTCGGTTTTATAAAAGTTTGTGAAATTTTGATGGATTCATTTTTGAGTCATATCTATTGAGATTTTGGGATAAGAAACTTCATACTGTCTAGTATCTTAATCGATTTTTGTGAATTTTTAGAAACAGTTATAAGCACTTGATAAGCTCTTCTTTGGAAATTGTTTTGCCACATTCTTTATCAGCATAACTGATTGAGAACCAGGCTTGATTTCAGACCTTGCACAGGTCTCATTATAGCTTGTTAGGATCTGAGATTTTGTTTAGTGGTTCTTAGGTTGGTAGTCTTGAGGTCTGCAGATCTGCTTTTCACATAAGCTCTCTTTATAAGCAGTTGGATAAGCTTAAAGTAGGTAGGATAAGCTGTTTGGATTTTAAGAATTAATCAAGTCATTCCATTGTAGCTTGCACCCTAGAGGTTTAGGTCTGTTGAAATAGGTTAGTATTAAGTTGTTTTAGTATAAGTTAGCTTCTGTAGCAGTTTGGTATCTTTTACTATTCATTTGCTTATTTTCAAGTGCTTATTCATAGTGTGTTACACATCAGTTTCATTTCCTTACACATAAGCTATAGTTTTTATATTTTTCATAGAGTTAGAATAATATTTTAGATTTTTCATGAATTTTTCATAATTTTCTGTCACTGTTTAATATTTTTCTTGATTTAAATCAGTTTTTAAGGCTTATTAAGTACTTTTTAATACAATTAATCGAAAAAGCTTCAAAAAATAAGTTTTCAATTTTCATAGATTAATATAATTATAAAAGCAAAAAAATAATTTTTCTAGATTTTTCCTACTTTAATTTGTAATTTTTAGCCATTTAATTAGTTTTAAATAGATTTTAATTCATAGAAAATAGAAAAAAATTCAGAAAAATACAATTACAGTTTTGAAAAGTCTTTTGAGTTATTTTAGATTTTTGAAAAATAGTTTCATAATTTTCACTTTTGTTTTTATAATTTTTAGTATTTTTAATTAGTTTTAAAAGTTTAAAATTAGTTTTTAATTCAAATAAATTTCAGAAAAATCATAAAAATTAGTTTTAATTCTTAGATAATTTTCTAATATCATTTTTAGTTAGAAAGTAATTTTAGATTATTTTTAGGACTTAGAATAGACGTAGTTGCTTTTTATTTACGTTTCTTTTAATACGTTTTAGTATAATTCGCGTAACTTAGGATTTCCCGTAGTGTAATTCCCTTTTATGCTTCCCTTGCCCCGTAGTTTAGAAAACATCAAATTATCCCCTTTTTCCCATTCAAATCCCGATAATCGCGACGTGAGTTGGAAATTCCATTCAACCCTCGTTCGGAACGATCTCGGTGCTCAAACCTAACACGTTTGAGTTACCCGTATACTACAAACTTCTATTATTGGTTTCCTGACGAATCAGTCACTTGCGATAACCATTTTGGTCTAGTAAAAATATGTAAGTGTTATATTTGTGAAAAATAGTTACAATGGCCATATTTAAAACGCGTATAACTTAGTCGTTATAAGTCCGTTTTCTACGTTTTATATATCATTAGTTTCGTGTTAATGTATATTAATATATTTTTGATAAATCGACTCATTTAGATAAGGTTTAAAACTCATTTTTGCCCATTAAATAACTCTTGACAGCTTTGAATTTTTCAGAAAATTAGTTTTCGTCGTTAAACTTGAAAATAGCGTAACTTCTTCGTTATAAATCCGTTTTAACCCGTTCAAGCGACCACGGTTTCGTTTTAAAGTATATTTTCTGAATATCTAGCCCAAAATAATCCATGACCTGTCGAAATTTTCAGATTTTGTAAAAACGATCAGACCCAATCTAGTGTTGTCGAAAATGGTTTTTCTTGCGTAACTCTTGTTTCAATCACTTCAAATCAACACCAAATCGATTCTAAACCTACCATACACCTTCTTAGGGTGTCATGGGTTCCTAAATATCATCAACAATGATATGTTTCAAGGGATTAATTATAGGATGATTAAAACTCAAAATAAGTACTAAAAACAATTAAAAGCGGTATGAATCACATAATACTTGCATGTTTTTCTACTAGGATAATAAAAATAACTTAAGTAAGATTATGAAAGGGTAATAAAAGTTTTGAAAAGCTTACTAGTTGTATGATGAGGTTTAAGGTAACTAGGTACTAATTACTTATTGATTTTTATTTCAAAATCTTATATAGAAGTATACTAGGGTTATGATTATCACTTGTAGCTTGAAAAAAAAATTATGTTTCTTGCTTGGTCTTGCCTTGGCCAAATATCAACTAGAGGATGAGAGGGTTTTGAGTTGATCTTCACCTTTTGAATGTGTGTAAGTATGTGTTTTGGAAAATAAATATCTTGTATAACACTAGCCTAGTCATCTAAGTATATGTGTAAATTAAGTTAAGATATTTTATAAATGGGTGACTAAGGGGGGGGGGGGGAGGTGGCGGCAAGGTATAACTGGGGAGGGTTTAGATGAGTTTTGATAATTAAATGCATTTTTAGTTAAGTATAATGTGTAGTTTGTAAATATAATTAGGTATTTAGTGTAGCGTTAACTAGAAATCGATTTTAACGGAACAAAATAAAATATATCGAAATCATAAAAATTATAAAAATACATTTCTCGCAAGAATTGAGTGAATAAATAATTATCGAGTTGAATTCTAGCCGTCGTAAATATTTATATATAACAATTTATATACAAAATAAATTCAAAACATTGGGTAAACTAATAATATAATTTTTATAGTCTTAAAATAAGTATAAAAATATATCAGGACAATTTTCGGAAGTGTCGGATCAATTATTCAAAATAAATGATCGATGGATTGCGTTTATTTAATAGAAAAATACACGTTACTGAAATATGTAGACCCATGCATGAACTAATATGAAATGATGTTACTGATGATGTGTAGACTAACTCTAGTTTATATGTAATGGTCTAAATGATGTTTCATGAATACGCAGCTAAACCCTTACGGATACGCGAATTTGATACTCGTAAACCTAGTTTACGAAAAATGATGAATAGTGAATCATGAATATAAATTTTTCTCCAGGAATGAATAGTGTTTTGTGAATAGTAAAATTTTGAAATAACCTCTCAAAATATCAAATCGACTTTAAAAACGATGAATAGTAAAATGATGAATAATAACCGATGAATAGTAAATTCCCGAGATGAATAGTAAAAATTTTAAGGTTTGCAAGATGACCGGAAATTGAGAATTGTGACAGGCAACAAACATCTTGCGTGTTCAAGTCCTAGTAGAATCATTATTAGAATGTAATAGGGCAACAAACATCTCGCATGTTTAAGTCCTAGTAGAATTCTTATTAACATGTAGAGCAATAAACATCTCACGTGTTTAAATCCTAGTAGAATTATTAGTTTTCTTACCTTGCGGTCAAGAGATACCAATAATATTATTGTACCTTGCACACACTTTGAGATTTCTCCCATTTGTTTAAGGCACAACATCATATTATGAAAACAAACAACACGTGATTGATTGTGCAAACAATATGATAATGTCATAGATATTATAAGTAGTTTTAGAACCATAACCTTAATAAGGAATTGTGGATTATTATTCTATAGATAACGCTTCAAAGAGAAACAACAAAAAGGCAATGAGTTATCTTATAAAATAAAATGCAATTTTCCTTTAAGCAATGGTCGTTCATATTCGAAAAGTAATGAATTATTTCAAAGCAAGTTTAAAATGAGATGGGTGACTAACAAGAAAATAAATCCTGTAGCTCCCACTAAAATTGACAACATTACAGGAATGTTATTTCAGTTATAAAATGCAATTGCTCCGACTGGATTTGTCAACATTGTAAGTGTTACATTTCTAGTATAAAGCATACAACAATTTTATACACTTTCCCATTCTCTTCGAATGCCTACGAGTAGCAATGTACTTAGGTATTTGAACAAAGTATATGAAGTGCTACTTATGAGATATAATGGACCAGCCATTCTTACTTTCAATTAACTTGAATCTTTAGCATGCAATTCCTCCTTTATCGTCTACATATCCCCAAGGGTATTTAGCACTTTAGGAATAATAAGAGTCCAAGAAAATTACCTAGTAAATATTCTAGTAATTTCTTTACTCTTTGCGGTTTAAACTCATACATCGTGACAAGTGCAAGATGTCATATTATTTTGGTAGCTATAAACAAAATGTTTTCTAGTTACACAAAATATTCTATCTTTCAATTATTTCTAGACCTTAAAATGGTAATGAAAGATCATGGGTGAGTTTAAGAATTTTATAATCCTATCTTAGTTTGTGAACTAAGGAGAAAAGATAGGAATAAGTCTCACTCTTCTTACCAGGAAAAGAGACTAAGCTTGTCTTTTAAAGAAAAACAACTTTGTTTACGAATTATGTTGCAACAACATAATTAATCAGAACATAGAAAGTTTAATTATAGTATTTTCGATAATTACATTCTTAAAAGAATTAACTACCCAATTAATTACTAATTAATACTAAGATCCATCTTGCACTCCTACTTATTTACCAGAGGTCTGACCAGTGAGTAACTAAGTAGGACAAGAGGTAAGCGACGAGCGTTAATTGCATAATATAACTTTTAGGTTTATGAGGCCATCAAGACATTAGTAGACAAATAATAATGTCATGAGCATGTTTAGTTCTCATCTTATGCCTCGGGTTCAGGTCGACCAAGCCAACTCGAAATAAGTCGACCAAGTATGAACTTGCAAATATAACCAAAGGTCTAACCTAAGAGAAATAATCACCATGGGTTGGAAAGGCCCTAAGGTCTGACCAAAGAAGTCAATTCAAATGCACGTGTTCATAGTTGGATGGCATAGACTTAAAATTAACAAATAGGTATTCACATAAATGTGGTAAAAGTCGAGTGTACAAAAGCATGCAAAACAACTTTTTAACACTTATTTTAAAAACTTTGGTAATGACACTGTAGTGATCATCATGGTTCACGGTAGCTCCAATCGAACTCCAGGAGTAGGAGGACCAGGTCGGTAGCTAGGCAATAACCGGAAATCTTTTAGGTGTGACTGCGCGTACCTCCTTAAACTAGTGGGTGGGTCGTACATCCCAAGTGTCCATAGCGTCTAGTTTTTAAATTCATGAAAAACTTGTTTCAATAGTTTAGGTCACTTTATTTAACAAAAACAATTTTCCACGAATCAAATAGCAGGTCACGATGAGCATGTTATTTAGGCGTGTAAATAAAGACCAATATTAATATTTTGATTACGATATGTAATATTTCATACTGCATACAATTAGGTGTCAAAAACAGGTAACATTTATGCACATAAGGAAAAAACATATAAACATAAACATCAATATATAAACACATATTGTTCCGAGTTCTCTCACGAGTCTTCCCCTGAAGGAGAACCATAAGACCGTCACTAGGTGCAATACCTAGATCACCCCATACATCACAAAAAGCAATTGAGTGGGTCTTGTGGCCCGAAAAACACATAAAAAGCATGGCAAACTTAATTAACAATTAATTACGCTATTTTATGTATTTAATAAACAATATGTTATTCTAATTATCAATATAATTCTAATTAACAATTAATTCTAATTAACCTTTAATTCTAATGAACAAATTTAATTCTAATTAACAAATTAATTCTAAGTAACAATTTAATTTAATTTGTGTGTGTCTTGTTATTTTTTATTAATAATTGACAAGTATTGCATATAGTTGTCAAAGCAAAAATAAAACGAATAACTAATTAGATTTCATGCATCCTTTTAAACATGTTAATTAAAGCGTGTAACCCATAATCGCAAAAAAAAACAAGATGGCTCATGATGCCACTGTTGGGATTTTAAATATAGTTAACTAAGTAACGCAACGAGTAACGAGTGGAGTATGGATCTAGTTTATGCAATTAGGTTAACACGTAAATAATAAACAATAATAATAAAAGGTAAATAGAAAACTAACCTTTGACGTCAACTGCACGCTATCAACGAACAAAAAAACCAAAGAAACTAAGTATCTAAAATAGATATCTCTATGAGTATCACACACAAACACTTAATGTTGTTCCCGTTTCACAATTAGTAAAAAGACAGTTTAACACTAAGTGTGATACATGACTGAAGTAAAGTATTTAAAAAATCATAATTAAACAAGATAAGAAAACTTAAACACACTGAGATTTTTCAACTTTTATATCCTTTATTAATAATGAATCAAAAAGAATATATTACCCAAGTTCTTGCGGAACAACACTTGGGATTGAATGACAAGTATGGTGTAACTCCTCACGAAGCTTAGGCTAAGTCTAAGCACAACTATTCAGGTACCACTGAGCTATCTCAGGGACATAGTTGTATTTGGAGGAGTGAAAGATTGCTTGTGTATGTTTTTCACAATTAATGCACAAGCTTAAATCTTTCACTCCTACCTTATGGGTATTTATACAAGTATGTTTTTAACTCTATCATAGAGGACAAACTGACAGATTTACAGAAGATAAAATACTGATGTATTTTGTCTCTATTTACAATGGCTATATTGAGTAAATGACAAGGCTGCTTTCTTCTTGCGGTGATGACGATCACGGTTGTTAGTGTTTGGAAAGTTTAACTTTGGGTTGATAAGGACTTTGTCTTATCTATTCAAACTTGTCCCCTTGTCCGCTCATTGTTGATCTTCTTAGCCTTGATCTTGATCTTCTGTCTTGTCTTCAGTGATAATAGTTGGTGAGGAGTGTTTGGATTCAGTGAGTTATTGTCATCACTCACTGAATCCACCATCTTCTTCTTGACTCAGTCTTCACCCCTTGAGTTTCGCCTCACTAAGTGGAGAGATTTTACTTCTTAGCCTCGTACTGAGTATCCTGAAGATAGCTCACTGAGTGGCAATGCGCTCAGTGGCTTTATTAGTGTTTAAGGTTATAACACTTAGGGTATTTTCTATTCAAATCCTAGAATTAAAGGGTTTGGGTATTCACTAAACCCAACACTTAAACCAAGTACGTTCGATAAACGCTAGTCGAGAACGTTTAACCCAATCAACATCTTGAATTACTTGAATACCACAAACAAGGAAAACCCAAGAACTTGTCTTTTCCTCCTGCCCAAAATCACAACAACACCCAAAACACCTTATGTGTTTCACCCGATATCGGACACATCATGTCCGATTTGTTTCTGCCCTTCTATCCGATAAGTACTAGAGTAGAAACTACCTTATTCTAGCTATCTAGTTTGACCAGGAAACATGCATGGACTAACCAATTGAAAACCTCAACATCTTGAATAAAAGAACATGCAAGTAAGGTTATTCAATAAAACCAACACACACCCAATCAGTTTATATATATAAAACCGATCAGGTCCACTTGTTGATTAGGATAGATTGATTACTATTGGTGAATTTTGGGATATTATATTAGTCGTGATTTTTCTAAGCAAGAATGCTGATAAGGATTTAAAAGGGTACACTTTTGAGGGGTCATTTAAGCCCTTAATTGATCACTTTTCTTTTCAATTTTTAGGTCTCTTGAAGGCAAATTGCTGGAATGACACTTATTCGGACGAAAAGGCGCGAATATACGAAGAAAATGGCCAAAGTCAAGAATCGAGACACTCAAGTGCTGGGCGGAAGGGCGGCGTCACGGCTTAATTGCGACGTCGTCGCGACACACCTTGAGACGACTCAGAGAGCAAATTGCTATTTTACAAGTGGCGGCATCAGGTTTAAAAGAGTAGGGCGTCGCAACTCAGACGACCTAGATTTGGATCCAGTCGAGAGGTTGAAGCCGGCGGTAACAAGCATAAGGTGGCCGTCCACGAGTTGCGTGGCCAAGACGAAACCATAATGGCGGCGACCCGGCAATCGTCTGGCCTTGGTTGCATATTGTAACTCTCGATATAGAATTCGAATTTTCAGTATTTTAGAGAGGTAGTTTTGTGGAGTAAAACCTAAACGAACATAGGCTGTCTTGGGCAGTATCTTAGGGTTCCATACCCTATTTTACAACAAGATAAGTGATTTACTTCATTAATTCAATTATGTCTTCAATTATTTGTGTGTATGCTTGCATGTTTTCCATGTCCGGCTAATTTACTTGTGTGTTTGCTTAGATCTATGAAACCTAGGTATTGAATATTGATTAGTTGTCTTTATCTTAATTGTGATTGACCTAGTATTGCGATAGGTCATCCGTTGTGTTTTTAATGCTTAAGTAATCTTTGTGAACATTAGTTTATAATCACCTAGAGTTATTGTAGTCTAAACATCCAAAGGAAACCTTAGAGTTAGTTTATGAATCCTAGAGATTTCGTAGGCAATAACCTTAAGGTAGACTTAAAGAGTAGGGATAAACGCATACCCTACGACCTTAGAAGACACAACGCGTTAAGAATAAGGACGTGAAAATTCAACCATCAATAGGAGATAACTAGGGAGTAATAGCATCTACGTAAACACATTTTTAATCATCATAAGAGCACACAACAATAGACATAGACTACACTCACCTTAGATTAGATAATTAGATAAGTAGAGTAATCGGTAGAAATACCAAACCCCCAAATCCAATACCTCGAGATTCGTACCTTTCCATTTTCTAAAAAATATAAAAAGATAAAAAAATTATCTTCCTCAACCCCAACCTTAGCGTAGTAATTTCTGACTAGCATTCCTATTCCCCTAGAGAACGAGATCAATTCCAGAGGCTTACCCTAATCTACACTACAAGATTAGGTTCACTGCTAGGGTGTTGAAAAACTTGCTCGATGAAAAGGAAGTTCCTTTGACCCCGACGCTTTATGCTAGTATCAAGTTTTTGGCATTTGCTTGGAATAGAATAGCTAGTAAGATTTCCACCTCGTTTAGGTTTCCTTGCTTGATTCCTATCAAGTAAGATTTTTCCTCAATTTTAGCTTCCTCGTAGTCTATCCCCCTTCTTCGTGACCTTTGTTAGTAATCCCATCACTTTTCATCATGGAAGGTGATAATCAACCACCACTCATCAACCACACAAATGACCCGCCAATAGGCCGTACTCTTGGTGAATACTCAAGACCAAGCCACCTAGGCTATAGAAACACCATTGAGCTTCCGACCAAGCCCAAACTATGGCCCTTGATCCGACACCATCCGGTTGGTGCAAAAGCGGATGTGCATTCCATGGACCGTTCGAAGATCCTAATCAGCATCTTAAGGATTTCCTAAAATTGTCGATTCCATCGACCTCATGCTACTACTCGGAGACCACGCATTTGCGTCTCTTCCAATTCTCTCTACGGGACCAAGCTAGCAATTGGCTTGAGTGACTTCCATGGCTCCATCTCAAGTTGGGATGATCTCACCTCGTTTCCTTGCTCAATTTTCCCACGGGGAGAACTACTAAGCTTAGACGAGACATCTTGACGTTTCAACAACTTCAAGGCGAGTCTCTCTACGAGGCATGGACCCGATTCAAAGACCTGCTCCATAGAGTCCCTCATCATGGCATTGATCTTTGGCTTCAAATCCCAATCTTCTATGACCATCTGACTTCATCACAGGCAATCCATTGATCGAGCCGCCGATGGCTTAGCAACTCCCACGCAGAAGAATCATGGGAGATTTTTGAAGAGCTTGCCAATCAAAGCTACGAAAATTGGAGTGAGTCCCATGAAACCCCCGTCAAGGTGATCAATGCCATATCAATTCCTAAAAAGTCTTCCATCACTTGAAGAAAATGAGTGCTCTTGAGAGAAGGATCGATTATCTAATTGAGAGGCAAAGAGAGCCCCGAGCAGATCCCTCATGAAATGGTTAATTCCGCTAATTCCACCAACCACCCAACACCTTTCTCTGAATCCCAAGTCGAGCAAAATCTCAATTACGAACGGCGCTTCCGTTCTACTTCTCCAATACCACTCTCACCGAGCTTTAAGGAACAAATGAGGAGTACATGGCCCATCACGAATTAGCAAAATTTGAAGAGGAGGTTTATAGGCAAAGAGAGATCAGAACGCGATGTGGAGATGATGAACTTGGTAAAAGAGTATACCAAGACAAAAGTTCCCGAAAAGGTGCTAGTGAGAAGCAATGATTACCCTCCCCCACTTCGTTTGTTACGCCATTTCCATTGTGCACGATGAAGATGGAGCAGTTGAGAAAAAGGAAACCGAGAAAAAGCAAGAAGGAGAGAATTTGAAACCAATGATGAGCCCGAGACCATTGAGTACTACCTTAAGCACGAGATTAATAAAAAACCATTGTTAACCAAGTGAACAACTTTAGGTACAATGAGGTTCTTAGGAAAGCCCTAGGAGGAGAAATAACAGAAAAAGAGTATGACACCATGCCTATGGGACCTATGTATGAGCTGGTTCTAAAAAACCAGTAACAAAAAACGAGGAACCACGGGGAACTTCGTGATACCATGTAGCATAGGTGACACTGATAATATAAATGCCTTAGCTGATCAAGGATCTAATGTGAACATAATGCCATTATCAGTCTATAATAAGTTAACTAGGGAGAAGCCAGCCAAGACCAATCTTAGACTTTCCTTAGCAAATCCTGCATATGTCTACCCTAGGAATATCGGTGGATGTCTTAGTAGAGGTGGCTAATATTGTCTATCCGGTGGACTTCGTGATTATAGACATTGAGGAAGATAGAAACATGCCACTCATTCTTGGAACACCTTTTTCGGCACTTGCCAAAGCAACCATCAAATGCGGTGAGGGCATCATGATACTCAAAAGAAGCAAGGGATACGCTAGGATACCTATTGTTCCAAGGTATCCTCTAAGATTATAGAAGATTAGGATGAGAATCCACAAGTCCCTAACAATATGGTTAGGAAGAAAATTGACGATTGGGAAAAAGGGCTTAGAGATTTCATGGTTCAAGGACTACATGCAACATTGTGGAAGCGATAAAAGTTAGGAAATAATGCTACCTCAATACCACAAACACAAAGGAACCCTAAGGAATTTTTAAAGGGAGATAAAGTACTTTTGTACAAGTCAAGAATAAAAGCATTAAGAGGTAGAAACAAGCCAAGATGGTTTGGGCCTTATACGGTGAAAGAAACTAATCTAAAGAATAAACCCGTTATCATAATAGACGACATTGGGAAGGAATCCACGGTAAGCATACAACGTCTACGACCTTTTGATAAAGGATTAGTAAAGGTAGGAGATGAAGATAATGAAGTAACGTAGAGGCACGACTTCGAGTCTAGCTACAAGACTCATAAATAAAGAAAAGCGCTTCGTGGTAGGCAACCCATGCTTAATTGTTTGCTTGTTTGTGTGTCGTATATCTTTTATTGATTGTTTATTCTCATGTTTGAATTTGTAAGAATGCTTTATTTTGTCTTTAACCTCGTCTTAATTACATATAAAGGTATTTTACAAAAGGGATAAGTGTAGGGAGGATTACATACGTTTTCAAAAGAACGTGAACATGAGAGTTACGATTATTTAAAAGATATACATGTGTGTTTGTTCGAATCAAATGCTTGTATCGAGTCATAATGGATGTTTTGCAGGAAATTTTTCCAGATTCTAAAGATATAAATTTTCGAGAAAATCATGAGACGGTTTATCGGGATAACGGCCGTCGATCGCAACCTGACGGCGTCGAGAATAAAGCGGCTTAATACTTTTCTCGTTTTGAGCTACTTATAAATTTTTGGAATTTTCTAGGTCTTAATTTTCTAGAAAATCTGTAAAGATCCATTCCACAAGCATTATATCCTAGTTTAGTAGAGTCATATATATATATTGTTACGCGATTTTGCGAAGGTTTCGTTTGTTTTCTTAAAGTGTGCATCTTTTATTTATCAAGAAGAAGATACATAAGATTGAAGGAGCTTTTCATAAACACTCTTCTTGAAGAAAGATTTAACCACTACTTCAAACGGATCCTACCAAGCTAATCAGGGGAGTACTAGTTTCTTTCGTTTTTAATTACCTTCCATTATCATAACTTTGATACTTTCGGGGAACATTGGGGACAATGTTCAGTTTAAGTGTAGGGAGGGAAAATAAAACGAGAACTTTGAAACTATTCTTATCCTTGACTATTTTCCTTGTCCAATTTCATTTGTGTAATAAACCATGAGAAATATCGGTTAGGGTAATTTTGGCACCAAATTTAAATTTTTCATGACATGTAGGAGTGGGCCATTAGTCTTAATAAAGCGTCTCATGGATAGGAAGTTATATGACTAGCACAAAACCCTTTACCACTTAAATTCCACCCAAAATGTGAGGATCGCCCTTAGATTTGTAGGAATTAAAGCATTCCACTTTAATGCTTCGAGAGTGTACCAGTAGTATAATAGATTCTAGAACTTGTTTTGTGATGCATTCCGAGATCGCCAGTGAGACTACACTTGTGTAGTTAGGAATAACTAAATGATAAGAGGCATTAGGATAACCCTTGTTTGATACCTGTAATATAATTACTTCTTCCACATCGGTTGAGTTATTCCCTCACACCCTTGCGTTGTACTCATCTTTAGTACACGATACCCCTAGTTAACTCCTCAGAGCCTATCCTTTTCGCGGTTCTCGTGATGTTTAGGTTTTCCGGAATATCAATGAAGAGCATTGTTTACAATCCACCCCCAAATGTACACCCAAATCGCCTTAGCCTACCTTGTATGCACTCACTTTTAGTGCATTATTGTTATCATACTAAACCCTTAGTTCAATGATCTAGTTGCTTGCATAAGTTGCTAAGTCGAGTCATATCCTTTGTACACAGTTTTAGGACGATTGGGACTCATGGGAAAAGTTAAAGTTTATGAAATGACGGGAAGGAACGTTAAATTCAAATTCCCTTTATTTGCGTAATAATGTACTCCAAGTGTTTTGATCTTTTCAATTCGGGTGAAATTAGTGTTAGAATAATAAAAACTTAAGTGTAGGGATGTGCTTATAAATCCCTATTTTTTTGATGTTATCGTAGAGGATGGTAGAGTAAAAGTGTATGAAAAAAAAATTAAAAAAACATACGGGCTACCATCCTACATCTATCTTTAAATTTATGTTTGTTTATTTCAAATTTATCTAGAGTTTAGAGTGTCGAATCTTGGCTTAGCAACGCCATTCTTCTCATGCTTGTAACATAAAGATTTTTGACTTGCCACCACTAAATCACCTATCCCACCAAACCCTTTGTTTCCATACCGTAAGCCTAACATTACAACCCTTTAAAAGACCTCTTGGATAGTTTTTCCTAGGTGCTTAAGCCAAAAGCGATGGAGGTTTGTTCTAGTATCAAGCCTATGGTAATCTATGTACTAGGACCGGCTAATTAGTGTTTATTTTCCATTTCCAACTTGATATATTTCATATACACCCAAGAGATGAGAGTATCCAAACACCCCTTGTGA
>OU343225.1:185177270-185206770 GCA_910596185.1 Chrysanthemum makinoi
ACAAGTACAAGCTCACTATAAGCTACTAAAAGCTCAAATGAACCTATAGAACAGTAGATCAATGAGAAATTACTCTATAAGACAGATCTACAGTGATTTTTAATTTTCAAATGATTTTATGTGATTTTTTTTTGTATTTTTGAGTTTTTGAAAAGTTAAGCTAAAACATATGTTTAAAATACTGAATAAGCACTAGAATAAGATAATAATCAGATTTAGATCATAAAAACTTAAACAATAACAATTGAAAATGAAATTCAAATTCTATTAATAATAAAATATTGAGTACAAATACGAATTACAAAAGGATTTAAAACATTTAAATGGAAATAACCACTACAACTAAATCTAGAGAGAAGAAAAATACAGAGAAATAGATACAAATTTGTGAATGAATATGAGGACTATTTATAACTGAGCTAGGCTTGAGAAGCTTCTCGAAATCCTTCAATTTGTGCTACTTTGAGCTCTTGTGCACCCTTGGATTGAATCACTCATCTTATGATATCCACCTTAGATCAAATCGATGACAAGCTTCCACCAATGGGAGGACGCCACGTGGCCTAGAGCACACGGATCAATGAAGTGTCATTCCCTTTGTCAGGTGGGTGTCGTGAATGTACGAAAATACCCTTAATTGTGGTAATAATTGTAATTAACCGAAGGTAATTTAGGATTCATGCCTGGTAATTTTGGGGAAAGCTTTGGCGAGTTGATTTTTATATTAATTCGGTGGTTTGACTGGGAAACGGTGTTGACCTGGTTTATTTATCCGGGTTGGTTGGTTTTTCGGGTTAGGATATAAAACCGGGTATAGTGGTTTATCTTTTGGGCTCGGGTAAGTGTTTTTGGGCCGAGAGTATTAACAATGGATTGGACATGGATTAAAATGTGATCCAATTGATAGTTAAGGGTCCAAACTTGTACAATTTGAATTTTCCAAGGACCGAATGTGTACTTTCTGAAAATCTCAATAAGGACCAATCATGTAAAGCTCTAATAATCCAAGGGTACATTTGTAATTTCTGAATCTTTGAGGGACCAAATCTGTCAAAAGCTCAAAGTGCAGGGGTCATTCTTGACTTTTCTTCAAACTTTGCTGAGACTTCAAAAATCATCTTCTGAGAATAAAATCTTCCAAAATACACAATCTTGACCTTTCAAATTAAAACTCTCTTGATCTCGCGGCTCGGATTTACATCCGATTTGGATCCTTTTATGTTTTTGCATATCCAGACAAGACAAGCACAACCTCAAGAAAACCACAAATATAAGCAATAAACGGCTTTTCCTTGGTTGTTTTGAGTCAGTTTTGATAAAGAAAAGATATGTGAATAAGCACATATCAATCCGGCATCTGGGACCATTTCTTAACAGAACCCGTGCAGAATTTTGCACTAAGCATCGAAATTTAAACCTAGTGATTACTACATCAAGCATTCATGTATATAAGTAAAGCATATCAAGCATGGCATGTAAAAGTGATATATGAGCATGCAATTAGGAGAAAGACCGACTTTTTGATACGATATCAAAGAGTCGTAAAATTCCTATTATGTTATCCTAGGTTAAGATGTTCATGTTTTTCGCCATACCATCACATACTACTGAGTTCTAAATAAAAGCAATATTGTTTAAGACGTACATCACTTTGTTCAAATCAAGGTCATTCACCTCACCTACCCTCAAGCTTCACCTCCAATCCCTTCAAGGTTCCATCTCACTTTTTCTTCTTTCCCATTAGGAAATTGGCAATGCATCTGAACATTCCCTTTGTTTGTTGGAACTCTTGGGAAGGGCTTGGAATGTCCGGAAATTGGTCAATGTAGGACATGGGGTCGAGATGGTAGTTGTCGACGGGTTGCTTCCTTCTCATTCCCTTCCTCGATGAGTCCTGGTGGATGAGGTCTTTTACCTTCTACCATGAACCTCGATTTTTTTCTTCGGATAGAGGTACCATGACTTTGTTGCAAAAGAATTGGTCATCCGTATAATGAGAGGGTTCTAAGGCAAAGACAAAACTAAAGAAGCATAGCATATGGTAGAACCATCTTATCCATCCTATAAACACTAGCCATCCTCTTGACCATGTAGTATGCAAGGTTGAAAGGAGTTTCGTTGACAAGGCAATAAATCATGTACACAAGACATGCATTCGGATGATCTTTGTTTCCAACCAAGCAAAGGACATTCTCCTTAAGAATTTTTTCCTATTTCTTTGAGAGATGGAACATCTCAAAAAGTTCCATTTGAAAGGGATCTCGGTGGATGACTTTTGTTCCTAGTTACTGGTTTGGGAGGCTCTTTGAATGAATACGGCATCTCACCGGGCTCTTCTGAAGGGGTGTGAAATAAACCTCGTGATCATCAACCATGTCATGAAGCTTGGCGAGTGACCAATCATTGGAATACATACATACTCCATGGTGAGGAATGAGAATCCGGCAAACTCAACAAGGGTTAAGGTGTAGTTGTGTTCGTGATGAAGGCAATGGAGATGGTTCGTCATCATTTCTTATGATCTAACGCGAACTCAAGAACAAATACGGGACATATTTGTTCGTTGATGTTGAGGAGACACTCGAAAATTGATCCTAAAAGACCTCGTGAATTTCGGTATTATTGAGAAAAGATTGATCAACCACACGGCCTTCATGAAACAACCGCTTTTGTAGCATTTTGAAAGATTTTCGATCTTTAGGGTCAAGACCGCCCCGTGGTGCATTGGTATATAATGAGCCGTGTCTTGGTAATCTTGTTGTTTGGAACTAGGCATGATTGATCCTAAACAATAAAACCACAATGTGGTGTTAATTAAGAGAATAGTTCCATTTTGAAGTTCATCACAATTTTTGCTCAACACATCTCTTTTGAATTCATTATGAGTTCTAATTTGTGTTAACAATGTTTGTTCTTTGATTAGTTATCTTAGAAAACAACATGATAGCAAATTGTGACAAACCCACTTGAATCAAAGTTCTCAAGATGTAAAAGTTGTACTACTAGGAACTAGAGAATGGAAATCACAATGTAGTGAAGATAAGACTTACACAAGTGATTGAATTTCTTGGAATGAAGATGAAAGAGCTCTGGAATAGTAATGTTGAGTTTATGGTCGTATATGAAAGAGTAAAGTGGGGAGTAGAAGTGCACAGGAACAAACACTTATTAGTTTATTTATGTGCCGGTTCTCACGGATCCACAAAAGGGATCCGCTAGTTAAAGTTTAGGGATCCGATTGTTCGTAAGAAAAACAATTTGAGTGGGTTTGATAATTTTGACACGGAGTTTTGATTTTGATTTTTGCCAATGGTTTTGCTCTATATCTTAGGGTTTGTTTATGATACAAGGTTTTGATGAGTCTTCGTATTTACAAAACACGTTTGACGAGGTTCCTTTTTACGAGTAAGCCATAAGTCGGGAAACTAAGAATCATGTTAAAATTCTATTTTATCATTATATAGAAAATTTTGAATAGAAAATATTGACATAGATTACTAATGCAATGGCAATATCTCTATGTGAGAAATGATGGATCAAAACTTTTGATTAGCCAAATTTCTTTACGAGGTAAAGATGAATATTGACTAGTTTATAGTATTGTCTATGGAGATCAACCAAGAATACTATTCCTGATTATGTGTTTAATATGAATGACGACTTCTTTTGGAGAAATTGTGATATTGAGGTTTAAAAATTAAATCTACGAGTCTTTTTATAGTATATGTAATAATATTATAATACTGCCTAAATTTAGAAGCATATATTATTATTTTATCTACAAACATTAGCATGTTTTAAAATTAACTAAATTATGGTTAGAAGAAGATACCTTTGCTATATATTCTTTTTATGATTTTTGAAAATCATAGAGGCTAAATACTTCATAAGCTTTTAAAATACTTAATCGTATTTTGTAAAAGCAAATCGTAACTACTTTGGATTATTCTTTGAGTGTTGACTTCATTTTTTCTTAGATGGAACGAAGTCGTTGAACGAATCCTAACATGAATATTTCTCAAAAAAAATGTTAGAATGATCTATCACTATCCAACATTTAAAGTATAAAAATTTCTAAAACATGAACTTTTGTTTTAAGAAATTTCCTTCTTTGTAGTTTTCAAACATACATGGATCGTATCAAGTTTCTAAAGTACAATATACTCTAAGAAACTTGGTAACGAAGCTCTGATACCAATTGTGAAAAACTAGAAGGGGTGTTGAATAGTTTTACCGATTAAAACTTCGTTTTAAAATATTTAGATCGACTTGTGTCAATCTATTTGATATGTGTGTTGGATATTTATAGATAAACATATAAGTAAGTAATGCAAAAAATAAAGATTTAAGAACACAAAAACACGACACAAGTATTTATAGTGGTTCAGCTACAAGGACACCTTCCTAGCCCTACTCCACCCCCGAAAGTACCCACTCGAGAGTTTGTCAAGACTACACAACACAAGCTCCTAAATGTAGCAGAGAAGCCTTCACAACTTCGCCTACTTTATCCGTACAAGGCTAGACACCGAGTTCTTCCAAGGTAGAACCAAACCTATCACAACCGCCGCTACACTTTATTCGGTACAAGGCTAGATACCGAGTTCCATTACAAAGGAGGAATTACTAACCAACAATACACCACAACACAACTACCCCAAAGGAGACACACTCCTTGTTATAACACTGGAAGGATATCAACATCCTTTAACCAAAACTATCTAACTTGTACATCGATGCACCATATCAAATGTACACCTTTGGCACCATTCACTAATGCCTTCAACACAACCCTTCGGCACCTTTCACTAATGCCTTAAACACAACACTTCTATGAAGGGAGGAAAGAACTATCAACAAGATGCACTTTAGTGGTCTATATGATGACGAAGCTTAGCAACTCATGATTTGAGCTTGCACGTCTTCAAGAGGTGGTTATCTCGCCTTTAAGAGGAACCTAGAGAATCACACAAACATAAAACTACATAGAGTGATCCTTTGGATACGTGGTTAGCGAGGTTAGAATACTGAGAGAAAGTATATCTAAGAGTGGTAGTGAGCAAGAGAGAAATGACTCACTATTTATAGACAAAATATGTCTATTGTCCAACGGTTCCCGCGGATCCCTTACCAGATGGATCTGGCTAGTGCAAAACCTGGGATCCGGCTACTGGGTCAGTTTAGTCCGGATTTCGGATTGCAAACCAGGTTATGGGTTATGGGTTATGGACCATGGGTTATGGGTATTGGATTATGGATACCCAACAAGATGCAATGTACCTAGTCATTAGGTTATGGATCTTGGGTCATGGGTCATGGACTTTGGGTCATGGATCATGGATAATATCCAACATGACTTCATGCATGATGTCATGCAATGGGTCATGGGTTATGGATCATGCTCCATGGGTATGGGTTATGGACTTTGGTTTTTTGCCCAACAACATTCATTGTACCTAGTCAATGGGTCATGGGTCATGGGTTATGGACTTTGGTTTTTGCCGATTACTTACCCATTAAAATATATACAAAGTACATATACATTTGTATAAAATGTAAACACTAGTTGTTATACATATGCATTTCTATAAGATGTAAACAATATTATTTTGTTGTTTTATAAAAATGTCTTTGGTTTTATATAACTTATTTACTAAACATGTTTTGATTTAGTTTTAATATGTTTTAGTAAAATTGTGTTAGTAAACTATTGGCTCAAACCTTTTACGTATTTTATTTGTTTCGTTAAAATGATTTTACGTTTGTTATCGACAAAACATTAGAAGATCGTAAAATATAAATAAACGTTTTTATGGTTTATTTGTATTAACACATACGTTTTTAGGGGGTTATTTAAGCCCTAAATCATTGCATTTTATATCCGTTGCCGCTTAAAATTGTTCCTTTTCACATTTTAGGTCTTTTGGAAGCAAATTGCTGGAATGAAGCATTTTTGGACAAAAATGAGCGAAAACATGAAGAAAACGACAACGTCAAGAAAACAAGGTTGTTTCACAAGCGACGGCGCCCCAATCTAAGGCGACACCATCGCCACATGGTCGCTAGAACTTATTTTGGTCTTAACACTTGACGGCGTCATGCCTATACTCTGAAGGGCGTCACTCTTCCTTTTTCACCAGACGACCAAGATCATTTCAAGATGATGTCCATAAGTAAGCCAGACGGCGTCACTACTTCCTACCTGACGCCGTCCTAACGATGACTTGGTCAAAACGAAACCCTAATGATAGGTGATCGGACGGGCCACCATCAAAAGTCGACGCCGCGAAAGTGTAAAATCTATATATAGACTTTGAATTTTCTCGTATTTTGTGTGCATTATTTGGAGAGCAAACCCTAGTTCGTTTGAGGTCGGACTTGGTCGTAAGATTTTAGGTTACGAACCCTCTTGTAAACTTAAAGATAAGTTTGTTTATCCAATCTATCACCATGTTTCATCTATGTTCAATTGTTTGTTTGTGTTCTTGCTTATCTATCATGCATAACTAAATTAACTAAGTGTTTGCTTAGATCCAATGAAACCTAGTTGTTGATTATTGTTAGATTGTCTCTTGTTCTAATTGGTAGACACTAGAATAAGGAAAACTGGCTTCTTCTTTGATTGTTGCGAGCTTGAACGTCCTAAATTGCAAAAATCTTGAGAGTGCACTTAGGCAATCGTTGTGTTTATTGCATGAGTTGTAGCTTAAGGATAATAGGGTATCAGGGGGAGATACTTCGGTACTTGGCCATCCCGGATGTTCTAGAGGATAGTTACGATTCATAGAATTGGGGAATTAGGCACCACCCTATGGCTAACACGGAATACAACGCACCAAATAGAATGAGGATGTGACAATTCAACCGACCAATAAAAGATAACTAGGGAGTAAGAAAATCTAAGTGAACATGTTTTTAATTATCATAAGAAACACATTCAATCAATCCATAGCTTTTTACCTTTCATTAGTTTAATTAGATTTTAATTTAAATTGTTTAGTAGTTTAATTGGTAGAATTACCACCCCCCCCCCACACTCTTCTCGCACTCGAGATTTTAATTGCTTTCTTAAAAAATATAAAAAAGATACAAAGAATCTTCCTCACCTCACCTTTTCGTCATACATCTCTACTAGCATCTCTATTTCCCTAGAGAACAATCAACCCTCCTGGCTTACCCATACTACACTGCAACGATTAGGTATAATCGCCTAGTGGATTGTAAAGCTTGCTCTCGAAAAAGGAAGTCTTTCGACCGAACCACGATCACTGTATTTTGATGAACAATGTTAATGGACTAATGGCATGTGAAGTGATCTTACTATGGAATATAACAATAAGTGTTTAGTTTTAATGTGGTTGTGTATTGTTTGTATTTAACATTTATCTTTTGCCTTGATTATTTAAAAATGGTAACATATTGTGTGTTTGACTTTTTTCTCACACACACATATGCATAAAACACACAGAGGATTGAATCTTGGAGGAATAGATCCATATAGCGTTTTGAGGGCTTCGGCTTCAAATTGACATAAATCAAATCAAACAATAAACGACATTGAATTGTGTCCTTTGGTATAGATTCATGAGGGTGATCTTAAAGGGTTTAATGGTTTGATCATTAATCAATATGGCGTTGGGGGTTGCTCAAGTCAGTTAATGATGGTAGCAAGATTTTTTAGGTATTGTTCCTTGATTTTTGTTATCATTGAATTTTGTATGTGGGATTTGCATTTGAGAGTGACTAGACTAGTGGGTGTGTTCCAAAATGTGTTTATTCGCTTCAAGTAGCTTACTTTTTGATGTTTTGTGTTTTGAGGGGATTATCAGATTATGGGTGATAAATTGATAGCAGAAAAATTTGTGTTATAGGGTGTTTGACTTTGCCATTTGGAATTGATTATCTGATTAGCGTATAGGTGTAGCGATTCTCATTTTGATTATAGGCTCGAGTGATCAGTCTTAGGACTGGCTGCAATAAAAATGGTCTTAATTTTAAAAAGGGGTTGTATTAGAGGTGAAAGTGTAGTTGTCTGTGTGTATACAGGTTGTAATCAAACGTTAAACATACTCTGCGTCATTGCTATGAGATGAAGGCCGCAATATTTCAAAGCTGGTTATTTTTTGTTGTCTGCAATCTAATGGTGTGTTACTTGGATGGTAGCTGCTATTACATATCGTCTTGTTGCCACTATTTAAAGGTACACTGACATCCGTTTCTATAATAATAACAAATTTTTATTTGTTTTGCAGAGATGTGGCTCGATCATTTCTAAATAGTCCATAAACAAACAAAAGCTTTACTTCAAAGGTACATACCGCTCCGCCACATTCATTTCATAGATGCAATTCTGTGAAGATTAGTTTTTGAAAGTGGGGGAACTTTGTATATAAATCCTTAACCATAAGAGAAAACGCATTATTTTGTGACAATAAAAGAGTGAATTTATCTGGATACATGGACCTCTTTAAAACTTGATGATTTGTTTGTTCTGTCCTCTGTTTTGTTTCACCTAAAATAATTTTATTAACAAACTGTTTATCTGATGTGATATAGCACTAAGAGCACCAAAGGGTTTTGTAGCCTAAGCCATACAACCATATACATAGATGGAGGATGGGAAAAGCATAGATTGAGTAATAGGTTAGAATCAAACGTTAAAGCCAAACATTCATATTTTAGTTTTGAGCATTTTGTTAAAATAGCAAACTTGCAAGATTCAATCCCACCTACCCTTGTTCATCATAGTCACTACCATAACCATCATCAATCTCTTCATAATATGAGTTATTGCTAACAGATATAGATCAACGTGTAGCCACAATTGTCGCTGGTGGGTCTATTAACAAAGTACCAAACTCATGGTTTTCCTTTTTGTACTTAGCTTTCAAATACCTTTGTCGTAGTTTTTGGTGCTTTTGGCAAGTTTTAAATTAGGTTTTCTTCTAGCTACCTCTATTCTTCCTTCACCTTCTCTATTATTTCTTGAATATTTCCATCAGCTTTTGCACCTCCATCCTTAGCCTATAATGCAAACCAACCTCGTGAGTAACATGGCATCCAATAAGCTTACAATTCATCAAACATATCCCATGTATTGCATTCCATAAATTTCAAGCCACATATTTTCATAGAATGAATAATAGGTTGGTATCAAACGTTAAACATAAACAATCCTAATTTAGTTTTCAACATTTTGTTAAAACGGCGAAATTTCAATATTAATTTTCACCTACGCTATGCGGCAAGCTAAAACAAAACTTCGCATTACAGAGAGTCGAATAAAACAAATGTTAACATAGCCATGACCTCTTAGCTTCCTCTCAAGTCCCTTTTGCTATTTAAACAGTCTTTATGCGAGGACTGCACTGACATATTGCCTGAGATAACAAAAGGAATTCAAGGTGAAGATGAGAGTGTGCAACTACGTTGAACATCGTATGTCAATATTAGCAAATGAAAAATGAAGTGGACTTTAGGCTAGAATCTTTCGACTATAAAGTTCACAATATTCTTTGTTTGCCAATATTGACATCCATGTTCCATGTCTGTCACTTAAAATATTGTTAGGAATTAGAAAATTCCTTAATGAAGTATCGGTCACCCCAAACTCTATCCAAAGATAAGTTAGCTGGTAGACATTACTATTTATCGAGTTATTTAGTTAGCTATTTAGTTTAGTGCAACACCGTGGAGGAAGGACGGGTCTTTACCCATTGTATACCCGATCCACGTGCCGTCAGAGGTCGTTTAGTTTGTAACCTATAAATACCCTCTACCTTGCAAGGTAGAGGGTTGGATGTTCTTTGGTAATCTAATATTCCACAAGTTTCTCTTTCTAGAATATCCCACTTTCTCTCTCTCTAAAATCATCTATACGCTTAATGTGTTAATGTTATGATGTGTATGTGAAATCCAATATCTTACAATTGGTATCAAGAGCCATGGTTAGATCATCTCTTACATATCTTTGGATTTCTAGTGATTTTTAGGTGGTTTTTGAGTTTGAAAAAGTTTAGTGGTTTTTGCATCATTTGGTTGATTTCTAGTGTTAAAGTTTGGATTTTGACAGTACTTTTGTGTTTAGAATCATCACAAGTGTTTAGGTTTTGACTTTGAAGGCTTGAATCGTTGTGGTTGGGTTGTTTTTGGATTGAAAAGTGGTGTTTAGGTGATTTTCTTGCTAGCGACTTGGTTCTCGGTGTGATATTCATCATAGCGACTTGCTTCATAAAAAGTTAGCGAGTTAGAGTGGTATTTGGTAGCGATTTGGTCCTAGCGACTTGTCTATTGAGACAAGCGAAAAAAGTACACGTAGTGGATTCTCCACTACACGTAGCTTAATTTGTTGTAAGTTAGCGACTTGTACTTTATATTGTTAGCGACTTGGTGTTAGCGAGTTGGTACCTAGCGAGTTGCTATTTAGCGACTTGACAAATTAGCGACTTGGTTTGTAGTGACTTGCTGTCAAAATTTTGCTAGCGACTTGGCACTTAGCGACTTGGTTCAAGGTTTCCTAGCGACTTGGGTGAATTCTTGTTTTAATACGTTTTTCTTGATTCAGTAAAATCCCGTGAGAATCTATTTCCGGTTTAATCAGAGAGTCATAAAATCCCGTGTAATCTGTTAACATGTCTACCAATATTCCTACTATCATCTCCCACTGTTGCCAGGACGTTCATGCAGCAGATACTCCTCCACCCACAATGTCCTACATCATCGACCCGTTTATCTCCAAAGTGCTTGAACTCTATGATACCTCTCAGAACAATGAAACTGGTTGCATTTCTGAATGTCCTACCTTGATTGATTCATTAAATTGTGATCAAAACTCCTCACCTCGAAGTCAAACCTCAACGAACCACACCAGTTGATGAACAATAATGCAAAGCAAATGGAATACTACATTGATCCCTTTCAACTTCTTCATCAGCATCTCAAACTACTTTTATCCACAACTATGGATCGAACAAGCAAAGCTCTCCTTCGCCGACTTTCCCACTTTGACAAGAACTGTGTTACTTAACTTAGAACAACTGAGGTTTCAAATTACCAAAGAAAAGTTCTCATTGAGGAATCTAATGCAGCTCTTCAAGTAATCTTCTATCAATTTCACCACTTATCCAGGGAATATTCCTGATTTTGATGATGACATGACTAGAATCTCATTCAAGAAACACACTGGAATGGAAATTCATGAGTTCAGAAACACCTTTATTCAACTTATGGGCAATATGGAAATATACATTAAGGAAGCTGCCAAAGATAATGACAAGCTGAATGAAATGAATGAGTGTCAAGTGATGCTATGGGAAGATTGTGACAGGTCATGCAATAGATCAGTTGAACCAATGAATGATACCGAATGCAGAAGTTCAGTTGCAATAAAAGAGGATGAAGACAACTGTACTGATCTCAAAGACTCAGAGACAGAAAAGGTTTCAGGTAATGAGGTACACTTAACTGATCACAGTAATTCATATGTTAAGGTACCTGACTCTAACTATGAACATAACACTATGAAATCGATCTTGGTTGAGCCGGAATCTAAAACTATTAAAGCTAATGACATGATTGAAAAAAGGGTATATGATGAACTTTCAAACAAATACTCAATTCTTGAAAAACATTGTATTTCATTGGAAATTGAAATACAACAAAACGATGAAAGCTTTTATGCAAAAAAATCTTGTATTAATCAGAATTTCCAAGATTTCGAGAATTTTTGAAATTAATCATTTAAAAACCAGATTCAGACAACGATTCGACCATATGCAATCGAAATTACTACTCAGATGTGCGAAATATGATTGTCATGAGATGAGTGATACACTAGAGTCTAGAAATGCTGAACTAGCTCTATGTGTGTCCAACCTATTAAGAGAAAATGAGTCATTAAGAAAGAATTTAGAGGAGACCAATTCCAAGTTGATCAATCAATCTAACATCTTATTAAAAGACATTGATGACCTCAAAGCCCAAATTCAAGATAAGAGCTTCAATATTGTTGCCTTAAAAAATGAGCTTAGGAAATCTATTGGAAATAGGATGAACACTAAGTCTGCAAAACCATCAAATTTGGGAAAGTCAATTGTTCATAACCACTCAAAATGTACAGTAGTTAAGCAGCCTAATGCCTTTAGATATGAAAGAGTTAAAACATCAAAATCTAGGCTTGCCTCCCAAATTGATGAGAATGTTGTTTTGACTAAACCAGTCACTTCATTGCTTCGTTCCGATATGATGAATCTCAAAACCCAGGTAAATGTTCAAAGCTCAAAGTTCAGAAATACTAGAAGTATGACTAGTTCTCATAAGAAACATCATTTGGCTGATCAATCCCCTAAGAAACACACTAATCACAAAAGGACAAATAGTCAAAACAGGGAAGTGCACACATACAAATCTACTAGTAACGCTTCAAATGGATTTCCACTGGCAGATTATTTAAGTTCACAGAATCCAAACGGACTTACATACCTAGATCTTGCCTTAAATGGATACCCACAGGAAAACTCTTCAAGTATATTGAGCCTAAAAGGGTCTCTAATACTGATACGTCTATATTAAACGATGTTACCTCAAATAGTGAGATTATTCATGTAACTAACCCATCCAGTTGCAATCCTACATGTGCTTGTAGTACAATGTGCTCTCAGTCTTTTTCAGGTACAATGCTAAACTCAATCAAGAACTTCATGACTTGGTTTCCATCAGAAATGAATATAGCTCATTCAGAGCTATAGCATTGAATTGATGTACCTCCTACTTTGACTCCAATTCATCTTGAATCGGACTTCTTATGAATCAGTGTACAAATCAAGTTTTAAAAAATTAAAAATAATAATAATAAAAAAATTAATTTAAAAAAATACATTTTTTAATACATTTTTTATACTTTTGGTTTAATACTGTTTTAATATTTCATTCTGTTAAGTTCATTATTTTAGTCATTTACATCATTCTAATAAAGGATATATTCTTTGTTATCGATAACATCTACGGTCCTAGAAATGTCATTCAATAATGATACGGGATCATAGATGAAGTTCGAACAACTGATATATTCTTGTTTTAAAACGGGTGGGTTATAATCAATCAATGTTCTTTCGTGACATTGATTGAGGGGGAGATTTTTTCAAGATATCTTGTTCTTATCTGCGTCAGTGCTGGTTACGTTGTGTACTCATTTGCAGGTCGTTGTCTTTGTGTACCCATGCTTTGAATGCCTATTTGTTTCATGGTGCTTATTGTGTTAGTGTTCATTGTGTTTGTTTGCTTATCTCTATCTGTGTTAGTATGCTATCTGATAAGTCTGATAAGTCCATGGATTGTAAATGTCTACTATACATAATATGATAAGATAGCAACTTTCCATGACTATGTTTGCAACTTGCTTTGAAAAACATTAGCGACTTATTAAAATCCTTTGATAGCGAGTTGCTACACAAATCACTAAACCACAGGGACCAAAAGTGTCAACTTGGTTTTCTTGATTATTCCCCTCTACTTACCCTAGCGACTTACCATTTTTTTGTTTTTCAAAAACTTAAAAACCATTCTTTCTCTCTTTCTCTCTCAAGGATCTTCGTAGCGACTTGCGTGTGGTATGGCAATATTAACTTGTTTCTTGTCCTCAAAATACGATGAATATATGCATTTCCTAACTCCTTTTTTCTTTAACAGATCCCACGGAAATTGATCCTCAGTTTTTGATTACCTCGTATGGGTTTGTGGTTGGAATTATTGAATGGAATTAATTGTGATATATGTGTTGATAGATTAAGGGTTGTTTGGATGCACCAGGATTGTTGTAATTCTCATGAAGTTGTGTATTAATGAATTTGTGAGCGTCTTCCTTACGATTCGAGTTAGATTGTGTGTCTCGTAATCGTCAGTGTATGGATTAATGAATGGGTTGGGTTGTGTTTCTAAAATATTATGATGATCCGATTATGTTGAATGGTTTTGATGTTATTTGAATGATATTGGTTGAGTTCTTGGTAGCGAAGTTATCTCTGTGATAATGTTCTTTGTAGCGATTTAGTGAACTGATCTGTAGTGACTTGGCTGAGTTACTGTTGATGGCGACTTGTCTTTACAAGTTAGCGACATAGTATGTATTCAGGTAGCGACTTAGCCTTGTTTAGCGACTTGTCCATTTATGATTAGCGACTTATTTGGTTTATTTTTCATATGGCTACTAGGCTTATTAAAATGTTTTAAGGCAACTTGCTAGGATAATCTCATGCTTACAATCTTGTTTCAGGATTTCCTGTAGCAACTTGTATTGACAACTTACTCTTTGTGACCTGCTATAACATTTCTGTTTGAGCAAGTTGTACTTGGATTCCCTTGTGGCAACTTAATGTTACAACTTGTTTCATACAATCTGTTATATCATTTCTACATTTGTATCTTGTTTCATGACATTATTTCTTTACAAATGTGCGTTTTAACCGTTTAATTCCAAAACAACTCATCTCGTGAAAATCGATCAAATGGAGTCTTTAACAGTAAATAAATCTCGCTAATGCTTCTCAATCTATCTCTATATGCCTATGGGAACCCCCTGTCTCGAGCTTCTAAGTTTGTGTGTTTATAACATAAGGGTGTATTCAATGATGTCTAACTAACCATTTATAATCTAACATGTTCCCAATCATTGTTGTTGGTTGTATTTATCATTAGATCTTCAATGGCAAACACAACCTCTGCTGAGAACATTGCATCTTCTGCTCCACCCAAAGTCCTTCGGATGACGAAATCCTTCCTAAAAGTCAATGGGCGAAATTGGAAAAAGTAATCATATGTGGACCTTCAAAAGTTGCAACAAAATCCTATCCTCAAAGTGTCTATTGATATTCTCAAGAACACAAATTTCTTCTTGCCATTACCAAGCAATGCACAATTCCCACCATTTACATACAACAATTCTGGAACACCATTGAATGGGACAAAATCACGACTAAATACTCCCGCAAACTGGATGATAGGGAATTTGTGATTGATTCGGATATTCTTAGCAAGGCTCTAGGAATCACTCTCTGAACCCCAACATACGCTGAACCTCCACCGGTGTCGACGATCTAATTGTCTTTCTAATTTGTTTGGGATATCGCATAGCATATCAAGGGCTTCCGACATCATCACTGGACACATGTATCAACCCTGGAGAGCAATGACAATAGTTCTCAACTTGTGCTTATCCGGCAAAACATCAGGGTTCGATAAAGTGAGAATTCCCATCTTGCAAATCCTATGGGGTATCGTCAATAGGGTGAATGTGAATGTCTCAGATCGTATATGGGAAGAATTTTCATTATCAATGCACACATTCATATCTGATAGAGCAAACTTTCAGAATAAAGCTCAGGGTAGAAATAAACTGAACAAGGTTGTGATTCCCAAAGATCGATTTTCAAAGCTAGTTATCCAAGACTTGCAAAGACTCACAAATTCAACCCCAGGATTGGATTAGCTCTTCATAATGCAGAAGATGAATTTGTTTTAGGAAACCTTAAATATGTTCCTAGAGGCATGGATAAAGAAATCTTTGATTGCCTTCCCGATATCCTACTACACATCGATATCAAGAAGAAGGACTACTTCAACAACATAAGAAAAGTGTCAGATCCTCTCGATAATGTCACACCCACTCCTCCACAACCCAATGCTCCCAAGTCCACTTCAGATCACAAGCGCCTTATGCTCTTCCTAAAAAGAGACGTGAAAGGTCACAACATTCAGACTCCACATCCAAGAAGCAGAAAGGAAAGAAGAAGAAAGTGGAAAAGGATAATGTTGAGGAAACCGAGGTTTCAGGGTAATATGAGGTTGATGATGAAGATGATGTCGCTTCTACAACTTGGAATCCAGAAAGCCTAGAAAGTCATAATGAGAGCACCAGTTGAGGAGTAGTGTTAAGAGAACTCGATCAATTGCCACGCACAATCAACCCCAATAACACAAGACAAAGGAAAAGGGATTGTTAGTGTTGATAATGAACAAGCAGCCAAATGCTTCTAACAATCTCATCTTCCCATTAAGAACCACCAATCAATATGAACTAAGAGAAGAACTAATCCTCTTCAGCCTAAGGAACAACTGGGTTGGAAAAAGTGCTGAAACATTAAAAGAACCTCCGCATCAAGTGTTACTCAGCCCGACGTAATGTTGATGACTTTGTGAATAAAGACTCACAGGAGAATCTTGAGTCAAGATCTGATGAGACCATGCACATGGAAGAACAAAATCTATCTACCGGTTCTCTATCTTCACTAAAGAACCTAGATACAGACTTCACTTTCGAAGATCAATTCTTAAATGAAAAACCCATAGATACTGAGGCCTCTAAGCAAGATAATGATAAAGAGGATGCACAATCCATGTTTAATGTCAATATTCAGCAAGACACATCTACCATTCCTCCTATGTAAAGATCTTTACTCACTACCGCACCTCCACCTCCCAAACCATCAAGTAACCGCACTTTCACCACCATCTGCAAAGAATCTATCCCTTGAACTAGTGGTTAGCTTGCTGATATGGAAACTCCACCGCTTCACCACCTCTAATTCTTACTTCGATCAACCGCTGACAAAGCAGTAAAAATAATTGAAGCTCTTGAAAGGCAACTACCGAAATCTGTTGATTCCCTTGTGGATCGTGTCTATAGGTTGGAGCACCTCAACTTTGATGAAGGGGTTGCAGACGCCATTGAAGGCGAAGTTAAGGATGCTGTGGAATGGGAAATGGAAGCTCCACTTCTTAGACGGTTCAAGGATCTACCTATTGCGATATGAGAGCAGACTTTCATAAGATATGATGCCGACGAGCATAAGAATGAAGTCCACAAGAAGCTATATGAGGCTCTCGAAGAATCAATTAAGCACGACAATCATGAACAGTTTTTGATAGACATGGGAGAAAGAGAAGCAAAGAAGAAAAGGAGGACCATAGTGTTGGAAACATTGCGTAAAGGTCCTAAAGATCCTCCTCCACCTCCACCTCCACCTCCAACTGGGGGTGCTGGAACTTCTGGAGCTAGTGGATCTTCTAAGACAACCCCTACACCTCCACCACCTCCACCATCATCACCACCAAAACCTTCCAATCAATCTAGTCCCACCAAAAATAGGAACTCAAAAGAAATCACGCTTGGACGACGGTTGATTCAAGGTTCACACCCACGCTCTAAAATTCCTGTTGATCAAATAGTTCATGAAGAATCGCATGTCATGACCGAGTCAATCTCGATGAAGATGATGCATCCACCAAGCATATTCCTAAGCCATCAGAAGAAGAATGGTTTGATGCATACTTGGCGGTGTAAACGCACTAGCACATCCGAGTTGCACCTTCAAGGGACACAATTCAAAGTCTGTATATTGAGGAGAGACCTCGTACTCCAGAACCTTCATGGTCCATCCCAGAGTCCGAACGATTATTCCCGACAATAATTGGGTATCAACTATTACCAATGATTATGAAGTTCCATGAAGACTCTCTTCCGCACTTCACCGGGTGATATGGGAAGCTTCATTAGGTGGTTTTGTGAAAAGAAGAGTATCTCATCCATCACTCCAAGGATCTCGGGACAAGCTTTTGAAATTGTTAAGGTTTTTCACTGATGCCAACCACTCCAATACCGATGGAAGAATGCCATAAGATGCTGAATGATCAGTCAGTGAGCAGATCGGTCGTTTCAATGTGAACAAGCCTCTTCCTCTAGGTGGTGAACCTGGACAGATGACCATTCGGCTGAATTCTTCAATCAGACTTGGATTATCTCAGGTGCTCGCTCTACGAGAAGAAGACCAGCTCTTTCGATCTCTAAAATGAAAAGCGCAACCTACTCGATCGACTTGAAAGATGGTTCCTGATCAATTCTGGGCTGACGAAGAACAAAAGTATGACATTGCTGCTTCATATGGTATTTCAACTGGTGGTTCAAAAGAGGAATTTCTACATCGAGAGACATGGCGATAAAAGACAAAGATGTTCGATCCAAGCTAAGAATCTTAAGTGTTGTTCGAGTAGAAGTCTTTCCAATCTATGGCTATGAGTATTTGAAGAAGATCGTTCTTAAAAGAGCAGACCGGAAAGAATATATTATTGAAGAAAACGACTTTAAACATCTCCTGCCAAATGACTTTGAAGATCTCTATCTTCTGAATCTTCAAGGACATCTTGAACACCTACCTGTTCGTGAAAAGAAAGCTCTACTCTATCTGCTGCATTCTTTGGATTAGAGGCTTAGTCATCCAAAAACGGGTTGAAGACTTTCAGCTTGGGATAGAAAGCTACCGACTCGTCAATTTAACAAGGCCACAATGGGATACCAAAGGACAAGAATTTCGTCACGACTACCGAGTACTTGACACCCCTGAGCCGTCCTCTTCCACGATGTATGGAACTCGCATGTTGATGAGATTGTGCGCGAGCTCTACAAATCGATGGTACTCTCAAGATGGTTGAAGAAGAGTTGAACTCCAGAGTGAAAGAAATCAGAGTTGATTTGAAGCCGTGGAACAAAACAAAATTCGTCCGATGATGACTGAAGAGGTGTGAAGATTTCATTGCCGCAATCAGCGAATAATTAAGACTCGAATGATCTTCCGTAGCCTTGAAAGTTTTGTTGGTGATAGACTTCGTGATGGTCATTACAAACTACTTCAAAGAACTGAATGAAGACATCTTCTGGAAGTAGTTTCTGTTTTGTATTAATTTTGTGTAAAATGTGGTGAACAAACTATGAACAACTATAATGCATGTAATAGTGTTAGGTTATGTAATCGTGGATTCCCCTTGTATCTAAAAAGGGAACTTCATGTTGTCCACTTCATCATATAAAATTGGACACATTTTTCTCCAACAAATGTTTTGTCTCATACATTTTAAATCAATTGAGATCCAAAATCTCAAAGGATTTGAAACTTTGATCGGGGAGAAAATGTGATATAAATATGAAAGATGATTAAATATGACCATTTTAAGTGCATACTGCTCTCTAATATGTGCTAAACAATTTTCGAATCTCGAAGCATATATTAAGGGGGAGCATTTCAAAACAAATTCAAACCTTCAGGGTACAATGTTTTCCATGCTTTTATATAAGGTATCTTGATTGTGTGTTAAATGGCTTCAAATTGTTTGGTGATCATGGCTGCACTTCAAAGAACTTCCCTCTTGTATGTGCAAAACTCTTTCAAACCTTGAGGCACATATTGAGGGGGAGCAAACTTTTGAAAAAACTCATCCTTCCAAAATGCTTTATCCACTTGTTTTGATAAGGGAAGTGAAGTTGATATATTTTAGAAAATGGAAATCAAAGAAGCTAATTCTTCCTCTTGCCTCCGTGTGTTAAACGATTTCTAATACATGATGCACATGTTGAGGGGGAGCTCTTGTTCTAAAAATATCAAAAACAATTCAGGTGCAAAATGCTTTGATAATATATCACAAGCATCTAGATTGATTTTTCAAATGGTTTTTCAATTAGTTCCTATGGCAGATGAACAATACCAAAAAGACCGACCAACTTTACATTACGTATGGTGATATAAGGATGATAAGGTTAGGTATGTGTTCCCATGATCCACTAGAACCGGAGGGATCTACCCAGGGACTATCCACTAGTTAGTGTAGAGTTCTTAGGTATGATGATAAAAGGAGAAAAATGAGATATGGGAAGAGTGCGGACTGAGACTGAGCTAGTACTGGAATAAACCCAACAAGGTTCTACTTATGAAGTCTCGGTAAGCACTGAAGGGGTTGAAGAATTAAAAAGAATTGAATATGAAAAGGGTGAAAAGAAATAGCCCTCCACTTATTCAACCTTAGGGCAGAAACCGGGTTCAATTCATATGCTACTAATGGTAACATCGGTATTGAAGACAAGACGTCATGGACCCAGTGACGTACTGCACTTCATCTTCCCAAACCACTCAAGTTCCTCTTAAAAGGACTTGTTTCATTCTCACGGGGAACCTACATAATCTATCAACTTTCTCTTAGAGATTGTTGATATTGAAGAAGGAGACCCTCTCCCTAGTCTCCGATACAGGATCCAAATATGCACAAATTGAGTCTAGAGCCACGAGATCATCCATAAATCTCATTAGGACACATTCAATGAAGACTCTCTGTTTCACACAATGTGGAAAGAGAGATTATATCTTGAGTCCTACGCATTATCCTTGTGGTATTTCCAGAACATCCGAGTGATATGCATACATATTCACAATGAAGATGGAAAGCCCTTCGAGCCAACATCAAACAAGCTCCTGGTAGGTGGCATGTGAGATCTATTCAATAGATCAACCATGTGACAACCGAACAGAAACAATGGAGCGATTCAATCTTTTGAATCAATCCCGGTTCAAAGTTATGGATTGACGGATACCTTTGAAAAACCGATCATTGTGCTTAAAAACTCTTTTCTTTAGCACATCGACCGGTACGTAATATTTCAAATCAAAAGGTGTTTATGATTGATAATTGATTTTCATTAAAACCTTCGTTGTATTGCAAAAACAATTCCTATTAAGCGATACACGATTGTTTTTCAAATCTCTTTTCATCAATCAGTGAATTTCTATTCATTGTTCACTCACTCATGTCTTTTTGAGACGTTCGGTTTGAGAACACTAGAGCGTACGTGAAAGCCCCCCTGTCAAGGAAATTCTTCGAATTATACCGATCACAAGTAGATTTGTTCGATCAACGGGAACCGTGGGCCTTGTACCTTAATTCAATGAAAGTGATCAAAGACACTTTCGTGAGCTTTATTGCTAACTGTTTTATGCAGGCACACCCGACGTTTGCAGCTGATTAGAATGAAGCGGTCAATCCATAGCCGCATGCTCACACAATACATTCATTTCTCAAGAAATCATGATAAGTGCATCAATGACTCTGATATTTTCACTCCATGCTTCTGCTACGCTGCCGCCAATATCATGAATCAACTAAAGCTTCCGCTACTCTGATGAGAAGATATCATGATCCATAATGTGAGCATGTCGGTCCGAAAAGTCACAATATCATATGTCGGCAACACAACAATGGGTGATGCCGAGATTTGCAGCGTGATGATCTCTAGTAATGCTCAAAAGGTCATCATGGTGGATCAACTCAACAACCTCCACGAAACATACATCGTAGTTGAACAATGATGAAATCAACACAGATGCACATAGTTTGAATAATTTGATGAAGAAAAGTCACAGCTCAAGATGAAGATTAATTAGAATGCTAGGATTCAAAATGTAAAACATGGGGTGACCTCTCTAGGGGAGATTGTTAGGAATTAGAAAATTCCTTAATGAAGTATCTCACCCCAAACTCTATCCAAGATAAGTTAGCTCGTAGACATTACGTTACTTACTAAGTTATTTAGTTAGCTATTTAGTTTAGTGCAACACGGGAGGAAGGACGGTTTTACCCATTGTATACCCGATCCACGTGCCGCCGAGGTCGCTTAGTTTGTAACCTATAAATACCCTCTACCTTGCAAGGTAGAGGTTGGATGTTCTTTGGTAATCTAATATTCCACAAGTTTCTCTTTCTAGAGTATCCCACTTTCTCTCTCAAAAAATCATCTATACGCTTAATGTGTTAATGTTATGATGTGTATGTGAAATCCAATATCTTACAAATATGCTCTGCTTTATAAAATCCAGAATAAAAGGTTAGCTTCAATTGGATTCTAGCCTGAAAATTGTTAATTAGTCCTTGTAAACTCATAAGCTTACGATAGGGCCAACGCTGAATACCCACATCATGACAGCGCCTTTTGAAAATAGACAAACCAACATTAAGCTCTTTTGCAGCTCGCGCTAACGGGATGTAAAAGTAATGTGCGATCACCTCCCTGCTGAATGCCATGAGTTTGGAATATGGACAAGGGATATGTTTTTGTGAACAAACAACTGGATTTGTGAGGGTAGAGGCTAGAATAGGTATTTTAAATGTCTTACCAAGCCTTTGAGCTCTCTCAGAACTACTAAAAGGTTTTGTAACCTATATCACCCATAAAGTCCCTCAGAGCATTACTAAAAGGTGTTGTTACTTCTACTCACTCATAAAATCCTTGTGGGTACTAAAAGGTTTTACATCTTCTACTCACCCATAAAGTCAATTTATTAGATATTTATAAGGAGTTTTGTACTTGCTATTGTTATTGATATTGATTGTGATACTTATTTTAGGATCTAATGATTTAGTACCCAAACATGGATAGTTAGATGACGATTCACTGGTGTGAACCGTAAAATGATTTAATATTGATAAACTTAGCGTGCTTGAGAATAGTTTTTAAGTTAACATCATATGCAAGCTCACATCCGTTTTGGATTTAAAACAACTTTGGCAATCAACAATTGTGGTGGTTACAACTTTCATTTTATTTCAACTCAAAGATTACATCTTTTATTTTACCTGATTATAACTATTTTTTTCTTTTGCATAAAAATCCAACCGAACAAAACAAAGGCTAATCTTCATCCATTTTCTTCACATAATCTTCCCTGCCACGAATACCCATCTTTGTTTCAAGAAACATTTGTGTCAACTCGTTAAGCATGTCTGAATCACTAGCCATAGTGTTTCTCAAGGCAATCAAACAGTCATTACCAATCCCACGATCTTCCAAAGACTCCATGTCTGCAATCAATACACGACGCTTGCTAATAACCCTCTTAAGATGATCACGACAACCACAAAGCAAGATTGCAAACGCCTTTCCTTCATTAATCTCTTGTCAAACCGCATACACATACGGTCATTTAAGCGAGGTGAACCGGCTACCTCCATAAGCTCATCCAATATCGTAAATCGTGCCACTGAATAAAATATCAAGTAGAGACTGTAGATTTACATACTTTAGGCGTATATATGTCTAAATATGTTAAACTATCAAATATATAGGCAAATTAAAAACTTGTTTACTTTGGCACATGAGAAGACAGAGTATGGCTATTCATATGCATATCCTTAACTAAAAGTTGCATTATTTAAGACTACTTGAGGGATTTATAAGGGTTTAGTTCTGACTTTTGATTCTAGGTCTGAACAATTTTTTGCTTTTTCTTTCTTTAGGTAATTCATTTCTGTATTTGCCAAAGTGAAAGTAGCAATGCTGGCTTTCTAAAATATCTTACGGGACCCTAATCGCCTTCCTTTAAATGGTCCAAGCCATAGACACGTGGCTAGCCTTCGTGCTATTTTGACATAGTATTTGAATATTTTGACCTGCATATATACATCACTAATATCATTCTTTGTAAAGTGTTGTTAATGAATACGTGAAGATACGTTATATGCATATCATTAACTAAAAGTTGTATTATTTAAGACTATTCAAGGGACTTAAGGGCCTAGCCCTGACTTTTGATTATAGGTATGAATATTTTTTGGTTTTTTCTTTAGGTAATCCATGTATGTATTCGCCAAAGTGAAAGTAGTAATGTTGGCTTCCTGAAATATCATATTGAACCCTAATCACTTCCATTTAAATGGTCCAATACATACGCACGTGGCTGGCCTTTGTGATATCTTGATCTAGTATTTGAATGTTTTAATCGGCATATATAATTCAGTATTAACATTATGTGTAAAGTGTTGTTGATGAATACGTTAAAATACGTTGTTTATAAGATCCAATAAACATGGTTAAAATACACTTCCTTTGTATATTATTGAATAGTTAGTCCCAAAAAAATAATTCCTCCATTTTTAACAAATGCCTCTTCTGGGGAGGGCAAAATGTGTTCACATTGGGTAGCAGATTTAAGTAGACTTTGACACCAGGGTGTTCAAAATAAAGTTGACCAACTTGCTGGATGATCTTACGCATAACCACTGATTATTTACGTTGTCTAAATCATGGACTTTAAATGAAAACTTAAAACATGTCTCAAAGGGCCTGGAATCATTTTAGAGTCCCTCATTTTTGCAGCCTTATATCTTTTTTTGCCTACATAAGTTTAAAATTCGTAGAACTGATATGTATTCCCTGAGTTGATGTATGTTGCGCATTTAACACATAACTGATGGATGTTTTTATCCTCAAACATCAACGGGCATTTCACCAAGTATAGAGCAACAAAACATGAGACAGTGGGGAGAGCATATAAAAAAATAGCATGCGCATTATTATTAAATAAAGTTGAGGCTGAAACACTAACGACAACAGGTTCTGCAGACTTTATTATGCATACTATGTTAAAAACTAAAAAAAATATAGGTATTTTTTTTTTCTATAATAGATCACTTCTTCATGAACACCTTGTGTGATTGGAGTTTAATACTCTTTGTGATCCATAGCATGCCTATCTGAATGCGTCAAAGATCAAACGCGTGTCTTTTGCCTCCTAATCTTCCACTACGGTCTTTTGCAAATAACATGCATGACACGCTTGGTCCGAGAGTCCTGTGTCAAAAAATAATAGCACAAACAGGAGCCAAAGACAACGACATTTCGAACCGAGTTTTATAATTAGGCACTAGCTTAAGTGTAGGGTGTATGAAGGACAATAGTTGGATTGTTGTTTTAATAAACAATAACAAAACATCCGTCACAGCTTATTGTTCAACCATTGTTCAAAAAGACTAAAACACCAAACACTTAAAAGTTCACATAAACATAGACTCAAACATATCAGATGATTGTTTTTTAAAACCCTTTTATTAGGCCCGGAAAACTATTATGATCCAGCCTCCCTACTCTGCGTGATCTTTAACATGCTTATCCTTCAGACTACTACATCGGTATCTCTACCGCATCTGAATCCTCTTCTACATACCTTAAATAATGAGCAAAAAACATGGTCATTGGTGCGGTATTATCGTCAACCCCTGGTTTTAATAATGAAAATTGAACATTGACCTCCTCTTTTCTTTCCTTTAACAGTTTCGTTGGATGTGTAACTGTGGACCCCTTACCAATACTTTAGGGGCTTTTGTCACTGTCACGCTTCCCATTCTAAGTCATCTGAAAGCACGCACACCTCTTGAACATCATCATCATCGTTGGTAGCGGCCAACAGAAACACGGTGGTACATGTAAAGCTTTCAAATTCCTCGTAATTTTAATATGTATGAGATTTGATCTCAAACACGTGTTTTGTACCATACAAGTTTGTCGAGCAGCCGCATTGTGGGAGTGTCATCCTCACCAAGCCCATTGAGCAAAGCTTTAGCACTCGCCTTTGTCAATTCGATAACCGCTTATCCCACATCACAGCCACAACCTCGGGTGGTTGCATCCCGCACAACAACGAGCCTAAACTCCGCCACACGAGCATGAAGACACCAACAAGAATATCAATTTTCATATATGCTACACGAATATTAAGGACGTGTTATATCCTTGGTTTGGGGTAGGGATGGCAACGGGTAGAGTTCGGGCAGGTTTTAGTGTACCCATACCCGTACCCGTTAATAATATCCAAACCCATACCCGCCCCATTACCCGTCGGATACCTGCTTAATATTATTCATCGCTGGTTTTTCTCGGGTATCGGTTATCCCTAGTTAAATATTATATAGACAAAATGGGAGAAGTCATACTAAAATCCATCGACCAAAAATAAAACCCCTAATATATTCAAATTTTTTAAAAGTTAAAGAAAATGAATATCGTATGAAACGATTTAACGTTTTTGAATAATTCATGTACAAAATAAAATGTGCTATTTAATAGATATACTTATATAATAAAATATAATGGAAGAAATTATATATAATGTATATATATTCTAGTTAATTATAATATCAATAAAGCGGGTATAGATTCTGGTAAACGGGTACGGGTACAGGGTAATCGGGCGGGTATTACCAGACCCGTCACCAAACCCGTACCCGTCTAAAAAAATATATCAATACCCAAACCCGCCAACCCGCCCCCGAACCCAACATAACCAGTTTGGTTTCGGTTTTCCGGCCGATTCGGTGCTTTTGCCATCCCTAGTTTAGGTAGTTCATGTGTTTGTTACATGTGTCGCACCATAGTCGGCCTTCCTTTTCGGTCACACCCTTCGTGCATTTCCCATCCCCACAAGCCGGGTAATGTCAATCTGCTCTTAGTATGGATGCGTATGATCTCATCCTCGCAATGGAATGTTGTAGGGTCCTAATTAACAATGGTTAAATACTAAACAAGTAACACTACATTACTTATATCATTGAATATAATAGTTGAAAAACATATTACATCTTTTCTTTCTCGTCACGACCCAAATCTAATGACTCCTTGAGTGTCCCAATTTGTTACTTAGTCGATGTAATAGGCAAAACCGCCTAGCCAGAATCAACACCACTGCAATTTTTTGCTATTGTTAGGATTTTGTTTTTATAAGACCATGAATATTGCTTAACATATGATAACGGTTTCCTTAAGCGAGACTTAAAATACAACAATGGCGGGATTTCGCCATCCGGATAAGAGTAGATGAACGTACTAGATATGCCCAGCTTGGCTCAAGGTAAACGCTGCTAAAAAGTAGGAGAACCAGGATTTTAACGCTAAACAACACAACCGTAAACTAACCATTATACTATTTGGTACTCATAGAGGGTCGATGGAAGGTAGTGTTCTTTCCGGTAGAATGAGTAGACATCATTCTTCAAAATTGACGTTGTAAATTTTTCTATAGGGTGACCCTTAAGTAATCACTAATCTAGACAAACATAGCTATTCAACCGTATACCAAAATGGGTCATATAAAGCTAACGCAGTAACACGATCATAGGAAAAGGAGTCAATACCTCCCTTTATAGGCTTGGGAAATCAAGGCTCTGAGAGCCCCTATCGATAAGATCTCCCCACGCTTGTATCAAACCAATTAATATCCGGCATCAAAGCCATGAATATAAACCTAGCAATACAGTCCATAAGTGGCACTTTTCTTAAAGGGTTTAAATTAAAAAAATATTTAATAATATATATTTTTATCCAGAGGTTGGATACTCTCAAACTCCATAAGTTGAATGGATGCCTTAAAAAGCCACCAACTTTGTTGCAAACTTCAAGTGAATGTCTTTAACCATTGTCTATAATGAAGAATCGTTTCTATCCGACATGGTACCTATTCACTGCACAAAATACCTCATGAAGACTACAACGCCAAAGTCGGATCTTATCGCTGAAAACAATATGAGACGCTATTATGGTACAATGCATGACATTTTTCTAAAGAGAATTAACCCACATCATTTGATCAATACATACCAATTAAAACCCTTACAATGATGCAACATCAATGAGTTTAGTTTCATTTTCTCATCTCACACAAACAAAACACAAGATTGTATCGACCATCGATATTATGAAGAACATCACACTCGCATATCATCACTACAATGGGCCCTCACCTTCTTTCAACCCATCAAGTGTGCATTTATAGTTTTGTTTGACTTGCATGATGCCACATGCTAAGTAGTTGGAAAGTGTACGCTCTATTAACACTCCATAAGACCTATTTACCTTTTCAACCATTCAATGATGAGGAACAAAAGAACATCGCTTTAGAATACGGAATGAAGGAGATATTGATATTGTCTAAAACCTCAAAATATAGTTTTACACCTCTCCATCATTTTTTTTACTTAGGTTTAATGGTATAAGTATTAAGAGGATTAAAATGAATAAGCTCCATAAAGTTTTAAATGTAAGTCTACATTAGCAATATTTGTGTAGCTTAATCATCATAATAGAGTTACTTGTTGGTTTGTGGGAGTTGAAACACTCGAAATGACTAGAAGTGTGTGAGTCTACGTAATACTACACGCTAAATACTTAGTACGACAACAAAATGTTAATACTTGAATATATTAGACCCGCTTCGGTATGCATGAATCTTATCAGAAATTTACCCATCCATGGGTTGCTTTTTAGCTCACTCTCAATGCTTGGTGTGCCTTGGCCTGCTTTCAATTATCCTGATTGTGGTTTGATTCCATTGTTGGAGCTCGCCATTAGCCCTGCTTGAATTGTTCTTTAGTATATATAATCAAACACACTAATGTTTGAGGAGCGCATACAGCCGGGAACTTCGCTTATGTTGCCAACACCCTCAGGCGGTGAAACCTAATCGCTAAAGGTAGTATTAGTAAGCCTCCTGGAATTGATATCGCCTCTCAGGGAATCGTGAATGCTATGAGAAATTACATTACGCGTCAGTCGAGGAAGATTTTTATCTTTTATATTTCTTGTATAGGTACCAATCTCGGGAAGGATTTGGGTGGTTGGTATTTCACTGAATACTCTTACTTATCTAATTATCTAATCTGGTGAGTGTAGTTATGTCTATTATTGTGTGCTCTGCGATACTAAAAAAGTGTGTTTACTTAGATGCTATTACTCCTAGTTATCTCCTATTGATGGCTGAATTGTCACGCCCTTATTCTTTAACGCTGTCAGTATTCTTAAGGCCTGAGGCTATCCCTAACTCTTTAAGTTCATCTTGCTATTGCCCACGAAACTTGTGATCTCATAAACTAACCACCTTGGATCTTGACTACATCTAGGTGATTATAAACTAATGTTCATAGTGATTACTTATGACAATAACGGATGACCCATCGCAATACTAGTCAATTCCAGCTACCAGATAAGACAACCAGTCAATATTCAATACCTAGGTTTCATAGATCTAAGCAAACACACAAGTAAATTACCCGGACATGGAAAACATGCAAGCATACACACAAACAATTGAAGACATAATTGATTAATGAAGTAAATCACTTATCTTGTTGTAAAATAGGGTATGGAACCCTAAGATAATGCAGCCAAGAGCCTATGTTCGGTTTAGGTTTTACTCCACAAAACTACCTCTAAAAATACCAAAATTCAATTCTATATAGAGTTACAATATGCGACTCGCGCCACTTTAATTGTGACGCCGTCGCCATATTGGTTTCGTCTTGGCCACGCCAACTCAGTGGACGGCCACCTTATGCTTGGACGCCGTTCTTTCAACCCTCGACGTCTGATCCAAATCTAGGTCGCCCGAGGCGACGCCCTACTCTTTTAAACCTGATGCCGTCACTTGTAAAATAGGAATTTGCTCTCTGAGTCGCTCAGGTGGTCGCGACGGCCGCAATTAAGCCGTGATGCCGTCCCCTTCAGTTCCAGCAGCTTGAGTGTCTCGATTCTTGACTTTGGCCGTTTTCTTCAGATATTCGCCTTTTGTCCGAATAAGTGTCATTCCAGCAATTTGCCTTCAAGAGACCTAAAAAGTGAAAAGGAACGAAATTAAGTAGTAACGGATACAAAAGTGATCAATTAAGGGCTTAAATGACCCATCAAAAGTGTACCTTTTAAATCCTTATCAAATATCCCTACACTTGGTATTTGCTTATCCTCAAGCAAATGTGCTTTTAGCCAATTAATTTATAAGTTAGGGGTCATGAAGCATTAGTTTAGAACGATTCACAACACATATAAGCCCCGCAAAAGTCATAACAAGCACGGAAACTACATACTAGCACC
>OU343225.1:185206870-185284475 GCA_910596185.1 Chrysanthemum makinoi
TTTTACAACACAAGCTTATAAGAAAGATAGAGAGGCTTTGAACAAGTATCCAAACACACACACACATATAGACTTAGACGTTAGGCGTTAGGATGTGAAAAGAGAATAACTTGAACAACCAACCTTCAAATGAAGGTTTACATAAGGTATTTATAGAGGAAGCTAGGGCAACACTCCTAGTTCCCTTCCTTTCATGGCTTGGGCCTAAGCACATAGGCCTTCTACATAAGCTTAAGGCTAATAACAAACATAAAGGCCATAATAAGCTAACTATTACATATGAGTAACTAACACTTGAATAAGGTTTAGGAGTGATTCCAACAATCTCCCTCAAGTGTTATTACATATGAGTAACAAACACTCAAGTGTTGGTGATGAAAACGGTGAAGGCGTTGATGTAATAGTAGCTTTGACGCCTTCCCGACATTCTTCTTTCTGGTGAGAAGAATTGCCTTGATTTGAACAATCTCCCAGTGTAGAGAGATAGTTTACTTTGAACAGTTATGCTTTGACGTCATCTTTAACTTTGTTCTTGATCATTGTTTCTGTGATGAAAGTGATAGTATGTTGTTGTTCCGTGATCAATCCGCCTCGTTCCGCTTCGCCGCTATAAGGTTCCACGCCATTCTTCTTCAACATGCTCACACGCTCTTTTGACGGAATTCAAGATCGATGGAGTTCTTTAAGTCTTTAACTTTGTAGATTCTCTTGATTGACGAAGAATCATTCCGATCTGTGTTGCTTTTGGATAGAACTTCCATTAGTGATGATGTTGGCGTGAGCATGAGAAGAATTCGACGATCATTCCGCCTCCGTGAGCTTCCATAAGAAGAAAACATTTAAACTTAGTAATATAGCGGATTCTAAGACTTACAAGTTTGAACTTCGAGAGTGTTAACAAAGATAGTGTGAAACACAACTCTAATTTACAAAGGCCGCTCCTGACCGGAGTCCCACAAGTGAGATAACACGATAAAAATCGGGTACACCTACGATTCGGATGAGTCACGAGGTACAATCAAGCATCACCTCACGCATCAGACCGCTTGAGACCACTAAGCGAATCCACGGAGTTGCCGGTTTAATTCGCCACGTGTCGTTTGATGTTGACCCGCAGAGTTTCCATTCAATCACCGAGGATCACAAATGTGAACCTCTCATAAATGTTCTCATGTGATTGCTAAAGATCTGTGAAGGACTCGATAATGTACCACCAAATTCTTATTGTGAATATCAAGTGATGATATGTCAAGTGTACCTAAGAGATCTTTTGATGAATCTCGTGGCTCTAGACTCAATACAGTGCTTTGGTTTTCCCCGAGCGGAGACTAGGAGAGGGTCTCCTTCTTCAATACCAAAGAATCTCTAAGAAAGCCGATAGTTTACGTAGGGTTCCTCGTGAGAATGAAAACAAGCTTCGCTGGAGAAAACTTCGAAAGTATAAGTAAGGCTTTTGAATATATCGATGCATTATCAATGATAAACCATATGAATTGAAATCCCAGACTTCTTTTTATTTCATGAACTTCTAAATACTAACTATTTGTGGTGTCCCCTGGGTAGATCCTCCTGGCTCTACGGATCATAGGATCTAAGTTATTCCTAACCTTAGTCACCTTATAACTCCATGACTAACCTATGTTGCCATAAAACCATCGATGTGAAAAATCTCTCAAAGTGTTTATGAATGAAAACATTTTAGTACCATCGTTGAGATAAGATTTTGCATTAATAATCCCCCTCCACATGTGCTTAAGAGTTTTAACGGTTAAAATGCACATTGAGGAAAGAGCGCGACTTTTGAATTGATTCAACTCAAGATAGACATTCCCCGCTGAGACACGCTACGCGGCATAGTTAAAGAGAAACATTGTCAGCTTTTAGGTGACAACTAGCTCTAATAACTACCTTGAAGGTGTAGACAATCCTCTAAGGTGTCAAACCCGCCGAGTTCATGTCTATCAAGAGTTTCTCGAATGGTACATTCTACTCGCATAAGTCCTTTATGAGACACGCTTACATCACTAGCTAACTAGCTTGAAATTATTACCCGGCCCAGACAAGTCTTTTCGAAGTTACTAACAGCTAAGCATCGCCAATTCATGGTTAAGTCTGAAGAACACAGATTCATTTGCATTTTACACAACATATTTCTTATCACACATTTTCTCCCTCTCAAAAATGGCATATTAAAGTGTTATTTTTGAAACGTTTGAGAATAAATATGACCATTTCGAATGTTGCGGGAAGAATGACCATCAGTGAACAATTTTTGAACAAAGTTTCAAATACTCCCCCTCAACGAGTGATATAAACGGTTGAGGTTTTGAAAATCATAAGGGAAAGTACTTGTTCTTTTGAGCAAAACCTTGAAAATGAAAGGTTTGATAGGTTTTACTCAAAAGTAAGAAGCTTTCGCTCCTTTTTTTAAGGATTGTGGCACCGAGCCGCACTACGTGGTCCTTTATTTACAAGTACGGTTGTACATCGTAATGTGTGCACAAGCCATCTACATAATTAATCAAACATCCAAAATTATATGAAGTAAGCAAACAAGGGTACCGTGAAGTGCGCAGTGATGTTCCAGTGAGCTGCATTGCATGCTGAAAGCCGCTGATGTTAATCCCTGGTCGACCAACCAACATAACTTCCAATCGTCCTCAATCGATCCTTCAAACAACCGCTCATCAATCATTGTGATGATCCGCCTCACATCCCTCCTTTCCCGAGAATTCCAACGCTTAGGAGACCCAATTTCCGGGCGATATCCTTCAACCTCGTATGCAGACAATCCATCCCTAACCAGCTTCAAAGTATGATCCCCTAACTTGTGGAGTTCGCTACACGCCATTAAGCGCTTTGAAGTTCACTACGGAAACAACGCCAAAGGTTTGGATGAGTGTATATTGAGATAGTCTTGATATCGGAAGATCAAGCTTTGGAGGAGTGAAGTTGACACGCCGCTGATAAGATTCAATGCCAGTCCGGAGATCTTCTACACGCCCTTGATGACAATGCGCTTGATGAAGATGAGAAGTGACTTGATAAATTCGCTGTAATGCTAGCTTGAGAATTGTCTCATGCGACCTCGTATTTGGCAAGGTACATGTCTTCGATGTCATTGAGAGACAAATTCTCAAAGTCGGCTTCAGAGAAAGCATAGTCCCGCTTCATCTTGTCGCGTTTGACTACGATCTTCTTTAGGAATGTGTAGTCCCACTTAGACTAAAGGTCAACGTGTATGATGGCAACGATATCTTTAGAACTATGCACGCATGTTGAGACTTCAACTGCATAAATTTCAGTAGATTCGACGCGCTGCTCGCCGCTGATGAATCCCATACAATGCATCCTCGGTCGTATGCTTCCACCGCGGTTGGAGAACAAGTGATTGGCACGCTCCTCAATGGCTATGCGCTTTGAGTAGACAAATGCTGGAATGGAAGTGTCAATGATGTAGCGTATTTTCTTGAATCATCGCCACCGTGTAAAAGAAAATCCAAGTCTTTGTTGAAGAAATATCCGAAAGGAATCCTTGGTTCAGCTGGTTGGCCAATTGTTGGTAGAGGTTTGGTCCAATCCGTGTAGTATGGAGGGTTGTCCCTGTGTGTGAAGTCAATGTTTGTTTCCGGGTTGAGCCAATCCATGTTGTTAGACATAGCTCGAGCAATGTTTTCAAGGTGATATTCGACCTGGAGGGCACTTTCAGAGCTGTCTTTTAGAAGTTGAAACGCTTCATTCTTGATTCGCTTCACCGATTTCGCCATTTTCTTCACATGGAACTTTTCTTGCAGAATTTTAGCATGCTCCAATGTAGAACCGCTCTACCAAATCCCGACCTTCTTCAGGGTAGGGAGTGTTGTTAACAAGAGTAGCAAACCATTCAAATTCCTTTGTTTTATCGCCATCTAGCCATGATACGACGCACCGAGGCGCTCTTCTTCTTCTTCTTTTTCAGGCCTAGATGATGATTCCGTTTCTAACTTGTTTGGGAGAGGTGGGTTGTTGTAGGCTCAAGGACCTTCTTCATCGCCACCACCCGTGATACTCAAAGTGATCATCGGCTTTTCCGAGTCGGGGTGGTAACTCGAATCGCCCCGAGGTTTTTCAAGAGAAGAACGAGGAGGAGATTTTTGTTGAACAGAGGCCGCTAGGAGGAGGTTGCATCAAAGAAGATTCACCGCAATGCTTCGACATTAGGTGCAGTAGTCTTTATCCTTATCCTTGTCTTCATCGCTCTAGGACGCTTAGACTTTTCAAATCTACAAGCTTCTTGAAGTTGGTAGTCCAAAGAATGCTTGAAACCTCCTTCATCGGGTAAATGTCCTGATCGCGTACATTTGTGTGACAATCTTGGCCACCAATTCATTATCCGAGAAAACTACCGGATCGGTTGGATTGATTGTGACGGTTAAGGGCGTTGATCGAATAGTTTGCTTGGCGACCGCGATAAGATTTGGATAAAGTTGTTTGGTGAACAACTCCTTTGTGACTTTAGGAACGCATCTCCGTAAGGTACTTTTTCGTAGCCTTCATCATTTCATTTCGCTCAGCCTCTTGACGGTGATTTTTCATGAATTCCTTAACAAACTTCCTTTCTCCTTTCATCTTTTCATGCTCGTCATACATATGTCGATGTGATCAAGAAAGAAATTCAGCTTTTGTTGAGCACTTTTCCTCGACTTGTTTGACAACTTTGCTAATCCGTTCATGAGCTTGAGAAATCCAAGATTTAGATGGTTTCTTCACGGATTTGGATGATGATTTGCTTGACTTCTTTGATGGTGGTGGCGAGGAGTGAGAAGACGAATCTGATGATGAAGAGATATGAGGAGACTCCGATCCTTCGGAGGTTCGTGAGGTTTCCCTTTGATCGCAAGGGACTATTTAGAAGAAACGTATCATAATCAACATCTTTATCTTTTCGACTTCTCTGCTCAAACTCATATTCGATAGTATCCTCCACAAGCTTTTGTTGTTGCACAAGAGTGGTGGCACCAAATCCCTTATCGGGTTGATTAACCGCATCGTGAGATGGTTCAGAGTGGGCAAGACCACTTGATCCTCCGAGGACCACCCATTTGGTCTTTAGCAAATTCTTCAGCTTTGTGTTGGTGTCTAAGGAATTTGATCGCCTTCTTGTATACATTTTCCGGTGGCTCTTCATCACTTTCCGAGCTTTCATCATAAGGTACAAGTACAAGAGTCTTTCCTTTGCCATGTTCAACTATTGGACTAGGAGGTTTTGGTAATGGGAGAGTCATCCTTGCAGCCAGAGTAGTGGACCTCCTGCTCTGATTGTGTTTCTTCGAGCTCTCGCCCAAAGAGCTTTGTTCGTGTGTAGGAATAGGTTCAGATTCCTTTACTTGGAACAATCCTTTTACGAGGAGGATTCCTTTGGGAAGCTTCCTATAAATATCTCTGTACTTGTGACACTTCCAAGATCGCTTCTTCGGTCCTCCGTAGGTGTACCGTAAGATTTTCATCAAGATGACCAACTTTGCCTTCTTTTACGGCTAACCGATACCTTTTATATGTTTCAAGCTTTTGATTTCAGAGTTAGAAGGTGATCGTGTAAAACCGCACTTGTTTCTTTGTTGACGATTCTTTGATTCCGACAGATAGTATGGGTTCACCAATATGTCGCGGATTATCCTGGGTCATTGAGCCTCATGGGATGTCGATGAAGTCCAAGTGCTCTCTCGATCAACAGCTTGGTGTATCCGACATAGGGAATCTTGAGCCAAGCTTCTTGTGAAACAGATCATGTCCTCCCATATCGCTGCTTCGATTTCAATGTCCTTCTTGTTGATCAACGACCGTAAAATTTGCAGCCCATGAGCTTGGGATGCTCATAGCCACCGCCACGACACTGAGACCGATTGGTGATGATCATGTAGAGTGTTCTCCATGGTTGAGGAATATACTTCCACGTGAGAGTGCTTAGTAATGATTACTGAAGCTTCATCATAACCAATATCTATCAAGAATTTCGTGGACTGCTCTTCAAGAGGGTAGCAAAGAAGTCGGTTGGAGCGATGTCGAATGATGAGAACAGCCCGTAAGTCAAGAGAGTGATAGTGACTTGTTTGTGATTAAGTGTCACATTCACCGACTTTTGACAAGTGATCCTCCGCATAGAATCCGTAATTGTTGAATGTAGACCTCTCGAACTGCGGGCAGAGTGAGAGCATGTTTTGGTAGGGATGATTCCCGAGAATATCCACGCAATGAGACAAGAAGATTCTAAGCAAGTGAGGGTGTCAAAGTCAACCCTAAGGTTGTTCTTTCCAATCTTTCTCGGATAGCCATTCGGGAAGATATCAAGAATAGTGAGAACCTCGTGTGCATCCACATTCATTTGTTCACCATGTCGCGGATCCAAATAACATTAGCCAAAAGAACCAACATATCGAAGACATAATGTTAGTCAACGTAAGGTCTTATTGTCTAGTTATTGAATGTACAAAGTCAATGATTGTTACGAGTCCTAAGTCACTTGTTTGTTCAATAGTCCAATGATGTCGTCAAATGTTTCGTGAGTTAGTTAACTTTAAGTTTTAAAGTTTATGTTATCACTTATTGTTCACAACATATCAAACGCTTAAGTTTATTAGTGACATTATTGGATTCGTGACGCTATGATTAGTTTATTTACAAGTTTGTACACGTAACAATTCATAATGAAGGTCAATCAAGGCTTAGGCGTAGAATTGGCAAAGTTAAGCTGCAAAAGTAGTTACATAACGCCAGTAGGGAAAGCTTACGCGTAGGATCCTAACTTACGCTGTAAGAAATGTTACGCTGAGGAAAAGGGGACCTTATGCGAGCTTACGCCAGAGGCGATATACCTTACGCCGTAAGGCTTACTCGTAAGAGTAGACCTTATGCGTAGAGGTCATCGCTTACGATATCCTTCACAGATACGCCGTAGTCCCATTGTAGAACCTTACGCTGCATAGTTATGCGTGAATTATTCTTACGCGATAACTTGACTACGCTATGGTAATCCTTATGCGTAGTTTTCAAATGACCTTGATTCTCAATATTATGAAAGCAAAGCCCAAATAAGTTCATCAAAATCATTAATATTAACACAAAACTTCATTTTATCAACAAAACATGGCATGAATCATTCGCAATAGTTACGCCAGTAGAAAGTCATACCAGAGGTCAAAACCCTAAGGGTTAAGAATTACGCTGCATGATTTTAAGCCATAGGATTTGCACCAAATAATTCTCGTAGGTCTAGAGTGTTGTTAGAGTCTTTAGGCCAAGTATTAACATCTAATTCGCTGAGAATCAAAATTACCCAAAGTCATGAACATTAAACCCTAATTCCAAATTGTTAAACAATTAGTGTTTCAGGGTGGTTAACAACCATGGAAATCATCAATTCAACAACATATGACCATAACCCAACAATCTTTTAGACCAAAACACTTCACATTTGAAAAACCCAAATCGACTCATAAACCCTAATTTTCAAAAATCATTAATAAGTGTTTCTGGTTGGGTTTTAATGGTTAAACGGTGTATACTTGATGTATAAGAAACGTTTTGACACTATCCATATAACCAAAAACACACATAATGATTATGTGTTCATACGCTTATGCGTAGAACACATAATCACGCGAATACACTTTTTAGCCGTAGGATTTGCATGAAATTAAAAAACCTTAGCTTAAAAAAATGTTAAGATCGTAAAACCACTTACAAAATGATGATCAAAGTAACGGATTTCTCGAATGAATTTTAGGCGAGATGTGTATTGTGTTAAGTATTAAATGTGAAGTAAAAGTAGGTGGAGGTGTTTTTATTTAAAATAACTTTAACATTTTGACAGTTTTGGTCCCTCCACCTTTTCCTTTTTCAAACAAAGCCATTTAACTTCCATTTTGGTTACCAAACAAAGATTTTAAGAAAGAAACTTGACGACACTCCCCTCGACTTAAGAAATAATGAAAGGTTATAAATTTAGTCCGAGGAGTGTCATTGTACCGGAAAATTTACCACCATTTGTTAAAAGAAACAACCGAGATATGATAACATGCAAGTACGATGATTTGAAACAGCTTAGTATTATTTTCTCCCCTCAACACTAGATTGAAAAAATATTGAATTTTGAAAGATTATAGTGTTGACGGAAGAAACGTACTTGCAATGTTGAAAGAAAATAGATAGAAGAATATTTTTGTTGTTTTATCGGGTTTTATATTTTTGTATTTTGTTTTTGAAAAATATTTACAAAAGAGATTTTGGTGTTTGATGGGTTTTTAAGACTGTTTTAGGAGGTCATCCAATTCCTCTTGAGTCAAACACCTCATACCAATCCTGTGGACCAACTCATTAAACCTAGCGGGAGGCAAGGCTTTGGTGAGAAGATCCGCCAATTGGTATTCTGTACCCACAAAATATAATTCAACAGCACTGCTCCACGGATCCTTGATGAAATGATATCGAAGATCGATGTGCTTTGATTTCGAAAGTGCCGAATCGAAGTTGCACGAGATCGCAATGGCACTGATTGTCGCAAAGACATCGATTCTCACAAATACGTAACCATTGTCTTTGAGTTGTGTTCTCATCCAAATGACTTGAGCACAACAAGCCGACATGGCTACATATTCGCTTGTTGAGGACAACGATGTACAATCCTCGCTTCTTCGATTGCCATGACACCGCTTTATCACCAAGAAATTGTAAAGCTCCCGAAGGTACTTTTCCGTGAGTCTAAGCATCCCGCGTGGTCGGCCCCAAAAGCGATTAGTTCAAAACCGTAATCCTTCTGGATACCGTGATCCCCAAGTTAATGGTTCCCTTTATGTATCGGAGGATTCTTTTAGCCTCGAGAGGTGGGTTTCATTGGTCGCGACCGATAACGGAGCATAGATAAACAAAGAAAGACAATATCAGGACTGCTAGCTGTTAGATACATGAGAGACCCAATAATACTACGGTATTTTGTAGGGTCCACCAATTTCCCATGTAAATCGCCTAGCTTCTTGGTATGACCCATTGGTGTGGCATAGGTGTCACATGTTTTCATTCCAAATTTGTTTAACAATTCAAGGGCATATTTGGATTGACTCAAGAAAATACCACGGGTTGATTGATGAACTTGCAGTCCGAGAAAGAACGTGAGTTCACCCATCATGGACATTTCAAAATTTTTCTTCATTAGTTTTGCAAAAGCGATTGAAAACTTTTATGTGTAGACCCAAAAATGATGTCATCCACGTAAATTTGAACAATTAAGATATGTGCCCCGTGATATTGTATAAAAAGAGTTGGGTCAACCAACCCTTTGGTGAAATTATTAGCAATGAGGAAGGATGATAGCTTATCGCACCATGCCCGAGGAGCTTGTTTGAGACCATACAGAGCTTTGTTCAGTTTGTAGACGTGATTCGAAACTCGTGATCAACGAATCCATCCGGTTGGTCGACATAAACCGCTTTAAGTTGTCCATTGAGAAACGCAGTTTTGACATCCATCCGATAGACCGTCATATTCATATGAGCCGCGAACGCTAGAAATATCCGAACACCCTCAAGACGAGCAACCGGAGCAAAAGATTCTTCAAAGTCAATACCCTCTTCCCGACGATAACCCTTAGCCACCAGACGTGACTTATTTCGGATAACATTTCCTTCAAAGATCCAATTTGTTTTTACAAATCCATTTTAGACCAATGACGTAGACTCCTGTTGGTCTTTCAACCAGTTCCCATACTTCAAGACGCTTGAATTGGTTGAGTTCTTCTTGCATGGATTCAATCCAGTTGTCTTTTGTCATTGCGCCTTTGATGTTTTTAGGTTCGATTGGCAGGTGAGTGCATAAATGCAATGTTCACCGCTCGTGTGAAGACGTTGTCTTGTAACGACCGGTTGATTCGGGTTGCCAATAATGTTTTCCAGAGGATGGTCTTTCGTCCATCTATGTGTGGAGGGTTGATGTTGATATACATTGTGCGATTCGAGGATTCAAATGGTTTGTTGAAGATTCCGCGACATCCGTGCAATCTCATTAGCAAACGGGTTGAAGAACGATTTGGATCAAAATCGCAGTGGGGGTACTACATTCGAATATCATCGCTTCATCATTGTTGGAAGCGGTTTGTTCAACTGTTGTGGTGGAGTCAACTGGTGGTAGGTGCATCTTCGCAATAAGTTGTTGTAGCAGGTGTATCGTATAAGAGTATTATCGTTGAGCAAATGGAAACAACGGATACACCCGAGCACGCTCATCAATATCGCCACCGAACAAAGGAGCAAATAACCTTTCCATTTGTTGACGAGTAAGTCGGGGCTTTGTTCAACCGATGATGGGGTTTGGGGAAGTTTAAGCGGTTGTGTCCGGTTTCAAGCTGTTATACTCGAAGCCATTTCCGTAAGTTCATCAAAATGAGCATGAATCGCTTTCCATCACCGCTTTGTACGACGATTCCGATTCGGAAACCTTTGGAATTATCACAAGATCCGATAAAGACTCCAATGTCAACTTTTGCTTTGAGCTTTCCAAAGTCATCACGATCATTATTCGGATAGCAAAGAGATCCAAATACATGAAAGTGTTTTAGATTCGGTTTTCTCGTTATGGACAAGCTCAAATGGTGTTTTGTTGTGGCGTTTTGTAATCATAGAACGGTTTTGAGTATAGCATGCAGAGATACAGCTTCTGCCCATAAGTAATCCGGAAGTTTAGCATTGATTAACATTGTTCTTGCAGCTTCCACTAACGCTCGGTTTCGTCTTTCGACAACTCCGCTTTTGTTCTCGTGTACGTGCAATAGATGTCTGATGCTCAATTCCCACTTTCTCATAGAATTCACGAAGAGTTTGATTAACAAATTCAGCCTCTATCTGCTTCGATTAGTCGAACGGTGTTTCGTAGATGAACTTGTATTTTCGTGAGAAAGGTGATGATCATTTGTGGAGCTTGATCTTTGCTTCAAAGAAAGTAGACCCAAGTCCAGCGTGAATAGTCATCAACAATTACTAAGATGTAGCGCTTTGCCATTGATCGCTTGCACGCAAGATCGGGCCACACAAATCCATGTGAAGAAGATGAAGCACATGCTGAGAGTCGTGTTCCACCTTTGAAGGAAAATGAGCACGAGTGCTTTTGCCTTGTTCACAAGCGGAGCAAAGGTGATCTTTAGAATACCGAAACCGCGGGAGTCCTTCAACTAGTTTGTGTCGAGCAAGGTTGGTGATGGTTTGAAAGTTTAGATGTGAGAGACGACGGTGCCATAGCGAGGATTTTGTTGATGTTGCCTTTGAAAGTAAACATATGGGAGATGAAGCAACCATGTCTTTCATAGAGATAGTGTAGAGACTAGAATTACGCGATCCGGACATAAGGTCATTTCCTTGTAGATCACTTAATGAAACAAGTTTTCTCCCTGAAAGCAACCTCCAAATCTCCATCACAAAACTGACCTATTGAAAACAGATTATGACCGAGGCCTTCCACATAGTAAACCCCGCTAATTTCGATGTTCCCATTGACATAGTCTCCGTGAGCCCATGATAGCGCTGAAGTGATCATTCCCGAATCTGACAGTGCCAATGAACTTTGCAATAAAGTTTGATAACAGCTTAAGATTTCCTGTCATGTGTCGGGAACATCCGCTATCAACAATCCAGAGAATGATCTGTATCACCTGCATTACACACATACTACACAGATGGAATAGAAGTAGATGTGGAACCCGAAATGTTAGAGGGTTCCGTAGCAGTCATAGTAGATATACACACATCAATAGCTTTAGGTATCCACTTAAATCCTAGTGTGTTATATATCCATTTCTGCCATCTCCAACTAGTATTTGCTTTAGTCTTAGTGAATGCACTAGGTGGTACTACATTCCTAGGAGGTGACACAGGAGCTACAGGGACAACAATGCGTTTCTTAGAATCTAAAGATGGCGGTCTACCAAGCACAGACTTAGAAAGATTAGTGGGCCTAGAGGTATTCCGGTTCTTAGGATTCCTTAAACGAGAGATGATAGCTTTAGCAACACATTTATCATGGCAATCCGAATTCATACTTTTACCACAAATAACACAAGGTGCATCGATCAATATCAAAAGTACTTAACGGTTTAGCATTCGTTACATCACTATTTCTATTACATTTGCCGAACGCAATATCTATAGTGGAGGCAACGTGAGTCTTATTCATAGTCCTAGGGTGTTCTTCTACTTTAGCATTCTTGATTGATCTTTTCTTAGGTCGCAACTTCCTATTCTTCAATTGAGTGCTCCTAGGCTGTGAAGTGCTGGACGTTGGAAAAGGCTCAACTATTCTGCTTTCGAGAAGGAAGCACGTTAGCTACTTGTGATTTGGCAATAGAGATTCTAGGTTCATGAGTACTAAGTGTTACTGGGGCTAATCTCTTAATGATGGTTGGCGAAGTTGTTCATACTTTCCTAACATTTCTCTTAACTTGAGGATAGTGTGAATCGATCTTGATTTTCGGACCGAACATTTCCAAAGAAAATGCATAACTTCCTTAGTGTGTGCAAGATAATTATCAAGTTCATTTGATGCTTCATCACGAGTCTTTTTGAGTAAATCAAATATGACACCATATTCCTTTTAACTTTTACAAGTTCTTGTTCATATTTTGAGATTTGACACTTAAAAGACACGCTTTGATCATCCAGTTGCTCAATTTTAGGATCGAAGATTTTGCACGCGAATCGGGCGATTTTGTGTTGAAAAGCAAGTTGTTGATCGTGAATATCATTTTGACACCAATTAAGACGACGTATTGCATTTGAAAGTTCGTTTGACAATCGCTTGTTTTCAACTTTTAAGGACTCGACCAAGCACATTATCGTGTTCTCAACATTTATCACGATTCAACAAGATCACAGAGATATGATCAAATGCATATGACAAAGAATTCAATAGCACAACATTATGGACATCAACACAGATGACATCTTCCAAGAGTCGATCAACATCTTTTCTCAACAGTTTCTTTTACGTTTAGTATTAGAAATAGATGTTTCGCTTTTCTAAAACGACCTTCATCACTCCAAGTTCCTTATGAAAATCCTTTTCCCAAGCTAATGCACAACTTTTCAAATTTTTAACATTAGGTAAAAGATTTTTCTCAAAAATGTCTCTTTGTTCTCGCGCCAGAGGCGATTGAAAATGATCAATTTTGATTTCAGTACGATATTCTATCTCATGTTGTAAAATTTTGAGGTCAGCCATGAAGATGTCAAAATATCTAAGAATTTTTCGATTTTCGGGTTTTGAATTTACTTCACTGATGGAAGGTAAAGGACCATAAATTTGTGCATAATCTGGTTGGGGATTAACATTAGAAGACTCGGGTGTTTTGATGATAACCCTTGGTGTGTTAGAAGAATCCGCTGGTGTGACGAAAGTGACCGCTTTTGAATAGTTAAACAACTTTTTCTAATTTTGATCGACTCGCCTTCTCGTGATCTAATTCCTCTTGACGATGATATTCAACAACACTCATAAATGTAATTATCAACTTTATATTCTCGTGACCGAAACTTCGTGATTTGGTTTGAATATTTTGGTTGAAAGCTTAGGTTTGTAATCAGCAAGATTCGGTCCATATCCATTTGGATTGGGTTTTAAAGTAAACTTTTCAATGGCGGTGACCGACTCGCCATGTTTGTAAACAACAGTTTTAAACTCTTTAAGTTTGTTTTGCAAGCCGATGATTTCTTCAAGATGATCATCTATTCGCTTCGTTGAATGCTTTTTGTATGCAGAGAACTGTTTTGACAAGTTAACAACTCAGCCTTAGCTTTTTGATTTTCCAAGGTGAGAGCGTTAATTTGCTTTTTATGTTCATGTTTCAGCTTGTTCTATTTCGCATAACAAAGCATTCTTCAAGCGGCTAGATCACGATCTGTCTTCTAAATATTTTTCGTTTTGATGAGATTTGGCAAAGGCTGCTTCAAAACCTTTTTCACGCTTTTCTTGAGTTTTGAAAAAGTTGAGTTGCTTTTGTAAACATTCAAAATCCTTTGTTAACAAAGGCATTTTTGCATTTCAAGTCCCGATTAATGGCATGACATTTTTCCACTATGGTTTGTTGGTCTTGTATTAAACGAGCAAAATCGGGATGAGGCAAAAGTTCGGCGTGTTCAACGTGAGTCTCAACATGATCATTACGAAGATCCTCAAGTATGACCACGGAGTCAATTTGATTATCAAGGGAAACCGCTTGGTCATCTTGATCGTCAAATATAACTACGGGGTCTAGTTGAAAATCGCCGAATGAGATGGATGACTCATTTTGAACATTCGAGTCTTGCCGGATTCGGATGTTGGCGGAGATATAGATCGAGATAAATATGGTTTGTTCGGTACCGAGACAAGCCATCAGTGTCATACACTGGGCCTGTGTCACTCATGTGTAACTCATGCATATTAGCCATCAACATAACAACTGCATTGGCCCGCAAGTCCTCCATATCATCATCCGAGTCGCATTTGCCATAAAGCTCGTTTTTGTCCGTGAGAGTTCCACCAGCTTCATTCTTAAGAGCCAAAAGAAGAGCCTCTTTGAAATAAGCACTGCCCTAGTCCTTGGCTTTGGGCATGCATTAGCCAGGTGTCCCTTCTCATTGCGCTTGTAGCATCAAGACCATTCAACCCATTCTGAGCATTTCCCTATTCCACCACTGGAGCTCGATTGTTATTCCTACCCACAAAGATTAAACCCTTGACCACCCCATCCGACGCACCATAACCACGATTCTGTACTTCAACTCGTCCATTGTTCACAACAGCTTGATTCCTTGTATTAGATGAGGAACGAATACGGTTGTTGGATTTGTTGGTATAACGGCTAAAGGCATTAGCAATCATAGCAAATCCTTGTTGCAAGGCTTCGAACGGATCGATTCCTCATTAGCTTCAAATTTTGAGCATTGTTGTTTTTGCATGGAACCAATTGAGTTTGTTGAGATGGAGGTTGTGAAGGATCATGTGGTGTGATTGTAGCAGCTTGGTTGAGTTGCTTTGGTTGAGGAGAATAACCGCTTTTGAGCATATAAGGCAAGTTGTTGATTTTCCGGATGTGTCAGAGGAGCAATTTGAGCACGGAGAATCCTTTCCCTATCAACTTCCTTTTCATGAGGCTTCAAGTAATCGTACAACAATCCGTAGGTAGAATGATGCATGTTTTTCGCTTGACGGAGAAAAATGACATACTTCTCCCATTCAGAACCAAGACTACTTAGGAACTTAGTATTCACTGCAATTCTTGGCATGATGGTGTTGTGTTTATCCAAATCATTGATGATGTCTGAAAATCGGTGATGATAGGACTCGAGTGTCTCTCCGGGTTCAATCATGAAGTGTTCATAAGCCAAGTAAATTTTGGATTCCAAATCTTCCCGATTGAGTACAGATCCTTCCATAAGAAGACGAATATGATCCCACATTTTCTTTGCGCTTTTTGAGCATCAACATTACAAAGAATTAGGTTTGGTAATCCTAGGAGGATATATTCCATTGCAAGCTCATCTCCTTCATAGTGTAGAAGTTCTTGAGGATTCAAGTCTGCAACAGTAGCAATGTTCGTTTGTTCATCTCTTGGTGGAATGGCATTTGGATCTCTGGGTACAATGACAGTAGGCATCTCAAATGGACCTTCCAAGATAACCTTCTTTAAGAACTTTCCATGTGGCTTCTTTAGATCACAAAACCTAAAGAACCTTATCACCCATTGATCGTAGTTTCCTGGAGTGAGCATTGGAGGTCTATCAAGTGATCCACCCTCATGAATTGATTGTTGGTCGCTTAAAGTTTCAAACATCTTTGCAAACCAAGTGGGTTACCTCATAGTGATCCTTGATGGATGTTGATTAAAGTCATTTGTGTACGGTTGAGCTTGAAGACTTGGTGGTGGTTGAACCATTTGAGGTTGTGGATTTGCAGCAAGTTGTGGAGTATGTTGTTGGTTAAATTGTTGTTGATAAATTGCTTGTTGTTGATTCCATTGTTGATGTTGTGGAGTTAGTTGTTGTTGACGTTGAGGATAAGTGTAAGGGAAATAGTTAGAGTATGGTGGTTGTGACATGTTGATAAACTTGTGTTGGTAAATGGATCTTTGTAGTCGAATGAACCTTTGTTGATGAAGTGTCCTTAGGCGTAGAAAGAACAAGAACCAAGTAGCACTTATGCGTAAAAACACTAAAGTTACGCGTAACAATAATGAGTTACGCGTAGGATTTAGCTTACGCAGTAGTAGGAAAAAGCACTAAAGTTAGGCGTAGACAAAAGTTAGGCTAGAAAGTTAGGCGTAGGATTTTCTTATGCGTAAGACTAGGCTTAGGCGTAGGAAATATCTTAGGCGTAGGATTTCTACGCGTAAGCTTATGCTTATGCGTAATTTTAGGTTTTTGCCCAAATGATCTTTTACACTATCACAGTGCAAAAGATATCCAAAGTCGACGTATTTTCGGACTTATCCAAGTAAGAAAACACGAATAAAACCACTAAAATGAAGATCAAACCAAGGAAGCACTTACGCGTAGTTTTAGGGTTTTACTACGTGTAGAAATGCTTGAAATTTTGATTCTGTCCAAAAGTGTTTCTAAACCAGTTTTTGTGTGATGAAATAGCTTCAATAACACCAAAATACACAAAAGTGTGAAACTTGATGAACCAAAGCCTCTAAAAAAGTTACGAGTAGGATAGAACCCTCGTTCAAAAACTCGATTAAAAACAACTATCCACGAATAAAGTTTGAAACTTTTTGCCAAAAACAAGTATTTTAACACCTTAAAACATTGAAAGTACAAGAATCTTGAATTAAATAGTGTAAAAAACAAGTTTTTAAGCGAACCAAAGTGTCACTCACTTTTACGCGTAAGACCAAAAAAAAAAACCTTCAAAAACAAACTTGTTCACCCAACTATTTGGCGATTGATACCACTGTTAGGTCACAAGGTTTACCACACAAGCTTATAAGAAAGATAGAGAGGCGATTGAACAAGTATCCAAACACACACACACGTATAGACTTAGACGGTTAGGCGTAGGTATGTGAAAGAGAGAATAACTTGAACAACCAACCTTCAAATGAAGGTTTACATAAGGTATTTATAGGAGGGAAGCTAGGGCAACACTCCTAGTTCCCTTCCTTTCACCTATGGGCTTGGGCCTAAGCTCATGGGCCTTCTACATAAGCTTAAGGCTAATAACAAACATAAAGGCCATAATAAGCTAACTATTACATACGAGTAACTAACACTTGAATAAGGTTTAGGAGTGATTCCAACACTTATTCATTGCAATCCACTCTTAATACTTATACATTAAACCCAAGAAGTAAAAAAATGATGGAGAGGTGTAAAGCCTCATTTATGATGACTGGTTTTAAGACAATATCAATATAGCTCCTTCCATTCCATCTTCCTAAACTGATGTTCCTTTTATTTCCTCATCATTGAATGGTTGCAGGTAAATAGGTCTTATGGGTCGTATGAGACAGCCACACTTTCCAACTATAGCTTATGTGGCATCATGTCTAAGTCAAACAAAAAACCTGTAAAAAGTACACACTTAATCAGTTGAAAGAAGGCATTGAGGGCCCCATTGTAGTGATGATATGCAGAACGTGTGATGTTCATAATATCAGTGGTCGATACCTGAGTACTGACTTTGTTGTGTCAGATGAGAAAGTGAAACTAAACTCATGATGTTGCATCATTGTAAGGGTTTTAATTGGTATGTATTGATCAAATGATGTGGGTTAATTCTCTTTAGAAAAATGTCATGCATTGTACCATGAAAAGCAACGTCTCATATTGTTTTGCTGAAGAGATCCAGCCTGGCGTTGTGGTCTCCATGAGGTATTTCGCAGTGCAGCGAAGAGATAAGTACCGCATAATCAGATAGAACGATTATTTCATTGAGGTTAATGGTTCGACAACGATACGCAAAGTTTGCAACAAAGTTGGTGGCTTTTTAAGGCATCCATTCCAGCTTATGGAGTTTGAGAGTATCCAACCTACAGATAAAAAATATCTTATTGGTACATATTTTTTAATTTAAACCCCTTTAAGAAAAGTGCCACTTATAGTTGTATTGCTAGGTTTATATTCATGGCTTTGATGTTGCAGATGTAATTGGTTTCGTTACAACTGTGGGGAGATCTGCTCAGCCAAGGACCAGCTCAAAGAACCTTGATTTCCAGCTTATAAATGAAAGGTATTGACTCCTTTCTATGATCGTATTTGCACGTTAAGCTTTATATGGGCCCATTTTTAGTATACACGGTTGAATAGCCTATGTTTGTCTAGATTAGGGGTCGCAACTTAAGGGTCACCCTATAGAAAAATTTGGGCGATCAATTTTTGAAGATGATGTCTACTCATTCTGGAAAGTACACTATCAACCTGACCTCTATGAGTACCAAATAGTATAATGGTTAGTTTACGGTTGTGTTGTTTAGCGTTAAAATCCCTGTTGCTCCTACTTTTTTAGCCGCGTTTACCTTGCAGGCCAACTGGGCATATCTAGCTGTTCATCTACTCTTATCCTGGATGACGAGGAAATCCCCGCCATTGTTGTATTTTAAGTCTCAGTTAAGGAAACCGTTATCATATGTTAAGCAATATTCATGGTCTTATAAAAACAAAATCCTAACAATAGCAAAAAATTGCAGTGGTGTTGATTCTGCTGAGCCGGTTTTGCCTATTACATCGACTAAGTAACAAATTGGGACACTCAAGGAGCTGTTAGATTTGGGTCGTGACAGAAGAAAAGATGTAATATGTTTTTCAACTATTATATTCAATGATATAAGTAATGTAGTGTTACTTGTTTAGTCTTTAACCGACTGTTAATTAGGACCCTACAACATTCCATTGCGAGGATGAGATCATACGCATCCATACTAAGAGCAGTTGACATTACCCAGCTTGTGGGGATGGGAAATGCACGAAGGGTGTGACCCGAAAGGAAGGCCAGCTATGGTGCGACACATGTAACAAACCTGTGAACTACCCTAAACTAGGGATGGCAAAAGCACCCGGAATCGACCGGGAAAACCGAAACCCAAACTGGTTATGTTGGGTTCGGGGGCGGGTTGGCGGGTTTGGGTATTGATATATTTTTTTAGACGGGTACGGGTTTGGTGACGGGTCTGGTAATACCCGCCCGATTACCCTGTACCCGTACCCGTTTACCAGAATCTATACCCGCTTTATTGATATTATAATTAACTAGAATATATATACATTGTATATAATTTCTTCCATTATATTTTATTATATAAGTATATCTATTAAATAGCACATTTTATTTTGTACATGAATTATTCAAAAACGTTAAATCGTTTCATACGATATTCATTTTCTTTAACTTTTAAAATTTTTGAATATATTAGGGGTTTTATTTTTGGTCGATGGATTTTAGTATGACTTCTCCCATTTTGTCTATATAATATTTAACTAGGGATAACCGATACCCGCAGAAAAACCCGAAAAACTGATGAATAATATTAAGCAGGTATCCGACGGGTAATGGGGCGGGTATGGGTTTGGATATTATTAACGGGTACGGGTATGGGTACACTAAAACCTGCCCGAACTCTACCCGTTGCCATCCCTACCCCAAACCAAGGATATAACACGTCCTTAATATTCGTGTAGCATATATGAAAATCGATATTTACTGTTGGTGTCCTGTCTGCACGTGTCGACAGGTTTAGGCTCGAAGTTGTTGTGCAGGATGCAACCACCCAGGTTGTGACTGTGATGTGGGATGAAACGGTTATCGAATTGACAAAGGCGAGTGCTAAAGCTTTGCTCAATGGGCTTGGTGAGGATGACACTCCCACAATGCCGGCTGCTCTGACAAACTTGTATGGTACAAAACACGTGTTTGAGATCAAATCTCATACATATTAAAATTACGAGGAATTTGAAAGCTTTACATGTACCACCGTGTTTCCTGTTGACGCTACCAACGATGATGATGTTCAAGAGGTGTCTGTGCTTTCAGATGACTTAGCGTCGGAAAGCAGCAACAACAAGCCAAAAGCCCCTAAAAGTGACTGGTAAGGGGTCCATAGTTACACACTCCAACGAAACCTGTTAAAGGAAAGAAAAAGAGGAGGTCAATGTTCAATTTTCATTATTAAAACCAGGAGTTGACACTGATAATTGCACGCAATGACCATGTTTTTTGCTCATTATTTAAGGTATGTAGAAGAGGATTCAGATGCGGTAGAGATACCTGATGTAGTAGTGCAGAAGGATAAGCATGTTAAAGATCACGCAGAGTAGGGAGGCTGGATCATAATAGTTTTCCGGGCCTAATAAAAGGGTTTCAAAAACAATCATTTGATATGTTTGAGTCTATGTTTATGTGAACTTTTAAGTGTTTGGTGTTTTAGTCTTTTTGAACAATGGTTGAACAATAAGCTGTGACGGATGTTTTGTTATTGTTTATTAAAACAACAATCCAACTATTGTCCTTCATACACCCTACACTTCGCTTAGTGCCTAATTATAAAACTCGGTTCTGAAATGTCGTTGTCTTTGGCTCCCTGTTTGTGCTATTATTTTTTTTGACACAGGACTCTCCAGACCAACTGTGTCATGCATGTTATTTGCAAAAGACCGTAGTGGAAGATTCAGAGGCAAAAGACACGCCTGATGCAGCAGCGCATTCAGATAGGCATGCTATGGATCACAAAGAGTATTAAACTCCAATCACACAAGGTGTTCATGAAGAAGTGATCTATTATAGAAAAAAAATACCTATATTTTTTTTAGTTTTTAACATAGTATGCATAATAAAGTCTGCAGAACCTGTTGTCGTTAGTGTTTCAGCCTCAACTTTATTTAATAATAATGCGCATGCTATTTTTTTATATGCTCTCCCCACTGTCTCATGTTTTGTTGCTCTATACTTGGTGAAATGCCCGTTGATGTTTGAGGATAAAAACATCCATCAGTTATGTGTTAAATGCGCAACATACATCAACTCAGGGAATACATATCAGTTCTACGAATTTTAAACTTATGTAGGCAAAAAAAGATATAAGGCTGCAAAAATGAGGGACTCTAAAATGATTCCAGGCCCTTTGAGACATGTTTTAAGTTTTCATTTAAAGTCCATGATTTAGACAACGTAAATAATCAGTGGTTATGCGTAAGATCATCCAGCAAGTTGGTCAACTTTATTTTGAACACCCTGGTGTCAAAGTCTACTTAAATCTGCTACCCAATGTGAACACATTTTGCCCTCCCCAGAAGAGGCATTTGTTAAAAATAGAGGAATTATTTTTTTGGGACTAACTACTCAATAATATACAAAGGAAGTGTATTTTAACCATGTTTATTGGATCTTATAAACAACGTATTTTAACGTATTCAGCAACAACACTTTACACATAATGTTAATACTGAATTATATATGCCGATTAAAACATTCAAATACTAGATCAAGATATCACAAAGGCCAGCCACGTGCGTATGTATTGGACCATTTAAATGGAAGTGATTAGGGTTCAATATGATATTTCAGGAAGCCAACATTACTACTTTCACTTTGGCGAATACATACATGGATTACCTAAAGAAAAAACCAAAAAATATTCATACCTATAATCAAAAGTCAGGGCTAGGCCCTTAAGTCCCTTGAATAGTCTTAAATAATACAAATTTTAGTTAATGATATGCATATAACGTATCTTCACGTATTCATTAACAACACTTTACAAAGAATGATATTAGTGATGTATATATGCAGGTCAAAATATTCAAATACTATGTCAAAATAGCACGAAGGCCAGCCACGTGTCTATGGCTTGGACCATTTAAAGGAAGGCGATTAGGGTCCCGTAAGATATTTTAGAAAGCCAGCATTGCTACTTTTACTTTGGCAAATACAGAAATGAATTACCTAAAGAAAGAAAAAGCAAAAAATTGTTCAGACCTAGAATCAAAAGTCAGAACTAAACCCTTATAAATCCCTCAAGTAGTCTTAAATAATGCAACTTTTAGTTAAGGATATGCATATGAATAGCCATACTCTGTCTTCTCATGTGCCAAAGTAAACAAGTTTTTAATTTGCCTATATATTTGATAGTTTAACATATTTAGACATATATACGCCTAAAGTATGTAAATCTACAGTCTCTACTTGATATTTTATTCAGTGGCACGATTTACGATATTGGATGAGCTTATGGAGGTAGCCGGTTCACCTCACTTAAATGACCGTATGTGTGTCTGGTTTCAGCAAGAGCTTAATGAAGGAAAGGCGTTTGCAATCTTGCTTTGTGGTTGTCGTGATCATCTTAAGAGGGTTATTAGCAAGCGTCGTGTATTGATTGCAGACATGGAGTCTTTGGAAGATCGTGGGATTGGTAATGACTGTTTGATTGCCTTGAGAAACACTATGGCTAGGGATTCAGACATGCTTAACGAGTTGACACAAATGTTTCTTGAAACAAAGATGGGTATTCGTGAGCAGGAAGATTATGTGAAGAAAATGGATGAAGATTAGCCTTTGTTTTGTTCGGTTGGATTTTTATGCAAAAGAAAAAAATAGTTATAATCAGGTAAAATAAAAGATGTAATGCTGAGTTGAAATAAAATGAAAGTTGTAACCACCACAATTGTTGATTGCCAAAGTTGTTTTAAATCCAAAACGGATGTGAGCTTGCATATGATGTTAACTTAAAAACTATTCTCAAGCACGCTAAGTTTATCAATATTAAATCATTTTACGGTTCACACCAGTGAATCGTCATCTAACTATCCATGTTTGGGTACTAAATCATTAGATCCTAAAATAAGTATCACAATCAATATCAATAACAATAGCAAGTACAAAACTCCTTATAAATATCTAATAAATTGACTTTATGGGTGAGTAGAAGATGTAAAACCTTTTAGTACCCACAGAGATTTTATGAGTGAGTAGAAGTAACAACACCTTTTAGTAACTGCAGGGACTTTATGGGTGAGTATAGGTTACAAAACCTTTTAGTAGTTACAGAGAAGCTCAAAGGCTTGGTAAGACATTTAAAATACCTATTCTAGCCTCTACCCTCACAAATCCAATTGTTTGTTCACAAAAACATATCCCTTGTCCATATTCCAAACTCATGGCATTCAGCAGGGAGGTGATCGTACATTACTTTTACATCCCGTTAGCGCGAGCTGCAAAAGAGCTTAATGTTGGTTTGTCTATTTTCAAAAGGCGCTGTCAAGATGTGGGTATTCAGCGTTGGCCCTATCGTAAGCTTATGAGTTTACAAGGACTAATTAACAATTTTCAGGCTAGAATCCAATTGAAGCTAACCTTTTATTCTGGATTTTATAAAGCAGAGCATATTTGTAAGATATTGGATTTCACATACACATCATAACATTAACACATTAAGCGTATAGATGATTTTAGAGAGAGAGAAAGTGGGATATTCTAGAAAGAGAAACTTGTGGAATATTAGATTACCAAAGAACATCCAACCCTCTACCTTGCAAGGTAGAGGGTATTTATAGGTTACAAACTAAACGACCTCACGGCTGTGGATCAGGCATGCAATGGGTAAAGACCCGTCCTTCCTCCACGGTGTTGCACTAAACTAAATAGCTAACTAAATAACTCAGTAAATAACGTAATGTCTACGAGCTAACTTATGCTGGATAGAGTTTGGGGTGACCGATACTTCATTAAGGAATTTTCTAATTCCTAACAATCTCCCCCTAAGAGAGGTCACCCCATGTTTTACATTTTGAATCCTAGCATTCTAATTAATCTTCAGTCTTGAGCTCGCAGACTTTTCTTCATCAAAGTATTCAAACTATGTGCATCTGTGTTGATTTCATCATTGTTCAACTACGATGTATGTTTCGTGGAGGTTGTTGAGCTGATCCACCATGATGACCTTTTGAGCATTACTAGAGATCATCAGCCGCAGCAAATCTCAGCATCACCCATTGTTGTGTTGCCAGCATATGATATTGTGACTTTCGGACCGACATGCTCACATTCTGGATCATGATATCTTCTCATCAGAGTAGCGAAAGCTTTCGTTGATTCATGATATTGGCAGCAGCGTAGCAGAAGCATGGAGTGAAAATATCGGAGTCATTGATGCACTTATCATGATTTCTTGAGAAATGAATGTATTGTGTGAGCATGCGGCTATGGATTGACCGCTTCATTCGATCACAAACGCGTCGGGTGTACCCGCATAAACAGCATTAGCAATAAAGCTCACGAAAGTGTCTTTGATCACTTTTGTTGAATTGAGGTACAAGGCACACGGTTCCCCGCTGATCAGCATAAGTACGCCGTGATCGTATAATTCAAGAATTTCCTTGTGGTTTCACAGCTGCTCTAGCCGTTCTCAAACCGGAACGTCTCAAAGAAGACAACACGGAGTGAGTGAACCAGAATAGAAATTCACTGATTGATGAAAAGAGATTTGAAAAACAATCGTGTATCGCACAATAGAAATTGTTTTTGCAATACAACGAAGGTTTTAATGAAAATCAATTATCAATCATAAACACCTTTTGATTTGAAATATTCGTACACGGTCGATGTGCTAAAGAAAAGAGTTTTTAAGCACAATGACCGGTTTTTCAAAGGTATCCGTCAATCCATAACCTGAACCAGGATTGATTCAAAAGATTGAATCGCTCCATTGTTTCTGTTCAGTTGTCACATGGTTGATCTATTGAATAGATCTCACATGCCACCTACCAGGAGCTTGTTTGATGTTGGCTCCATAAGGCTTTCCATCTTCATTGTGAATATGTATGCATATCACTCGGATGTTCTGGAAATACCACAAGGATAATGCGTAGGACTCAAGATATAATCTCTCTTTCCACATTGTGTGAAACAGAGAGTCTTCATTGAATGTGTCCTAATGAGATTTATGGATGATCTCGTGGCTCTAGACTCAATTTGTGCATATTTGGATCCTGTATCGGAGACTAGGGAGAGGGTCTCCTTCTTCAATATCAACAATCTCTAAGAGAAAGTTGATAGATTATGTAGGTTCCCCGTAAGAATGAAACAAGTCCTTTTAAGAGGAACTTGAGTGGTTTGGGAAGATGAAGTGCAATGCGTCACTGGGTCCATGACGTCTTGTCTTCAATACCGATGTTACCATCAGTAGCATATGAATTGAACCCGGTTTCTGCCCTAAGGTTGAATAAGTGGAGGGCTATTTCTTTTCACCCTTTTTCATATTCAATTCTTTTAATTCTTCAACCCCAGTGCTTACGAGACTTCATAACTAGAACCTTGTTGGGTTTATTCCAGTACTAGCTCAGCTCAGTCCGCACTCTTCCCATATCTCATTTTTCTCCTTTTATCATCATACCTAAGAACTCTACACTAACTAGTGGATAGTCCCTGGGTAGATCCCTCCGGTTCTGGTGGATCATGGGAACACATACCTAACCTTATCGTCCTTATATCACCATACGTAATGTAAAGTTGGTCGGTCTTTTTGGTATTGTTCATCTGCCATAGGAACTAATTGAAAAACCATTTGAAAAATCAATCCAGATGCTTGTGATATATTATCAAAGCATTTTGCACCTGAATTGTTTTTGATATTTTTAGAACAAGAGCTCCCCCTCAACATGTGCATCATGTATTAGAAATCGTTTAACACACGGAGGCAAGAGGAAGAATTAGCTTCTTTGATTTCCATTTTCTAAAATATATCAACTTCACTTCCCTTATCAAAACAAGTGGATAAAGCATTTTGGAAGGATGAGGTTTTTCAAAAGTTTGCTTCCCCTCAATATGTGCCTCAAGGTTTGAAAGAGTTTTGCACATACAAGAGGGAAGTTCTTTGAAGTCCAGCCATGATCACCAAACAATTTGAAGCCATTTAACACACAATCAAGATACCTTATATAAAAGCATGGAAAACATTGTACCCTGAAGGTTTGAATTTGTTTTGAAATGCTCCCCCTTAATATATGCTTCGAGATTCGAAAATTGTTTAGCACATATTAGAGAGCAATATGCACTTAAAATGGTCATATTTAATCATCTTTCATATTTATATCACATTTTCTCCCCCGATCAAAAGTTTCAAATCCTTTGAGATTTTGGATCTCAAGTGATTTAAATCTGTAACTGAGACAAAACATTTGTTGGAGAAAAATGTGTCCAATTTTATATGATCAGAAGTGGACAACACTGAAGTTCCCCTTTTTAGATACAAGGGGAATCCACAGTACATAACCTAACACTATTACATGCATTATAGTTGTTCATAGTTTGTTCACCACATTTTACACAAAATTAATACAAAACAGAAACTACTTCCAGAAGATGTCTTCATTCAGTTCTTTGAAGTAGTTTGTAATGACCATCACGAAGTCTACCACCAACAAAACTTTCAAGGCTACGGAAGATCATTCGAGTCTTAATTATTCGCCTGATTGCAGCAATGGAATCTTCACACCTCTTCATGTCATCATCAGACCAGAATTTTGTTTTGTTCCACGGCTTCAAATCAACTCTGATTTCTTTCACTCTGGAGTTCAACTCTTCTTCAACCATCTTGAGAGTACCATCACTGAATTTGTAGAGCTCGCACAATCTCATCAACATACGAGTTCCATACCTGTCGTGGAAGAGGACGGCTTTGGGGGTGTCAAGTACTCGGTAGTCGTGACGAAATTCTTGTCCTTTGGTATCCCATTATGGCCTTGTTAAATTGACACGAGTCTGGTAGCTTTCTATCCCAAGCTGAAAGTCCTCAACCCATTTTCGGATGACTAAGCCTCTAATCCAAAGAATGACAGCAGCAGATAGAGCTTTCTTTTCACGAACAGGTAGGTGTTCAAGATGTCCTTGAAGATTCAGAAGATAGAGATCTTCAAAGTCATTTGGCAGGAGATGTTTAAAGTCATTTTCTTCAATAATATATTCTTTCCGGTCTGCTCTTTTAAGAACGATCTTCTTCAAATACTCATAGCCATAGATTGGAAAGACTTCTACTCGAACAACACTTAAGATTCTTAGCTTGGATCGAACATCTTTGCGTCTTTTATCAGCACCATGTCTCTCGATGTAGAAATTCCTCTTTTTGAACCACCAGTGAGAAATACCATATGAAGTTGCAATGTCATACTTTTGTTCTTCGACAGCCCAGAATTGATCAGGAACCATTTGTTCAAGTCCCTGATCAGAGTAGGTTGCAGCTTTCATTTTTGAGATCGAAAGAGCTGATCTTCTTTCTGTAGAACGAGCACACAGATAATCCAAGTCATGATTGAAGAATAATTCAGCCTGAATGGTCATCTGTCCAGGTTCACCACCTAGAGGAAGAGGCTTGTTCACATTGAAACGACTGATCTGCTCACTGACCTGATCATTCAGCATCTTATGGCATTCTTCCATCTGGTATTGGAGTTGGTTGGCATCTGAGTGAAAAACTTTAACAATTTCATAAGCTTGTCCTTCAAGATCTCTTGGAGTGATGGATGAGATACTCTTCTTTTCACAAAACCACCTAATGAAGCTTCCCATATCACCAGTGAAGTGCAGAAGAGAGTCTTCAGCTGGAACTTCATAATCATTGGGATAGTTGATACCCAATTGTTGTCAGGAATAATCGTTTCAGACTCTGGGATGGACCATGAAGGTTCTGGAGTAAGAGGTCTCTCCTCAATAATACAGCTTTGAATTATGTCCCTTGAAGGTGCAACTCTGGATGTGCTAGTGCGTTTACCTGCCAAGTATGCATCAAACCAATCTTCTTCTGATGGCTTAGGAATATGCTTGGTGGATGCGTCATCTTCATCAGATTCTGACTCGGTCATGACATGCGATTCTTCATGAACTATTTGATCAACAGGAATTTTAGAGTCTGTGGGTGTGAACCTTGAATCAACCGTCGTCCAAGCAGCAGATTTCTTTTGAGTTCCCTATTTTTCGGTGGGACTAGATTGATTGGAAGGTTTTGGTGGTGATGATGGTGGAGGTGGTGGAGGTGTAGGGGTTGTCTTAGAAGATCCACTAGCTCCAGAAGTTCCAGCACCCCCAGTTGGAGGTGGAGGTGGAGGAGGATCTTTAGGACCTTTACGCAATGTTTCCAACACTATGGTCCTCCTTTTCTTCTTTGCTTCTCTTTCTCCCATGTCTATCAAAAACTGTTCATGATTGTCGTACTTAATTGATTCTTCGAGAGCCTCATAAAGCTTCTTGTGGACCTCATGCTTATGCTCGTCAGCATCATACATCTTATCTGAAAGTGCAGCTCTCATGTCTGCAATAGGTAGATCCTTGAACCGTCTAAGAAGTGGAGCTTCCATTGCCCATTCCATAGCATCCTTAACTTCCCCTTCAATGGCTTCTGCAACCCCTTCATCAAAGTTGAGGTGCTCCAACCTATAGACACGATCCTCAAGGGACTCAACAGATTTCGGTAGTTGCCTTTCAAGAGCTTCAATTCTTTTTACTGCTTTGTCAAGCAGTTGATCAGAAGTAAGAATTAGAGGTGGTGAAGCAGGTGGAGTTTCCATATCAGCAACTGTAACCACTGGTTCAAGGGATAGATTCTTTGCAGATTCAGGTGGTGAAAGTGCGGTTACTTGATCAGGTTTGGGAGGTGGAGGTGCGGTAGTGAGTAAAGATGCTGACATAGGAGGAATGGTAGATGTGTCTTGCTGAATATTGACATTAAACATGGATTGTGCATCCTCTTTATCATTATCTTGCTTAGAGGCCTCAGTATCTATGGGTTTGTCATTTAAGAATTGATCTCCGAAAGTGAAGTCTGTATCTAGGTTCTTTAGTGAAGATAGAGAACCGGTAGATAGATTTTGTTCTTCCATGTGCATGGTCTCATCAGATCTTGACTCAAGATTCTCCTGTGAGTCTTTATTCACAAAGTCATCAACATTCTGATCAGACTGAGTAACACTTGATGCAGGAAGTTCTTTTAATGTTTCAGGCACTTTTTCCAACCCATATTGTTCCTTAGCTGAAGAGGATTCAGTTCTTCTCTTCAGTTCATATTGATTGGTGGTTCTTAATGGGGAAGATGAGATTGTTAGAAGCATTTGAGCGGCTTGTTCAGTATCAACACTAACAATCCCTTTTCCTTTGTCTTGTGTTATTGGGGTTGATTGTCGTGGCAATTGATCAGGTTCTCTTAACACTACTCCTCCAACTGGTGCTCTCACATTATGACTTTCTAGGCTTTCTTTGGATTCCAAGTTGTAGAGCAGCATCATCTTCATCAGTTGTTAGGAATTAGAAAATTCCATAGTGAAGAGTCGGTCACCCCTAATATTATCTAGCATAAGTTAGCTCGTAGACATATCGTTATTTACGTTATTTAGTAGTTTATTAGTTAGTTTGTAGCGTAGTATAGCTTAGTGCAACACCGTGGAGGAAGGACGGGTCTTTACCCACTGTATGCCTGATCCACAGGCCGTTAGGAGGTCGTGTATTGTGTAAGTATAAATACCCCTTCCATCCATGGAAGGGGTGGTGCTTCATTCATAATCTAACCTTTCACATTTGAGAACCAAGTCTCTAGCAAGAACACCCAACTCTCTAACTTTCTCTCTCTAATGGCTAACATGTATTTTGATCATCCAAGACCACCCGAATCATCAACACAATAAATATAACGATCCTACAATTGGTATCAAGAGCCAAGGTTATTGTGTTTCTTTGATTTGTGTGGTTTTTGGTACCATGGTTATGGTGTTGTGTTGGTTTATTGTTGTTTTTGGATCATGTAGCAAACTGTTTTGATATTTTTTTTTGGTCTGAAAATATTTTTTTTCATATCATTGTAATAAACAGTATTACATGTTTTCTATCTTATACCCTATCATTGGTCTCAAAAAAAAAGTCATGGTCTTTTCCCTTTTGAAACTGTATCTGCTTTTGTGTCCATTTTTTTTGGTCCAATCAATGACTTTTTGTTATGCTATCAAACCGTGATGCTATGTGGTCATAAGTCAATTTATACGTGGTCAAACTGTGGTCAAAACGGGTTAAAAATGCAGTTTTTTCTTGTCACTTTTTCTGGGTTCATCATAGCGAGTTGGGTTGCATTTTTGTCCAGGTTGTATGTATCCACTTGGTAGCGAGTTAAGTATGTTTTATGTGTAGCGACTTGTCTTTACAAGTCATAGCTACTTGACACAAACATGCTAGCGACTTGACTCAAACACTTTGCTAACGACTTAGAAATATCTTTGACCTAGCGACTTGTATTTACAAGTCGTAGCGACTTATCATAGTGCTAGCGACTTGACATGACCTGGTGACTTGTCACATACAGGTAGCGACTTGGTTTAGCGACTTGATATTTATCAAGTAGCGAGTTGTTTTGAAAACTTTGGTTAGCGACTTGCTTTGATAAAAATCCTAGCGACTTGACTCATTTGGCTAGCGACTTGCAACAGAAAGGATGAAGAAGAAACTACCACTAGACCACGACCATGACATCAACAACATAAACCAAATACCAATGTCTTAATGACTTCAGTATTAAATACCATCATCAGTCCAATCGACATAAAACCATCTCCAACAATCAACCTCACTACTATCCTAATCACTTCTCCAACCTAACTACAAGACTCGACTCTTTGAATTAATTAAGTACACGATCTCAGTTTTTTTCTCTTTCTTTCGTGGTATACAAAGATGCATCAAGACTTTTCAAGGTCTATCGAAAGAAAAGTAACATCATTGATCAATTTTTGAAGATCAACTTCAGTTTATATTCGAATTAAAAAGAAAAAGAGATTTAACAACTTCGTTAGTCTCTATTTCTTTTGGTTAGTTTATTGACTCTATACAACTAATGATACCTACCTTAGACCACTTAATGATCTTGAAGCTTTAAATACTCCTTCTTGATTCGGATTAAGTTGAGATTAAAGACATCTTGGTAGAGCTCGTGATTGTGTTGACTGCTGTGGTAGGTGTTAGGATAGATCATGAGATGTTTTTGATGATATTTTCGGAATATTAGGTGAGAGTATATGAGAGAGGCGGATGTTTAACATATATGTGTTTAGGGTTAAAATAAAATGACCTAATATCTAGGAAAAAAACTCTTTTATAACCGGATATAATGTGTGAATTTGGATCTGGTATCATTTTCTAATGGGCCTTGGATACATTAATTGGACATGAACCAGATTTATGTTAAATTGAGTTTGTACATTGATTTTGATATCCGAAATTATGGGGCGGACGGAATTTCTTTATATGGGCCGAATGGATGTTAACTTCTTTATCATGGGAACAAAGAAAATCCATTTTATTGACTTTGTCACGTGATGAGTTTTGCTAATCATGGGTCTCAATATATTGGTTTTGCTAAACTCCATTGTGTTTATTCTCGGTCATATTATAAATGCATGGTATTTGTTTAGTGACTTTGTCACGTGATGAGTTTTGCATACCACGAATCATCAATACTATCTTGGAATATTTGAAGTCACATGATCTTGGTTCTTGTTTTTGTACTCCGTGATTATTTGCATGTCCGTTTTAGTTGAATTGGACAATAGTGCAATTGGGCTTGACAGATTTGGAAGTGGAACTTATTTCATGGACCAAAGAGATTATCATATGCGCCGAATATTGTGACCGGGTTTTGGATCATAAATTACTTGGGCTTTGAATTATGGAACAGAAGTGGGCTTGAATGTTTACTGAATGTATTGACTTGGATTTGGATGATGGACTTATGGGCTTCTCATATTTGGATCGTTAAATGTGATGTGATAATATGAGATTTGGATAATCTGAGATTTGAAGATGAGTTTTTGATAATAAGATATGGTGTGATGATGAGATTTGTTGTGTTATGGGGATTGATACTTTGGTTTATGCATTCTCACGGAATATATTATTTCACGGCTTGAATCGTTTATTGAAGAAAGTTGACTACGGGGTTGTTTATTGCTCGGTATTTCTTATTTGGATTTGAAGTGAGTTTTTCCGGGCGCGTTTACTTATTTCGTTTTCTTTCTTTCTACCCTTCCGCGAAGATGACTTGTTTGGGCGTTTATTGAGGGTGATAAAGACTTGGCTATTTAATTACGTTTGTGATTCTTTCTCGTTTAACCCACAACGTAACTATCACTTCGGTGTCTCACTCAGTTGAGAATGTCAAGAGGTCTTGTACATTGGGTACACCGTTTCTTTTTCACGAGGATGAGTACAAGTTTAAGTAACAAATCTGGGGAGTTCCACTTCAGGATCAAGTTTGGTATATCGGGTTTACTTCTCCATGTGGTCACCACTATTGCCGACAGAATGCGTGAATGATGTTTTTACCATAGTGTTAATTGGATGGTTGATGATGTTGTTGATGTTGGACAATGAACAGTTGCTGAACCACTACATGTTCCCCTAAAACAGATATTAACCGAAACCAAAGTGGTCATAACACATTCAAGCTGACATTGTTTACGGTTTTGTCTTGATTTTGTAAAATCCCGCGAAAGAATCTATTTCTCGGTTTAAATCATAGACTTGTAAAATCCCGTGACAATGGAAACATCCTGGTAATAGTAAAGTGCATTTCCGGATCTATCTTACGGTTTATTCTTGGTTTTGTAAAATCCCGCGAAAGAAACTATTTTCGGTTTAAACCATAGAGTTGTAAAATCCCGTATTGATGGAACCATCCTGGAGAAAAGGAAAGTGTAGTTCGGGATCTTTTGATCTTTGGTGTTACGGTTTTCGCCGAAGAAGGGATAAAAGGGTGTATTTTATGAATTGGATGTGTGTTTGGATTATTGTCATGGCAGTTTGGTTATTACATGGTTTTACGGGGTTATGTGCGTTTAACCATGGTCGGGATGAAACCATTATCAAAGTTCGTTTAAATGTCAAAGAAGGCTAGATTTGAGCAGTTAACCAGAAGATATGACAACGGCGTTAATTCAGTATTATTTATTTGAGGTTGAAGTGAATTATCACGGGCGAGTGTACTTAGTATCTGAAGGTATCGGGGATGGTTGGATGAAGATTCTTCATGATCCTTGTTCGAGCTTATTATCAAAAACGAAGACTTGGAAATCTAGTTATTGTTGGGTGACTTTTACCTCTTCTTTTACCACTTGGGGGAATTGGGCTCTTACCATCACAAAATAACTATCACTTTAAGGAGTTACGTTGTAGTGCTCAGTGTCACATTCAATTTTGGATTTTCAAGAGGTAATGTACGCCTTATACTTGATGGTTGGTTGGTTGAAGAGTATAGAGTACATAGAGAGTACTTAGATATGCTAATGGAAATCGGCACCGCTCTTTGTTACATATGTGCAAGTTTAAGTCACGAGTTCGGGTTAGTTTACTTCAAGGTCAAATTTATCATATTGGGTTTTCTCCATCAGCTGTCACGACAAAGAGCCTACTGAATGATAATGGGGTTGATTACATGTTTTGCCAAAAGAGATTGAAAAGAGAGAGATTATGACGTATGAACACAACAGTTCATGCCTCGTTCTCTAAAGAAAAGAAATGTGTACGTGTCAGTGCGAATTATCTAGGAAAGAAGAGAAATCTTCTTATGACGTATGAACACAACAGTTCATGCCTCGTTCTCTAAAGAAAAGAAAAGTGTACGATTCAGTGCGCTTTATCTTTTGAAGAAGAGAAATCTTCTAATTAATGACCATTCTCATCAACATGCTTCATGCTTTTTCCATGCGCTTCAGTCATAAAGTGAACCGGGCTACCACTGATTGTTTTCTCATTCTACTTGCTCGATTATAATGAAGATGGCGACATCATGTGCTGATTTTGCGGGAGAAAAGTGTGAATAGAACATTCGGATGATTTTCACTTATTTAATCAAGAATGGCAACTCCGTATGCAATTCTTGAGGGGAGAAGAAGTGTGAATTTTTGCATTGTTGATTGATATTTGAGAATATAAATGGTCATACGGCTCTAAACTCATGTAAGAACCGAGCTTATTCTTATCGGGTCATCTTCACATGGAGTTTTCTCTTCTAAGAGCCGTTGGTTGACATCTTCACTCGGATTGATGAGTTTATCGACAAAGTGCTTCCGGTTAATGCTTCACGTATACATCAACATGATGATTCGAACAATCTCTCTGTTCTTGTTTGATGTGATTGGTAGTTTGGTGTTACCATCTTGTGTGTTCGTTGCGGCCTGATTGCGTATTTCCTTGATGAACATCTTTCTGTTCTTGTTTGATTGGGAGGGATTTTAGTTAAGGGGATTTGCAAGATGTAAGTTAATTGGGATGCTTTTTGGTGGGATTCTTTTTGGTGTGAGTTGAAGATGTTAACTATCTATTCCCCAACTGGACAATCTTGAAGAAGGTCGAGTCTACAGTCTGTTTTACATTTTCTGCTACATGTTAGAATACTAAAGACGAGTTGCATTTAACGATCTAAAGACTTCTTCTTAATCTGGGCATTTATCAAACAGATTGTCGGTTTAGGAGAGAGCACTAATTGGGAGAGAGTTATAAGTCAAATTCAATTCCCAATTAGACTTGCTCATATTCTTTAGCAGTGACTCCTCGAGACATTGATATTGACTATTGTTGGACATTTGACACAAGGTGATCACTTTGGAGTTAATCATTTATCACTTATTTGAGATTGAAGTTGACTTTCACAAAGGCGTGTTCTTATTTGATAACTTGCTCGGGCTTAAGAATTTGAGTTGAAGACTTGGCTTATCTAGTTACCAGCAGTCGAGGTGGATGGTTGAAGACCTGGTTAACTATCACTATTAGGAGTTACTTTGTTTTACTCATGTCACACGCATATGACGGTGTGGATAATCGCAAGAGGTGTTAATGTCTCATACTTTGTTTGGATAGTGAGTACTTAGAGATTTGCTTGAAGCATAAATTCTCGACACCGTTCTTCCATCATTAGGTGGAAGCTTAAGATACAAATGTGGGGAAGTTGACTTCAGTTTCAAGTATGGTATATCGGGTTTTCTTCATCAGTGGTCACTTCAAATTGTCTACATAAGGGTTGATAAAAATTGTCAGATTGAGTCTTCAGCAAGTTGATTCTCACAAGAGCTCAAGTGTTCTTCTCATAAAGATTTCAAGTATTTGGGCTTATACTACGTTGCTGATTCTGAAGTGTCAAGACTAGCAAGAGGGAAGGAGACAAACACAAAGCGAGTAAACTTGATGAACTTAATACTTCTAAGTAACTGAAGATATCCAGGGAAGACAAATGTTATTACCGCAGAGAAACTCAAGGTTTGACTCATGGCGAGTAAACTTGATGAACTTAATACTTCTAAGTGATTGAAGATATCCCGGAAAACAAATGTCATGACCGCAGAGAAACTCAAGGTTTTACTCATCAAGGCTTTTAGTGTTATTATTCCAACAACGTGGGGTAAGTGATGTAAAAGAAAGTTTCTGAAGATAAAAGAGGTACACAAGTACGACATATTCAGAGGAGATAAATTTGTAACATGAGGGAGGTGTTATCAGTTTCTTTCGGTGGGAATGTGTGTACCGGTTCTTGAGCTTCATACACATTCATCAGGGAAGAAAAATGTAAACATGGGGAGGTGTTTTCATTCCCCTCTTGATGTGTATTCGGGAGAGCTCTTGGGTATTGGTGTACTTCGGGTTCTTGAGCTTCATACACGATCATCCAGGAAGAAAAATGTGAACATGGGAAGGTGTTTTCATTCCCCTCATGATGTGTATTTGGGAGAGTTCTTGAGCATTATACAAAGAGACTGACTGCATCAATTCAACTACTTGGGGGAATTGTTCTCTTGACACCTTTTGGAATGGATTGCTTCAGACTTCAGTGGTTATGAAATTTGAGAAGATTATTTTATGTGTGGGATGATACGTTGATGTTCTTCTATTGGATGATATAACCTCGAACGGAGAATCTCGATCATCGGTCTTAAATGGAGCAGCGGGATTTATGACTATGGTGTGCATCTCTGTGCACCTGGCTAAGGCAAGCTTGAAATATAGCTTCGAATCTGCTCAACATAAGGATTTTCGGTTTGGGGGGAAGCTGCCAAAGTCTCACTTTCAAGTGGCTCAATTTCTCTCTTCGATTCAAGAGTCTTGGAAGATTTGGTGGTGAATGTTTAGGGATGATGACTTCTATCTTCTACAACAGGGCTGTTCGATATCCTTATCTCGGTACTCGTATCATCATCTTCTTTAACTATATCATCTATTCTATCCTTGTAAATATTTATCAAAAACCAAATACAAAAATATAAAACCAAGAAAAAGAAAATAGAAAAATATAAAACCAACAAAAACCATAAAAATCAGAAAATTTGAAAAATACCAAAAATATTGTTTTCTCAAGACATGTCTTCTGGTATCGATAACATCTACGGTCTTAGAAATGTCATTCAATAATGGCACGGGACCATAGATGAAGTTCGAGCAGGAGGTGTAAATATTCTTTTCTAAACATGTCTCAAAAAAAATTAAAAAAAAAAATTTTGGCTTACAGTTATTTCGATCAGTAACCCGGCTGCAAATATGGCTTACTTATTTTAGATCAACCCGGGCTGGGGCAAATAATGGCTTGCAGTTATTTCAACGCTTCAAATAATGGCTTACAGTTATTTCGATCAGTAACCCGGGCTTCAAAATATGGCTTGCAGTTATTTCAGACTGTAACCCGTGCTAAAACTATGGCTTGCTATTATTTCTGATAGCAACCCGTTCTTCATGAAAGGAAAGTGTTGCGCTAAACCAATTTTTCAAATATTTCGGGCACTTATCCTAAAACAAAACAAGGAAAGTATGTCGTCATAAAGGCTGCTGTTCCTACACAAATGTTTTTCCGTCTAAAATTCTTCAGAAAAATATTTGTTGTGTTTTCAAAAATGGTGGAAAATGAGTTGCTTAAAATCAATCAGATTTAGAGTTTTTATAAAATTTGGAAACTCAATCAATGACTTCAGCACTTTTAAAATCTTTTATAAATTGAGTCATTGATTGAGGGGATAATGTTTTCAAATCTATATCTTCTAACGGGCTTTCTTAATTATCCTACGTGCTTAATTAAAATGATAATTGCCTATGTTGAAGGACTAGGTTTCTAGGATATGATTGTTAGGTTTAGATGATTAGAGTTTGATGAACACATTAATCCCATACCTTATATGAACTGATTGATATGTTGAATTGACTTTTATTAGTCGATTGCTGTTTGGGTGATGTCGACCACCATATATCTGTATGTGTGTTCACTAACGTATGCAGGTATCTTGGTATAAGAATGTTCCCGATCCGGATCCCACATAATATGATGTTTGGATGCCGAAAGGAAAGGGTAACTATATCTTGGGTTGACAAATGAAGAAACGGAGCTTAATTGGACTTCTATGGAGAGTTGGCATAAATGCAACGTAAGAGGTCTCACTGCATCGGCAGATGGTTTTCTTCTAAGTGATTGAAGAAACGAAGCTTAATTTGACCTCAGTTGGCATTCAAAATGCAACGTAAGAAGAAGTCTCCTGCATCGGAGACGGTTTTTCTTCCAACCCTACGGCAACAACAACGAAGCTTCTCAACCACCTAACGTATATTTGTGCAGGATACCATTTTTAAACAATTTTGAATAATTTGATTAAATTGTTTTGAAAATGGAAAAATATTGTTTTGAAAATAAATTGAACTGAATTTTGAAAATCACGGGACTTCTTTTTATCAAAACCTAAGTCACTCAATTATTGACTTCTGTCATGGATTGAGGGGGAGAGTGATTTAAAATAAAATATTTTCAAACGATATTTCTTCACAAAAGTTTGGTTTGTACAAAAACAAAGTGGTGACCTAAAGATTTAATGTTATGTCATGGTATGATTTTCTTTAGAATCAAGATCTTTCAAAATGAAATTTTTTCTGTTCTTGTTTGATTGTGAAATTGTTTTATTTTACTAAAAGATCTCTTAAAACAATCATACTTGACACTAACAATCTTTAATGTCTTAAAATGGTCCTTATCTGTCATTTTCAAAATTAAATCAAGCCACGTCTTTCCCCAAAATCTTTTAAATGATTTAAATCAATTGGGATCACAAATCTCAAAAGGTTTGAAATTTTGATCGGGGTAGAGATCGTGATTAAATCTCTTATCTTTTTAAATGGAATTGGTTTTAGTCCTTTAAAGGCACTCCTGCCTCCATGTGCCAAACGATTTCATACACAATGCACATGTTGAGGAGGAGGATTTATCCAAAACATGATGAGTATTTAAACCAGGCCACATATTCTCCCATGTTTTCTAAACCGTATTAAATCACTTGGGATCCAAAATCTCAAAGGGTTTGATATTTTTGATCGGGGGAGAATTTGTGATTTAATAATGAAATTTGATAAAAGGTGATCGATTTGATTTAATTGTGCAGACTGCTCTCTCATATGTGCTAAACGCTTTCGAATCTCGAAGCATATATTGAGGGGGAGCATTTTAAAAGAAAATAAACTATTGAGGTGCAAATGCTTTTATGTTTTAACATAAAGTACCTTGATTGAGTTTTAAATGGTTTCTTAATGGCTTGTGTGTTCGTGGATGTGCTTCAAAATAACTCTTGCCTCTATGTGTTAAAATGATTTCTCTTATCCTATGCACATATTGAGGGGGAGAATTTTACCAAGAAAATCAAATGGCTTTTTCTATGAAAATTGTGATCAAAGAAAATATGTCAAAGAACTCTTGCCTCCATGTGCCAAACAATTTCTAAATCACACGCACATGTTGAGGGGGAGGTTTTCTAAATGATCAAAACTATTAAGGTACAAAATGCTTTGATCTCGTATCACAAGTACCTTGATTGTTTTTCCAAATGATTTTTCGATTGGTTTCATGAAGGAAAGAACAATACCAAAAGACCAACCAATTACTTTATGCATGGAGTTATAAGGATGGTTAGGCTAGGTATTCGTTCCCACGATCCGCCAGAACCGGAGGGATCTACCCAGGGATAATCCACTAGATAGTGTAGAGTCCTTAGGTATATTGAAAAAAGGAGAAAAATGAGAAATGGGAAGAGTGCGACTGAGACAGAGCTAGTACTGGAATAAACCCAACAAGGTTCTAGTTATGAAGTCTCGGTAAGCAGAAGGGGTTGAAGAATGAAAAAGAATTGAATGTGAAAAAGGGTGAAAAGAAATAGCCCTCCAATAATTCAACCTTAGGGCAGAACCCGGGTTCAATACATATGCTCTTGGTTGTTACCAAGGTAACACTGGTATTGAAGGCAAGAAGTCATGGACCCAGTGACGCACTGCACTAAACTTCCCAAGCTACTCAAGTTCCTCTTAAAAGGGCTTGTTTCATTCTCACGGGGAACCGACATTATCTATCGACTTTCTCTTAGAGATTGTTGATATTGAAGAAGGAGACCCTCTCCCTAGTCTCCGGCATAGGAACCAAATGTGCACTATTGAGTCTAGAGCCAAGAGATCATCCACAATATCTCATTAGGACACTAAATTCTTGAAGACTTGCTTTTTCACACAATGTGGAAAGTAAGAATATATTAAGAGTCCTACGCATTATCCTTGTGGTATTGCCAGAACATCTGAGTGATATGTTAAATATTCACGATGAAGATGGAAATCCTTCTAGAGCCATCATCAAACAAGCTCTTGGTGGGTGACATGTGAGATCTTTTCTAAAGATCAAGCTTGTGACAACTGGATAGAAACGATGGGGCGATTCACTCTTGAATCAACCTTGGTCCAGGAAATGGATTGACGGATGCTTTTGGAAAAACCGTTCGATGTGCAAACCTTCTTTTCTCTAGCGCATCGAATGTGTATTCATGTTTTCAAACACAAAAAGTATCTCTGATTGAAAAAATACTTTTGGAAAAACCGTTCGTTGTGCAAAATTCTTCTTTTATCTAGCACGTCGAATGTGTACTCTTTTCAAATACAAAAAGTATTTTTGATTGAAAATTGATCTTTCTCATAAAACCTTCGTTGTATTGCAAAACTCTTTCTTCTATGCAATACACGATTGTTTTTCAAATCATTTTCATCAATCAGTGAATCTCAATTCGATGGTTCACTCACTCCATGTTGTCTTCTTTGAGGCGTTCGGTTTGAGAACGGCTAGAATAGCTGCGAAACCTGTCAAGGAGATTCTTGGAATTATACGATCACAGGCGTACTTGTACTTGATCAGCGGGGGAACCGTGGGCCGTGACCTCAATTCAACGAAAGTGATCAAAGACACTTTCGTGTGTTTTATTGCTAACTGTTGTTTGCGGGTACATTTGGACGGTTGCGGTGATCGAATTGAGGAGTCAATCCAAAGCCGCATGCTTACAGCATCCATACTTAATTTGAAGAAATCATGACTGGTGCATATCTACATAACCGGCTCGATATTTCATACTATCCTTCGCTTCGCTGCAAATATCATGTACCAGTAAGGCTTCCGCTACTCTGATGGAAAGATGTCATGATTCAAAAGTGTGAGCATGTCGGTCCGAAAGTCACAACTTCACATGATGGCAACACAATAAAGGGTGATCCAGAGATTTACTGTGGTGATGATCTCATTGAAAGCTTGAAGATCATCAAGATGTGGATCAGTTCAAAGACCTCCATTGAAAGTACAAAATAATCGGACTTTGAAGAATCGCTACAAAAGCACAATGATACGGAAGTTGAAGAATTAAAGTCTACGAGCTCAAGAACAAAGTCAATAATAGAATGCTAGGATTCGAAATGTAAAACATGGGGTGACCTCCCTTAGGGGGAGATTGTTAGGAATTAGAAAATTCCATAGTGAAGAGTCGGTCACCCCTAATATTATCTAGCATAAGTTAGCTCGTAGACATATCATTATTTACGTTATTTAGTAGTTTATTAGTTAGTTTGTAGCGTAGTATAGCTTAGTGCAACACCGTGGAGGAAGGACGGGTCTTTACCTTGTATGCACGATCCACAGGCGTTAGGAGGTCGTGTTTGTCTGTAACTATAAATACCCCTTCCATCCATGGAAGGGGTGGTGCTTCATTCATAATCTAACCTTTCACATTTGAGAACCAAGTCTCTAGCAAGAACACCCAACTCTCTAACTTTCTCTCTCTAATGGCTAACATGTATTTTGATCATCCAAGACCACCCGAATCATCAACACAATAAATATAACGATCCTACATCAGTCAACCTCATATTACCCCTGGAAACCTCAGTTTCCTCAACATTATCCTTTTCCACTTTCTTCTTCTTTCCTTTCTGCTTCTTGGATTTGGAGTCTGAATGTTGTGACCTTTCACGTCTCTTTTTAGGAAGAGAGGCATAAGACGCTTGTGATCCTGAAGTGGACTTGGGAGCATTGGGTTGTGGAGGAGTGGGTGTGACATTATCAGAGGATCTGGCAGCACTTTTCTTGTACTGTTTGAAGTAGTCCTTCTTCTTGATATCGTCTGTGAGTAGGATATCAGGAATTGGCAATCCAAAGATTTCTTTATCCATACCTCTAGGAACATATTTAAGGTTTCCTAAAACAAATTCATCTTCTGCATTATGAAGAGCTAATCCAATCCTGGGGTTGAATTTGTGAGTCTGTTGCAAGTACTGGATAACTAGCTTTGAAAATCTGATCTTTGGGAATCACAACCTTGTTCATTTTATTTCGACCCTGAGCTTTATTCTGAAAGTTTGTTCTATCAGATATGAATGTGTGCATTGATAATGAAAATTCTTCCCATATACGATCTGAGACATTCACATTCACCCTATTGACGATACCCAATAGGATTTGCAAGATGGGAATTCTCACTTTATCGAACCCTGATGTTTTGCCGGATAAGCACAAGTGAGAACTGTTGTCATTGCTCTCCAGGGTTGATACATGTGTCCAGTGATGATGTCGGAAGCCCTTGATATGCTAGTCTGATATCCCAAACAAATTAGAAAGACAATTAGATCGTCAGCACCAGGTGGAGGTTCAGAACGTATGTTGGGGTTACAGAGAGTGATTCCTAGAGCCTTGCTACGAATATCCGAATCAATCACAAATTCCCTATCATCCAGTTTGCAGGAGTATTTAGCTGTGATTTTGTCCCATTGAATGGTGTTCCAGAATTGTTGTATGTAAATGGTGGGAATTGTGCATTGCTTGGTAATGGCACCGAAGAAATTTGTGTTCTTGAGAATATCAATAGACACTTTGAGGATAGGATTTTGTTGCAACTTTTGTAAGTCCACATAACAGTTACTTTTTCCAATTTCTGCCCATTGACTTTTAGGAAGGATTTCGTCATCTGAAAGGACTTTGGGTGGAGCAGAAGATGCAATGTTCTCAGCTGAGGTTGTGTTTGCCATTGAAGATCTAACGATACACACAACCAACAACAATGATTGGGAACATGTTAGATTATAAATGGTTAGTTAGACATCATTGAATACACCCTTATGTTATAAACACACAAACTTAGAAGCTCAGACAGGGTTCCCATAGGCATATAGAGATAGATTGAGAAGCATTAGCGAGATTTATTTACTGTTAAAGACTCCATTTGATACAGTTTTCACGAGATGAGTTGTTTTGGAATTAAACGGTTAAAACGCACATTTGTAAAGAAATAATGTCATGAAACAAGATACAAATGTAGAAATGATATAACAGATTGTATGAAACAAGTTGTAACATTAAGTTGCCACAAGGGAATCCAAGTACAACTTGCTCAAACAGAAATGTTATAGCAGGTCACAAAGAGTAAGTTGTCAATACAAGTTGCTACAGGAAATCCTGAATCAAGATTGTAAGCATGAGATTATCCTAGCAAGTTGCCTTAAAACATTTTAATAACCCTAGTCGCCGTATGAAAAATAAACCAATTAAGTCGCTAATCATAAATGGACAAGTCGCTAAACAAGGCTAAGTCGCTACCTGAATACATACTATGTCGCTAACTTGTAAAGACAAGTCGCCATCAACAGTAACTCAGCCAAGTCACTACAAATCAGTTCACTAAATCGCTACAAAGAACATTATCACAGCAGATAACTCGCTACCAAGAACTCAACCAATATCATTCAAATAACATCGCAAACCATTCAACATAATCAGATCATCATAATATTTTAGAAACACAACCCAACCCATTCAGTTAATCCATACACACAGACGATTACAGACACACAATCTAACTCGAATCGTAAGGAAGACGCTCACAAATTCATTAATACACAACTTCATGAGAATTACAACAATCCTGGTGCATCCAAACAACCCTTAATCTATCAACACATATATCACAATTAATTCCATTCAATAATTCCAACCACAAACCCATACGAGGTAATCAAAAACTGAGGATCAATTTCCGTGGGATCTGTTAAAGAAAAAAGGAGTTAGGAAATGCATATATTCATCGTATTTTGAGGACAAGAAACAAGTTAATATTGCCATACCACACGCAAGTCGCTACGAAGATCCTTGAGAGAGAAAGAGAGAAAGAATGGTTTTTAAGTTTTTGAAAAACAAAAAAATGGTAAGTCGCTAGGGTAAGTAGAGGGGAATAATCAAGAAAACCAAGTTGACACTTTTGGTCCCTGTGGTTTAGTGATTTGTGTAGCAACTCGCTATCAAAGGATTTTAATAAGTCGCTAATGTTTTTCAAAGCAAGTTGCAAACATAGTCATGGAAAGTTGCTATCTTATCATATTATGTATAGTAGACATTTACAATCCATGGACTTATCAGACTTATCAGATAGCATACTAACACAGATAGAGATAAGCAAACAAACACAATGAACACTAACACAATAAGCACCATGAAACAAATAGGCATTCAAAGCATGGGTACACAAAGACAACGACCTGCAACTGAGTACACAACGTAACCAGCACTGACGCAGATAAGAACAAGATATCTTGAAAAAATCTCCCCCTCAATCAATGTCACCAAAGAACATTGATTGATTATAACCCACCCGTTTTAAAACAAGAATATATCAGTTGTTCGAACTTCATCTATGATCCCGTATAATTATTGAATGACATTTCTAGGACCGTAGATGTTATCGATAACAAAGAATATATCCTTTATTAGAATGATGTAAATGACTAAAATAATGAACTTAACAGAATGAAATATTAAAACAGTATTAAACCAAAAAGTATAAAAAAATGTATTAAAAAATGTATTTTTTTTTTAAATTAATTTTTTTATTATTATTATTTTTTAATTTTTTAAAACTTGATTTGTACACAGATTCATAAGAGCGAGTCCAGATTCAAGATGAATTGGAGTCAAAGTAGGAGGTACATCAATTCTGGCATGCTATAGCTCCTGAATGAGCTATATTCATTTCTGATGGAAACCAAGTCATGAAGTTCTTGATTGAGTTTAGCATTGTACCTGAAAAAGACTAAGAGCACATTGTACTAGAAGCACATGTAGGATTGCAACTGGATGGGTTAGTTACATGAATAATCTCACTATTTGAGGTAACATCGTTTAATATAGATGTATCAGTATTAGAGACCCTTTTAGGCTCAATATACTTGAAGAGTTTTCCTGTGGGTATCCATTTAAGGCAAGATCTAGGTATGTAAGTCCGTTTGGATTCTGTGAACTTAAATAATCTGCCAGTAGGAATCCATTTGAAGCAGTTACTAGTAGATTTGTATGTGTGCACTTCCCTGTTTTGACTATTTGTCCTTTTGTGATTAGTGTGTTTCTTAGGGGATTGATCAGCCAAATGATGTTTCTTATGAGAACTAGTCATACTTCTAGTATTTCTGAACTTTGAGCTTTGAACATTTACCTGGGTTTTGAGATTCATCATATCGGAACGAAGCAATGAAGTGACTGGTTTAGTCAAAACAACATTCTCATCAATTTGGGAGGCAAGCCTAGATTTTGATGTTTTAACTCTTTCAGATCTAAAGGCATTAGGCTGCTTAACTACTGTACGTTTTGAGTGGTTATGAACAATTGACTTTCCCAAATTTGATGGTTTTGCAGACTTAGTGTTCATCCTATTTCCAATAGATTTCCTAAGCTCATTTTTTAAGGCAACAATATTGAAGCTCTTATCTTGAATTTGGGCTTTGAGGTCATCAATGTCTTTTGATAAGATGTTAGATTGATTGATCAACTTGGAATTGGTCTCCTCTAAATTCTTTCTTAATGACTCATTTTCTCTTAATAGGTTGGACACACATAGAGCTAGTTCAGCATTTCTAGACTCTAGTGTATCACTCATCTCATGACAATCATATTTCTGCACATCTGAGAGTAGTAATTTCAGATTTCATATGGTCGAATCGTTGTCCTGAATCTAGGTTTTTAAATGATTAATTTCAAAAAATTCTCGAAATTCTGGAAATTCCTGATTAATACAAGATTTTTTTGCATAAAAGCTTTCATCCTTTTGTTGTATTTCAATTTCCAATGAAATACAATGTTTTTCAAGAATTGAGTATTTGTTTGAAAGTTCATCATATACCCTTTTTTCAATCATGTCATTAGCTTTAATAGCTTTAGATTCAGGCTCAACCAAGATCGATTTCATAGTGTTATGTTCATAGTTAGAGTCAGGTACCTTAACATATGAATTACTGTGATCAGTTAAGTGTACCTCATTACCGAAACCTTTTCGTCTCGAGTCTTTGAGATCGATCAGATTGTCTTCATCCTCTTTAATTGCAACTGAACTTCTGCATTCGGTATCATTCATTGGTTCAACTGATCTATTGCATGACCTGTCACAATCTTCCCATAGCATCACTTGACACTCATTCATTTCATTCAGCTTGTCATTATCTTTGGCAGCTTCCTTAATGTATATTTCCATATTGCCCATAAGTTGAATAAAGGTGTTTCTAAACTCATGAAGTTCCATTCCAGTGTGTTTCTTGAATGAGATTCCAGTCATGTCATCATCAAAATCTGAGGAATATTCCCCCCGGATAAGTGGCTGAAATTGATAGAAGATTACTTGAAGAGCTGCATTAGATTCCTCAGTAGAGAACTTTTCTTTGGTAATTTGAAACCTCAGTTGTTCTAAGTTAAGTAACACAGTTCTTGTCAAAGTGGGAAAGTCCTGACGAAGGAGAGCACTGCTTGTTCGATCCATAGTTGTGGATAAAAGTAGTTTGAGATGCTGATGAAGAAGTTGAAAGGGATCAATGTAGTATTCCATTTGCTTTGCATTATTGTTCATCAACTGGTGTGGTTCGTTGAGGTTTGACTCAGAAGGTGAGGAGTTTTGATCACAATTTAATGAATCAATCAAGGTAGGACATTCAGAAATGCAACCAGTTTCATTGTTCTGAGAGGTATCATAGAGTTCAAGCACTTTGGAGATAAACGGGTCAGTGATGTAGGACATTGTGGGTGGAGGAGTATCTGCTGCATGAACGTCCTCGGCAACAATGGAGATGATAGTAGGAATATTGGTAGACATGTTAACAGATTACATGGGATTTTATGACTCTCTGATTAAACCGGGAAATAGATTCTTTCACGGGATTTTACTGAATCAAGAGAAAACCGTATTAAAACAAGAAATCACCCAAGTCGCTAGGAAACCTTGAACCAAGTCGCTAAGTGCCAAGTCGCTAGCAAAATTTTGACAGCAAGTCGCTACAAACCAAGTCGCTAATTTTTCAAGTCGCTAAATAGCAACTCGCTAGGTACCAACTCGCTAACACCAAGTCGCTAACAATATAAAGTACAAGTCGCTAACTTACAACAAGTCGCTACGTGTAGTGGAGAATCCACTACGTGTACTTTTTGTCGGCTTGTCTCAATAGACAAGTCGCTAGGACCAAATCGCTACCAAATACCACTCCAACTCGCTAACTTTTTATGAAGCAAGTCGCTATGATGAATATCACACCGAGAACCAAGTCGCTAGCAAGAAAATCACCTAAACACCACTTTTCAATCCAAAAACAACCCAACGACAATGATTCAAGCCTTCAAAGTCAAAACCTAAACACTTGTGATGATTCTAAACACAAAAGTACTGTCAAAATCCAAACTTTAACACTAGAAATCAACCAAATGATGCAAAAACCACTAAACTTTTTCAAACTCAAAAACCACCTAAAAATCACTAGAAATCCAAAGATATGTAAGAGATGATCTAACCATGGCTCTTGATACCAATTGTAAGATATTGGATTTCACATACACATCATAACATTAACACATTAAGCGTATAGATGATTTTAGAGAGAGAGAAAGTGGGATATTCTAGAAAGAGAAACTTGTGGAATATTAGATTACCAAAGAACATCCAACCCTCTACCTTGCAAGGTAGAGGGTATTTATAGGTTACAAACTAAACGACCTCCTGACGGCCTGTGGATCAGGTATACAATAGGTAAAGACCCGTCCTTCCTCCACGGTGTTGCACTAAACTAAATAGCTAACTAAATAACTCAGTAAATAACGTAATGTCTACGAGCTAACTTATCTTTGGATAAAGTTTGGGGTGACCGATACTTCATTAAGGAATTTTCTAATTCCTAACAATATTTTAAGTGACAGACATGGAACATCAGATGTCAATATTGGCAAACAAAGAATATTGTGAACTTTATAGTCAAAAGATTCTAGCCTAAAGTCCACTGCATTTTTCATTTGCTAATATTGACATACGATGTTCAACGTAGTTGCACACTCTCATCTTCACCTTGAATTCCTTTTGTTATCTCAACGGGCTGGCAATATGTCTGGTGCAGTCCTCTGCATAAAGACTGTTTAAATAGCAAAAGGGACTTGAGAGGAAGCTAAGAGGTCATGGCTATGTTAACATTTTTTTGTTACGACTCTCTATGTACGAAGTTTTGTTTTAGCTTGCCGCATAGCGTAGGTGAAAATTAATATTGAAATTTCGCCGTTTTAACAAAATGTTGAAAACTAAATTAGGATTGTTTATGTTTAACGTTTGATACCAACCTATTATTCATTCTATGAAAATATGTGGCTTGAAATTTATGGAATGCAATACATGGGATATGTTTGATGAATTGTAAGCTTATTGGATGCCATGTTACTCACGAGGTTGGTTTGCATTATAGGCTAAGGATGGAGGTGCAAAAGCTGATGGAAATATTCAAGAAATAATTAGAAGGCTGAAGGAAGAATAGAGGTAGCTAGAAGAAAACCCTAATTTAAAACTTGCCAAAAGCACCAAAAAACTGCGACAAAGGTATTTGAAAGCTAAGTACAAAAAAAAGGAAAACCATGAGTTTGGTACTGTTGTTAATAGACCCACCAGCAGCAATTGTGGCTACACCGTTGCAGTCTATATCTGTTAGCAATAACTCATATTATGAAGAGATTGATGATGGTTATGGTAGTGACTATGATGAACAAGGGTAGGTGGGATTGAATCTTGCAAGTTTGCTATTTTAACAAAATGCTCAAAACTAAAATATGAATGTTTGGCTTTAACGTTTGATTCTAACCTATTACTCAATCTATGCTTTTCCCATCCTCCATCTATGTATATGGTTGTATGGCTTAGGCTACAAAACCCTTTGGTGCTCTTAGTGCTATATCACATCAGATAAACAGTTTGTTAATAAAATTATTTTAGGTGAAACAAAACAGAGGACAGAACAAACAAATCATCAAGTTTTAAAGAGGTCCATGTATCCAGATAAATTCACTCTTTTATTGTCACAAAATAATGCGTTTTCTCTTATGGTTAAGGATTTATATACAAAGTTCCCCCACTTTCAAAAACTAATCTTCACAGAATTGCATCTATGAAATGAATGTGGCAGAGCAGACATGTACCTTTGAAGTAAAGCTTTTGTTTGTTTATGGACTATTTAGAAATGATCGAGCCACATCTCTGCAAAACAAATAAAAATTTGTTATTATTATAGAAACGGATGTCAGTGTACCTTTAAATAGTGGCAACAAGACGATATGTAATAGCAGCTACCATCCAAGTAACACACCATTAGATTGCAGACAACAAAAAATAACCAGCTTTGAAATATTGCGGCCTTCATCTCATAGCAATGACGCAGAGTATGTTTAACGTTTGATTACAACCTGTATACACACAGACAACTACACTTTCACGTCTAATACAACCCCTTTTTAAAATTAAGACCATTTTTATTGCAGCCAGTCCTAAGACTGATCACTCGAGCCTATAATCAAAATGAGAATCGCTACACCTATACGCTAATCAGATAATCAATTCCAAATGGCAAAGTCAAACACCCTATAAACACAAATTTTCTGCTATCAATTTATCACCCATAATCTGATAATCCCCTCAAAACACAAAACATCAAAAAGTAAGCTACTTGAAGCGAATAAACACATTTTGGAACACACCCACTAGTCTAGTCACTCTCAAATGCAAATCCCACATACAAAATTCAATGATAACAAAAATCAAGGAACAATACCTAAAAAATCTTGCTACCATCATTAACTGACTTGAGCAACCCCCAACGCCATATTCAGACAATGATCAAACCATTAAACCCTTTAAGATCACCCTCATGAATCTATACCAAAGGACACAATTCAATGTCGTTTATTGTTTGATTTGATTTATGTCAGCTGAAACTGAAAGCCCTCAAAACGCTATATGGATCTATTCCTCCAAGATTCAATCCTCTGTGTGTTTTATGCATATGTGTGTGAGAGAAAAAGTCAAACACACAATATGTTACCATTTTTAAATAATCAAGGCAAAAGATAAATGTTAAATACAAACAATACACAACCACATTAAAACTAAACACTTATTGTTATATTCCATAGTAAGATCACTTCACATGCCATTAGTCCATTAACATTGTTCATCAAAATACAGCTGATGCGTGGTTCGGGGTCGAAAGACTTCCTTTTTCGCGAGCAAGCTTTACAATCCACTAGGCAGTGTACCTAATCGTTACAGTGTAGTATGGAAAGCCCATGGGGTTGATCATTCTCTAGGGGAATAGAGATGCTAGTAGAGATGTATGGCGAAAAGGTGAGGTGAGGAAGATTCTTTTTTATCTTTTTATATTTTTTATGAAAGCAATTAAAATCTCGGGGTCTGAAGAGTGTGGGGGGGGGGTGGTAATTCTACCAATTAAACTACTAAAAAATTTAAATTAAAATCTAATTAAACTAATGAAAGGTAAAAAGCTATGGATTGATTGAATGTGTTTCTTATGATAATTAAAAACATGTTCACTTAGATTTTCTTACTCCCTAGTTATCTTTTATTGGTCGGTTGAATTGTCGCATTCTCATTCTATTTGGTGCGTTGTATTCCGTGTTAGCCATAGGGTGGTGCCTAATTCCCCAATTCTATGAATCGTAACTATCCTCTAGAACATCCGGGATCGCCAAGTACCGAAGTATCTCCCCCTGATACCCTATTATCCTTAAGCTACAACTCATGCAATAAACACAACGATTGCCTAAGTGCACTCTCAAGATTTTTGCAATTTAGGACGTTCAAGCTCGCAACAATCAAAGAAGAAGTCAGTTTTCCTTATTCTAGTGTCTACCAATTAGAACAAGAGACAACCTAACAATAATCAACAACTAGGTTTCATTGGATCTAAGCAAACACTTAGTTAATTTAGTTATGCATGATAGATAAGCAAGAACACAAACAAACAATTGAACATAGATGAAACATGGTGATAGATTGGATAAACAAACTTATCTTTAAGTTTACAAGAGGGTTCGTAACCCTAAAATACTGACCAAGTCCGACCTCAAACGAACTAGGGTTTGCTCTCCAAAATAATGCACACAAAATACAGAAAATTCAAAGTCTATATATAGATTTTACACTCGCGACGGCGTCGACTTTTGATGGTGACGCCGTCTGATCACTGTCATTAGGGTTTCGTTTTGGACAAGTCATCGTCGGGAAGATGTCGGGTAGGAAATAGTGACGTCGTCTGGCTTACTTATGGACATCGTCTTGAAATGATCTTGGTCATCTGGTGAAAAAGGAAGAGTGACGCCCTTCTGAGTTTAGGCGTGACGCCGTCAGATGTTAAGACCAAAATAAGTTCTAAGCGACCATGTGAGCGATGGTGTCGCCCTTAGAGTTGGGACGCCGTCAGGCTTGTGAAACAACCTTGTTTTCTTGACGTTGTCGTTTTCTTCATGTTTTCGCTCATTTTTGTCCAAAAATGCTTCATTCCAGCAATTTGCTTCCAAAAGACCTAAAATGTGAAAAGGAACAATTTTAAGCGGCAACGGATATAAAATGCAATGATTTAGGGCTTAAATAACCCCCTAAAAACGTATGTGTTAATACAAATAAACCATAAAAACGTTTATTTATATTTTACGATCTTCTAATGTTTTGTCGATAACAAACGTAAAATCATTTTAACGAAACAAATAAAATACGTAAAAGGTTTGAGCCAATAGTTTACTAACACACTTTTACTAAAACATATTAAAACTAAATCAAAACATGTTTAGTAAATAAGTTATATAAAACCAAAGACATTTTTATAAAACACTAACAAATAATATTGTTTACATCTTATAGAAATGCATATGTATAACAACTAGTGTTTACATTTTATAGAAATGTATATGTACTTTGTATATATTTTAATGGGTAAGTAATCGGTAAAAACCAAAGTCCATAACCCATGACCCATGACCCATTGACTAGGTACAATGAATGTTGTTGGGCAAAAAACCAAAGTCCATAACCCATACCCATGGAGCATGATCCATAACCCATGACCCATTGCATGACATCATGCATGAAGTCATGTTGGATATTATCCATGATCCATGACCCAAAGTCCATGACACATGACCCAAGATCCATAACCTAATGACTAGGTACATTGCATCTTGTTGGGTATCCATAATCCAATACCCATAACCCATGATCCATAACCCATAACCCATAACCTGGTTTGCAATCCGAAATCCGGACTAAACTGACCCAGTAGCCGGATCCCAGGTTTTGCACTAGTCAGATCCATCTGGTAAGGGATCCGCGGGAACCGTGGGACAATAGACATATTTTGTCTATAAATAGTGAGTCATTTCTCTCTTGCTCACTACCACTCTTAGATATACTTTCTCTCAGTATTCTAACCTCGCTAACCACGTATCCAAAGGATCACTCTATGTAGTTTTATGTTTGTGTGATTCTCTAGGTTCCTCTTAAAGGCGAGATAACCACCTCTTGAATACGTGCAAGCTCAAATCATGAGTTGCTAAGCTTCGTCATCATATAGACCACTAAAGTGCATCTTGTTGATAGTTATTTCCTCCCTTCATAGAAGTGTTGTGTTGAAGGCATTAGTGAAAGGTGCCGAAGGGTTGTGTTGAAGGCATTAGTGAATGGTGCCAAAGGTGTACATTTGATATGGTGCATCGATGTACAAGTTAGATAGTTTTGGTTAAAGGATGTTGATATCCTTCCAGTGTTATAACAAGGAGTGTGTCTCCTTTGGGGTAGTTGTGTTGTGGTGTATTGTTGGGTAGTAATTCCTCCTTTGTAATGGAACTCGGTATCTAGCCTTATACCGAATAAAGTGTAGGCGACGGTGTGATAGGTTTGGTTCTACCTCGTGGAAGAACTCGGTGTCTAGCCTTGTACCGGATAAAGAGTAGGCGAAGTTGTGAAGGCTTCTCTGCTACATTTAGGAGCTTGTGTTGTGTAGTGCTGACAAACTCTCGAGTTGGGTACTCGGGGAGTGGAGTAGGGCTAGGAAGGTGTCCTTGTAGCTGAACCACTATAAATACTTGTGTCGTGTTTTTGTGTTCTTAAATCTTTATCTTTTGCATTACTTACTTATATGTTTATCTATCAATATCCAACACACATATCATATTTTAAAACGAAGTTTTAATCGGTAAAACTATTCAACACCCCTTCTAGTTTTTCACAATTGGTATCAGAGCTTCGTTACCAAGTTTCTTAGAGTATATTGTACTTTAGAAACTTGATACGATCCATGTATGTTTGAAAACTACAAAGAAGGAAATTTCTTAAAACAAAAGTTCATGTTTTAGAAATTTTTATACTTTAAATGTTGGATAGTGATAGATCATTCTAACATTTTTTTTGAGAAGTATTCATGTTAGGATTCGTTCAACGACTTCGTTCCATCTAAGAAAAAATGAAGTCAACACTCAAAGAATAATCCAAAGTAGTTACGATTTGCTTTTACAAAATACGATTAATTATTTTAAAAGCTTATGAAGTATTTAGCCTCTATGATTTTCAAAAATCATAAAAAGAATATATAGCAAAGGTATCTTCTTCTAACCATAATTTAGTTAATTTTAAAACATGCTAATGTTTGTAGATAAAATAATAATATATGCTTCTAAATTTAGGCAGTATTATAATATTATTACATATACTATAAAAAGACTCGTAGATTTAATTTTTAAACCTCAATATCACAATTTCTCCAAAAGAAGTCGTCATTCATATTAAACACATAATCAGGAATAGTATTCTTGGTTGATCTCCATAGACAATACTATAAACTAGTCAATATTCATCTTTACCTCGTAAAGAAATTTGGCTAATCAAAAGTTTTGATCCATCATTTCTCACATAGAGATATTGCCATTGCATTAGTAATCTATGTCAATATTTTCTATTCAAAATTTTCTATATAATGATAAAATAGAATTTTAACATGATTCTTAGTTTCCCGACTTATGGCTTACTCGTAAAAAGGAACCTCGTCAAACGTGTTTTGTAAATACGAAGACTCATCAAAACCTTGTATCATAAACAAACCCTAAGATATAGAGCAAAACCATTGGCAAAAATCAAAATCAAAAACTCCCGTGTCAAAATTATCAAACCCACTCAAATTGTTTTTCTTCTGAACAATCGGATCCCTAAACTTTAACTAGCCGGATCCCTTTTGCAAGGGATCCGTGGGAACCGGCACATCAGTAAACAGAATAAGTGTTTGATGTTCACTGTGCACTTCTACTACCTACTTTACTCTTTCATATACGACCATAAACCCAACATTACTATTCCTAGGAGCTCTTTCATCATCATTCCAAGAAATTCAATCACTTGTGTAAGTCTTATCTTCACTACATTGTGATTTCCATTCTCTAGTTCCTAGTAGTACAACTTTTACATCTTGAGAACTTTGATTCAAGTGGGTTTGTCACAATTTGCTATCACATTGTTTTCTAAGATAACTAATCAAAGAAAAAACATTGTTAACACAAATTAGAACTCATAATGAATTCAAAAGAGATGTGTTGAGCAAAAATTGTGATGAACCTCAAAAAGGAACTATTCTCTTAATTAACACCACATTGTGGTTTTATTGTTTAGGATCAATCATGCCTAGTTCCAAACAACAAGATTACCAAGACACGGCTCATTATATACCAATGCACCATCGAAAGGACGGTCTTGACCCTAAAGATCGAAAATCTTTCAAAATGCTACAAAAGCGGTTGTTTCATGAAGGCCGTGTGGTTGAGCATTCTTTTCTCAATAATACCAAAATTCCTGAGGTCTTTTCGAGGATCAATTTTCAGTGTCTCCTCAACATCAACGAACAAATATGTCCCGTATTTTTTCTTGAGTTTTACAAAAGCGTTCAGATCATAAGAAATGATGACGAAACCATCTCCATTGCCTTCATCATCAACGAACACAACTACACCTTAACCCTTGTTGAGTTTGCCCGGATTCTCCGCATTCCTCACCATGGAGTGTATGTATTCCAATGATTGGTCACTCGCCAAGCTTCATGACATGGTTGATGATCACGAGGTTTATTTCACACCCCTTCATGAACCGGCCACGGTGAGAGATGCCGTATTCATTCAAAGAGCCTCCTAAACCCGAGTAACTAGGAACTCAAAAGTCATCCACCGAGATCCCTTTCAAATGGAACTTTTTGAGATGTTCCATCTCTCAAAGAAATAGGAAAAAATTCTTAAGGAGAATGTCCTTTGCTTGGTTGGAAACAAAGATCATCCGAATGCATGTCTTGTGTACATGATTTATTGCCTTGTCAACGAAACTCCTTTCAACCTTGCATACTACATGGTCAAGAGGATGGCTAGTGTTTATAGGATGGATAAGATGGTTCTACCATATGCTATGCTTCTTTAGTTTTGTCTTTGCCTTAGAACCCTCTCATTATACGGATGACCAATTCTTTTGCAACAAAGTCATGGTACCTCTATCCGAAGAAAAAAATCGAGGTTCATGGTAGAAGGTAAAAGACCTCATCCACCAACGGACTCATCCGAGGAGAAGGAATGAGAAGGAAGCAACCCGTCGACAACTACCATCTCGACCCCATGTCCTACATTGACCAATTTCCGGACATTCCAAGCCCTTCCCAAGAGTTCCAACAAACAAAGGGAATGTTCAGATGCATTGCCAATTTCCTAATGGGAAAGAAGAAAAAGTGAGATGGAACCTTGAAGGGATTGGAGGTGAAGCTTGAGGGTAGGTGAGGTGAATGACCTTGATTTGAACAAAGTGATGTACGTCTTAAACAATATTGCTTTTATTTAGAACTCAGTAGTATGTGATGGTATGGCGAAAAACATGAACATGTTAACCTAGGATAACATAATAGGAATTTTACGACTCTTTGATATCGTATCAAAAAGTCGGTCTTTCTCCTAATTGCATGCTCATATATCACTTTTACATGCCATGCTTGATATGCTTTACTTATATACATGAATGCTTGATGTAGTAATCACTAGGTTTAAATTTCGATGCTTAGTGCAAAATTCTGCACGGGTTCTGTTAAGAAATGGTCCCAGATGCCGGATCCCTGGGCTATAACTAGCCGGATCCCTCACATGAAGGATCCGTGGGATCAGGGTGGACAGAAATGATAATTCAGCATCCTCACATCAATCCAACCTTCCAGACCTCATTAGACTAGTTAAACATGACACATTAGGATCACTTAAGTCTCCCTTAGGCTCAGATAATCCCACATTCACTCATGGATGACTTAAGATCACATTAAAGGTATTTTTGATTTATCACTTCTTCAAAACTCACTATTTTTCCGCTCCAATGCTTACACATTGTTTCTCTCATCTCAAAACACCTTGTTCGATATTTCTCTCAATTTTAGCAAATTGATTTTAGTCATCTTTATCTCAAAATACGATAAAAACTAATTTTTCATTTATTGTGATTTTTAAGGAATTTTCCAAATTTTCTTTAAGTCACAGTCTGATCTCTTAGATCATTTGACATCACTTGACACTCTAAAAAATTATTAGTATCATCCTTAACCACTCATAGGTATTCATGAAAACTCCATTCCTTTATAAAAACCATCATTAGATATCGTCACTCATTATGCTTGAACATTTAAGTCCTATACCATTTAAGACACCTTAGGGAACTTAAAAACTTAAGATATATAGGCACTAGACCTTGGTAGAACATCATCACTCCATTTTCTTTGTCTCTGAGAGACGGATCCCTGAACTTCAACTAGACGGATCCCTAATGATAGGGATCCGTGGGAACCGGCTGAATAGAATGGTTAAATTTCACTTAACTCATCAATTTCAAACTCTCTTTGATAATATAAACACTTCACTTTGCCTTAAATGACTCCCTAGGACAGAACAACACTGTAGTTGACTTTAGTACATGCTAAAAACCTTAGTGGTTTAAACTTTAATTCACTAACCTAATCTCATCCTTTATAAACCAAGTGTTTTGTGTCCTCAAACCACCATTCAAACTCAGTAGCTAAAACACCCCTTACCTCCTACTTTTCACCATGACTAAAGCATCTAGTACAACCTCATCAACCAAAGGTTCCTCTAAGAAAAATGCTCGTGTTGTTCATGAAATTTCCTTAACCGAGTCATCACCCGTCAAAACCACAAACACTAGAATTCCTCCCCAACAAACTCAACCAACCAAAGCTAGGGGAACCGCTCGAATTAGCATCCGACCATGTGGTTTGGAAAGACTTTCACCAAACACTATCATACCCTCTAAACCAAACACATCTAGCTCTACTAAAACACCTAAACCTTTATTTCTAGAACCTAGATTACACTCTTTCACCACACCTCTTTCACATCCAAACCTTTACTCCTTAGAAGACTCACCACCTAGGACTTCTCATTCACCATCCTTCTCATTAAATAAGGAACTACCTTCACACCAAAACATTGATGTTGGAAACGTCACCAACACCCGCATTCTACTCACCTTTACCATCAAATAGTCCATGTTTGAGTACAAGGAATCACCAATCTCAAAAACCGAACGATATGGATACCTCCTTATTTCCACCACCAACCCATACATCACCACCTTCATTCTTATTTGAATCCCATCCTACTTCACTTAACTCACCTTCATAAATCACTCCATCCTTTGTGGAACCTCCTTCCTTCTCACCCAATGTTTCACCTCAAACCGCTCCATCTCCAATACCTCCATCTCCTAGCCATGACAATAATTGCTCTAATTGTCAACATACCCAAGGGTTAGTTCAAGAAGTACGAAATGAGCTACGTTTCATGTTCCATCACCTTCTTGAACGATTTGACCAAATCAACAAATCTAATCTTCCCTAGAACATAGGAATATAAGCACAAGTGATGCTCTCCTCTAGTCTTAGGCACAACTTAGAATTGTTAGGAAATATATTACATGTTTGTATCATTTTCTTAGTTTTAGATATATGTGTATCATTTTTCTTGTTTTATTGAATGAAACTACATGTTGTATGCTATATATTTATGAGAATATGTTTGGTGCTACAATACATAACTCATTTGGACGTTTACGTCACTTTTTACATCTACATTGCTGCCAATAGAATGCAGGTACACGGTTCTCATAATTTTGGCTAGATGGATCCCTCAGAGGAAGGATCCGCCAGAACCGTCTAACAGAAGCACATTTTTTTAACTAATGTGAATCTTATTTGCAGGAAACAATGCACCATATACTTGTTTTCTAACCTTTGTTTTGTAGATTTTCAAATTATGCATGAAGACTTTGACACCCTCAACAAGGGGGAGCTTTTCGTCAAAGCAAAGCATTGCAAAAACGCTTGCAATACATTCACTTAGGTTTTCCAAATTGCTTGACGCCCTCCTCAAAAGGGAGCACTCGTCAAGGGAGAGCATTTCGTCAAAGACGAAACCATTTGCAAAAATAATTGCAATACACTTGTTTAGCTTTCCAATTACTTGACGCCCTCAAAGGGAAGAATCCGTCAAGGGGGAGCTAAGACTAGAATATTCTCTCATCTTACTCTTTATTTTTTATTTTGTTACTTTTCACAAGTTTTTCTCAAAACAATGTGTTAGTTTCTTTTCGACGCTCTTTTTGTTTCGACAAAAATGGGGAGAAGAGAGTAAAAACTCCAATTCACCTTTATACGAATTTTATTTTCTTCTTAAAATAATCTTATGTTTTGTCATCAACAAAAAGGGGGAGATTGTTAATACAAATAAACCATAAAAACGTTTATTTATATTTTACGATCTTCTAATATTTTGTCGATAACAAACGTAAAATCATTTTAACGAAACAAATAAAATGCGTAAAAGGTTTGAGCCAATAGTTTACTAACACACTTTTACTAAACATATTAAAACTATATCAAAACATGTTTAGTAAATAAGCTATATAAAACCAAAGACATTTTTATAAAACACTAACAAATAGTATTGTTTACATCTTATAGAAATGCATATGTATTACAACTAGTGTTTACATTTTAGAGAAATGTATATGTACTTTGTATATATTGTAATGGGTAAAAACCAATGTCCATAACCCATGATCCATTGACTAGGTACAATGAATGTTGTTGGTAAAAACCAAAGTTCATAACCCATACCCATGGAGCATGATCCATAACCCATGACCCATTGCATGACATCATGCATGAAGTCATGTTGGATATTATCCATGATCCATGACCCAAAGTCCATGAACCATGACCCAAGATCCTTAACCCAATGACTAGGTACATTGCATCTTGTTGGGTATCAATAATCCAATACTCATAACCCATGGTCCATAACCCGTAACCCATAACCCGGTTTGCAACCCGAAATCTGGACTAAACTGACCCAGTAGCCGGATCCCAGGTTTTGCACTAGCCGGATCCCTCTGGTGAGGGATCCGTAGGAACCGTGGGACAGTAGACATGTTTTGTCTATAAATAGTGAGCCATTTCTCTCTTGCTTACTACTACTCTTAGATATACTTTCTCTCAGTATTCTAACCTCACTAACCACAGATCCAAAGGATCATTCTATGTAGTTTTATGTTCGTGTGATTCTCTAGGTTTCTCTTAAAGGTGAGATAACCACCTCTTGAAGACGTACAAGCTCAAGGCATGAGTTTCTAAGCTTCGTCATCATCAAGACCACTAAAGTGCATCTTGTTGATAGTTCTTTCCTCCCTTCATAGAAGTGTTGTGTTGAAGACATTAGTGAAAGGTGCCGAAGGGTCATGTTGAAGGCATTAGTGAATGGTGCCAAAGGTGAAATTTGATATGGTGCATCGATGTACAATTTAGATAGTTTGGGTTAAAGGATGTTGATATCCTTCTAGTGTTATAACAAGGAGTGTGTCTCCTTTGGGGTAGTTGTGTTATGGTGTAGTGTTGGGTAGTAGTTCCTCCTTTTAATGGAACTCGGTATCTAGCCTTGTACCGGATAAAGTGTAGGCGACATTGTGATAGGTTTGGTTCTACCTCGTGGAAGAACTAGGTGTCTAGCCTTGTACTAGATAAAGAATAGGCGACATTATGAAGGCTTCTCCGCTACATTAAGGAGCTTATGTTGTGTAGTGCTTATAAACTCTCGAGTGGGGTACTCGGGTAGTGGAGTAGGGAAATGAAGGTGTCATTGTAGCCGAACCACTATAAATACTTGTGTCGTGGTTTTGTGTTCTTTAATCTTTATCTTTTGCATTACTTACTTATATGCTTATCTATCAATATCCAACACACATATCAAATAGATTGACATAGGTCGATCTAAATATTTTAAAACGAAGTTTTAATCTGTAAAACTATTCAACCCCCCTTCTAGTTTTCCACAGTATGTTTTAAATCCTTATCAACAACTTCATAACAGAGGAAATACAAGCAACATGCCAGAAGACCCAGACAAAAGACAGTCATCTAAATAGCTTAAGCATCATCATCAAAGTCCATGAGAGTCACATGGCGTTCATTCTCGGATATGACTTCACGCGCCTCAGCCAGGATGGCAGTCAACCCCTCCAACCTTTTGCGCTCCCTGTCCATAGTTTCCATCAGGAAATCCAGCACACCCGTAGCAACCTCATGGAATGGCCCAATGGACTCCGCCTCTCGAACGCTCTGCTCATGATTTTCAATCTTGGATCGGAGATGGTTACACTTCTCTCCAATACTCATTATGAAAGCTTCATCTTCGGTGATCTCCTGCATGAACATAAATCTGAAACACTTGTTAAGCTCATTGGAACCCAACATTTCTTTTAGTTCATTAATGTTTTGGGTAGCAACCATTGGAAAGTATGTTAGGTGGGTGATAAATATTGGTTAATAAATAGTGGAATATGTATGTGTGCAATTAGTAGGATGATATAAATAAGCAAATGAGAAAGGAACTGAAGAGTCATGATTGCAAAACTTAACTCTGGTGTTAAATCAGCTGTTGCACCTTTTCTTATACAGAAATATCAAATCAGTATTTAACTAAAACATCAGCAATAGAACATAAACCTCTCATTTATCCATATGTTACCAACCCTCCTCCCATTTCAATGCATAAAATAAGCCTATGTTGTATATATTTAGGAGTTATTGGGTGAGTACCAATGTTTTGCAGGCCGTGTTGACCCGACTGGGTTAACAGAGTGAGCCAATTCCGGGAACAAAAAAGGGCCTAAACCTCTGGGTTTTAAAACACGTGTTGACCAGTTAGGCCTGCCGGGTTTTAAGCGACACGGGTCCACACCTTTTTTAAAACCCGACAAGGTTTGCTTTTGCTCATTTTTTAAATAGAAACCAGATTAACTCGGTGGTCAATCCGGGTGACGCGGTAGTAAAAAAATACAATTAATAAAATAAAATGTACCAATGATGAAAGTTACTAACAAATGTAGTCATCATGTATTTGAGATGATACAAATCAACCATATGTTTTCTGATTTTACAATCACTTATGTTAACGAAAGCGTAATTACCCTTTAACCACCTTAATATTTCAAGCTTAATGGTCATATGTTTTATACTTTTCTCTCTATCTTTCTTGATGTTTTCTTTTTAACAAACGCTTCTTGCTACATTTATTATCGTAAAAAACAATGATCGAGTACCTATTAACTCCATAACACCATCCATATTTGTCATGAAAAACATATAATCAGAAAATATTAGTCGCCGAAAATTTTAATTACATTGTATCCGCCGCCGCAATGCGCGGATACCCTGCTAGTAAGTAATAATTATTAAGCAAATAACCTCAAAATATGTTTGTTTAGAAATTGGCAATAAGAGCAAAGGGTGCAATCACATTTGGCGAGCGCCAAATTTAGGTGGCAATCATTTGGCTTAAGTCAAATCAGCGCTACTGCACCCTTCCCACTCGACGCCAAAGAAATTGTGAAGGATTTGGCTTGCGTCAAAGAGAGTTTTTGTGGTTTTTTTTTTTAATTGATTTTTGTATTGAGTTTGCATTTTTAATTGGGTATGGTGGGTCTCAAAGTGGGGTTTTGGCTTGAGTGATTAAGGAGGGGGGTTTTGAATGTGTGAGTTATAAGGAAGTGAAAGGAGGAAATGGTAATAGCATGACGTGACATCATTTTTGCATTTGGCTTAAGGTATTGCACAATTTGCTCTAAAAGCGAGTAAAAAGATAAGGGTTTTTGGGTAAGATTATACAGGATGCTGAATGTTTGATTTAAATATACACAGTTTAATTGACATATCATTTTAACCTGACAATTTCTCTATCCACCCCAAAATGTGTACTAAATAAGTTCGAGACTCTTAAATAGAGAAGTTTTTTTTTCTTTCCAGATCATACAGGATGACTAAAGGTTTGATTTAGATGTACACACTTTAATTGACATATCATTTTAACATAACAATTTCTCTATCCACCCCAAAATGTGTACTAAATAAGTTTGAGACTCGCAACTTTTGTAAGAACGTCAAAGTGCCTAAACATTAACCATTAGATTAGCGTAATGACAATTAAATAAGATTCAAATCACTCACCATAGAGCATGAGCAATGCATCAAGTAATAAAAGACTTGATGCATTTAACACATTTAAATTCTTGATGTGAAAAGCTTTTGGAAAAACCAATTATTCCAATGGTAAAAAGCTTTTAACAATAACTTTTTGGAATGAAAAAATTAGAGTAGCTGAGGCCTGAGTGTATAGTTGTATACATTGATTTAAATAATGTTATAGTACAAAGCTTCAAAGACTTGAATAATTAAAAGTATCTGGAAAAAGCTTTTAAAAAAGCTCATATATGTAATGCGAAAAAGCTTTTCAAAAAGACTTTAACAAATAGTGAAAATCTTTAGAAAAAGCGAGCATTATAGATGCTCTTACAAAATAAACATGTTTTACTGGATGGGCTTATTGCAACGTTCGTTTTAGTTTGCAAACAAAGTAGTGAAGTTCGCTTTCCCGTTACAAACCAAAAAGCAAACATATTTTCTCAAACGGACAATGATTTTGTGATATATATTATGAAATTTTCAATGTTCTTTGTTGTATTTTTAAAACGATTTCTAGGATATTTTAGTGTAAAACCGTCTTTAAGTTCGAGCTTCACGGGGTTTTTCTTTTAGGTAAGAATCTATGTTGGGCTCTGCCCACTCAAATGCGTCAAGTCTCTTACTCGCTAATCAATGGTATTATACTAACTTACCGTTCGGTAGAAAAAAAAAGGTCTTTAAAGCATATAAGGAAAATCAGTCGATAATACTTGTGTCACATATGACATTTGTGTTATGCTCACATATGTGTATATAAATAAAGTTTGTCAAACTACAATTTAGTAGCGTCTCATCTTGTTAAAAATGGTGGAGTTTCTAATCCCGTTTTCAAACTCTAATGATTTTTCTAGGTTATAAAACTTAAATTATTTATGATATATAAATAGATATGATACTTTTGTTTGCATTTTTCTATTAACCAAACAAAGATTGTTTTATCATGATTAGGCGGTCAAACTATATTCCCATCCTTGAATCATAGTATGCAAGGAATTTTGTATTAGATGACATCAATAAACTTTGATGGTAAAACCATTAACGCTGCCTTAATTAATATTTTAGACATACATTAAGGGCATCTACTTTGGTGATTTTAAGAAAAGGTTTAAAACATATAAAAAGGTTTATAATTTGTTTTAACCATAGTGAGTTAATATTTCATGTCTTTGTGGAATTTCAAATAGGTTTGAAATCTTGAACCTTTTCATAATTTAATGCATATGTAATTGTTAAATATTTTTTAAACTTGAAAAGATTTATACATAATACAAAAAGGTTTATAAAATCAAAAGCTTTATAAATTAATGATTTAATAAATATTTAGACATGTTCTTAATACTAGACGAGTACTCGCGCCTAGCGGCAGCGATGTCTAGTTTTCTGCAAAGTTCCGACGATCCATAAGTTTCTTTCAACAAACTGTATTTGTAGCATTAGAGAATCGTTTTCGAATAACTACAATTCTGATCGTGGTGGTTGCATAGCAACATAAATATATAGTTTTTAAAAAATTATGTGGAGTCGATCTAAGTGTGTGAGTATATTTTCTAATAGGATTGTTTAAGTTATTAAGATTTTTAGTAAGAATAGATTCAAGCATTACAAAAAGCAACGGTATTATGTAGTTGGCAATATTATATTGTAGTTTATGAGTATGTATACGCCAACATGTGTGCTTTAGCTTTTTCTTGTTTTGTAAGTAATTTAGGCAGGTGATAACTATTTTTTTTTTATATGTGTAGCGTTTATCATTTGGTGTGTGGCTTTTAAAATTGTAACTTTGAAAATTGGATATCACCATATAAGATTATTTTGTACTATCAATTTGTATAGATATTTATGCATTGTTCAAAGCTATTTGTTTGAGGTACAAATAATTATCGCTAAAGAAAACAATACTATTTATTTTTTGTGATTTTAATAAACTTACATAACATTAGTGATACTTTGTACAAAGGCTATACAATATATATTAACTTTTAAACGACGATTCATATATGCTAGTCCTTAAATGGTGCAAGAGCAACATTTTTAAAATAACATTATACAAATGACAAATTACATGTGTCAAAACAAAATACACCAAAAACTACAATTACTTGGTCTCTCCTTTAAAAGAAATTGTCACGGGTTCCACAACTACTTCATCATTTCTCATATAATTTTGTCAAATTTGAAACCCGATTTCACCCGGTGGTTCAACCGGTTGAACGTTCGATAAAAAACAAGTCGATTTAAACCGAGTCAAACCGATAGGTTGGGTCGAAAAAATGTCAAATTAAACCGTCATTCCGGGTTTGAAGCGTCCAGGGTCAACCGGTATCGGTTTCAACGGTCCTATCCTGTTCGTTTTGGATGACTTTAATTGGTTAGCGAACCATTAATTGTTACACCGGTTCCCAAATTGAACACGTTGGTCCGGCATTGGTCCAATTTTCAAAACTATATGTACCATCAACTTTTTAGCTTGTATGAAGCTTTGCGTGTTTTATAAATATGTACAATGTGTATAATAACATTTACTTTTAATTTTAGGGTGTTTAAAAAATAACATTAATTAGTGTGTTTAACTATTTTATATTTTGTATTATGTTGTAGCTTCTTTAAATTGTACGTTATGAAAATTTTATTGTACTTTTTAGTAAATGGTGTTTTAATTGGTTGTTTTTAATTTGGTAGATGTGCTTTTAATTGGTTGCACAATATGAATAAATTATTGACTTTTTAGTAATGGGGTGTTTTAATAAGAGTATTAATATTATTTATTTCTCTCTCCAATTTACCATGTTTTCAACATTCAACTTTCAACATTTTTCACCTACTTTCTATTTTTCCATTTTATATAGTATAGATAGATAGGGCAAAAGTTCATATATGCAAAATTTCATAGATCCAATCAACCAATAATAACCCATTCATTTTTATTATGATAAACTTTCACTTTTAAAAATTAAGCTCCATAAACCGTTAATCGATTCTGTGATAAAATTATACCATAAATTGGCGAAATTAAATTATCTTTTCTATAGATATAACTACTATATATTTTTAACAATTTTTTTTTCAAAATTTCGGGCAACAAAAATCATATATGATTTGTGAAAATCATATATGATTCGATTTTCTGATCACATATGATTTTTGAGAATCATATATGATTGTAAAAAATCATATGATTAAGTAAAAATCGAATCATACATGAATTTTTAAAATCATATATGATTCGTAAAAATCATATATGATTTTTTAGGACGGAATTTTGAAAAAAAATGTTTTGTGAAAAATATGTAAGTAGTCATATCATAAAAAGATAATTTAATTCTCAATCACTTATGTATTTTTATTTTTGAAGATTTACCGTTTGTAAGATATGTTGTTTTAAAAAAAAAGGTGAAAAATGATTTTTGTATTAATTTAGATAAAAAATGGAGGAGGGTTATGATTGGTTTATTCTGACCATATTAATATGAGTTATATATTGATCTCAACTCATAGATATAGATATGCCGTTGTCAACAACTTTATCCGTCTATTTTTTTTTTTTTTTTTGAAAGTTTACTATTATTCACACCGCCCTAAACAACGCCAATAAGCGAAGGGGCAACAAAAACACCACAATTACATCAACTCAAACTTACACCACTTATCCCAAGACAAACTAGAGTTCCCTCCCCCCGGTTCTTAAAACATAAAATGACATTTTATCCGTCTAATAATAAGTCGTTTAGTTCTAAATCCCAATCAATGACATTTTATTGGTTGAAAGTGCCTTTCTTAAAATTACATGTCCATCTATAGTAAATGAGACGAAATAAGTTACTTTCATTGTTTTCTACACCATTGAAGTGCATGACCACTTGATCGTGACAAATAATAAGAAGAGTGTCGATTGCAATTATTGCTCCAACCAGAAAGTGTTTGGTATATATTCTTCTTTATAAATTTCATACATTCTTTTGCATCTTTTTTTAGATAATTTGTAGTAAAAATGATAATGGTTAGCACCTCTTTCACCGACGTTACATACCCCTTTTTATGATGACATGACCCAGTTTGCTTGATCATTCAACAAAATCCTGGCTGAGTATGACACTTTTATGTTAAAAGAGCCGTGCATCTTGCAGCAAATTCTTGTTGATGTGTTGTACATTGTCATCATGTGAATAGTACATTCATTTGCAGAAATGTCGACAAGATAATCATCATGATTTATTTGATATATCATGCAACATCAACCGAATCTTAGGCTAATTGACATGAGTACATTAGGGTGGTGGCAGTCATTACTCACTTTTAAATACTAGTCATCTACCAATAATATCCCCAAACTCACCTCATACCAATCTCAAATGCCTAACAATAGATTTTTGGTAGCAACGAATGCTAACTTCATTACTAATTTTTTTTTTTTAAATTATATTAAACAATTTAATGAAAACATAACATTTTATTAATACTTAAAAGAAAATTACATAAACTTAATACTTAAAAGGAAATTACATAAACTTAATACTTAATCTAAAAATTGCAATTCCATCCATATTTTGCCTTGTTTCACGTTTTTTTCAAGTGAACGTTAACCTTAGGTATTTATGTGATCATGCGGTTCATTATAGAACGGCGCTTCCATATGTTTTTCTTATTTAAAGCCATTTTTGTCGCCAATAACTTTTGCCATTTTATTCTTTTAAAACTTTTGTAGCCACCGCCTCCTGCAATAGTTGTGTCTTTATTTGTTGTGTATGTGAAGGAAACAAATTTTACTTGACTAAAAACCACCGGTACGGTTTCGGCCTTTTGCCTTTTCTTTTCGCGCCAAAGGTGTTGTCGACATTCGGTCAGGAAGCACGATGTTGTTTTTCATTGCTTCGACTCGTGATGAAGGATTCCAAGCGACTTTTCTTTTAATCGGAATGAGAGGTAGATCCTTGAGCTATATCTGGTTGTTCCAACCATTTGTCTTCTTGCTCCAACCATATAGCGGTAGTTCTCGTTCAATACTTGGTTCACGTCGCGTAGGACGTCCACACGCGTTTTCGAACGGGTCAAAGAATCACTGTTGGAATATCGTGTATTGAGTTGGAGTCAATGGTGGTGGTTGATGAAAATATTGTGTGTTGAAGATACGAGGGAGAGTCATTTGGGGATAATATTGAGGAGGATTCATTTGAGGGAATTATTAACCGGGTTGTGATTGAATTTATGGGCCGAACGGAACGAGAACCTCGTCCACGTCCTTTGGATGATGAAGCACCTTTTCTTGGATCCATGAGATTGTTTTCTAAAGAGTGAGATTTAAATTGTGTTATAAAATTGGATTGATGTTGGTAATTTATAGAGGGGAGTAATTTTTTTTTTTTTTTTTTGTTTTGTTTTGTTTTAAAGCCAAACGGCTAGTTTTTTAAATATCCAACGTATACATTTTTTAGTCAAAGTGTTACTTTATTGTCCAACGTTCGAAATAGCTTATACCAATTAGGGATCTTTGCATGTGTGGTGATCCTATCCTCTGAAGGTAACAGAGCAGGGCAAAACACACACCACTCGGTATGGTCCATGCCGAAAGCCAAAACCGAGTCGACTGCCACCACCCTTAGGCCAGGTGTAGTGGGTAACTGATCACCACCTCTATTTTAGTGTCACATCAACAATTTATTGTTTCATCTCACCATCACTTTTAAACTCTATTTCAGTTTCACATCAGTAATTTAGCACACCATCTTTTCCGTCACCTTTAAACACGCGTAGTGATCACTCGTCACCACCTAACCAACCATCAAACTAATTTTTTTAGCAAATTTATTTTATGCTAAAATTAAACTTATATTAAAATTAAAAATACACTGTATTAATAATAAAAAACATAACACATAAAAATAAAAATTTATTGTGCTTCATAAGAAATGTGTTCCACCAAATCGCCGTGAAGGTCTTGATATTTTTCGGAGATTTTGTTTGTTTTATCACTTGCAACGTTTGCTCATGAGTTCGGACGAGGTCGAATTCACGATGTATTTTCTTTGAATAAAAGTCGGGAGATATTGCTTATTTTATTTATTATTATTTTTTTAAAATCTTTTTGAATCATGTTATGTAATATGATGTATGTGTACATCATATTCTTTATTTTATCCAAAGACATAGGTCATGCAAGATTTCCTTACCACTTCTTGCGCTTGCTTATATCGTATTCGCTTTACGTCATTTGGTCAGTTACATCTTCAATTATGCTTGTCAATAGTTCTCGACTCACTGGGAACCTCTTATAGAATGTATCTTTGTAATACACTAGATTTTAGGAAAAGTAAGCGACCACAAAACGATCATTACCACCATAACAATCTCTATGTATGACGTTTCTTGTAATTTATGAGCTTTCACCTTTTTCTTCTTCTTATAATACAATGTTGCGCTTTTGATAAATTCAAAGTTAATACAATTAACTTTTTCGTTGTGAAGAAGTAAAGATGATTTCGATTTATTTTTTGGGTAATAAGAAATTGGAGATATTTATTATTGGATTGTTTTGTTAATGAGGAAAAGATGATATTTGAATGTATGAAAATTAAAATCCAAATGATAAAAGGGTATTTATAAGCAATATAATGATAAAATTTTGTATTAAGAAACTTTTTTCTTTCATAGAAATCTCAACGGTCACTTTTTGGACCGTCTCTCCCATTTTTCATTTATTTTCGGTTAGGTGGTGACCATCATCGAACCAAGTAGAAATAACCCCATTAGGGGACTGGCAACGCTCGTCGGTATGCATTCGGCATCAAACATGCCGATCGGCATGACCATTGCCTCGTCCTAGGCATGAATCGGTGTGGGATGAATTGGACCCAAATCGGTATTGTTTGCTGATTCTACATGAGGCAAAACTAGCCGTTAGGCTAGTCAACTAAACAGCATCTGCCTTCATTATTTGTAGGAATATGTAACTGAAAACGCATGACTAAAACTGAAAACGCCACCTTTTTTTGCAGGAACATGTAACCTTTCTAAAACCTTTTTTGAAGAACCTCTTAACATCTCTAGCTCTTCCCCTTACCTGCGTCTCAAAACTGGCCATATTCAATATTCGACTTGGTAGACTTTGAGGAAATGATCAATTGTTGTTAAGCTGTGTGGGTTTTAGTAAAACAAATGATAAGGTGATCGGTACTACTATATAAGATGGAGGTATTAAAGAAATGTTGGGTCCAATTAGGACAACAAAACGTGGCAGTCATAGAAGAATAAGGTTCCTTGTAATTTTTTCTTTCTTTATAATTATAAATATAAAAAAATAAAAATAAAAAAATAAAAATTAGATGAGGTATGAGCTAGGCATGGTTGACACTAAAAATCTATTATTAGGTATGAGATGGGTATGAGATGAGATGGAAGGATATTATTGGTGGGTGATTAGGTATGGAAATTTGAGATTGGCATGGTTGCCACCACCCTTGGGCGCGATGGTGGGAGGTCTTTTATGGGTCCTCGCACGCGGTCATTGACCACCACCAGTTATGAAAGGCACCATTCTGCCCAGTCTGACCATTACTATTCTTTGATGATATATCATTTTGATAGGTCATTGGGTGATTAGAAACTTTTATATTGGGCAATCAATTCGCTCGGTCTATGACCATTACTATTCTTTGATATTGATATGTCCCATCTTGATAGGTCATTGGGTGATAAGAAACTTTTATATGGAGCAATCATGTTGATCCACGACAAAAGCACATATAACTTTACCTCTAGCATGAAACAAACCAACCAAAAGTCTTTCAAATCACACGTACATTTTTTTTACCAGGGAAAATGACATGAAGCCTATAAATCACTATGTGATCCGAAGTTTGCAACTAACAAGATTTTAAGTTGTGACCTGTTTTTGAGACCCTAGACCTCTTACGACTAAACTGCCCCGTGAAGTTTCATATCTACATAATTTTTTAAAATTTACGTGTAGTATCGCTTTAGTAGAAAAATATCATCAATTTTTATTTTTTACTTTTTGTGTGTGTGTAAAACAAACAGCATGGCAAAACAGGCGGGCCGGGCGACGCAATTTAGCAGTGCAGTAGAAGCGGGCATGTTATACAAATCGCTTAATAAAAGACCTAAAATGACGAAATAAATTCCTAAACGTAATACCTTATTTATATTAAAAAACTTAAATATATTATATAAAAAAAATATTTCTTTAAAACAATCGTAATGTTCTACAATTGAAAAAAAACAATGTGCCCGTTAGTGCCCATTTAAGTTTTCAATGGGCTATATGTGCCCATTTAAAAAAATGGGGTTTAAATGTCTAAATCTTTAAAAAAATATGACCATTTAGCCTATCTTTTTGCTTTTGAGCACATTTTGCCACCTCTAAGGTAAATCCTTATGCATGTTTATATCCTTTTTGTGGAGGAGAAAAGTGAAGGAGTTTGATGAAGAAAGACATAAAGTGTACCCATCCTCCCACTACCATTCGTTAGATTCTCTAGAGTCGATTCTTGATCCTCCATTTTAGATGAAAAAGTCTTGAAAGCACCAAAGGCCATCTTTTTCAAGAATATAACTATTATTCAAAACAATAAGCATCTTGTGCCAAGAACTAATGTTCAAAGGATCAGATCATGATCATAAAACTATGCAATAAAGATAAGCTGACATATACAAGACAGTCATCAAGCAAACTTTCATAGCATAGGGTAAAGAAATCGGCATCGATCAATAAATGTTCTACAACTTTTTAAAATGGTACAATACCATAAACCCGGCTCTTGTACACGCTCCATGACCATCTTAATTTGTATAGATGCACAAACTCTTCTTTTGACTACTACATACACAAAAGGATCAACCTTTATTTAAGAATGGAAAAGGAAATGACTTTAGGGGTCAAAAATCAATAGTATCAGCACTTTATGGCAATCAAGAATAACGGCTCTCCATCCAAATACAACAATCAATCAGTTACCCATGAACTCATGAAGTGACTAGGCATAGGGTCAGATCAAGATGGATTTGTTGAAACTGCATTTTGGGGTTGACTACTTTTGAATTTGAACACACCTGCGAGTCCTTTTCCTTTGGCAAGCTGCTCAAGTTCCTGAAGTTTTTGCTTAAGACTTTCGAGCTCTTTTGCTAAATCTTCATCTCGTTGCCTCATAACCTATAGTTCACACAAAAAGGCATCAAGCAGAGAGTTAACATGGCTAATTTTCGTACTTCTATAAATGGGTTGATGACATGGTATAACTGACAACTAATTTATAACTAACTAGAACAGTAAAAACCACCATTACGGTAATTCAAAACTGCCTCCTCCCAAAACTTGATCATGCGCCAGACATCTCACAAATGAACCCGGTAATCATAAGGTTATGTATGTGTACTGTATTATAGAGCCTCTAAATCTGCAGGCGCAATTCTCTAAGACCAGGGAAAGGTTCGATCTACTTTGCATTGACCTCAACCATATCGACTCTTATGTAACCAAACATCCCTTAACATCTCTCCTAGCCTCCGGTATGCGCGAGGTACTATGCTAGTGTTTCCCTATGGGTTTTATTATCGAAACTGGTATTAGAGAACATACCAAAAAAAAGGTGGCTATGCATTGAAAAGTAAAACATTCGATAAATTCTATACATGGTAATTTGGGTAAGAAACTAAGCTTTCTTTCTATGCAAGCCACTGAACTGTGACTTTTTTTTTGTCATCCAAATCGCCATATCAGCGGTGACATGGGGACTTCGATGAAAAATTGTTGGATGCATATTTATCACATAGTCAAATTTTAACAAGTGACATAACACAATGAATGCATCAAAGCCACCCGTTAAGTAACTGGAAATAAAAATGTGACAAAAGAGAAAGCTAGTTCATATGAATTTCTGAATTTGGGTTTTGGCACTTGATATCATTAAACTTAAAAAACTAAGAACAGGTTGCACCAGAAGTGAAGGACTAATTTGTATGGGTCTTATTCTATGATGAGCATACTAAAATGTGTTCTTTTTAATTTGGAAATATGTTGTAGACTTATAGACATGCCTAATCTCAGTTAATTGACGAGTATTCCAATATTGAGCTTGTGTCTGGACCTGCTTTTATATACACTCCATGTAAATATTGTATGATCGTTGGTGTTTAACGAAGATTCAGGAGGCATGGAGCTCTTTGCACTCATTAAAACTACAGGAAACTCAATTAGTGTAAGTCATCTTTAGTTAGTGGTGATGCAAGGTGGTATAACCCTATATGTAAGTATGAACCTAACCTTATCTTGCAGGTCATATAGGCAGATATTAAAATTTTACCTCAAATTCTTGTTTGCGGGCTTCCTCTTTTTTAGCTTCAGATCTAGAATTCCTTTGCCACTCAAAGACAAGGGCGACTCCTGCAACCTGTTTGAAATTTTATAATGTAAGCCACAGTTAGATATATCAAAACTAGCATTAAGCTACATACCCATATAGTTTTGAATGGTAAGTGATTAAGGACAGATTTAAGTCATTTCAGTTACATTTATTGGTCAACAAGTAGGGTTGGATCAGTTGGTAAACCTCTCAACTAGAGGGAGTCGGGGGTTCGATCCTCACTCCTACGGGGTCCCTTTCTACCAAGGTTTAAAGATCGGGGCGAGCCTCGTTTTCCCTTCCTCAGGAGTGGCCTAGAGGCAAGGCGTACATTTGAATTAAAAATAAGTATATCTAATATCTTATATTTAAAAAAAAATACTTAGCATCAAATAAAGTTCATAATTAATCAAATAACATAATTTGCATCATCTCCCAAGTTATGTCTCATAGCCTATGTTGGATTTACATTTTGGTCCCTCATGGGAATAAAACCCCCAAACACACTATAAACACACTCACATTTCTCTCTCTAATCTCTAAAATTCTAGACTCCTCCTATTATTCCCCACGTCACGGAAATACACCACCTATACCAAATGATAGATCGTCGAAAGATCATTTTGACATAGTTATGGTGAAAACCCAGCGCCCTAGATCTACATTTTAAGTTTAGACTTTTGGGTTTTGCATTCAGCCTCATACCGCCTCACTTTCGTCACCTCATTCAGTGCGTTCAATATACCACCATGGCATATGCGTTTTATGCCTAGCCTTATCACACCGTTTAAATGCTTTCACCTTTGGTAGAAAAGCTCTACCTTAGGTATAATTGCATCTTAACCTCATGAAACGGTTTGGTACCATAACCCGTGGAAGACGGCATTGGGCGATACTTTACTTTACTTTTAGTTACATTTATTGGTCATTTAAGCCTTAAGGCATAAAAAAAATACATACAAGCAACATGTGTTATAAGATACTCCATTATTCCTGAAACCTAGTAGTTTCACATATAAATTGATATATATTATTATCATGGTTGTAAATATCGCTCGGCGGTCGACCACCGCCAAGCGCCATATCGGTCTTGGCGGTGATATATCAGTGATATATCGGAGACCATAAATTATAAAGGAATTTATTTAAAATAAATAAATATTAGCAATATCATAACAAAATAAGTCAATAACCACAAAAAAACAAAAACGTTTAGCATCCTTGAAATATAAAAGCCGCAAGTCCATAATTATTTATCAATTTAAATCTCTGTTGTAAAAATCGGTCCAGGCGGCCGATTAATCCCCGCATAATCGCTAATCGCTCACTAAGCGCCTTGATTTATCATAATCGGCCTATTTAATCGTTTTGGTCAAAGATCGCTTAAAAATCGGTCAACAAACCGATTAATCGGATAAAATCGATCTAATTGGATTAATCGAACAAAATTGCTTAAATATCAGTCAACAAAACCGCTTAACAATCAAACAAAATCACTTAAAAATCGGTCAACAAACCGATTAATCGGTCAAAGATCGCTTAAAAATGGTCAACAAACCGAGTAATAGCTATGTTTGACTTTGAACTTTGAAGAATTATGTATTATGTTTATATTTGAACACTTGAAATACTTGAACTTTAATTCATTATGCTTATCTCATACATATAATATAAAATAATATCAAAAAATACAATTTTGTGCATAAAAATTCAAATTCGATTAATCCCCGATTAATCCCCGCCTAACCGATTAATCGCTAGGCCCTACCCGACCGCCTCACTAGTGCCTAGCGATTTTTACAACCTTGATTTAAATAAATAAAAAGAATCGAGTTTGACCGGTTTTTTGACCGATTTTGACCAAACCGATAAATTTGACCGATAAGTGAAATATCGCATCGGTCGACTGCCGATAAGCGATATATCACCGATATATCGGCCGCCAAGACCGATATTTACAACACTGATTATTATGTTATAAACTTTCCACTGAGAAAGTTTTATGTGAAGCACCTGACACAAAATACATTGTAGAAACTTGTCACTAACACTATACCCTACTTAAAGTCCCAATTATCATTGCAAAGGCCACATGTTATTATTGTTTGCATCAGATTCTATGCATTTTAGTTCTTGGCATCTTTTACTAGTTAAGTGCAACTCTTCTCCAACTTAAATTGACGAGCCTTGAACTAACCAATGCCATGAGGAATATACTGAAAGATAACATCATACCGAGAAGACAAAGAGTTCACTGATGAGGTCCCCAGCTGCTTGAACGGCTTTCTCCTCATTCAAGGGCCGAATTTCAACATCTGTAGCATGTCCGTAAATTCGTCTTTGTATATTTGTGGTTAGCCGATGGTTTGCCTGTCCCATTATACAACACCAAGAAAACACATGATCTTAATTGGTTTCGTTAGAAATATTAATTTACAAATATAAAGGTTTTAAACTACACAATAGGTACTTCCTTTATAAAATGAACCAGCACTAAAAAAATTAGCACCAACGATGTATTATGCATTGGCTTGTGAATGCTACAAGAGAGGGGGGTTTTGGTGGTTAAAACTTAAATATAAGGAATAACTTAACTTATAGATTTTTTCAAGAACATAAAAAACTTAACTTACGATTTTTTTCAAGAACATAAATCAAGTACCATAAAACTATAGAAGTAGCAACAGAAAAGTTTTAAACTTTAAGCTAGCACGAAACTAGATAATATTGCTGGTCTTTGTGACATATCAAAGAGGGAAAACTTGGGGGGGTTAAAGAACTTAATCAATATGAAGCAACTAAAACTATCAGCAGATTTACTGACTAGAAGTAGAAATGTACCGTTTAAAAAGGATATACTATAAACAGATAAAAACTATGTCACGGATTGTGAATTGAGTAGTTTTTTCTAATTAATCACCCATTGCTGAAACTACCCTTGTAATACACAATTCGCTATACAAACAGAAATTTTGGTGGATCACCAATAAAAATCAGATCAAGCATCTCAAAGTTGGATGACCAGTTTCTTCCTCAAAAAAGTGAGACAAGTCCTTAAGGGCCAACAGAAAGCTTGAAAGTGTATGCAAAGCACCAACTGCGTGTGGTACTGTGCTATAAGATAACTGATAACCATTTTTTTAATTAAACAACACAAGGTCCTGAAAGGCAGGTCTTAGCACACCACTATAACTTTGTGAAAGAGTGAAGCAGCCATCTGTTGGTATATAAATCATGATGCTAAGGAGTGTATATCATGACAAAATTCAGTGATTGAAGGATATACAGCTACACATACCAATTTTGTAATTTGTACATGTATTCACAACAGGGAAAAGGATGACTATTATGAGAATGACATGACCTTAAACAACAATCAAAGTTGAATTTTAGATAGCTGGTTTTGATTTCTTTACAGCTCTCAAAATGACATAATCTGAAAGCCAGAGAGCATGATGGGTAAGATAAGGATGTTGGTGAGCTTGGAACAAAAAATAACTGACGAAAATGTAAAGTCATCTAGAAATAACTAGTATAGATTTATTTATTTATTTACTAGGATATTAGGGAGTAACTAGGATGCTCATGTAACTGTGGATTTTTATTAGGATAATTATAAACAGTAACAATTTGATACATTAGTTAGGTTATAAATCTAGTTTCTATTAATTAATTTGTAGTTCTGCTAGGTTTAGAACTCTAAAAATGTTAAGAACGTATCCAATAAAATTGGCTCCAAGAGATGATCTTACAAATGTAATCACGTCTATAACCTTTTGCTATCACACCCATAAAATTGAAGTCTCGCATTTGCAAGCTTTGGAACAACATCACCTTTCCAACCATAATCTTAGTGTTCACATAAAACAAAACATTTCCATTCCTTATCTTTTTAAAAATTGATAAGCAATTGGATCTAAGCTTCAAACAGAACAGTAACCATCGCCAAACTAAAAGCTTGTACAGCCAAAGCACAAAAAGAGGGAACACATTAAGTCAAATATGATACCCAAAAGATTGTTAGAAACAAAAAACACTCATTCGCTAACAGAAACATTGGTATTTCAAAGTTGAGTCATCAACACAATCAAAGCTCAAAGTTCAAACTTTGTCTGATGCATCACCTTTCATGATCAATGATATTCCTTACCAAATCCTGGTCAAGCTATGAAGTATGAACCATCATGAGTTCATAACTCTATGGTGTTTAAGGTTTTGAACTTAAGGATTATATCTAAGCCCTCAGGATTTACAATGTCATTACCTCAACCATTTAGATTTTCTACGAAGTTAGTATTTCAACTGACATATATCCATTCAGATTCATTCATCCTACATACCCAAAATTCCACTACTTTGATTTACAAGATACTATATGTATAAAAATTCGAACATATGTTAAAAACCGCACACTCTTATAGAGTTATAGTCCATACACCCATACACTCTTATATCAGCGCCCGCGCAGACACACAAAAATGCAGATATACATACACACATTCTTGTAGGAGGTCTTTTATGGAAGCAGTCTCTCTACCGTTGGGTAGAGATATGACCGTCTACATCTTACCCCCTCGTAGTTATTAAACTAGATAAGGATTAAAAGCAGTAGCTATAATTTATGTTTTAACTCAATTTGCGAAACAATAAAGTTTACCTACATTGGCAGCAATAGAAATGAAGGGTAACATTTATGATGAACATATAAATAGAGAAATGAAGAAGAAGGGAGGGTACCTGAGCTAAACCAACGATGGAAGTACGAAACTTAGGATGAAGAGCAGCTTGTTGTTTAAGTCTGCTAGCTAGTGGCTTACTTACAGTCTTCAATACCAATGTCCCAAGCTTCAACAAAGGAAAAACCATTACTTTCTCTTTTATTAACCGATCTGCTAAATGCACACCAACTGTTTGATGAAATTACTAGATGGAAATGAAATAAAATGAACACAAATGTGTATTTATATGCTGCATTTATTTAGGGAGAATTGTTAGGG
>OU343225.1:185284575-185398667 GCA_910596185.1 Chrysanthemum makinoi
TGTAAAAAGAGTACTTATACGTAATATGGTTACATGCCAAGCTATTTTCCATACATCTTCTCATCTTCTTTAACATCTTCCTCTTATCAAAACCTGTTTCATCCTCAGAACCTGATGTACTCTCAAAACCTTATATATTTACCAATTCTGTTCCATCTGCTTAAAATAACTCATCAGGTAGTTGATTGACTACTCCAATGTTTTCAAAATCTTCATTCCCAGTTAGACTAAACTCATTCACTTCAACCTCAGGCTCTGTTATTTGGTTTTCTTCATCAAAGCATCTTCTAAATCTATATATGATTCTACATTATCACTAGAGTCTCTCCTTTATATTCAGAATCGGAAGCACTAGTAGGCATGTCACCTTCACTTCTACTTTCTACAAATGTTGCTTCTCCATCAGCATGAGCACTACCAGTCACGTCACCATCATGAACATTTTGGGGAACATTTAGTTCAAGATTTAAATTTAAGTTTAAGTCCATGTCATCTATCCAAAAATATTGATCATGACTTAAGCCAGAAGTACTATCTACATTCATTGCTTCAAGATAACTAAACTTTGGATACATAACCAATTCATTATCATCAAAGTCTATACACCTACTTAGATCATCTAGGACATCATTTACCACATCATTAACCATTGCTTCCACTGGGGTGAGACTGAGGTTTATAATGTCAAACTGTGAACTTATATGTGGAAGGATATTGATTTGGTTGTCAGCAGATTCATTACCAATCAAATGTGTAAATGTGATACCACATGAACTAATAGGGATACCAAACACATCTTCAGGTATACACTTTGGTGAGCCACAGTTAGGTGTGTGGAAAACGTATGGGGGTGAATACGTTCTCATTTAAAACCATAAATCTTTTGTATCAAACACCCAGTTAAGTGCTACGCAATATAAAAAGTGTCAATTATAAATCTACAACAACTAGAGATATTATTAAGTAGATCACAACACAAACATAACATAAGTATCATGTCACGACACCAACACAGTCAACACAATATAAGCAACAAACCACGCAAACATAAACGCAATGCAAATATAAATGTAAAGCGATAAATGCAAAGATAAAACGTACAGAGATAAGTAAAGAAAGCGCAAAACGGACACGATGATTTACAGTGGTTCGGTCACGAAGCTCCTCTTCGCCCTACTCCACTCCTCGAGTATCCAAGTAGAGAGTTACTTCACTAATCAACAAGCTCCCTTCTTGGCGAAGAAAACCATACAACATATCTTACATTATTTTCTGACACTAAGCTAAATGTCGAGTTCTAATATATTTAGAACCAATATCACACACGATATACCTGATCTACCTGATCAACACGATCTACCCGATCAACACGATCTACATGATCAAGATGATCTACCCGATCTACACGATCTACCCGATCTACACGATCTACCCGATCAACACAATCTACAAAATCAACACGATCTACCTGATCTTCACACGATCCTGATCTACATGCAATCTACCCAATCTACCCACTATCAACACAAGCTACAAAAGATCTACCCAATCTTCTATACGATCACAATGATCCACACAATCTATCAAGATATGACGACTAATAACTTGATGTATAACAATATAAAACAAGTACGTAACAAGTGTTACAACTAATACTATAACACTTTGTATCTTTTCGATACTGTGTATTCTTCTCTTGCACTTATAGAGGAATGAAGGTGATCACTTGAATGGATGATTGGATCACTCGAAAATGAACTAAAACTAACTAAATGATCAGAGGAAACTATCTAAAAAAATTTAGTTAGAAGTGTAAAATGGCCCACTATTTATAGGGACAAAATAAACTAACCGTTACAGGAGATGGTACCGTTAAAGTTCATACGATACCGTTAAATTTAACGTACCGTTGAATTTAACGGCACCTTCGAGTTTAATGGTACCGTCCCAGACAAACACTCCAAATTTTGTCTTTTTGTGGTAAAAGTTTATTTGAGGATGTTTGGAGCTGATTTTAGGGGGAAATATGACTGTTACATATTTAGGTTAATTATCCTAAATAAAAAATTTCTTTATAATTCAAAAATAATTTGTAAAATTAATTTTTGAAATAATATTTTGTCAAATTTATAAAAATGTAAAGTTTAGAACAAAAAATGTATTACTTTGATCATCCGTCAAGTTTTAAATTTGTTTGTTCATACCTTGAGTGATTCACATCAGAATGGAAATCTACGACTTAAGTGATTCACGTCAGAATGGAAATCTACGACTGTGTTGAAGCATACCTGAGACGTTGAGAGAAGTTGATGTAAGTATGCATTGATGTTTGTGTTTACAAGTAACTTGCGCATTTTACGTTATGCATTATAAGTGACATGTTTGTCATTATTAAAACCGAAAAAATCGTTTAGTTTAAATCTCGTAATATTTGCACTAACAATCTCCCATTTTTGATGTAACAAATATGTATACCGTAACACACAGTAAAATGTAAAAGTTACTTGTTTACACTCCCTTCTCCCCCTTATTGTCGAAGCAAAAAGTTGGTTGCCTCGAGCTCTCTACTTCAATCATCCATTCCCTGAAATTCACTCACTTCTCCCCCTTATTACACTACTTCCCTTTCTTCCAAAAAAGGCGAGCTTTCATTGTCCTAGTGAAGTCTTCTATCACCACTGTTAAAATGAACCAGGATATGTATTCAAATACCCCCGAGCTCCCCCTAGCTCAATGCTCCCTTAGGATAATTGGATCCCCTTGTTTATTTACCTTCGTTTCTACTGAATCCATGGATCAAATTATTGCAAAGGCTTTTTCGACATCAAGGGTTAGCTTCTTGCAACATAATATATAAAAGAGTAGAAGAAACATTATAGCGATATAATATACATAACAAGACATGCAAGGGCTAAACTAAGTTAAAACATAGCTACTTAAGGAGAGGAGTAAAAAATGAGTTTGATGAAGTATGTGAGCATATTAAAATATGCTAAAGGTTAGACACATGCTGAAAGTATTCTAAGAGGATAAAAACAAAGGAGAAAGACCAAAAAAGTTGAGCGACAAAAAAAATGAAAGCATACTGCAATTCAAAGACACTTGAGGGTCACAACCCGACCGACAACCTAAGATGTAATTGTTCAACCAATCACATCAACAAGAACGAGATTCGTTCATTGAACTGAAACACAAAATTATGGTACTGCCTTCTTCCAAGTTGTAATTGGGAAGACGAGTTCTAAAAAACTTTTTGAACGACATTATCATCTACCCAATATGATTGGCACAAAGGATAGTTTGTTGATAACACATACTCTAAATGAGGTAGATATATGTCACGACAAGTTATGTCATAATATAGACTCGAAGTTGTACAAAAAAAATGATAGTGAGAATAATACGCACCTAGATGCAAATGGAAATGACTCCATAAGCACCTATGGGGAGATTGTTGGGTTTTTACCTTTGATAAAAGGTAGGTAAAGATGGTTTAGATTAATATATCATTTGCATTGACAATAAGATGCATGATATATTTCAAAGAAGAAAAATATGTGCACGTGATCCTATTAAGGGCGAATTTCTCGAACGAGGTTGAGGGAACAAAGTTCTAGAGTTCTAGTTTTGGATGATCCTAGTTGTGTGTTAGAGATAATTTGGTGCATGAAGGATTTCATGTGATTGTGTAGTTATACACTTTGGGAATGATGATTGTGAGGATTGAAGGTTATTGAACTAACTATCACTATCAAGAGTGAAGAATAGTTACAAGGTTTCGTTGTAATGACTGATGCATTACACGTAAGGTTTGAGTGTGAATGATATCAGGGTTGAAGGTTCTTAAACTAACTATGACTATCAACAGTGAAGTATAATTGTAGGGTTTGAGTGCGATGAAGGATTCAATTAATGTGAGGTTTGATGTGAGGGTTGAAGGTGCTTGTATAGAACAAATAGCTAAGTGATCACAAAGAGTAGAGGTTAGGAAGCTACAACTGATTGTGGTTTGTGAGAGGGGTTTTGCTAAGTAGTGGGTACTTAAGAAGTGAGTGTTTTAGTGAAGGATTCTAGTGAATAAGAACCACATTTGTATGTTCTCGAGAGTGTTTGGTGAAATACTATATGGTTATGAGTATGTTTTTGCTCCCCCTTAATCAATGGCCATCCGAACAAGATGCTTTGAACAACAAATAAAGAGGATAGCAAACATTGACGGAAGCGATGAGCTTAGTAGCGTCATGACGAGTGTTTGTTAGCATACAATTGATGCAGGATTTATGACCAGGTTTTAATACTTATAATGTTACTTGTCTACCTATGGTCTACCTTATGCACTAACGGGCAGAGAACCCGATCGTGTGTAGTGTAGTATTCGGTAAAACCGAGGTCGTCCCAAGAGCTATGTGAATGGATTATAACTTAAGTCTAATGTCACGTTTTAAAGGGGTTTTGAATAATTTTATTAATAAAACTAAATAATAGAAATAAAATGCTGAAATTAAATTAAGATGAAATCAATAGGGAGAAAGTGTACTAGCCTAGTTATTCATCCTATCATGCAATGACTATGTTATCTAATTAAGCCTTCTATCACTTCAAGTAGGGCATAAGATTCACTAGACTCCAATGGTCAATTCGCCTAGCCTATCTTCCTAGAATCCTCTTCGGAACCAAAGATTCTTTCTTTGTAGTAAGCGGAGGTACGATATACTAGTTTGAGTCATTAAGTTCCGCTACGTGCTAAATTTATTCTTTGTGTGGCCCGGCCTCTCGGATCTTAGACCACACATCTAACTTCTTACGTTCATCCAACCTGGAGGGTGATTCTATGGTTAATTAACACACATGGAATTGGTAGTCTTATGGTTAATTCTTACCAACCCTCGCAACCAATCACACTAGGGTCCTATGGTCAATTCTCCTAGTGCAAGAAGTACAACCGGTCTTCAAAACTACCAAAACTTTAGGATCTAACAAAAAACTAAGCATGCACACACTAGAAGCAATAATAAAAGCACGAAAAAATAATCAAAACATGAAAGGAATCGTAACTAGGCTAGCACCAAAGGTGTTTAGCCGATCATATTATAAAGAACACGAGATTCAATGTTTTGCATGGTAATGAAAGACATGGAATTGTAAATGTAAAATAAATATGAATCGCTAAAATTTATTGATGTTGTGGTGTGATTTATCCCTTGGAAAATGCTCCGTATGCTGTTGGAGATCGTCCTTGTGGAACCTTACTTCGTCCTCTGGTGAGTTGTGGTGAGAAAGATGTGTAAAATGCAGAAAATAGGGTTGGTATTTATAAGCCTGACACAACTACGGCGTAACCTTGAGTTGTGGTTACATCGTAACTAGTATAATTTAAAACAATCTTATCCATAAATAAATATTTACGACGTAACTTAGATGGATAGTTACGCCGTAACCTTCTAGGGTTTTGTTTATGTCGTAATCTTCATGCTTGGTTACGTCGTAATCTCGTCAATATCTTGAGTCCCCTTCTGTTCACTTATTACGCCGTAACCTCATAAATTGGTTACGGCGTAACCTTCTCAGTCATGAAAATCTCCTAAGTCTTTAGAATATTACGGTGTAACAAAAATGTCTCACCAATTATCAAGGAATCATCCTATCATGAAAGGGGCTATCCAGTGTTTGAATGTCTACAATATTCAAAAAAGTTTAAATGTCTTGTTCCAAAGTAACAATAAGATTAATTAAGTTTATGTTGTGATGTTTTTACTAGACAAGTGACTTAATTTTGAACAATTTAAAACCGATTTATCTAATGGATATACAGTATTACATCATCAACAAGTACGAGTCTACTTGCAAAACAAGTTGTTTACTTATCTCTCGAGAGGTTCTTTGCTAACTCAAGATGCACACGTCAACTCGACCAAATCAATGATATATGTCAGGTAATATATAATTTAATTAAATAAATATAAATTTTATACATATACAATTTTTGATTTTTGTAAAGTACATATCATTAATTCATTTTCGTTACAAATCACAGGTTAAATCATGGATACTTTTGGCTACTGACTGATATAAGTAACCAAGGGTGGGTGTATATAGCATGCGTAAACTGCAACAAAAATGTCTCACCAATTATCAAGGATCAACCTATCATGACAGGGGCTATCCGGTGTTTGAGTGTCTGCAATGTTCAACAAAGTCTAAATGTGTTGTTCCAAGGTAACAATGAGAATGATAAAGTTTATATTGTAATGCTTTTACTAGACAAGTGACTTAATTTTGAACAATTTAAATAATATGTTATACTAAGTGTTTTATTTATTAACTATCTTCTCACATGTCAAACAGGTATACGGTGCAAGTTACAGCAATTGATGAGCAAACTAAGATATCTACCCTATTTGATAGTGAAGTTACCAAAATAATTGGTAAATCTGCTCTTGGTTTGTATGATCTATTGTTGATAACTGGGACACGATTCTGCATGAGGTATACGAAATGGTTAGGAAACAATGATTATTTGGACTACCAAAGAATAACCATAATGCATGTACTCATGATGCTAATATTGTGTCTTGCATTTCGGATGATCATGTTCTCATCAACGTGTTCAATGAAATAGTTGCATCACACTCGGTGAGTCTTTTAATTTAAATCACATGCCATTTATTTGTTTCGTAATTCTAACAACTCAACTTAACAAGTTCTTTTATTAATATGTGTTTAGGGAAAGAAGTTGGAACATGAAATCAAGTAGCTACTGGAATGTCGTTTAAGAATTGTTCTTTAACGTTTCCGTATCGTTCTTTTACCATTTTCAGTGTCTTCTTTGTGTAATTGAATTGAATTTTGACGTTTTTATTTGAGGTGCTTTAATCAAACTTTAAGTTTGTTGTTTTTTATTTGAGCTAGTCTAACTTATATTTATATGTGATTTCTTAAATATAACTTACATTGCATATGATTTCTTAAATACGCATTTGAAACATCACATTATTCTTTTGTAACTACTTTAATATACCTGTTGCAAAGTGTATGCCTTCTGCTATAGTTAGTGAATTAAATATATATATCGTTTTACAATTTTGATCATGCTATTGGAAAAACCGTCCATCGGACGGGTAGAGACTCAGTATTCATTAAATATGTATAAATATGCAAATAATGAGTTCATTAAATGCTATTTTACATAAATTATGAGGCTTAAACATAACTCATAGGGTTGTGGTTAACAAAACCCTAAATTAAAAGTGAGTTTCTCTTAGGATTATATATGGAAGTCGGAGGTTTTAGTTACTTACTTGTAACGAGAGCAATAATATAATTATGTGAGCAATTGAGTAAAGGGATGAGAGACCTAAAGTATGTGATTAAATTCATGTCCAAATATGTGTGGCACGATCTTGTGGGTTTGTGAAAAGATGTGTCCCTTTGTTGCAGCCACAAGATGATGACACGCAAGTTTAGGTATGGATTTAAATCTTTAGGCCTCCCAGTCACTTCTCTTAATACTCTTGTCACTTTTTGTGGTTTTTATACGGTTACTAACCGCTAAAGTTATATTCGTAATTTTTTTATATCTTCTTACGTACATATCTAACTTCTAAAGTTATATTTGAATATCATCTTAGGTTTGTACAAGTAGAAACTAATCAAAATTGAACCCGAAATGAAACCAGATACTGTATAACCAAAAGGGTACATTAACTTAACGTTCTTATGAACATTAATCTTCAAAATATGATGCTATGAGTTAGCTTACAATATATACTAGAGCATATAAATGATTTGAAAAAGTAACTGTTTTGTTTGGTTGCATTATGAGCTAGCCTTCATTGACATATTTTTTTTTAACAAAAGGCTTATTGGCTTCTTTCAGATCCAAAAACTTGCAAAGATTCGACATTCAATCCTAGATATATACTTGAAGTCTCAAAGATGAATTTAATGTAGTTTTTGTAACAACATCTGATCGATCATACATCCAAAAAGCTCATCCGAGTATCTATGCGTTAAGTTTTTCCGATTCTAAACATTTGAAGATGGGAATTGATTTGCATACTCCATCATTTGATTTGCACACTCAAAATGTTTGTGTTATGACATTTATACCCCGACATCACTTAGTGGAGAAAACACAAATATTAAGGGTATAAATGTCATCACACAAAAATTTGAGTGTGCAAATAAATTGATGGAGTGGGCAAATCATTTCCCTTTGAATATACCTCCAAAGTTACTATATCAAGTAACCTAGCTAATCATTGCATTGCTCAATGTAGAGATACCATTAAGCAATACCCAAAATCCAACTCATACGTATTTGTTTTCATTATTCATGTATTTTATTTCAAGTCAACCCTCAAGCTGTAAACTTAATATTGCTTCAAAACTGTACTTGGCATCCCAAGTAGAGTAGTTTTCAAGATTTTTCAATCCTTATAAGTATTCAGGTCATTTAGCTTTTGCAAAACAAACTGTTTTTTTGTCTTTTCAAAATGAGCTATGTAAAGGAGTATCTTGATTTGGTGTTGGTACCAAGTGCGCTTATGATCATGTTTGGATATCATCTATGGCTCCTCTATAGATGTCTGAAGTGCCCTCATACAACATAGGCTTTGAAAAGAATGACAAGAAAGCTTGGGTTGACAAAATAATGCAGGCAAGATTCTTATTATCTCAGACATAATCTTATATCAAAATATACGTGTATTTAGAATTTGCATGTATGTTTTTCTAACAGATGGATAAAAGCTCCCTTTCGGTACCTCTAAGTGTGCTTTCCTACAATATCTCAGCCGCAATGGTCTTATCATCAATATGTCTAACTCTTTGTGCAATCATCTGTGCATGGGTTGCAAATAGTTCCTCAATATTTCAAAGCAAGTTGATATACGGAGACACAAGTTTATCAACGATATCTATAAAACACATATGCCTCTTGCTTTGTTTCCTATTGGCGTTTGCTTGTTTTGTTGAATCCACAAGATCATTGATCCATGCCACTTATCTAATAAGTATCCCTGATAGCAACGTGCCAGTAAAATTAGCCGAGTCTGCTGTGATTAGGGGAGGTGATTTTTGGTCACTTGGGCTTAGAGCACTTTATCTTGCATTGTTGTTGTTAATATGGTTTTTGGGACCAATCCCGATGTTTGCAACATCAATAACAATGGTTTGCGTGCTTTATTTTCTTGATAATAACAAGGAGCCATTGCACTTGCATCAAGGGTTGGAGAAGAACATGGGATTATGGCCGATTGAACCGACCATCAACCCAAGTCTTGCCGGAGTAGGGACTGATATTCAACATGTTGTTTAATGAACGAACTTAGTTTCTGAATATGAAATCATATAGGAGTAATTATTTGTAAATTAAATCATAGGATTATTATTCTTTTAGACAAAAGACTAGTTTGATTGTGAAAATTTTGAGAAATACTTGAGATATGGTTCTATATTTTAAAACCCGAACACATAAATTGAAGGGATAATTCCATATTTACCCAATCTAAATATGAAAATGTCATATATACCAAAAATATAACTTTTGAATGCATGATGTACAATACATTTAAAGCATGTTTTGATTAAATATGACATTATCATGTTTAAGTTGGGTAAATATGGAATTGCCCCAATATCCCTTTTTAAGATAAATTTTGAGAAATAGTTGTCATGAGATCCTTAATTAACTTCTCGTTTCACAAAATAAAGTTTGATTGGGCCATATGTAATTGGGCCTTAGCGTATGTTAACCTACCAATCATCAAAGTCCACGGACCTTTTTAGAAATTTATGCTTAAATGATTAATCACCGTATATGGCTTTTGATATTACAAGGATTAGCATATTGTAAGAATTTAATATCCATCAACTAGTATATGTTAGAACTATGGGAGAGGATTCTCTCAAGTTATTTACAACTTGATGGATCAAGTTGTAAATATCAACCATTAGATTAAATCTAATGATTCAAATCATCTCATGTTCTTTTGATTTGAACCATTGGATTTGATTCAATGGTTGATAATTGCTTAACTTGATCCATCAAGTTATTTACAACTTGAGAGGATCTTATCCCTAGAACTATAAGACTACTCTTATCTGTCATCAGAAAACACACTCACTCACATTCCATCTCAACGTCACATCAGCATTCTCTCTCAAACTTTTCACTCATACTCTCACTCACCATTCACCTTTATCAATTACACCACCATCACATTTCAATTAAATATACATTTTATTAAAATAAGATTTTTCTAACTTGTGTCATGATTGCACAAATTTTGAAGCATTAAATGAATATATATATATATATATATATATATATATATATATATATATATATATGGAATATATTACTACAATTTTTGTAGCTAATTGGCTACAATATTGTGCTTTAAACTGTGGGTCCCTGTCTCTTTTTGTGGGTCCTGAGTTATTCTTGGGCTCGATTAATTTTTTTGTGTATTTTAATGGAGGATTGTAGTACGTTGTTCTAAAAATTGTAAGAATATCCCCATATATATATATATATATATATATTTAAATACTGTTATTTCTATGTAAAACAATAGTAAACTTGGTAAATATCACAAATTTAAGAAAATATTAACATCAAGTAACATGTAAATATGGTATCATTGTTTCATTTAATGGTTCAAAGCTTGTGCTACTATGATACAAGTTAGAAAAACCCATTAAAATATACTCCACTATATATATCTTATACACACTCACAAACTAAATAAATAATATTAACTTACACGCTCACTTTTGTTTTTGAGTTGTTTTTTTGCATTTGTAGCCCGTGAGTTTGCATGGGTGTAGTGGGGCTCATAGATGAGTTACACGCTCACTTTTGCTCACTCACGATTGATACGGATGGTCTAATATGTTTGTATTTCGATACAGGTCAAATCAGATATGATAATTTCTTAAGCAAAAGGAACAACTTGGCTGTTGTCTAAGGCCCATTCTTGATTGAACATACTTCTTACGAAAATTAATCACATTTTCTTGATAATAACAAGGAGCCATTGCACTTGCATCAAGGGTTGGAGAAGAGCATGGGATTATGGCCGATTGAACAGACCATCAACCCAAGTCTTGCCAGAGTAGCGACTGATATTCAACATGTTATTTGATGAACTTACTTAGTTTCTAAATATGAAATCATTTAATTATTTGTAAATTAAATCATAGGAGTATTATTCTTTTAGATAGAAGGTGTACTAATAGCTACTTGCTAGTGTAACATTCAAATTGTCAAAATTAAACAAGTTATAGCGTACGTAATCATGTGTAAATATTTTATCTTACAGTAATGCATCAGTAAAAATTCGTCAAAATGGTGTTATACTGCTATGTTACATTAACATTAGGGTGAAGGCTGAATATACGTAACGAACTTTCTCAAATTTGCTAATGTACATAACATACTTATCTTAATCTCCGCATATGTAATATACTTTCAAATATTTACCAATATACGTAATATTGACAGGTTAGCACTTTTAAAAGTTATAATAATGGTCCCTGCCGTTTGCGTTGGCTTTCACCGTTAGTCCTTTGACATTTTTCACTAAAAAGTTCTGATAATGGTCCATGTGGTTTGCTTTGACTTTCACCGTAGTCCTTAAACTTTCATCTTTTCATACACGCGTTTTTATACACATTTTACGTTTTTAAACATGTTTTTTACACGTTTTTATATACATTTTTACGCATTTTATACACTTTTTACCGCGTTTTTATACACGGTTTTATATGCGTTTTACGTTTTTATACACGCTTTTAAAACGTTTTTATATACGTTTTTACACAATTCTATGCGCGTTTAATACACGTTTTACGTTTTCACGTTTTAAAAACGTGCATAAATGTAAAAACGTGTATAAAAACATGTAAAAACGTGTATAAACGAAAAAAATATATACACCCGTATATAAAAGCGTGCATAGAATTGTGTAAAACGTATATAAAACGTTTTAAAAAGCGTGTATAAAAACGTGTAAAAAGTGTATAAAAATGCGTAAAAATGTATATAAAACGTGTGTAAAAACATGTTTAAAGCGTTATATAAAACGTGTATAAAAAAGATAAAAGTTTAAAGACTAACGGTGAAAGTCAAAGCAAACCACATGGACCATACGTAACTTTTTTAAGTGAAAAATGTCAAAGGACTAACGGTGAAAGCCAACGCAAGGGGACTATTATTGTAACTTTTTAAAGTGGTAACCTGTCAATATTACGTACATTGGTAAAGATTTGAAAGTATATTACGTATGCGGAGATTAAAATAAGTATGTTACGTACATTAGGTAATTTGAGAAAAGTTCGTTACGTGTATTCATCCTTCACCCTTAACATTACCATGCATATATTAAATCGTGTCTACTGTGCCTCTATATTAATCTTTGTTGGTAAAGAGGTAAGTCACAATCTTAATTAAGTTCAATTTTCAATCAACATGTATGGTTGGTTTACACTAAAGAGATATTTGTTGTGGTACCGTGATGGTCATAGCAAAAACGCACAATAGTACTCAAGTGTCAAGTGCAACAATCCTTGTCGCCATCGTGTAAATTGCTATTTGCTAGTCATATAAAAAACAATTCGAAATGGTAAACCATATATTGTCTTGTTAAGGTGTATAAAAATTGCAAATGGTAAACCATCTAACAGTGTTTTGATTTGCTGAATGGCCTTCTTTTAACATGATTTTCAATCGTTTCACAGACTAATACATGAAATTCGAGCTCACCGTCACACACACTAAAATCAAATAAAACTTTACTTTTTCAAGAAGATTGACATGATTATTTAAAGTTGTTTGAACTAACAGGGGTATTGTATATGGCCGCTTACGAATTGAATGTTTCGGTTACCGGTGCTAGCTACATTGATCTCTCACTCAAAGAATATGGCCAAGTAGGGCCAACTAGTACAAATTACAAAATATCATTATATTGAAACGGAAGTTTAATACAGTAAGTAAAATACAAAAAATCAACTGAGAGGAAAAAATGGACCTACATACAATAATGTTAAAGGACAGATATTAAAAGTAAAGAGGGTCCTACAAAGCTCGCGCAAAAGTCGAGGGTTTACTCTGCAAAATTAACTAAAGTGACCGCGACGTAACATTTTACCCACTTGTACTCTTGTGTACATTTGCAGTCTGCACCCATTTTGATTCTCCTTCTCCTTCACGTTTCCTCTACTTGCGCGTCGCTTTCATGTCCATTAGAGCCTTGGTATTTAACATTTGTCACGTCATCGTTACATCAAATTTAACATTTCACTTTAACTTAACAAAAAAACACTCGTTATCCTAACATTTCAAAGGTTAAATCTTAACTCAAATTTTTTCAAATTAAACCCCTAAACTAAAATAAACACTTCATTTATTAAAAAACATAAACTTAACTTAAACATATTACAAATACGAAATATAAAATAACTAAAAAAAATTACAACAAAAAAAAAATTAATGAAACATATCAAATACTTATTCATCATCGTCGCTCTCTTGTCGTTGTCATTCAAGATGGTTCCGCCAAACATGTTCCATAAGGTCCATTTGGAGTTGAATATGCGTTTCTCGGTCGCGTATTTCTTTTGCCTTGCGACGGTAAGTATCACATCTTTCGACCCATCTTTGTTGCCTCATACGTCTGACGGATCCACCCACATTTCGTTATAGTCACGTAATGCAAATTTTTGATCTTTTAAAATCATATTATGCAAAATAATGTAATAATACATGATTCTACGTATCTTGACAATTTCCATTTGACGTGCCGGTTGTTGTCGTATACCCCAACGTCCTTGAAGCACACCAAAAGCACGTTCAACATCCTTTCGGGAACTTCCTTTTTCCAAAATAAGTATGTTTTTCGTAGTTTGTTGACTAGAAGGATTGTGAAAGTTGCCCACGTGTGGGTAAATTCCGTCAGCACAATATTACCCCTGTTCATACCCCCATTGACCATATAAGGGGCTATTGGGGAAATGTCAGCAAGAATGTCGTCGAATAACGGAGAGTAATCTAAAACATTAATATCGTTATTCGCTCCCGCCATCCCAAAAAATGCATTCCAAATCCATAAATCTTGAGAAGCAACAGCTTCAAGCATAATTGTTGGGTATTTTTTTATCACCCCTACCAAATTGCCCTTGCCAAGCCACCGGACAATTTCTCCACTCCCAGTGCATAAAATCAATGCTACCAAGCATTCCCGGAAAACCATGACACTCTTCATGTCGTTGATAAATATTTTGAATGTCGGCCCATGTTAGTTTTCTTAAATACTCCGGCATAAACAAATCAATAACGCATTTGTTAAAATTATCAAGACAATCACGCGAAGTATGCTCATCCATTTGCAAATATTCATCAAACGCTTCGGGTGACGTGTCGTACGCCAATTGGCGTATGGCAGACGTACACTTCATAAGAACACTTAAACTCATTCGACCCGTACAATCGGGTGATTGGCTAAAGAATTTAAAATCATCTGAAATATTTTTGGAAGTATAAGACTCAATACCTTCGACTATTTGCAGAAATAGTTTCCGGCTCATACGAAATCTTCTTCAAAAATTCCGGTTCGAATACTTGCAACCTTCAATGAAATAGTCGTTACGCAAACATTCTTCTGCAAGCTCACGTTCACGATATATGGGTGCGAGTTAAGCGAGGTTGAGATGCTTCTTGTTCCAACTGTTGCTGATACTCATACGCGGCCATCATAAATTCGAAGTCAGTTTCGTCATCAACGTCTGACCATTGCTGAGGTAATTCGTCAATTTGATTCGGATCCATTGTGAATGAACTTGAATTTGAATTATGGAAGTGTGAGAGGAAGTGTATAAAATTGAATTAGAATTATGGAAGTGTGAAAAAAAAATGGTGTTTTATTTGGACATTTATAGATGTGAAAAAAATGGTTTCGATTTTTTTTTAAATTCAAACTAGTTGTTTGAAACCCGGGGTAAAATGATTTTTTTTAATTGTTGCTTGCCTCTTAACGCAACATTATGCTGCTAACGCCACCATGTTAACGTGGCTTTAACGCCCCGACGTTATGGTTTAAGGCGAGACACACATTATCATACCGTGTGCTCTTATACTTGCAACATTTTGATGCAGTGGCTAAAAGCTAAAACTCAAAAACCAGGACACATCATGTCATAGGGTGAGTTTATACAGACTCACCTATAGGGTGTTTCTAATCATTGTGTGTATCAGATTGTTGTACGGTATGCATAGCGGTTTGTACATTTTGACCAAAATCTCTCATCATAGGGGGTTCTTATAACATATCATATTGTCTTTATCATTCACACATAAAAAAAAAGCATTCGATGATCATTTAAATCAAAACTCTATTTTTAGGACTCACCATACCTGAATAAAACACAAACTTAACACAAAAATCAATTAAAAAACACAAAAACACTCATTTGACGCAAGCCAAATCATTCACTTGTCCTTTGGCGCAGCAGGAAGGGGGTGTAGTCACTTGGCTTTGACTCAAACCAAAGATGTGCTACCTACGAATGGTGTAGGTGCAATATTACCACAGCCAATGCTCTTATGTATAACATTCAAAATTTGTTCCCGATGTTAGGAACTTGGGATTGTTGTATTAGTAATTTAGTATTCTCTTTTAGTCGGAAATATTTGCGAGTGAATAATTATCTTAGTTAAATAGTCAACGATATAATATCAAATGCTTTTTTGACTAGTACCGAAGAACATATTTAAAACTTTATTATGTAAGTGTTCTAATGATACATCATGTTGAGTTGATTTAGTTAATGCTCATAAAAGAAGTATAAACTCATTAATTAACTTACTTTCACTGGAGTAACGATAGATACAAAACCATTGTGATGTAACAAACTCATATAAACACATCATTGATATATATATAAGATATAATATAATGGAGCGGAGCCTTTCATAACTTTATTAAAATAATGTCCTCCCCGCCAATAAACTGTTATTTTTAACCTTTCCAGTTTATTCAGCCCAAAAAATTGGCCTTAGCCCAGAAAAGTTGCGACCTCTTTTGCCCGCCTTTGACAACGATAAATTTCCAAATAAACTTTGCGGTGGGTTTCTCAAAACTTCCGGATAAACTTCATCCCACCGACTTCATCTGGATCTAGCGTTCTATTGCAGATAGGGTTTGATATTATTTTTACACGTTTAGGTTATTCCGAATTTATAGTACTCCAAGTTTCACCTAATTAGCCTAACATGGATAATTATTTGACATGTTTGTGTTCTTCATGTTCTCGGATTTTCACACACCTTAAGGAAGAAGCAAGGCTAGCCATTTAAGCATACAATAGGTGAGTTTTTCTTTTGTAATATTTCGGTTGTAGTTCAATCTTTAAATCAATGCTTCTTTGTGTTCCCATAGATGAAGAAGCGTGGCTTATAACATGACGAGGGTTAGGGCAGCAAGTGTAGAAGAGTTTTCAAATGAGCAGGTTAGGCTTATAACTTAGGTGTAATATTTATGATATTGGCTTTTGTTGCGAAATCGAATCGTTTGTGTATAAATGTTACTTTGTGTGCCTAAGTTTGTTTAAGCTTAAATTTTTTTGCACCTATTAGGTAATTTAATTTGGCTATGTTTTATCAGTTCAATTTTGTATTAATATATCATTGGTAAAATCATTGTTCCTTAACAAGGTTAATCCACCTTTTCGGAAGAGAACAAATAGATCTTCGTGTATCACGATAGCAATGCCAATGAGTTGGAACAAGTTTGGGGATTAAAGTGAGAAGGATGACCATTTTCTTGGTCATATATGCCTTTAGTCGAAAATTGTAACCATGGTTGTTTATGACTTCCAATTTTAATAAAATCAATTTCCATTGGCCGTTGGTCACCTACAGGTCTATTATCCCTCTGACATTTGCAAACAGTTTGGAAGAACAACACATGCCAGATCCCAACAATCGGAAACATACACCTGATGGTGAGATTGCAGATTGATCATCAATAAGTAATATTGTCTCTGTTTTGATTCACACTTATGTTTGATTACCATTGTAGGTATACTCAGTTGTTGGACACCCACAAATGCGCGCACAGATAAGTGTTTGTCTAGCTTTATAGTCTCACACCGTCTCTAAACCTTGAGTGTATTCTCAAAGGTTTGTTAATGTAATCTTATATTGATGTTCATTCGATGGTAGTAGGTTCCCACGCCGGCGATTTCAACATGCGCAAGAGAGAAGAACTCAGCCACGCAAAGGTATCCATACTGAAGTTTTATTTTTAAAAAATTATTAATAACAATGGATCAAAAGTTGTGCAACGTCTCCTAAGTCGTTACCTTTTCAATTGGTTTCACTGTTATTCTACCAGGCAGTCAGTTACATGCTTTCTTTTTCCATCTTTATTGCAGGTCGTACGCTACTCACATATACCATTCTCACGTGAAAAGTTATGTGGCTATTTTGCGTCTACTTGGAAGCAGCTGTGGTGCTTCATAGGCTTAAGTATAATGCGGGTAAGGTAACAAAACTTTGGATTCATGAGTTAATACCTTATTATCATATTAGTGTTACATAAATCTTTATAATAGGAAGAAAAAAATTCACGGGTTTTTAGAATCTTTTATTTCGTACAAAAATATAAATTTGTGTGCAGTTGCCTATTTTGAATTAGCCTCAATAGCTTACGGGGTGTTTGGGACAAACAATGGCCACACTATTGAAACATTACTGTTTGAATAATTGTAGGTACAGTTGAGTTGGGAGTTGGCCCATCTCGAACTTTCTCGGAGACAATCGCTCTACCACCATCATCATGTAAGCGTGAGTGCTCATTATTTTTGGAATAAACCTACTGATACATCCTACATGAATTAGTGTATTAAATCAGCAGTTGACATGATGTGAGCCGCAAAAAATTGTTTTCAGAACACTGCACATATAATCTTTATTTGCCGTATGCTTTATCTACGTGTTGCTCCATTGTTATGTGTCATCACGATTCAGATTTCGTGTATACCAACGCCTTAAAATAATTGGTAGCACCTATACATCATGTGCGTTCTATGCATGCGTTTCAGAATATATGTTTAGAATTAACGTCAAATGCAACCACGGTTTAATGTGTAGCATTCTTTTTCCGAGTCCTATTTTAACAGCCATTATGTCACTGTGCTTATAGGTTTATTGGGATCAGCAATAGGTCCACCAACAGAAACCACTGTATCTAAAATAGACACCACATCTGTGCCAACGTCGCAGGAATGCCACGCCCAAACTTCTGCGATGCCAGCCGTGAGTAGAGGTATGATCAAGACCATTAGTGGAATATATTAAAATAATTTAATACTAGAAGTTCTTTAACCTACTTTGGTAGCATTATTTTTTCAACTCTAATATACTGGATTACAGGAATAAAATATGAAAATAACTTTATTAAAGGCCAACTTAAAGACAAACCCATTAACTATCAAAATAACTCATTGCAATCAATGTTTCATATCCTTCTACGATTAAGGTTTGTTAGATCCTTTTACTTAAGAAGTTCAAACTATAATGTTGAAGGTTATTAACCTCTTACTTACACTTTGCGTGAATCTGGTTTTTCACTAAATATTAGGGGATGTTTGTTATGTGGGCGTTGAATGAAAGATTGGATTCAGTCATAAAATAATTTGTTTGTTAGTCAAATGCTCATGTCAAATTAAGGTTTCAAGAATCAAAATCCATACCATATTAAATTGAGAGGTATTGAAGGAATTACGAATTTGTTGGTCCAACAGGACCTTTCATGCTAGGAGCAAGCGAGATGCAAACACAGCGTCATGAACAAATTCAGAGTCCGCTTTCATTGAGCACATTAATGGAGCTGAATCCCCACATTCATACGGTATGTTTGCGACTTACATACAAAAAATATATGACAAGTAAAACTAACACTTTGAATTTTGCCATACCAGAACAAAATTTTCACAACTGAAGTTGTGATTGTTCACATTCATGAGGCCAAGGGATGGTACTTCAATCGTTGCCGCACATGTCACACCAAAGTCAGTAACGACCTCCCCCATTGTCATTGCCAGCAAGTTGGAGTCCAGCCGACCATTACTTAGCCCAAAGGTGAGATAAGTCACCTTGATACAATAAATTTCAGGGAAGTTTAAGAGTCGCTACAAATTCTTCATTTTCAGTCCATGTGCTTTATTTAAATTCTTTGTGTTTATAGATACGGCTGCAAACTGTTACGCGGTTCTGTCGAACGAAAACCAGAAAATGGTTACACATGTCTCAAATAATATTACAATCCATTGGTAACCTTTTCAGCATTTGGTGTTATAGGTGTGTCGGGACGACGCGATTTGCCATCAGTAACGACATCCGGATAACACAAAGACAGGCACATCAGGATTTTCGGGGACAAGGCATTCCCGGACTGTCAAGGACCTCACGTATACGTACAGGTGCAATATATAAGTTTATTAAAAATCCATACTAGATATCAATACATAACCAAAAAAATTATGTGGAACCTGCTCATAATTATTGCAGTTACTAAGATATATTGAGTTTTAAAGGCAATGCAGTTGGATTTGAGATTATTCTATTGTTGGCCGTTACGGTTATTATGATGTGGTGTAAAATGATATATTTTATGTACCATTGGAGAAGCTACTAAATCGTTGTAAATGTTGAAATGCCAGGCAGGTGTGGACATAATTGGAATATATTTGGTGTGTTCTTGGACCAATATAGTTGTCGAGGTTTTATGGTTTAAAGTTAAATCGGTATAAAAGGAAAACAGAACCACCCGATTCCCACACATGACTCATTACTTCACAAAATAATGTATCAAAACATCCTGCCGCAGTGTGGCGGGTTCAAATTACTTATTGAAGTAATGATAGATACAAAACTTTTGCGATGTAATAAACTCATAAATTAACGTACTTCCAGAAGTACTTTGTTTGCTCGTGTGATTCAAGGAAAGACATGAGATCTTAGTAAACCGGCCGACTTTAACTGAAGGTAAATATAAAATGTATAAAATGGTTATCTTTCTATATATAGTTTGCGAAATCATTGTAATTAGGGCAAGACAAACAAAATTGAATGCCTTTTAGAGGCAAATAATTTGTGTATGGCGTGTTTATCAAATTCACCAGCATGAGCACACTGAAAAGACTTAATTTCACACTTAAACTGGTTATTCGCGAAATTACAAAACAACACAAACTTAGACAAAATATCTAATTTATTAAGCAACGGATAAACCCACACATAATGAAAATATTGATCCAAAAATAAGACATAATATTTAAAACCCGTAAGACTCGGAATTGGGGAAGTCCACAAGTTCGAGTGAACAATATCAAAACCAAACCTAACAATAGTTTGAGAACAAGAAAAGGAAAGCCTCATGTGTTTTCCAAGCTAACAAGCATGACAAGTCGCATGATGCTTTGTTTTATTACAAACAATAGAATTACTATAAATAAGACTACGTAACACTTCACTTTCTGGATGTCCAATTCGCTGGTGCCATGTGTGTTGCTATAATACCTTGTTGGAGTGAATAATTGGCTTGTCATTCAATAATCATAATTATAATATATAACCATATGTGGATTATTCTAGAAACAAGTAATAATATGGGCTAAACCCATTAACTAAGTGTTGGGTTCAGTGAATACCCAAACCCCTTAAGTCTAGGATTTGAATAGAAAATACCCTAAGTGTTTAGTCCTTTAAACACTAACAAGTCACTGAGCGCATAGCCACACAGTGAGCTGTCTTGGGGATACTCAGTAAGAGACAAAGAAGAAGTCTCTCCACTCAGTAAGGCGGAACTTTAGGGGTGAAGACTAAGTCAAGAATAAGATAGTGGATTCAGTAAGTGATGACAATAACTCACTGAATCCCAAAACTCCTCACCAACTATTATCACTGAAGAACAAGACTGAAGGCTGAGAAGACTGAAGAATGGGCGGGACAAAACAGTTAAGCTTGAAGCGAATAAGACGGAGTGCTTATCCTCAAGAAGTCAACTTTCCCTGAAAGGTTCAGTATCAGTGCTGACAAGCAGAAAGTTGCTTTGTCCCTTACCAAATATAGCCTTTGTAAACAGAGACAAAATACATCGGTATTTTGTCTTCTGTAACCTGTCAGTTTGTCCTCTAGGATAGAGTTAAAAACCATACTTGTATAAATAGCATAAGAGTTGGAGTGAAAGTTTTTACACTTGTGTATTAATTGTAAAACACACACACAAGCCATCTTTCACTCCTCCAAATACAACTCTGTCCCTGAGATAGCTCAGTGGTACCTTTGTAGTTGTGCTCAGACTTAGCCTGAGCTTAGTGAGGAGATACAATACTTTGTCATTTCAATCCCAAGTACTATTCCGCAAGTACTTGGGTAATGTAATCTTTCTGATTCATTTCTAATAAAGAATATAAACGTTGAAAATTAATCAGTGTGTTTTTACTTGCATTATTACAGTCATTATTAATTATTCACAATTAGTTATTTTAAATCATTTTGAACGATTATAAAACGGGAACAACAAGTGGTATCAGAGCAGGTTGATTATAAAACCCTTTTTAAGCCGCTTAAAAACGTTTTTAAATCAGGATCCTAATGGCTGAAATTGATGTGCCCCAACTTGTCGACAAAAAGGGTGGAGCTTATTCAGCTGTTGCCCCTCGACTCGAAGTTGGTAAATTTAACAAATGGAAAAAGCGAATGCTTTGCTATTTGACTGGGATGGAACCTTACTACATTAAGTGTATTAATGAAGGTCCATTTATCCCAAAGACTGCTGAAGGTTTGCCCAAACCTGAAGCAAAGTGGACTCAGGACGAGAGGAGAGTGGTCAACCAGGCCCAAAGGCTCAAAAGCATCATCATATCTTGTCTTCCTGATGATGTTATGGAGTCTGTTATAGGCTGTAGTACAGCTAAACAAACTTGGGATGACCTGGTCCACAGTCATGAAGGTCCCTCAGATACTAAGGAGAACATGATTATGGACCTGAAACTTGAGTATAACACCTTCAGGGCTAAGGACTCAGAAACTCTGTCTCAAACTTACACCCGATACAAAAATTTGTTAAATGAACTGTCAAATGATGGTGTTAAGTTGTCCAAATATGAAATCAATGTTGGTTTTGTAAACAGTCTTCTTGAGAAGTGGTTGAATTTCTCTCAGGGACTAAGGAATATCACATGCAGAATCTTGAGCTTCCTGAAATTAACGGGAAATTTGTCTATGAGGATAACCTCATAAATAGAAAATACCCTGACTTAAAAAAGTCTCAGAAAGTCAAGAAGTCCCTGACAACCACTTCAACTCCTGTGTCAACTGCTTTCTACTATAACAGTGTGGTTCAAGATTTTCAGGAAAATTCATATGATGAGGCTAATGAGAGGACTAGCGAGGAGTACCTGAACGACTTAAATATTGAGTTTCAGGAAAGGGCACTCCTTGCTAACTCTAAAAGGTTTATACGAAGAAACAAAAGTTTTTCAAATTCTAAAGCTAACGAGGACACTGAATGTTTAAAGTGTCACAAAAGAGGTCATTTTGCCAAAGACTATTTTTCAAAAATAATTTCTGAACCCTCTTACAAACCGTCAGGGTCAAATCAGTCCTTAAGCTTTAGCAAATTTCAACCAAAAATCTATCAATCTCATCAAAACTTTCAAAACAAATCTGATCAAAATAAAACTGTTGATTTTGAAGCTAAGTATAGGATAACCAAAGTGATAACACTACACGCGTCGTTCGGGGTCAAAGGAACTTCCTTTTCGTCGAGCAAGTTTTTCAACACCCTAGGCAGTGAACCTAATCGTTGTAGTGTAGTATTAGGGTAAGCCACGGGAATTGATATCGTTCTCTAGGGGAATAGGAATGCTAGTGAGAAGTTACTACGCTAAGGTTGGGGTTGAGGAAGATTATTTTTTTTCTTTTTATGTTTTTTAGGAAATGGAAAGGTACAAATCTCGGGGTTTGGATTTGGGGGTTTGGTATTTCTACCGATTACTCTACTTATCTAATTATCTAATCTAGTGGTGTATGTAGTCTATGTCTAATTATTGTGTGCTCGTATGATGATTTAAAGATGTGTTTACTTAGGTTTTATTACTCCTTAATTATCTCCTATTGATGGTTGAATTATCACGTCCTTATTCTTAATCGCGTTGTGTGTCTAAGGTCGTAGGATATGCGTTTATCCCTAACTCTTTGAAACTACCAAAGGTTATTTCCTACCAAATCTCTAGGATTTATAAACTTAACGCTAAGGTACTCTTCGGATGGTTTAGCCTACAATGACTCTAGGTACTATAAGCTAAGGTTCAACAAAGATTAATCAAGCATTAACTACACAACGGATGACCTATCGCAATACTAGATCATTAACAATCAAGATAAGAGACAACCAATCAATATTCAATAATTAAGTTTCATATTTCCTAAGCAAACACACAAGTAAATTAGCCGGACATGGGAAACATGCAAGCATACACACAATTAATTGAAGACATACTTGAATTAATGAAGTAAAACACTTATCTTGATGTAAGATAGGGTATGGAACCCTAAAATACTGTACAAGACAGCTTTGGTTCGGTTTAGGTTTTTACTCCAAAAGACTACACACTGAAAACTAAAAAATTCAGATTCTATATATAAGATTACAAATGCGACGGCGTCACCCTTTGATTTGTGACACCGTCGGGTCGCCGTCATTAGGGTTTTGTCTTGGCCACGTTAGTCTTGCGACGGCGTCACCTTATTCTTGTGACGCCGTCCCCTTCAATCTCTGACGTCGTCTGGATCAAATCTAGGCCGTCTGAGTTGCGACGCCCTACACTTTTAAAACCTGAATCCGTCACTTGTAAATGAGCAATTTGGCTTCTGAGCCGTCACAAAAGTTGTCCGACGGCATCGCTATTTTGTGCCTGACGCCGTCCCCTTCAATTCCAGCAGCCTGAGTGTCTCGATTCTTGACTTTGGCCATTTTCTTCGTATATTCGCGCATTTTCGTCCGAATAAGTGTCATTCCAGCATTTTGCCTTCAAGATACCTAAAAAGTGAAAAGGAACGATATTAAGTAATAACGGATACAAAAGTGATCAAATAAGGGCTTAAACGACCCCTCAAAAAGGTACATTTTAAAACCTTATCAAATATCCCTACACTTGGTATTTGCTTGTCCTCAAGCAAATGTGCTTTTAGCCAATTAGTTTATAAGTTAGGGGTCATGAAGCATTGGTTTAGAATAATCCACAACACATATAAGCCCCACAAAAGTCATAACAAGCACGGAAATTACATACTAGCACCTCACATGGGGTGTTTGGATACTTACATCTCTCGGGTGTATATGAAATATAACAACTAGGAAATGGAAGATAAACACTCATTAACCGGTCCTAGTACATAGATTACCATATGCTTGAGCTTAGATCAAACCTCCATCGCTTTGGTGTAAGCACCTAGGAAAGACTATCCAAGAGGTCTTTTAAAGGGTTGTAATGTTAGGCTTACGGTAGGGAAACAAAGGGTTTGGTGGGATAGGCTATTTAGTGGTGGCAAGTCAAAAATCTTTATGTTACAAGCATGCGAAGAATGGCGTTGCTAAGCCAAAACTCGACACTCTAGACTCTAGATAACTGAAACAAACAAACATAAATTAAAGATAGATGTAGGATGGTAACCCGTTTTTTTTTTCAACACTCTATTTTTTTTCTTTTTCTCTTTTTTTTCTCGATTTTTTTTTCATACACTTTTACTCTACCATCCTCTACGATAACATCAAAATGATAGGGATTTATAGGCACATCCCTACACTTGAGTTTTTATTACTCTAACACTAATATGACCCGAATTGAAAAGATCAAAACACTTGGAGTACATTATTACGCAAATAAAGGGAATTTGAATTTAATGTTCCCTTCCCGTCATTTCATAAAATTTAACTTTTCCCATGAGTCTCAATCGTCCCAAAACTGTGTACAAAGGATATGACTCGACTTAGCAACTTATACAAGCAACAAGATAATTGAACTAAGGGTTTAGTGTGATAACAATAATACACTAAAAGTGAGTGCATACAAGGTAGGCTAAGGCGATTTGGGTGTACATTTGGGGGTGGATTGTAAACAATGCTCTTCAGTGATATTCCGGAAAACCGAAACATCACGAGAACCGCGAAAAGGATAGGCTCTGAGGGGTTAACTAGGGGTATCGTGTACTAAAGATGAGTACAACGCAAGGGTGTATGGGAATTACTCAACCGATGCGGAAGAAGTAATTATATTACGGGTATCAAACAAGGGTTATCCTAATGCCTCTTTTCATTTAGTTATTCCTAACTACACAAGTGTAGTCTTACTAGCGATCTCGGGATGTATCAAAAAACAAGTTCGAGAATCTATTATACTACCGGTTCACACTCTAAGCATTAAAGATGAATGCTTTAATTCCTACTAATCTAAGGGCGATCCTCACATTTTGGGTGGAATTTAAGTGGTAAAGGGTTTTTGTGCTAGTCATATAATTTCCTATCCATGAGACGCTTTATTAAGACTAATGGCCCACTCCTATATGTCATGAAAAATTTTAAATTTTGTGCCAAAATTACCCTAATCGACATTTTCTCATGGTTTATTACACAAATGCAATTGGACAAAGCAAATAATCAAGGATAAGCATGCACACTACAAGAATTCAGTTGAATACACACGAAAATTACCCACAAATGCTAAGTTGTGGGTATTTACCCCCAAAGTACCCATGTATTACCCGCAAACCTAAAATTCAACTGATAAAAAATACTACCCATGAATTACCAACCAAAATACACACGGATTTACCCACAAACTCTTTTCTCGTGTGTGATCGGTGGGTAAATTATTTTCGAAAATATATTTCTTACAAATCAGCCATTGTTTAGCTTCCGTTGAGAAATATATGGGTAATATTGTGGGTATGTTGTTGTTTACCCACAGATCATGTACATCCTTTTGTTTGTGGGTAATTGTATAACCATGACTATACTTGCGTCGTGTTCTCGTGGGTTTTGTTTGCATCAAAATTTGTGGGTTTAATTTGCATACAAGATTCTTTTGATATAATTTTTTGGAAAATATAATTTATTTTTAATATTTTATGTATTTATAATTTGTTACTTTAACTTTTAATAGGTTTCATAGTTGTAACAATATTATTAATTTAGTAAACTTAGATGCTCAATTGAATATTTAGTCGATGAGGAAAAAACACGAGTGGGTCGAGAACTGACATCTTAAATATGTTTCAGACCACCTGGGTCATATATGTGCTCAAGTTTCAAAAGGGTTGGTCCGAGATATAAAAATCAAAAAGCTCATTGCTCACCGCTAATCGTCTCAAAAAAGTCTAAAAAGCTCCGCGCTAAATATAGCCATAATATTTTCCGTTCGAATGAATTTGCACAATGTTATGCACATACATTCACACAAATTAGCATACGTATACAAATAATATGTAACAAACGTAGATTAAAAAAAAATACGAGTAGCTCATACTTGTACATACAACATGTTATCAATAGTGTTGGGGTCATATGGGAATAATATCTTTTGTTAGAATGATTTGAATAATTTAAAAACACATTTTCTCCAAATTCTGTTATATATCTTTATTTATAAAAACCGATTTTTTATATTATAAGAATATCTTTTTACCAAATTTTTATCGAGTTAGCACACTCCATATGGCGAGGAAGAAAAATAAAATATGTTATAAAATGTTGCTTAATATCTTAGTACATTGTGGATTAAAAGTTTTAAGGGATGTTTGTATAAGCTCATATTGTACTTATAAAACCATAGAGTTTATGTCTTAATAGTATATTTTATTTGTTCTAATATTTTACTATTTGTTTAGTTACTAATATTTATATAACTAAAGAATAAAAAAGAATAAAATTATTTTAAATGTTAATTTTCGATGGTGTTTTTGATATGTTTGTGCGGTTTCCACTAATTCAAGTTACCCCTAACTTTTTTTGGTAAAAAAAACTTTTCCCTCTTAACTTTTAGTTTCCCTCTCATCTAAAATTAATTTTGGGTTTCAAATTTTTTAATACTCCCAAAAGCCCTCATTGAAATCGTTATGCTACTGCTAAAATCATGGAACATAATGAATATATAGTTTAATAATACTTTACATCTAAAACATGGGTGTTGATGTGAATCAGGGAATGCCATCTCTCAAGGTCAGTCTTCCATTCGAATTCCATCTTATTTGTGTTACTTGTTTCGCAAAATGATGAACACACTTTTAATTAACATTTCTATTTGTTATCAAAAACATTTAGAGAACTTACACGGATACACACATGTTATATAAGAGAATTTGCGTTTTGGGTTTGTGACAGATGGGTGTGTGGCAAATGCGGATGATACGATTTTAATGATAATAATCGTTTCATGAAGGTTCGGTTTTTATTGACTCACTTATATTATTATAAATATGTTTAAATATTGGGTACAAAACCTCGGGATATTGATTAGTTTTACATAAATCTCCACCATTGTTGACATGTTTTGTATGTTCTTAAGTTTTTCATTTTGAAGATTTGTTAAAATTTCAGGTACTATGAAAAATAACGCAAGAGTCAAGACTATGATTTCTTGAGGACATAATAGAAAAATGGCCTTCGATGTTTTGGTGAATCTGGTAGTTACTATATGAGATAATACTCCCCCGAGTTTTGTTCGAGAACCAAGGTGAACAAAAGTTTAGGGTGCGTTTAGTTGGGGTAAAACACCCTTATTTTCCATAAAATGTTTTGTGGAAAACAAGGAAAACAGATATCGCGTTCACATAAGCGTTTTCTAACAAAATGTTTTGCAAAACACAAACTCCCCTATTTCCAAACTTAACAAGGAAAATTACAAAACAAATTTCAGTTGTTTTCCTTGTTTTCCTTTATAACCCACAACCCTCCCTCTCTTCTTCAAAATAAAAAGCACAAACATCAACTAAACGCGTTTTCTATATTTTCAAGTGTTTTGTGGAGATAATTTTCCCTTCCAAATTTTTACAAAACTAGAGATAGAAAACAAGAGAATTTTTTCTCCAACTAAACGCACCTTTAATGTTTCATCTTTACTAAATAGTTACAATTAAAATAACCTTACTTCATACTTGTCAAACAGAGAAGCAAGTAACATTTGGCTCCCTCTTGACATCAATTACTTATAAAAAAAAAGATTAAACCAGGTTAGTTATTTAACTTATTTTGGTATTGCTCATATTATGTCTAGCTTCCATTCTCTAAACTTTATTTGAATCTAAGAACATGTTAACTAAGTTAAATGTAAGTAATGTTCTATTGGAGTCTCACCCATATTACTTGAGAATTTGAAGAACAAAAATGTTTGCTTCATTGAGTTCAAACTCCATTGCATAAACAAGTGTTTTGATATTCTTACGATTTATATATGTAAAACATTGCATGAACACGTCTTCCATGCTTATTGTAACACATTGTTCATTTTAAAATCATTTATTCTTTAAGCACAAAGTAAAAGAGTATCTCGTAACCTCTTAGTATCTTGTTCAAACCTTAATCCTATCTGATATCTCGTCTTCACAGGTTTTGGTACATGAATTGTTGCAGTCTCTATAAGAATTCTAGTGAAGAACGTATTATGCTGGAATATCAATTCAAATGTCATCAAGATCATAATTACAGTTTGAAGAAGCTAAATACTCTCTTGGAGTTGTAATTTACACGATTTCCTTTTTTCTATATCGTTTTTGTTTATCTAATGCAGTAGTAGTATAGTACCACATGGATGGAAAAATGAAACATTATTACTCTATTGTATGTAAATTACCTTAACTTTATTATCAAATATAATTTGTTGTGTATTTATTTATGTACCGTGTGGATTATTCAAAAATTACTCCCATTTCAATATAATCATTTAGCAACTGTTTACCTACCAAAAAGTTCATGAGTAATGTAGCCATGAATTTACCGCAAATATTTATGGGTTAAATCACAGAATCTACCCATGGCATATAGGTACAACTATAATCGTGTGTAATTTTACCCAAGGATCACCCACAACTACTTCCACGGGTATTTTCGTGGTATTTGGTAAAATCCCACAATAAAATTACCCATGGGTTTGACGAGATACCCACACATAAGTTCATGGCTAAAGTTTCCCACGAGTCAAAAATGCTGTGGGTATGCATTTAGCCTCGGAGGTTATACCCATGTTCACGTATTCATGGCTAATTCGTGGGTATTCACATATTACCCACGGATTTAGGGGTTTTAGCCACGATTTTGGCTCGTGGGTAATTGGGAGGATTCTTGTAGTGATGGTTTCAAAGTTCCCGTTTTATTTTCCCTCCCTACATTTAAATTGAACATTGTCCCCAATGTTCCCTGAAAGTATCAAAGTTATGATAATGGAAGGTTATTAAAGACGAAAGAAACTAGTACTCCCATGATTAGCTCGGTAGGATCCGTGTAAAGTAGTGGTTACATCTTTCTTCAAGAAGAATGTTTGCGTTAAAAGCTCCTTCCAATCTTATGTATCTTCTTCTTGATAAATAAAACCTGCACACTTTAAGAAAACAGACAACCCAAAGCATCAAACTGAACAAAGAAAAATCACAGCAAGATGTAATTCCAGATTTAAATAAGATATAATGCTTGTGGAATGGATGTTTGCAGATTTTTTGGAAAATTAAGACCTGGAAAATTCCAAAAATTTATAAGTAGAACATAAAACGAGAAAAAGTTAGAAGCTGTTTCTGCTCCTCCTGACGCCGTCAGGTTGCGACCCTGACGCCGTCAGGTTATCATGACAGAAACTGGTCTGCGATTTTCTGGAAAATTTTTATCTTTAAAATCTGGAAAAATTTCCTGCAAAACATCCATTATGACTCGATACAAGCATTTGACTCGAACAAACACACATGTATATCTTTTAATTAATTGAAATTCTCATGTTTACGTTTCTTTTGAAAACGTGTGTAATCCTCCCTACACTTATCCTTTATGTAAAATACCTTTATATGTAATTAAGACGAGGTTAAAGACAAAATAAAGCATTTTTACAAATTTAAACATGAGAATAAACAGTCAATAAAAGATACACGACATAAACAAGCAAACAATTAAGCATGGGTTGCCTCGCACGAAGCGCTTTTCTTTATTTATGAGTCTTGTAGCTAGACTCGAAGTCGTGCCCCTACGTGGTCTCGTTTTTCATTCTCAATGAGAATTCTATCATATTGACAAAATTTTCATCGACTCTATACCTAGGCCCTAGGGTCAAGCAATCCTTATAATAAAGTCTCCTTTTCTCCCACACGAAATTCAAACCTTTTTCAATATCGTCTTCACTTTTTTCCTCAGAAGCTCTAATGTTGTCTCGTTCAAAAAGGGATAAAGGGCCATATCCGTTCGTCTTCCAAGGCATCCTATAAGTGATCTCCTCCTTCTCTTCCTTAAACCTAACCGTTCCTTCAAACTTGTTATGGCTCATTTTATACTTTTCAACAAACGGTTTTCCTAGCACTACTTGGGATAAGCTATAATCAATGACACATCTGATGTCTTCTAGGACCACAAAATCAACTAGGTAGATGAAATTCCCTATAAAGACATGTACATCCTTTACTCTTCCCACAAAGTTGCAAACCCCACCTGGATACTTAGGGTCTCTCCTAATCTTAAGTCGCTCATTCATAATGTCATTGTAAACAGCTGATGACATCACATTAATGGGAGATTCCGTATCTATGTAAGCATGTTCGACATTCCTATATCCAATCATACAAGGAATTTTGAGGTTCCAAGGATTTCCTCTCCTAATCTTTGGACATATCCTAATGATGGGTGATCGAGGATTATAGATTATGTATTGATGGTAAGCAACCTCTTTCTTAGTGGGGTAAAGATTGAAATAAGCACTATCCTCCTCATTCACATTTCTATTCACTAAGCCATTTTCCGAATTGCTGTCGATCATGGAGCCAACTACAGAGGCGCTGATCACTTTCTCAACAGCATCCCTAATTGTATTATCAAATATCTTTTGCAAATCTTGAAGGTCGGTGTTTCTACTCACATAACGGTTTTGGTGGTTGTGTTGGTCATTGGGTTGGTTTTTGATTGAAAGTGGTTTATTCGGTGGTGGGTTGTTGGTTGATGAGCAATCACCTTCCATGATGAAAAGTGATGGGGTTACTAACAAAGGTCACGAAGAATGGGGATAGACTACGAGGAAGCTAAAAATTGGGAAAAAAGCTTACTTGATAGGAATCAAGCAAGGAAACCTAAACGAGGTGGACTCCTAACTAGCTATTCTATTCCCCGGCGCCAAAAACTTGATAATGCTACATGCGTCGTTCGGGGTCAAAGGAACTTCCTTTTCGTCGAGCAAGTTTTTCAACACCCTAGGCAGTGAACCTAATCGTTGTAGTGTAGTATTAGGGTAAGCCACGGGAATTGATATCGTTCTCTAGGGGAATAGGAATGCTAGTGAGAAGTTACTACGCTAAGGTTGGGGTTGAGGAAGATTATTTTTTATCCTTTTATGTTTTTTTAGAAAATGGAAATGTACGAATCTCGGGGTTTGGATTTGGGGGTTTGGTATTTGATAACGTTACACGCGTCGTTCGGGGTCAAAGGAACTTCATTTTCTTCGAGCAAGTTTTATAACACCCTAGGCAGTGAACCTAATCGTTGTAGTGTAGTATTAGGGTAAGCCACGGGTATTGATATCGTTCTCTAGGGGAATAGTGTCGTTAGGCTGAAGTGTATGTCGATTTAATTCTAAAGGTGTGGGATGATTATTTTTGTATTTTTTTATATTTTATGAAATAGAAAGGTACGAATCTCGGGGTTTGGATTTGGGGGGTTGGTATTGCTACCGATTACTCTACTTATCTAATTATCTAATCTAAGGTGTATGTAGTCTATGCCTAATTATTGTGTGCTCGTATGATAGTTTAAAGATGTGTTTACTTAGGTTTTACTACTCCTTAATTATCTCCTATTGGTGGTTGAATTGTCACGTCCTTATTCTTAATTGCGTTGTGTGTCTAAAGTTGTAGGGTATGCGTTTATCCCTAACTCTTTGAAGTTACCAAAGGGTCTCGTCTACAAAATACCACTAGGGATCATAAACTCTTACTCTAAGGCCTCTTTGGATAATTTAGCTTACAACCGCTCAAGGTGCTATAACCTAAGATTCACAAAGATTAATCAAGCATTAAGTACACAACGAATGACCTATCGCATTACTAGATCATTAATCAACTAAGATAAGAGACAACCAATTAATATTCAATAATTAAGTTTCATATTCCCTAAGCAAACACACAAGTAAATTAGTCGGACATGGAGAACATGCAAGCATACACACAAATAATCAAAGACATAATTGTATTAATGAAGTAAAGCACTTATCTTGATGTAAGATAGGGTTTGGAACCCTAAAATACTGTACAAGACAGCCTTGGTTCGGTTTAGGTTTTTACTCCAAAAGACTACACACAAATACTGAAAAATTCGGATTCTATATATAAGATTACATATGCGACGGCGTCACCTTATGTTTTGTGACGCCGTCGGATCGCCGTCATTAGGGTTTCGTCTTGGCCACGTTAGACTTGCGACGACGTCACCTTGTGCTTGTGACGCCGTCCTCCTTAGCTTCGGCGCCGTCGGATCAAATCTAGGCAGTCTGAGTTGCGACGGCCTACTCTTTTATAACTTGACGTCGTCACTTGAAAATAAGAGTTTTGGCTTCTGTCCCGTCACAAAATCCTCCGACGGCGTCGCGTATAAGCTGTGACGCCGTCACCTTGTCCTTCAGCAGCTTTGAGTGTCTCGATTCTTGACTTTGGCCATTTTCTTCGTATATTCGCGCTTTTTCGTCCAAATAAGTGCCATTACAGCAATTTGCCTTCAAGAGACCTAAAAAGTGAGAAGGAACGATATTAAGTAATAACAGATACAAAAGTGATCAAATAAGGGCTTAAATGACCCCTCAAAAAGGTACATTTTAAAACCTTATCAGTATTTCTACCGATTACTCTACTTATCTAATTATCTAATCTAGTGGTGTATGTAGTCTATGTCTAATTATTATGTGCTCGTATGATGATTTAAAGATGTGTTTACTTAGGTTTTATTACTCCTTAATTAGCTCCTATTGATGGTTGAATTGTCACGTCCTTATTCTTAATCGCGTTGTGTGTCTAAGGTCGTAGGGTATGCGTTTATCCCTAACTCTTTGAAACTACCAAAGGTTATTGCCTACAAAATCTCTAGGATTTATAAACTTAACGCTAAGGTACTCTTCGGATGGTTTAGCCTACAATGACTCTAGGTACTATAAGCTAAGGTTCAACAAAGATTAATCAACCATTAACTACACAACGGATGACCTATCGCAATACTAGATCATTAACAATCAAGATAAGAGACAACCAATCAATATTCAATAATTAAGTTTCATATTTCCTAAGCAAACACACAAGTAAATTAGCCGGACATGGGAAACATGCAAGCATACACACAATTAATTGAAGACATACTTGAATTAATGAAGTAAAACACTTATCTTGATGTAAGATAGGGTATGGAACCCTAAAATCTGTACAAGACAGCCTTGGTTCGGTTTAGGTTTTAACTCCAAAAGACTACACACTGAAAACTAAAAAATTCGGATTCTATATATAAGATTACAAATACGACGGCGTCACCCTTTGATTTGTGATGCCGTCGGGTTGCCGTCATTAGGGTTTCGTCTTGGCCACGTTAGTCTTGCGACGACGTCACCTTATGCTTGTGACGCCGTCCCCTTCAATCTCTGACGTCGTCTGGATCAAATCTAGGCCGTCTGAGTTGCGACGCCCTACTCTTTTAAAACCTGAAGCCGTCACTTGTAAATGAGCAATTTGGCTTCTGAGCCGTCACAAAAGTTGTCCGACGGCGTCGCTATTTTGTGCCTGACGCCGTCCCCTTCAGTTCCAGCAGCCTGAGTGTCTCGATTCTTGACTTTGGCCATTTTCTTCGTATATTCGCGCATTTTCGTCTGAATAAGTGTCATTCCAGCATTTTGCCTTCAAGATACCTAAAAAGTGAAAAGGAATGATATTAAGTAATAACGGATACAAAAGTGATCAAATAAAGGCTTAAATGACCCCTCAAAAAGGTACATTTTAAAACCTTATCACAAAGCTAAGCTAGCACTGCTTGAGGCCACTCCCTCAGAAACAACAAACAATGTTAAATCTGTGCAGGGTAAAAACAAGGGCTTAGTTGCTGAAGTCTTCGAATGGGATGAAGAGCCAATCTCCTCTGACGACGAAATGGTGCAAGTCATTGCACTGATGGCTCTCTCAGAAGAGGAGAAGCTAGCTGTTGGGAAGAATCATGCCATAAATGGAGAATGGGTCAATATCACAATGAAGAAGGTAAATATTTTACTTTCTATGAATGATGATTCAGATTGGCAGTCCTTTATGAACTATATCAATGTTGACCTTAAGTTTGTAGAGGAGCAACGATTAAATATTTTTTCTAAATACAACAAGTTAAGTTTTGAATTAAACAAGTGTAAAGATGAACTGCTTCTTTTAAAACGAGCCAAGCTTGAGGCTGTCACACTGCAAATTCAAAACACTGAACTAGTTAAAAGAAATCAAGCTTTTCAAGAACTTAAAAAGGAAAAAGATATCATTGAAAGTTGGACTGCTAAGAACCATAGAGTCTTTTATTACTGTTGGAGCCCCCAGTAATAAAAAGAGAATCATATGTGAAGATCATCTCCCTGATTCTCTCAGTGAAGACCAAAGTCCAAAACCATTTGTTTCTGCTGGCATACTCTCCAAAAAGGAGTTAATGCCTAAGTCTAGTGATTGGGTTGAAAAGGTAAACCCTGAGAGTAAGCTTCCAAATTTCGATTCTGGAAGAATTCTTGAGCCTGAAAGTCAAGCTCTTAAGAGCATGTTTGGACTTCCTGATGTGCCCAGTAGTACTGAACACATCTCTGAGTCTGAAGCCGAATCTCAAGCACCGCTTCCACCCCTGAAACCTCTTCAGGGTGTTGCACCTAGCTCTAAGCTTACTCCCTTGCAATTCAACCCTCACTCACCAAAAGAAAGATCTGGACTTGGTAGAACCATCCTGAAAAGACCACCAAAACCAACCCAAGATGACTCTGTTCCCACTGAAACTTTCACATCTTCAGTTCCTACTGAAGCAGACCAAATCCAGCAACTGACTCAACTTGTGAGGAAGTTGACTGACAAAATGAACTCTATTGAGAAAGCTCCTGATTCAACATTCAAGGAAACTAAGTCAGCCTCTTCTAGTTCATCAAGGTCAAAATCCAACACCAAACCGAGACAGAAGTGTGATATGTACCATTATACCAGTCATACCACTGATAATTGCTATAGAATCCTTTTTTGTATGATCTGTAAAAAGGATGATCACGGAACTTCTGATCACTTACAGTATGTGTTAGCCTCGCTTTTTATAAAGATAACGTCACTTACGTGAATTGGACTAGATGCGTAGTATACTTTGCCCTAAGGGACTAGTATCGTTTATATGGCAAAGTTCGAGCCTATAAATACCCCTCATGACTCTCCATGAGGGGTGAGGTGAAGCATTTGGTTAGTGTAGTGTGTGTTTATTTTATAAAAGTTCCATTGTTTTCTCCTCCCTCTCTCTAGTTTCTCTCACTAAAAAGGATGAAGATCTTCATCTTCTTCCACCAACCCTGACCTCCAAACCACATAAATCATAGTATTTATCGGTCCTAACAAGTGGTATAACGATCCAAGGTTATGTTTTATTGATTTATGTTAGTTTTTATACATGTGTTTTACTGTTTTTGTGCGTATTTCTGTGGGTCGGAATTTTTTTTTTCCGAATATTGTGGGTAAAACAGTTTAACATATTGTTTTTTGTATCCTTATCCTTGGTATCACAAAAAGTCAGTCTTTCTTCATGAATATCTGTCTTGGTCATCTTGTCCAAACAATACTTTTTATGCTTTGTGTACTAATATATCTGTGAAAAAAAAGTGGTCAAACCGTCATACTCATCTGGTCAAAACGGGTCAACAGAAGCAGTTTGATGCTATTTCTGGGTTTATTATGAAGAATGACGGAAAAGTGGTCGGAAAACTCGTCGGAAAAAGTGGTCAAAGGGTCAAAACCCTATTTTTTTACGCTTAAGGAGAATCTTCAGGAATATTACGCATAACTGTGAAGTTATGCCTAGGAATTGTTACGCGTAAGTCTTTACGCATAAGCCCTTGCTTACGCATAAACTTGACATGGGTTTACGCATATGCAACTGGCTTACGCGTAAGACCAAGCATTTACGCATAAGGTCCGACCAAAAGTTACGCGTAACTGATATTTTTTACGCGTAAGGAAGAAAAGGTTACGCGTAACAAAGACCAAAACCACAACGACTTATACCATATTCCAACAATTACTCTCGACCTCAGCTACTAACGAACATCATCAGTCCAAAAACAAAACCTAATCCTATCTTGACTCACTTCAAGAACCCTCACATCACTCCCCATCTCTCATTCAATACCAAGACTCTAAAAAGATATCGAAAAAGATAGATCTCAGATTCTATTTCAAGTTTTTTTTGCAATCTCTTCAAGATTGTTTCACTTGAAGTATTATCATCATTGACCCACTTGTGTTACTATCCGAAGATAAAGAAAGAGTATAACAAGTATGTTATATCTTTACTTTCGTTCGTTCAAGACTCAAATTAAAAACGAACATCACTCAACAATTATATAAACCTTACCCGAGACCCTTGAGAGGATCTTGAAGCGCAAACAAGATGTGTTCATCACATATTTCATCAAAAAGAAGGGTGGTTGCTTATGTGATTCGTTGTTGATGTTTTACGAGATGGGAGATGAGATGTATTTCGTCTATTTGATGTGTAAGAACTGAGATTCTTTTGTTGGGATGAAGAGTTTGATGAGATATGAGATCAGTTTTTGGAAACTGTGTTTGGTGTGAGGAGCGTATGCTTAGTGGTAGGCGTACTACTTATGATAAATAAAATAGGGATAGGGTAAATGTATCAACGTTTATATCTAACCATATGGGAATTGTTTGATGGGCCGAGTGAATATCTAATGATATTGGGCCGGGTTAGTTGTCCTTGTGATAAAATGGATTGATGCATCAAGATTAATGGGCTGGATCAACATCTAATATGATGGGTTGATGCACTTTGGATGTTACTAAATACTGTTTATCCGAATTATTTTAACAAAATATTTTGGATACAAATCATTAAGTGCATTTGATCAAGTGTTGGTAATTTTGGTTAAAATTTCACAGAGGATACAAAATTCACGGCTTGAGCGATAATTTGAAAAATGGCTACGGAGTTTTTGTACGGTATTATTGATGCGGAATTGAAGTGATATCTCACGGGTGGACTTCTTTATCGTTGAGACGTTGGTTGGTTGGATGCATGTCTCAAGATAACTTGTCTGGGCACATTATGAAATTTGACAATCTGGTTATAACTAGTAAGGAGTTACGTTGTAGTGCTCACAGTGTGTAACCATCACTTTAAGGAGTTACGTTGTTGTGCTCAGTGTCACACGAAGTTGTGGATTGTTCAAAAATAACAAGCAGCAAGTCACAAGTTGGAACGGTTACTTCTTTTTCAAGTTAGTCGTATCGGGCTATCTCCATATGTGGTCATTACATTTAGCCGGTGAATTCAAAGGAGGTTCGATAAAAGGTTGGTTAGAGAAAATTATTGAGAGTATATTTTTACAACATATTCTCACAGAATTTTGATCAAGCTATGATGTTAATATTGCATCAAGAAGGTAATACGACATGTACGCAACATTATGATGATTCCGATAGCTCCCAACCATCAGGAGGGCGAAGTTGGTATTTCATCTTCCGTGATTGGATTACGAATGGATATGTGCTTAAGACCGAAGAAGGAGAAGTAGTGTGGTGTACATCGGGGATTTTTACCAACTTGGATGTAATACTAAGTGAGTTATGTTGTTACGATGTTCCCAGAACGACAACCATTGTGCTTCAAGAGTTTACTTTCTCCGCTCACGTGTCGAAGATTAAAGACGTGTTGGAAGAGAGTTGTCGGTTCAGGAGGGAGCATAGAAAGTAAAAAGGCTCACTAGTTAGGAGGGAGTAATAACCTAACTAGACCGTTACAGTTGAAGTTCAGAGCTACAAGAAGATCTAATGCCGAGATCGTCGGAAGGGAAAACTTCAAGTTTGCCTCAGTATCTAGACTACAGAGACTCTGCGCTTCAAGAAAGTCAACATTGTTCTTTACTATTGTAATTTACTTTGTTTTGTATTTATAGGTCTCATTGTAACCATTCACGTGTGACGCTATCTTGGAGGGAGATTGTTAGCCTCGCTTTTTATAAAGATAATGTCACTTACGTGAATTGGACTAGATGCGTAGTATACTTTGCCCTTAGGGACTAGTATTGTTTATATGGCAAAGTTAGAGCCTATAAATACCCCTCATGACTCTCCATGAGGGGTGAGGTGAAACATTTGGTTAGTGTAGTGTGTGTTTATTTTATAAAAGTTCCATTGTTTTCTCCTTCCTCTCTCTAGTTTCTCTCACTAAAAAGGATGAAGATCTTCATCTTCTTCCACCAACCCCGACCTCCAAACCACATAAATCATAGTATTTATCGGTCCTAACAGTATGTAAATTAATTCAGTGAAGCAAGACATACCAATGTTAGTCATCAACATGCTTCAACCTCCAAACAAGCTCACAAGCATAGAGCTAAACCTTTCCTCCTTGTCCACACTGTGGCTTCAATGATCATTATCCTGATGATTGTCTCATGAACACCTGTTGTGATATTTCCGGAAATGCAGCTCATGAGACATCCCAGCATGACAGTGTCATCTAAGCAAGGAGAAGTTCAAAGCAACCCCGCATCACTGAGTCATCCTCAGTCAGCAAATGCAAAACCTGTGGTAGCACAATGCAATCAACCACTGACCATGAGTCAATTGCCAAATTCAAGCAGACCTTTAGACCCAAGCCCACTAGCATGTGGGTTAGCAAGAGAATCTAATTTAGTTTACTATTTGTGCAGAGACACACCAGGGAGCCTATTTGGCATCTAGATAGTGGATGTTCAAGAAGCATGACTGGTGTAAAGGAGTATCTGCACAAGTATGTAAAGGAACCAGGACCCAATGTAGTATTCGGTGATAACTCATCATGTCCCACTGAGGGTTAGGTTCAGTAAACTGCAATGAAATAGTTTTCTCTAGGATAGGTTATGTCAATGGTCTAAAATACAATCTCATCAGTGTCAGTAAATTATGTGATGCAAAGTACATTATGCAATTCAATGACAAACAAGGCACCATTTTCAATGCCAAAAAAGAAGCTGTTTTGATAGCTCCTAGGAAAGATGATGTTTATGTCTTAGACATGTCAACACTCTCTAAAGATGGAACTTGTCTCTTTGCCAAAGCCACTGAAACTGTCAACTGGCTGTGGCATAAGAGACTCTCTCACTTAAATTTCAAAAACATCAACAACTTGGCAAAACAAAATAAAGTCCTTGGCTTACCATAACTGGTTTTTGCAAAAGTAAAAACCATGCTCAGCCTGTGAAAAAGGAAAACACCACAGAGCATCATTCAAAACAAAACAAAACTTCTCTATCAAAAGTTGTCTTCACCTCCTGCACATGGATCTCTTTGGACCAGTAAGTCCAAGATCAATCCAGCATAAGAAGTATACACTTGTCATTGTTGATGAGTTTTCAAGATACACTTGAGTATACTTACATTCCAAAAAGAGTCAGGCAGCTGAAACCATAATGTCATTCATCAGGAAGATTGAAAATCAGAATGACATTACTGTAAAACAAATCAGAACTGACAATGGTATTGAGTTCAGAAATCAAGGGCTTGAGAGCTTCTGTGATGAAAAAGAAATTTCCAAAAACTTTTCATCTCCTTACACCCCTGAGCAAAATGGGGTAGCTAAAATGAAAAACATAACTCTCATTGAGGCTACTAGAACTATGTTAAATGGCTCGGCACTCTCAAAGCACTTCTGGACCGAAGCTGTGAAAACAGCCTGTTACACTCAAAACATGTTAATCATTGTCAAAAGACATAACAAAACCCCATATGAGATCTTCAAAGGAAGACTCCCTAACATCAGCTACTTTCATATGTTTGGGTGTCCTGTGTTCATTCACAATCACAAGGATCACAGATGTGCTATTTCATCCTACTTTTAATATTTATAAAACTTAGATAACTTAGGATAGACACATACTAACGGGCAGAGTACCTGATCAGATGTAGTAAAGCCTTAGGTAAATCCGAGTATCGTCCCAAGAGAGTTGTGACCTTGAAAGAACTAAGATGATTAGATAAAATGTCGATAATATATGGGTAGACAAAGTTGATATAATCCATAGATATGCTATTATTCTACTTACACAGACACTAGAAATTTAGGGAAAAGAGATAGATAAACGAAGCTTAATAAAGACTACAAATACGAATTGATTCTCGATACCAAGATTCAATATAGTGGTTAATTATCACCAGACTCTTTTTGTCGATTCGTCATGGCCTATGGTTCTTAGATTCCTCACCAAGATGAGCAGGTCACTCGGGATCATTCGGCAACCTAATAGCAGTCATTAAGCACCAAATCTACTAGATCTAGAAGGTGGGAACCCGACCGTTAGGAACTTAGATTCCCCCAAACCTCTTAAATACCTCCACTTGATAAGTGATCATTTGGTCAATTCGCACATGAAGAGTGGTCATACTATGGCCAATTCCTCCCATACTTCGCTATCTATCAGTCTGGGGTCAGTTGGTCATATCTCCCAGCCCTTTAGATACTACCAAGCTTATAATACTACCAAGGCTAGTGATCTATGAAAAGACTAGCAAATGTCTATAAAGAATTATAGAGAATAACAATAACATAAATGAAAACTTTAATTAATGATATGAATTCATAATATAAGATCTAGAAAAATATAAAAAGAATCCAAACTCGAATACAAAGATAATCGTAGACGAGGACTTCGTTATTCATGCTCCTAAACCATGCTTCTTCTTCTGTGTTTTGATCTCCCCAAACCCTAGAAGGTTTGGGAAAGGAGAGATATCTAATACTCATGAAACCATCGACTATTTATAGGCTTCAACATAGTTATGGCGTAACCTTATTAGGTAGTTACGCCGTAACTTCCTTCAATCTTCAGTGCTTATCCATTGGCTACGGCGTAACCTTGTTTGGTGTTACGCCGTAGCTGCTATAATCCAGTGCAAATCTATGTTACGGCGTAACCTTAGCGGAGAGCTACGCCGTAGTCTTTGTTGATTTAATATATATCAGTAGTTACGGCGTAACCTGAGCAGAGGGTTACGCCGTAGCCTTCGAAATCTTTAGTTGCGTCATAACTTCATCACTTGGTTACGCCGTAATTAAGAGACAGTTGGATCAATAGGGCTTGAAAACGTCCAATTACAACTTCCTTACTTCGAATGCGTCCTGAAATGAAATAATAAGGAATAAGGATGTTTTCACTAATAATTTACTCAAAATGTGATGATAAAGGGGGAAATTAACGCTTAGAAACTCAGGACTATTTAAAGTTATCAAATATCCCCCCACTTAAACTCTACTTGCCCTCAAGTAGACCAATTTAGACTGCAAAAGATACATCCTTGAAGAATGTGCAGTTTTAATTTCCATGCTAGAATATTAATAAGAGCCGAACACCTCACAAAAATGGGAACGAAAACACTCTCACTCATCCTATTCTAAGTGTTAATTTCGGGGTGATCACTCAATTGCACGGACATAGTAAGTATTCTATCATAAGCTTGGCAATTACACACAACTCCACCACTAGAGCTAAGGTTAAGACAAATTTTAGAAAACAATGTTGGGTTGAGTTTCAAAGGCTTAAGGGATGGTGTCATTACTAACATGTCACGGCGAAGTGGACAAAATCAATGATACATGACCAAATCCATGGCCAAGACATCAAGGATTGCTCGCTGCATCACCTAGACACGCTTCACGACAAAAAAGGTAAGGATAGGCATGGGATATTTAATGGGTGAAAAGGAAAAGAGAAAACAAATAGTTTTAGCTTAAAACCTAGTTGCCATCGTCCAACCAATAATTCAAGGTTCGTCTTCATATGGTTAGTACATGCCTCCGGAATCCACCATTATTTATTCTTGAACTTATTCTTCCAACCTTTGTATGTGATCGAGAAGATTATTCTCAATGCCAATTTCTTCATGCGGTGCTAATATGCTCGCACTATTAACAATCATACTTCAATTTTTTTTAATATATGCAATGATATATTTCCCCCCACTTGAACTGAGCATAAGGTGATTACTTGGGGTCTTTGACGATCTTTAGCGAGATGTAAATGATGAGATACGCTTCTTTATTCGAACCTCAAACTAGGGTGAACAATGGCTTCTAGGTAAAAAGGTAAAACTACACGGTAGGCTAAGGAGTAAGGTTGTAACGAAAATAAGGGTTAGAAAATGAAAGGATAGGCTCAAAAAGGGTGTAACTAGGGGTATCTTGCACTAAAGGAGAGTGCAACAAAAATGGTTAACACAGGGGGTCGAAAAGCCAATGCGACTAATCGTTAAACGCACACAAGTGAACACATATGGGCTTTTTGGGTTTAATCCTAAAACATTTACTTTTTTCAAATCGCCTTTTCCAAATGCACCAAGCTAACTCGATACATTACTCATTTATGGTCTCGAAGTGATGTAAAAGCCAAGTTCTAAAGTTTACAATACTATCGGCACACTCAATTTATGGTAGATTTGGTAAAATGGGGGAAACGGAAAGGCTAAATCTCACCAATGGCAATAAGAGTTATAGTGTGCTCGGTTTTATGTGATTCTAGATTGGTTAAAAATATGACAAAAAATTTTCAAATAAGCATAAAATTTTGAAACCAACTAGAAAATTATGGCAAGTAAGCTAAGTAATCATACACTTCATTTCTATTCCTATCCCCCCACTTGAAATGTACAAAGTCTCATTTGTACGAAGAAAAAGGGAAAATAAAATAGAAATGAAAAATAATCAAGAAAGAAATAAACTCCCCTCTCGAATGGTTGCTCAAGATGTTTCAATAAAGGTTGAATGTGGGTCATGGGGTGGCTAATGCGTATCGATTCCGGGAATGGGCCTTAACTATTTGTGTTGGTTCCAAAATTGCCTACTGCAGCAGGGGTTACGGCGTAACTAATCCTAAGGTTACGCCGTAACTGTATCACAGAACCAAAACCTGCACAACATATCAGGAAAACTTTGTACCCGACGGGTACAATTAACGATAGAACAAGCAAATATCCACATAGTTAAGTTATTACAGACATGAGTTTAAAATTGTTTTAAAATTGTTTTAGATTGTTTCATCAAATGGGGAAATCACTCGTCCCCAGGAAGATCATGATCCATGGAGTGGAATTGGATGGCTCATATGGAGTGCTCGTGGTACTTCCAGGAGTGGCACCGGGCTGCATGAAGGCCACTCCTCCTTGGATTCCGATATCGGGGATGTTGGGCTGGTACACGTACTCCGGACCTTCCCAACTAGGGTGGCTCAAATGCATGTGCTGTAGCATCTGGCTAGTCCGATGCGCACTCCAATGAAAGAAATCCTGCTGGAGCTGTTGCACCTGATCCAATGTACCTGAAAAACCCTCAAACTGGTTACTAAGACCATAAAGACCCACTTCGAGGCTTTCAATCTCCTCGTTGAAGTGGGATGACATTCCCTCAATCCTCTCATCAATGATCTGCAACCTCTCCCCAACATTCACATGTGCGCTTCTTCGTCCCCTAGGCACCTGCTCCTCGGCTGCTTCCTCAGCTTTACCACCTGTACCACTAGCTTCCCCTTCTTCCCTTCTCGAGGCAATCCCAGCTAGCTGAATCGCACCATAAACATCCTGGATGCAAATCCCTAACTCCACTAGCTTAGGCAGGCCTATCAAATAAGTATCCCTACCACGGGTCAATCGGGCCAAAGCTGCATCGGTCATAAGATCAAAACTTCTAGCCAACCTCCCAATAAAGTGAGCCCCCTGCAAAGGACTCCTAGACAAAAACCCCTTAGCAGCAACAGCCATAAATCTCGCCAAATAGAAAGGAACATCAATGTGGTTCCCCTCTTCCATGCCCAGCATTAGGTAAAGATCATCCATGGTCATCTTCTCTTTGGCTGAGTGGCTTGCTCGAATAGAGCAAGCAAGCAAGTGGTGCACCAATTGACGGATAGGGGTCCTCACCATCACGTATGATGGTGGGGTCTTAGGATCATAACCACCCGTGACAGCGATCTGGTCAAAATAAGCAGCAAGGTCTTGGGACTCATCCCTTCTTCTCGAGCACGTGTTATAGAACCGTTAGAAGCCTCTGTTTCCATCTCCTCCTCAGTATACAAACCTATTCTCGTAGTAAACTGCTTAAGAGTCAAACTTCTCCAAACGCCCCCAAGCTGTAAAAACAATGACTCCGTGTCATCATCACCAATATCAGTACGGAATTCCACACTAGCAAGGAATTCATCGACGTACTCCGGAATGACCGGCTCCGTGATCCTGAATAGCCTCAACCATGCACTACACGTGAACTCCCTAGCATTACACGTGAACTTAATTTTGCAAAACTTCCTTAACCTCCTACCAGCTTTTCCGTTTGCCAATGTACCAAATGCTTCAAAATCAAGTGCCTCGGGTTGACTGATATTCTTTCCCCTTAATTTTTCGTGCTCTTCCATGCACAACTACCTAATACCGGCGTTAGGGTGTGCCAAAAACCTAGGCCAATTCACGGGATTGTTTGCACCTGAAAATAAGACAAGAAACAGTAAGTGCAGACCTTACTGATGTCAAGTTACGGCGTAACCAAAACACGAGTTACGCCGTAATTAGGAAATTTCAAGGGTTACGGCGTGACTATGACAGACTGCTACGCCATAATTGCAGATATAATGGTTACGGCGTAACTAAACCCCAGTTACGCCGTAACTTCCCCAGAAACTCAGCACCTCAGATGTTTCAATTACGCAATAGATTACGCCGGAACCATCAATTTTTTCAAAGTGGTAAAAAGTTTTGATAAATTTTTAACCTATTAGTGCTGAGGGACCGCGCCTAACCCACTAAGTTTGTGTTTGACCCAAAACCCATTTAAATAAAGCCAAAACACCCAAATCGAACCATAGTGATAGGACACGAATCAAAATAACATGGGGAAATCATCAAAATCATCAATTAATCAAACCAATATCAATAATCAATTCAAATAGGCGAGATCCCTAAAATATTAAAGTATAACACTAATTGAAATAATTGATATAAACAAATCAAAAAGAGTAGTGATAGATCTTACTAGCCATGGAGAATGATGAAGATGAATAGAGCTTGATGAAAAATTTTTGGAGAAAAATTTTACTGTTTGTGTGGGCGGTGAAAGTGTATGTATAAAACCTAGTTTTAATTACGTAAGGTTTTTATACCGTCTCGATAGTTACGGCGTAATTCGATCAATTAGTTACGCCGTAACTAATATTTTTAGAATATTAATTGGTTGTGAAAGGGTTACGTCGTAATCTAAATAAGGGTTACGCCGTAGTTAATTTTAATTAAAGGTCAGAATTTTATTATTTTATTATTTATTTTATTTTTATATATATATCTGATTTTATAGTGGTTACGTCGTAACTCTGAAAGGAGGTTACGTCTTAACTAATTAGTCAAAAAGATTTAATAATAATTTGAATAAATTGTAATACGGTTACGTCGTAACTCAAGAAAGTAGTTACGCCGTAACTAATAGCGTCAGAATATTAATTATGTAATATTGCAATAGGAGAGATTTTAGAAACGTACCTTATGGAAGTGCTCAAATCTCTTAACGAGGTGAATATAAAATACCTTAGATCTTTCATTAACTGCTCCCCGGCAGCGGCGCCAAAAAGCTGATGTGCTATTTCATCCTGCTTTTAATATTTATAAAACTTAGATAACTTAGGATAGACACATACTAACGGGCAGAGTACCCGATTAGATGTAGTAAAGCCTTAGGTAAATCCGAGTATCGTCCTAAGAGAGCTGTGACCTTGAAAGAACTAAGATGATTAGATAAAATATCGATAATATATGGGTAGACAAAGTTGATATAATCCATAGATATGCTATTATTCTACTTACACAGACACCAGAAATTTTGGGAAAAGAGATAGATAAACGAAGCTTAATAAAGACTACAAATATGAATTGATTCTCGATACCAAGATTCAATATAGTGGTTAATTATCACCAGACTCCTTTGGTCGATTCGTCATAGCCTATGGTTCTTAGATTCCTCACCAAGATGAGCAGGTCACCCGGGATCATTCGGCAACCTAATAGCAGTCATTAAGCACCAAATCTACTAGATCTAGACGGTGGGAACCCGGCCGTTAGGAACTTAGATTCCCCCTAACCTCTTAAATACCTCCACTTGATAAGTGATCATTTGGTCAATTCGCACACGAAGAGTGGTCGTACTATGGCCAATTCCTCCCATACTTCGCTATCTATCAGAATGGGGTTAGTTGGTCATATCTCCCAGCCCTTTAGATACTACCAAGCTTATAATACTACCAAGGCTAGCGATCTATGAAAAGACTAGCAAATGTCTATAAAGAATTATAGAGAATAACAATAACATAAATGCAAACTTTAATTAATGACATGAATTCATAATATAAGATCTAGAAAAATATAAAAAGAATCCAAACTCGAATACAAAGAAAATCGTAGACGAGGACTTCGTTATTCATGCTCCTAAACCATGCTTCTTCTTCTGTGTTTTGATCTCCCCAAACCCTAGAAGGTTTGGGAAAGGAGAGATATCTAATACTGATGAAACCATCGACTATTTATAGGCTTCAACATAGTTACGGCATAACCTTATTAGGTAGTTACGCCGTAACTTCCTTCAATCTTCAGTGTTTATCCATTGGCTACGGCGTAACCTTGTTTGGTGTTACGCCGTAGCTGCTATAATCCAGTGCAAATCTATGTTACGGCGTAACCTTAGCTGAGAGCTACGCCGTAGTCTTTGTTGGTTTAATATATATCAGTAGTTACGGCGTAACCTGAGCTGAGGGTTACGTCGTAGCCTTCGAAATCCTTAGTTGGGTCGTAACTTCATCACTTGGTTACGCCGTAATTAATAGACAGTTGGATCAATAGGGCTTGAAAACGCCCAATTGCTGCTTCCTTACTTCGAATACATCCTGAAATGAAATAATAAGGAATAAGGATGTTTTCACAAATAATTTACTCAAAATGTGATTATAAAGGGGGAAATTAACGTTTAGAAACTCAGGACTATTTGACGTTATCAATCACTTAGGAAAATTTGATGCAAAAGTTGATGATGGGTACTTTCTAGGTTACTCACTGATCTCTAAAGCCTTTAAGGTATTATAAACAGGAGATACCTTTCATGTCACCTTTGATGAAAGTTCATAACGCATCAGGTTTACCAATACCTCAGTAGAGGAAATAGGAATTGATAACTCATCAAGATACCCTCCTAATGAGTACAACACTGAAATCAATTCCTCATATCAAGTTGATGCTGACATATCATATTATGTCTTACCTCACAACCTTCCTCAACCTACAATCAGTGAATTCATTGATAATCAATCAGTCCCTACTGGGATAGGTAATACTGAACCAAATGTTCAGGAACCTGTGATTCAAAAACCCAACCTGAACAAAGCATCTTAACAGATGATCTGAATGATTTTGTGGCTCCAGCACGTGAACCCATTCCTGAGGTTCCAGTGACCTTATCAAGCTTATATCCTAGACCACAAAGTAAGTGGACAAGTTCTCAGGACATTGAGCTTGTAAACATAATTGGTGAACCCACTGAAGGCATGCTTACTAGAAGCATGGTTGCTAAGTTAACAGCAGCTTCAGCCAATGAATGTCTATATGCTGGATTCAAAAAGTTCAATTCCTTGGTCACGTGATAGATAGTAATGGTCTTCTTGTTGATCCTTCAAAAATCGAAGCTGTCAAAGATTGGTCATCCTCTACTACCCCTACCGAGATACGCCAATTTTTGGGCCGTGCAGGTTATTATCGAAGATTTATCGAAGGATTCTCGAAAATCGCTAAACCTTTAACGGAGCTAACCCAGAAAAAGAAAAAGTTTGACTGGGGTGAAGAACAAGAGTTAGCCTTTCAACTCTTGAAACAAAAGCTTTGTGAAGCTCCTATCTTAGCTCTACCCGATGGAGTGGAAGATTTTGTGGTCTACTGTGATGCATCACACCTAGGGTTAGGTGCGGTATTGATGCAAAGAAACAAGGTGATCGCTTATGCTTCGCGACAACTCAAAACTCACGAAAAGAACTACACTACCCATGACTTGGAATTGGGAGCCGTGGTTTTCAATCTCAAAATATGGAGACATTACCTATATGGAACCAAGTGTACGTTGTTTTCCGACCATAAAAGTCTCCAACACATTCTCGATCAAAAGGAGTTAAACATGCGACAACGCCGATAGCTAGAATTGCTTAGTGATTACGACTGTGAAATCCGTTATCACCAGGGAAAAGCAAATGTTGTGGCGGATGCTCTTAGTCAAAAGGATCGACATAAACCTCTTCGAGTAAGATCTTTGGGAATGACAATTAAGTCTCCCCTTCCATCAAAAATCCTTGAAGCTCAAGCCGAAGCTCTCAAACCTGAAAACCGTCCCAACGAGAAAATCTTTGGAATGCCGGAAAACGAGAACGGCTTTGCGCAAAGATCGGATGGAACCTTATGTTTCGGCGATAGAAGTTGGATACCACTATATGGAGGAATACGGGAACTCATTATGCATGAGTCTCACAAGTCTAAATATTCCATTCACCCGGGATCCGACAAAATGTACCAAGATCTCAAGAAGCTTTATTGGTGGCCAAACATGAAGGCTGAAATTGCAACGTATGTTGGGAAATGTCTCACATGTTCTCGAGTCAAAGCCGAATGTCAAAAGCCCTCCGGATTGTTAACTCAACCTGAACTCCCAGTTTGGAAGTGGGAGAGAATCACTATGGATTTCATAACCAAACTACCAAAGACTGCTAGAGGCTACGACACCATTTGTGTTATCATTGATCGCCTTACCAAATCCGCTCATTTCTTACCCATCAAGGAAAATGACGAAATGGAAACCCTTGCTCAACTATACCTAAAGGAAATCGTATCCCATCATGGAGTGCCAATTTCCATCATTTCTGATCGTGACAGTCGTTTTACTTCTCACTTCTGGAAATCTCTTCAAAAGGCTTTAGGCACTCGTTTGGATATGAGTATCGCATATCATCCTCAAACCGATGGCCAAAGAAAAAGGACTATCCAAACCTTGGAATACATGCTCCGAGCATGTGTGATCGATTTTGGAAAAGATTGGGATAAACACTTGCCTTTGGCGGAATTCTCCTACAACAATAGTTACCACGCGAGCATTAAGGCAGCTCCATTCGAGGCACTTTATGGTCGAAAGTGTCGATCGCCCGTTTGTTGGGCCGAAGTTGGAGATGTCCAACTCACTAGACTAGAACTTGTCCAAGAAAAAACCGAGAAGATTGTGCAAATTCGTCAACGACTTCAAGCTGCTAGAGATGAAGAGATCGACAAAAGAGTTAAGCCGATGTTAGAAGAAAGCCCATGGAATTTCAAGTTGGTGATCGAGTCATGTTGAAAGTATCACCTTGGAAAGGAAATGTTCGATTTGGAAAACGAGGAAAGCTACATCCTCGATACATTGGCCCTTTCAAGATTCTGGAGAGAATCGGCCCGGTTGCATACAAGCTTGAACTCCCGGAAGAACTTAGTAGAGTACACCCTACCTTCCACGTCTCAAATATGAAGAAATGCATGTCGGATGAATCTCTTGTTGTTTCACTAAAAGAGATTAAGCTCGATGACAAGCTCAACTTTGTCGAAGAACCAATTGAAATCATGGATAGGGAAGTCAAGCGACTTAAGCAAAGTCGCATTCCTATCGTCAATGTTAGATGGAACTCCAAGAGAGGACCGGAGTACACGTGGGAGCGCGAAGACACCATGCGTGTGAAGTACCCACATCTGTTTGCTAATTCAACTCCGACAACCACCGAATACTAAAATTTCGAGGACGGAATCCTCTTAAGGGGTAGGTACTGTAGCCACCTGTAAAATTTTACCATTTTAATCTTCATATTAATGAACTAAATTGTTTATCAAAACTTATTTGAGCTAAGTTAAGCATTTTAGCATGTACATTTCATTTTTCTTGCATAATATTTATGCATCTCCGAGTAGTCTTATTTAATCATGCCCAATATTTACTGATAGCTAAATCAGTCTCACAAGAAATTTTCTTGTCTTACGAGTCCGCACGCGTACCAGTATAATAAAAAAAAACATGAAAATAGAAACGAATTAATGAAATCGGAAATTATACCATCGTGTCAGTTTATTTAAAACGTGTCTAAAAATATAAGTATTATATTTTTCCTGTTTGAAATTATACTTTTACAAGCTAAACAGCGGGACACGAAATACTTTGGGTATCAAATAAATACACAAAATAATAACTAACACTTAACAAATAATAAAAACCAAAAAAAAATCATACGCTTATCCCTGCCAAACCCACGCCCCACTTTTGCATATCTGTTTCCCTCTCCTCCCAAACCGCTCTCCTCTCTCTCTCTATCATCACCATACACGCTCCTCCCACATCCATTAATAGTAAACCCTCCAAACTACTTTCCCCACCTCAGAAGTTAACCCTAACCATACTTGAATCCACTTTTGGCTTTTGCCATGGGAGAGAATCGACAAAAACCAAGGTCCCCATCTATTTTCTTGTCCCTATGGGTTGCGGTTGAAGACAAAGTCGAGAAGAGACAAGGGAGAGCCTGAGCATCAAAGTGATACTACTTAAAGAAAAGCTTCTACCTCCTTATAAAGGTCGAAAGTGCAAGTCAAACCATCCATTTTTACTCCTTTAAATGCCCAACCGATTCACAGGATTGATACCACAACTCACAACAAAAAGAAAAGCTAACAAGATTGTTTTGAGTGCTTGGTGGTTCTTGTGAATTCGGCTTGGCGGCTTCTTTCAGAGTTATTGTTTTCTTCACCGATCTACTTTTCCATTGGTTGTAAGGTTTTTAATTTACTCTTTGATATAGTTCATCTTGTTATAAGAATTGATAGAAGATTATTGGTTAAGTTAATTTGTAAATCGGATGTTTACATTTTTCTTTTTCTAGTCGATTGAATATTGTGAAAGAAATAGATTTGCCAAGTTGTGATTTTATTACCTATCGATTGAACCATTAAATGGATAATTGAGTTTGTGAAAAGGTAAAAATTGTTAGTTGGGATATATTGATACATTGGCTTAGGTTAATGGATGTGTTAGTGCGTCTTTCACCTTAGCCATCCTTGTATCGAGTTACTCGAAACCTGCTCTGGCTTGGTCGACAGTGGGATGGGTCGTTGGGTTAGGACCAATAATACCAAGGAGTTGCTTAGTCGAAACTTAGCCAACTCAAGTGGTGCTACGACCTTAGTTATTATGGGTCGAGAGAGAGCAGCCTCTTGGTATTGTGGTAAGTCGTGGCTTGACCATATGGTCATAGCCATAGCCTTCGACCCATGAACTACCCTTTTCCATTCTATAGTTTATCCCGCACCCAAAAAGGTACGTCTTTCCTTGTTACCCTTAGATACCATCATGAATGTGTTTGTGCGAGAACTTGCATCAAGAGTCCGTGGACCCAAGACATCACGTATGACAGCCATATGTATACGCAAGTTAGTCTCCCCTTTTCTCGTTGTCAAAATAACCCTTTGTTGTGTCGTCAATATGGTACGATAGAAGCACCATCGAAACCTTTGAACCTACTATTAGTGTGATCTCGTATCAACGTATGAAGCACGAGTTAGTCACTTTTTTAGCCCATTTCCGCCCCACCATTAATAACCTATAGCCCTTTCCGGCTTGATTCTCACATCGAGTGAATTGTCAAAGTACCATAGGTCCCTCGGATTGTCCGACGAAACTAATGTCTTCCTCGCCTTTACCATAAAAAGAGACCATGGAGTCCTCCTTGTAACAAGTATGAAAAACATGTTTTCACTTTCCATAGGGTGCGCTTGGTTGTAGCAGTTGGGCCAAAGCCCATTCTTTTCTTTTGTCAACCTATTTGAGCCCACATCGCAGCCCATCTTTCCCCCCCCCCCCTTTGTAACCTGTCACTTCAAGTACATGTTGAAACCTCCAAAGAAAAACATAACTCGTTAAACCTTTATGAAAACATGTGTCGAATTTTTATAGACCGAATCTCAATTATATAAACGAAACTTATATTTTTTCTATATAATACGCGATAATTTCATATTCTTAGGATAAAAATAAGAACCATTTTGAAACAACGACCTTATAAACTAAATTATGATTTAATGAAACGTGGATTTAGACATTTATATATATATATATATATATATATATATATATATATATATATATATATATATTTAAACAAAAGGTTACTTTTGCAATAACGTTCTATTTTCAAAAATTATATAATGAGGAATGTAAACTAAACCTTGCCCATTTTCTTGAAAGTAATATACCATTTCGTATATAAACATATAAAGTTTAGTAATCATGTTTTATAAGTAATATTCCTTTATTTCATCTACTATTATATAAGTGTATATTTTTCCAAGCGACGCCTTATAATTCGTATACTTTGCTATGCGCATGAAATATTTTCCATACGATACCGACAACTCAGCGACTTACCCGACTTGTTATGTCCTACCACCCTCTACGTACGCCCGCACTTCCGTGAGCCAATGTTCAATAATACAAATACACGTCACACAAACATCAACAACTTAAACTTTTGACATAATTAAGTATTATCGCGTCAAACATAAACGTGTTAATTAAAGTATCATTATATTAACTATAGGTCGCGTGACGGTACTTCGTGCATCTACTACTTGACTTTTTCACTGCTCGGATACTTTTGCTAAGGTGAGTTCATAGCCTCGCTTTTACTTATTTTTCAACCCCAACGAGGGAGATGCATGCTATAAACTAGAACACAAGTCTTTTCTTAAAATGTATGCTTGCCTGATTATCATTATTATTGCTTAAGTTGCCTGCCAAAAGTCCCCTTCATCATGAACCATTAATCACTTGCGAGTGAACGCGAATATTGTGAATAGTACTATGGGAATTAACGACCCCGGCTCGGTTAGTGAAAATAACCGGGGCGCACTATATTTGATTATCTCTATGTAATTGGCTATTACATCTGGGGGCAATTTTATTACTTACACCAGTAATTAGGTGTATGCAGTTAATTTGGTGTCATGAGCTTAGTGATAATAATGACTGTTTTTCTATGGTAATTGTCTTCGAAGCAATTATCATCTCTAACTTGTGTTCAACCATTTATTAAACCTATGAATATCACTCAACATTTTTGTTGATCTTTTTTAGCATGTTTATCTCAGGTACTAACTAGGAAAATCTTGAAGGTGCGGAGTGTACGGAATGGAATGCTGGAAGTGGTGTTTTAAATAAAGTTATCATTTCTCAAACTTTGATTTATCTTTTGTGTAACTTCAAAACTTGTGGTATTTTCTCTTGTGATCCAAAATATTGAGTTTTTATGAAATGATAACCATCTTTTATTAAAAATGTCTCTTTAGAGTCGTTTTATATAACTTATGACTGTGATCCTCTAAGTAATACCCCAAGTAATCTTCCGCTGTCATATTATGATTTTGGGGGTGTTACATAACTAGGCTAGCACCAGAGGTGCTTAGCCGCTCATATTAACTTAAACAATCGATTCAATGTTTAACATTACGAAATACATGAATTGAAAGTAAAGAAAGGATAAAATGCTAATGCTTATTGTAGGGGAGTGATTTCTCCCTTGGAGATGGCTCTGTATGCTCCCTAAGATCTGCCTTCAACCTTCTACTCACGTTCACTGATGTTGTGTGTGAAATGGGATGATTAGAAATGCTGAAAATCGAGTGGTATTTATAGGCCAGATCTGGTTACAGCGTAACTTAAGTTGAGAGTTACACCGTAACACCATTATCTTCGTAATTTGTACTAAAAATGCTGGTTATGGCGTAACATCTGGAAAGAGTTACGCCGTATCTTCAATAAATCCTTGTAACGCCGTAGTTGAGACAATAGTTACGGCGTAGCTTGCAGCGGCGCAGAACCACCTAGTTAGTTACGTCGTAATCTTTGGAGGTAGTTACGCCGTAATCTTCAGTTGAGTTGGTTTTCTGAGCCACGCTTCTGTTACAGCGTAATGTGAGAGGGGAGTTACGCCGTAACATCTTCAAAATGAGCATACTATCATATATCTTCAATAAACTCTCCAAATCCGCGTCTCTTTAGCTCCAATGCTCGTAATTTACCTGAAAGTGAAATATAGAGGAAAACAAGCGTAAATCCATATAAATGATATAAAATACGAGCATTATCGGGGGAAATTGACACTTAATATTCAGGACTATTTGATGTTATCATAGGCAGATTGCTATAAGATAAAGGTTTTGTCTCAACAAATCTTTCACTGTGCATGAGAAACCAAACACTCCTAGATCTTGCCTTAGGTGGATACCAACGGGTATAATTTTTAAGATTGTTGTTCTTAGATGGATACCTACTAGGAAAATGTTCACTGATTGCAAAACCAAGGTTGACAGAGAAACCCCAATTGGTTTAGATGCTGATATCACTAACCCATATAAATGCGATCAAATTCTTAATGTTACAACAGGTAGTCTTCACTTAAGTGCAGGTACATCGTTCACTCCTATTAAGGAAAGACTTAGATTTTGGTTGCCAAAAGGAGTGATATCTCATAAATCGAGGGTTCAAGAAACTCAACCTTGATGAACATGAAAGAAGACGTTTGGACACATCAGTTCAAGCCTCGTTCCTCTAAGAAAATAAAGGTGTACGATTCAATGCGCTTTATCTTCGGAAGAAGAGAAATTTTCTTATTTATGACCATTCTCATCAACATGCTTCATGCTTTTTCCATGTTTGTTCAGTCATCAAGTGTATCTACTTTCCTTTGATCGTATTCTTATTCACTTGTTCAATCAAAAATGGCAACCTCGTATGCAATTTTTGAGGGGGAGAAGTGTGAATAAACTACATGTTGATTGATGTTTGAAAACATGCTCGTTCAGTCATTCAAGGGCATTTGATACTAATTGTGACTACGAAATCGGGTATCACTTATTTGAGATTGAAGTTGATTTTCACAAAGGCGTGTTCTTATTTTATCTTGAAGTCGGGGTTGGTTAGATGCATGACTTTCAATTATAACTTGCTCATGCTTAAGAGTTAAGTTGAAGTCTTGGTTTATCTAGTTACCACCAGTAGGGGTAGATGATTAAAGACCTGGTTAACTATCACTTAAAGGAGTTACGTTGTAGTACTTAGTGTCACATGCAGATGGCGTTGTGGATAATCGCAAGAGGTGTTAATGTCTCATACTTTGGTTGGGTATTGAGTACTTAGAGATTTGCTCAGAGCATCAATTTTCTACACCGTTCTTCCAACATTAGTGCAAGCTTAAGTCACAAGAATGGGGAATTCTAGTTCAGCTTCAAGTTTGGTATATCGGGTTTGCTCCATCAGTGGTCACTTCAAATTACCTACATAAGGGTTGGTAGAGATGGTTAGAGAAAGGTTCTGTAACGGTTGATTCTCACAGGATACATTTGAGCCAATGCTGTTCTTCTCACAAGATTTCAAGTATATGTGTGAATAATGTGTTGCTGATCCTGAGGTATCAAAACCAGCAAGGGGGAAGGAGACATACATCTGAACGCACAACGAGTACACGTGATGAACTTTATACTTCTTAATTGAAGTTATTTCGGGAAGACAAATGTCATAACCGCAGAGAAACTCAGTGTTTTAACTCGTGGCGTTTGGTGTATTATTCCAACTAAGTGGGGGAAGAGATGTAAGAAACAGTTTCTGAAGGTTTGATTTCAAGCATATGTGTGTATAATGTGTTGCTGATTCTGAGGTATCAAAACCAGCAAGGGGGAAGGAGACATACATTTGGACGCACAACAGGTTCACATGATCGGGCTTAATCATTTATTTCGAAGATGATCAGTGCTTCAACCTGTTACATTGGTGTTATCATTTCGTCTTTTGCTGGGTAATGAGCTTGACACAATGAGACTGGTTGCATCACTTCAACTACTTGGGGGAAGTGGTCTCTTAACACTTTTGGTATGCATTACTCCAACATTCAGTGGGAAGACCTAGAAGAAGAATTTTTCAAGCGTGAGATGATACGCTGCTTGAGTTAGCCGTTGGATCTTGATATGGTTTATCGACATCTTCTCACGAGCTGATATGATTTCTAATAAAGTGCTTCTGGTTAATGCTTCATGTACACAATTTTATGCTGATTCTGATGAGATCGCAACCATCAGGGGAGAGAAATGTGTACATCGGGGACGCACAACAGGTTCACATGATCGGGATTAATGAATTATTTCATCAACGCCAGTGTAGATGATCAGTGCTTCAACTTGTTACTTTGGTGTTATCGTTTCGTCTTTCTTTGGGTATTTGTGTACATTATGGGTTGATTTGTTAAACGTAAGATAACTGGAGTGCACTTGGTGAGATGAAGATGTTGATCTATTTGATGAACCCCTGAACGGATAGTCACGATGATCATTCTTAATAGGAGCAGCAATATTTGATGTGGTTTGCTATGAATTCCGTTGTACACTTAACTAATGCAAGCCTAACTAATGCAAGCTTGAAAGAGAGCTTTGAAAGTGCTCAAAAAGAAGATTGTCGGTTTAATGGGAAGCCACCAAAGCCTCACATTGAGAAGGCTCAACCACAGACGATTATTCAGGAGCCTCAAAATCTTTGGTGGTGAAAGTTCAAGAGATGTTGTCTACTGACTTCTACAACGTCTCTTCGTACATTCTCAAAAAAATATTGTCAGTTTGGGGGGAAGCTACCTAAGCATCACATTGAGAAGGCTCAAGTTTAGACGATTATTCAGGAGCCTCGAAAGCTTTGGTGGTGAAAGCTTAAGAGATGTTGATTACTAACTTCTACAACGTTCAGAATGATATCCTAATTTCGGTATCCATGTCAACATCTTCTTAAATTGAATAATATACTTTGTACATATCTTATACCAAAATGTAAATAGAAAAATATAAAACCATCAAAAACCATAAAAATAAGAAAAAAAAATTAAAATACCAAAAATAGTTTTTCGAGGCATGTCTTCTGGCATCGATAACATTTACGGTCCTAGAAAATGTCATTCAATAATGCACGGGTCCTTAAATGAAGTTCGAACAGAAGTTCAAAAAGTTTTCAAAACATGCCTAAATGGCTTGCTATTATCTCAGATATGCAACCCGCTTTTAAAAAAAGAAAAGTGCTACACAAAATTGATTTTCATGAATATCGATCACTTATCCTAAAACAAAATAAGGAAAGTATTTGTATTTCACATGGTGGTAACATATTGCTTGAAAATAAATCGAACTTAAATTTTTGCAAATCAATCTGACTCAATTTTTTCACAAAATTTGTCACTCAATCAATGACTTGGGTCATCGATTGAGGGGGAGAGTGATTTCAAATGTTATATTTTCAAACGCTATATCATCAAGTGAGTCCATTTGTACATTATAAGTAGTGAATAAATGTTTTATTGTTATGTGTTAGTGTATGATCTTTCGTATATTCTAAGATCTTTAAAAATGATTTTTCTTATATTCAAAGATCTCTCAAAACTATCATACCTGACACTAACATTCTCCCTCATAGATTGAGGGGGAGTATTGTAATGTTCCTTTATCTGTATATATTAAACCAGACCATATTTTCTCTCCCAAAATTTTCTAACTTATTTAAATCAATTAAGATCACAAATCTCAAAAGGTTTGAAATTTTTGATCGGGGGAGAGAATGTGATTTAAATATTAAATCTGATAAAAAAATGTGATTGTTTAAGACTCAATCAGGCACTTCTCCCTCCATGTGCTAAACAATTTCAAATACCCAATGCACATGTTGAGGGGGAGCATTTCAGAAAGATAAAAAACAATTGAGGTACAAATGTTTTGATATTATATCACAAGTACCTTGATTGATTTTTCAATTGGTTTATAATGGCAATTGTGGAAGTACACCAAAGACTGACCATGCATTTACTTTATTGGAGTTATAAGGATGGTAAGGTTAGGTATTCATTCCCACGATCCTGCCAGAGCCGGAGGGATCTACCCAGAGACAATCCACTAGTTATTGTAGAAGTCCTTATGTATGATTAAAAAAGGAGAAAAGTGAGAATAAATGAAGAGTGCCGACTGAGATGAAGCTATAACTGGAACAAACCCAACAAAGTTCTAGTGATGAAGTCTCGGTAAGCTGAAGGGGTTGAAGAATGAAAAAGAAATACAAAGAAAAAGGGTGAAAAGAAATACCCTTCCAAATATTTAACCTTAGGGCAGAAACCAGGTTCAATACATATGCTACTTGTGGTTACCAAGGTAACGCCGACATTGAAGACAAGATGTCATGGACCCAGTGACGCACTGCATTAAACTTCCCAGCCACTCAAGTTCTCAAGGACTTGCTTCATTCTCACAGGGAACCAGTTTAATCTATCGAATTTCTTTTAGATGGTTGATATTAAAGCAGGAGACCCTCTCCCTAGTCTCCGCATAGAAAAACCGAAGTGCACTACTGAGTCTAGAGCCAAGAGATCATAAATCTCATTAGGACACACTTCCAATATTCTTGTTGTTTCATACACCGTGAAAAGCAATAAAATATATTAAGAGTCCTACGCATTATCCTTGTGGTATTGCCAGAACATCCGAGTGATACGTAAAGTATTCACAATGAAGATGAAAATCCTTCTAGAGTCAACATCAAACAAGCTCTTGGTAGGTGACATGTGAGATCCTTCGTGGATCAAAATTGTGACAACTAGAAAACAACGATGGGGCGATTCGCATTTGAATCAACCTTGTTCCAGTAAAGGAATTGACGTCTACTTTTGGAAAAACCATTCGATGTGCTCAACAATTGTTTTGAAGGTTGACCCGAATGGACTTTAGTCTTGCTGAGTTGTCATTGATGAAGGTATTTGTGATAAACTTGATGTAGGATCGATTCAACGATAAAGGAGTTGTGTTTGATGAAGATTAAGCACGGTTGTTGTAGTGAAAATTTGGTCTGAAAACTTAAAAACCTCATTAACTTCCTTTTGGAGAGGATTTGGGCCTCGAAAAATTCGTTTCACAACTTTGTTGTGAAATCTCACAATATTCAGACTGTTTCGGTCATTTTGATAGGTATTTCACTAATGCAAAACGCAATGATGCAAAACGCAATGTCAAATCGCAGTCCACTGAAGCAAAACGCAGCAGCAAATCGCAAAGGCAAAACGCATGGTCAAATCGCAGTACCAAAACGCCGACCTCAAAACGCAACACCCGAAAACGCAGAGCTCTCAAATCGTAGATCTCAAATCGCAGTTACCACAAAATGCATAGCTCTCAAATCGCAGTTACCACAAAATGCAGAGCTCTCAAATCGTAGTTACCACAAAACGCAGATCTCAAATCTCAGTGACCTCAAAACGCATGAGTTGGAGCAAAAAGCAATATTAGCAAACAATTCGCAGGGTCACTTTCATGCAAGTACGCAAGTCACTTTCACTGAGTTTTGTCTTTATACCCAATTTGGCTACAATTCAAAACGCAAATGAGACTTTTAGGCAAATCGCAATATTCTTTTAGCCTTTTACTCAAATTGTAGCCTAGAAAACAACAAATCGCAGTCAAGAATTTGTCAAATCACAACCAAGAATGTGTCAAATCGCAACCAAGAACTAAAGCTTCAAGCACACGAATACACTTCAATCTTCCAATAAACACATGAAACAAGCAAACCAATCACCAATCTAAGCTTCTACAACTAACCTAAACACGAAAGTACAACCTTATAACGAATCTAACCACAAACAAATCTCAAACCGTGATGTTTACTACTAATGCTATTCGAACCATAAGAAACCACAAACACTAAGCAACAAATCCGAGCACTCACACTCTAAATGATCAAACTTGGCTCTGATACCAATTGTAAGATATTGGTTATCATAAAACACAAATAAAGATTATGTATAGTTTGAATTTATGCAAGATTTTAGAGAGAGAAAGAAGTTGGGAGACTTTTCTTGAAAAAGAAAGTAAGTTGGTTTAGATTTAACCAAATGAAGTTCCAACCCTCTACCTTGGTGGGAAGAGGGTATTTATACTTACACATAAATGCCCCTACAGGCCGTAGAGCGGGCTGATAGTGGGTAAGACCCGACCCGATTCCACGGTGATACTTAAACTAACTACGTTTAAGACTACGAACTAACTTGTGCTAACTAACAGTCTGGGTGACCGAGTCTTTCATATGGATTTTCTAAATCCTAACAATTTTTTAGGAGCCATAACCAATAATTCTTGCATTCGACCTCAATAATAGCATATACAAGAGGGTAAATACCATTGTTACCATCAATACCAACAGCCGTCAAAATTTGCCCTGTATATGGTCCTTTTATGAAAGCATCATCCAATCCCAATACCTCTCTTCTTGTAGCTCTATACCCAACTTTAAGTGCACCAATACACACATAATGTTTTTGAATACCCTTGAATTAAGAGTCAGATCTGTGTTGGTTTCCACCTAGATCTTGATTGTTGTGTCTGGGTTTTTTGATCTAACCTCCATAGCATAATATCTAAGGAGGGCATACTCTTGTTTGTGATCACCTGTCATCTTCTCCTCAACAATTTCCTTTGCCCTGAAAGCTTTATCGAATGATATATTTATTTGTAACCTCTGTATTAATTCAAGTTGTAATGCTTTAATTGAGATTTTGGAATTTCTATGAAGAATCTGGATCACATAAGTTGACAGAAACCTAGATGTAACAGTAGTAACATCTCTTGTTTGGATACATTTATGAGTATCAATCAATATTTTAACCGACCAACACTGCTCATTCCCCCATATTGAGACGAGTAGGTCTCATGGGCAAACGGGTTTATGATTCTTGATTTTATATCCTTTATCACTAACATCCTTTGCATTCCTGTCCTTATACTTTGTGGTTTTCTTAAATTGGTCATTTGTCTTTGAGGTGGATGACATATCCTCTTCTCTGCCATGTGTTGGATTGAAAGAAGTTGCACCAACCACAGTGTCGTAGCACTAGCTCTCACCCTGTTGTTATCACACCGGAGAACCCCAATAGCTCTCCTTGACTGCAATGCATGCATCTTCACCTTTTCAGTCACTTATTTTCTTGTAACAAACTTCTCTCCCACCTTAAATGCACCTTCTTTGATTTTATACTTACCATTATAATTCATTCTCAATAGCTTCAACATTCTCTTTCTTTGACCTATACCCTATTAAATATCTGCTTTATCAGCACTATCAAGATCATCAAATTCAATTACAGGTGCAAGTGCATGATCAACAAACTCTTTCGGAGGAAGTTTGGCAACAACTTGTCTCCTACTATCTTCAATGTTTGAATCCAGCTGAAATGAGAAACCACGCATGTCAACATCAGGTTCAGGTGTTGGCATGTCACTGGCATCATGATCAAAATCACTACCACCCCCTTCTGGTTCTGGTTCTTTCCTATGGGCAAGAGCGTCTTCAATATCAGGTTCTTCCATTTCTACAACTTCCTCATCAACCTCTTCGATAATATTTCGAAAAAACACACCCCCATTTTTTGGATATAACTCTTCAATCATTTTTGCAATATCTTCTGGCCTATCATCAAAGCATGTATCCTGATCCAAATTCACTGCACTATCTTGATGGAACAAGTCGTCATCGGAATATGTCTCAGCTTGTTTACGCTTCGAAGGGATAAAACCACCCGTAGGGTCACAATTACTGTCTTGCATCAAATTTAAGTAACTGAATGCAGAGGATGAGGGTGGTAGCTCATTTTCACAATGCAGAAATCCTACATTAGTAGCATTAACAGTACTTTAAACCAATGGACAAATATTAGTGGTTGAAGCTTACTTTGGTGCCATTTCATGATTATCTACTCTAACAACAACAATTTTCCTTTGTTTTCTTAATAGGTGCACTGACCATATTATCCTCATCAATCTCTTCAATCACCGAGCTTTTGAGGATGAGAACCCCTAACCAACAACATATGTTTTTCTATCATATGTTTTTTTAACCAAAGATACACCAGTCTCTACATAAACATCTATTTCCTCATAACTAGGCACAAATTTTAACAATGTCAGCACGTCCTGATCTGAATCAAGAGAACTAATTCATCATCTAAAGATAGTCCTGGGACTCTAAAATGGGTAAACAACAACTGTTTATTATCACCCAAACCCAGTTCAGCTAATATTTTGACCATCTTGTGCATAGAGAACTTTTCATAATCAATTAGGTCTACATGATCAACTATAGTAAACTTGTATACTCTACCAGGTGGATCAGAAAACTCACCAGTGTGGTGGACTTGAATAGTGAAGAGTTTTTGGTACAAATCTAGGAAGATAAATCAACGAAAAAAAAAATACAAAATCAAAAACAGCCACAACATTGTCATGAATCAAGGTTACATGGTCATTCGAAACAAAAGTACAAAAAAAAAATCATACCATATAGTGTAGCAATATCCGGAATCAGAGAACTCCGAGCTCTAATATTGCCAGCCACCCATGTTTGATCTAATGTTAATTGAGGTGATTTGGAGAATATAGAAGTTGGAAGCAAGGGTTCGATCGAAATATGTGTTTTGGTGTGGTAAGTGGTAAAAATGAAAGAAGGAAACTTTGTTGCAAAAAATGTCCTTCAACACAGGGGTAGGTGTGTTAGTGGGCCTGTCGGGTGGATTTGATGGCAGAAAAAGTGAAATGACAAAAATACCCTCACGTATAACACACGTGATAACCCACTAACGAAGAAAACTAATGAGCGTTAGACAAAATCGGGTTTTTGCAACTACAATAACGGTTCAAGGTCATAACTCGCAGAAAATAAAACTTTAAGGACATTTCTCGCAAAAAATAATTTCTAAGACATTTCTCGCAAAAAACAAAAAAATTAAAGACATTTTTTTGCGGTTTGCTCAAAATTTTAAGTTAGTTAAAATTAAAAGGCATACACATATTATGCTCTATTTTTAAACAAACAAAAATAGCAAAGTATATGACACAAATAAACTCTAACTAGTGTCTTAATAGTATCATTTGTTGTGTGAGAAGCCCGCAAATTAAATTGTTGCGGCTTCATGTATTACTTAAAACATGTAAGATAGTTTGTGGTTGTATATTGTGAGATAATTAGTTTTGATTCTAAAAAATAAAAATAAACAAATAAAAAAACTCAAACTTGTTAAAAGCAACGGTGGAAAATTGGCACACTATCAAATCTCAAGGTACCGAAAACACCACTCACACCAAACACAAAACCCCCAAACCACAACACCCACCCACCAAACATAATTAAATCCCATCCTAGGGTTAGGGTTTATCAACAAAACACACAAACACACACAATCCCATCAAACCAAACCAAACCAAACCAACGGCAAACATGTCAACCCCTAACGAATCAACCCCAAACACAGAAACCAAGCAACCAGAACAACAAAGACCAGCAGTTGTGAAGAGGAAACCAGTGTTTGTTAAGGTGGGTGATCTGAAACCTGGGACTAATGGGCATACACTTGCTGTTAAGGTTTTGACAGCAACAACTGTCATGGATAAGAAAACAAGGTCTTCGTTTAGTGGTGGACGTGGTGGTAGTGGTGGTCGGATTGCTGAGTGTTTGATTGGTGATGAAACTGGGACTATTTTGTTTACTGCTCGTAATGATCAAGGTTTATTTTCTCTCTCACATACTTTACTCTGTGTGTGTGTGTTTTTTTTTTTTTTTTAATGTTGGTTTTTGATTTATTGTGTTTATATGATAATGTGAAATTTATTGATATGAAAATGGGATATGAATTGGTTGTTGTATGGAAATGGAAATGAGGGTGTGTTTGGGTTAGATTGTTTTCGGGGCTTATGGGCTTTTTTTAAATTAGAAAAGCTTGTAAGTTCAGGTTTTTTTTTCTGGATTGTGAGCTTATCAAGGTGAGGTTATGGCTTAAATAAGCCATAAGGCTAAGTTGATAAGCTCATAAGCCAAAAAAGTGAGCTTATGAGCTTTTTCAATTTCAAATGAGCCCATAACCCGGAATATAAACTAATCCAAACACTCCCTAAGTATTTGTGTTTTGTTGTTCTGAAGGTGGTGTTAGATTTGACTTTAGGATGTATTTTTAGGCATATTTGGCAATGTTGCAAGAATCGCTAGTCGGTCGGTAGGTTGACAGCCTTGTATAGCTAGTAATTGGTCTAGGCGGGGATTAATCGGATTGACATTTTTATATGTATAAATTTGAAATTATATGTGAGAAATGAACATAATACTTTAAAATTGAAATAGCTGAAAGATCACATAATTCCACCAATTTTTACCAACATAAATCAAATTGCTACTGCTAATGTCTAAAAACGTAATTTTTGGGCAGATTTTTGGCTTGGCTGAGTTTTGGCCTGGCCTACTAATATGGCTGATTTACTCAAACCACTAAGGCATGTGGCTTCTTAGCGATTAATCGGCCTCATAGACCGATTTTGTGACGCTGATATGTGGATGTGTTTTGGGTTTGTTTTTTTAGTTTTTGTATTCTTACTTGCATTGTTTTTTAGCAGATGAGCAATTTTGAGTACTGAGGGTGTTTGGGATTGCGTTTGCTAAATGGCATTTTTTTTCTCTAAGAAAAGTGGATGTTCACTTTTTCATAAAAAGTTCGCTGCACACTGTTTATGATTATTTACTTTATGAAAATGCAGTAATTAGAAAATTTCTGCCAAAATGCAATCCAAACATTCTCTATATTGGAAATTTCTGGTTACTTGTTTTAGAAGTATTAAGCACTTACAAATTAGAGCATATAAGCACTTTTGAAGTAATTAGTTCTAAGTGCTTCATATGTACACTTGTCGGTTTTGCGGGGCCAGTTTTTTTGGGGTTTTTGGGTCTGTATGTATGATCTCATGGCGTGTTTGTGTCTGTTGTTGAAAAAAAAAAAAAGAAATGATTTGTGGTCTGTAAACTTGATCGCTATTTTCGTTGTCTATCAATATGAAGTTTCGTCACATGTATGCTCTGTCACTTTCAGTTGGTGATGATAAACAATATGTTTTCCTGCCAGCAAAAAATATCTATTTTGGTCTGGTTTTACAAACATTTGATGCCAATAGACGAGAAGTCACTTTGTAGTTTGACAGAAAGACGGTCATAATGAGCATCTTTATGTATATGTTCCCGTATTTACGTCTTATACCTTAGATGTCTCTCAGCTGCAAGTATCTAGTTTTGTACAAGGTCTATGACAAATGTGGTATCAGATCTTGTGGTTGCTCTATTGCTAATGAATGATTGAACCTATATTACAGTTGACTTGATGAAGGCTGGAAATACTGTGATAATCCGTAATGCTAAGATTGACATGTTCAAAGGCTCCATGAGGCTAGCTGTTGATAAGTGGGGACGCATTGAGGTCACTGAGCCTGCAAGTTTCACTGTGAAGGAGGATAACAACTTGTCTTTGGTTGAGTACGAGTTGGTTAATGTTACTGAATGATGACATGGGATCATTTAACTACTTTTCACTTGCAATGGTGGAGGTATTAATTCTCTCGTGGCTTCTTGGGGTTTTGGTATACTACTACTAGAAGTGTCAGTTTAGTCTTTCTTGTTGATATCTATTTAACATGTAATAGAACTAAGTCTAATGGCCTTCTACGTGGTTAACTTTGTAAAAAGATCATCTTTTGAATTGTCTTGATTCCTCACTGGTACATTGGTTTATCAGATGTGTGAGATGCTATTGTTATTAGTAACCCTAAAGATTGTCTTTTACTTGCTAATGTTTCTGTTATAATACTTGCACTTGTTTGGTTCATTCCAGGAGATGTAACTGATTGGAAGAAAGTCTACAGAATATAGAATGTTCTGGCATTAACTTTGTTTATGGGGGATCTTGGTTATTCCTTCATTCTTACTTTAGTAAACTTTGAGAACTCTCATGATGAGAAATGTGTTTTCCTTGGGAATTGGATTCTTGTTTATCCCCTTATTGATCAGACCAAAGTATTACCAAGTACTTTTTTTCATAGTCATCATATTCCCATTTCAGTAATTTTTCGTAGTGTATTGTATTGGGTCCTCCTATGCAGGCACCCCATGGGTAGGGGGTGGCTGAATTTTTGTCTCGGTTTCCGTGCCAATCATTGGTATCAATGATTGGTTTCTCGATTTCCGTGCCAAGTTTTTTCACAACTTATTTTTTTACCACTTATACCACTTATTTATTTACAAGTTTTTATACACTTTTTTACATAGTTTCTTTTACGCTTTTTTGTTACATGTTTTTTTTATAAGTTATACCACTTCTTTACAACTTCTTTGGTTTTACAATTTTACAAGTTTTTTTTTTGGTTATACAAGTTCTTTTATCTGCTGCGAATTCAGTTTTAAAACTTTTAAAAACGTAGTCGGAAAATTTTTGAGGCTCAGTTCGAAGGTTGCAAAAGTGAGATTTTATCCCACTTTTCCGTCCATTCGGTTTTCATTATCGCCTCGGAAAATTTTTAGGCTCAAACCCGAAGGTTGCAAAGTGAGATTAGATCTCACTTTACCGTCCATTCAGTTTTTATCATCATCGCCTCGGAAAGTTTTTAAAGTTTTTAGGCTCAATAAGCATCATCGCCTCGGAAAAGTTTTAGTCACAAACTGCACAAAGTCACCAGTTCACATGAACTGCACAAAACTGCACTCACAAAACTGCACAAGCCTCACAAAACTGCACAAGCCTCACAAATCTGCACAAGCACAAGACTCACCAGTTTCACAGGTTTCACAAGTTACACAAGTTACACGTTTTGAACAAGATTCTCACAAGTTACCACTGCAAAAGTTCACATTCGATACTAAGATTCTCAAAAGTTCACAAGTACTAAGATTCTCACAAGTTACCACCCCATATGAAAGCAACAACACCAACAACACCAACAACAATCCCATGTGATAGCAACAACACAAACAACAATACCAGGTGAAAGCAACAACACCAACAACAATACCAGTGGTCCAGAAACAACACCAACAACAACATAATCCTAGGCCAACAATACCAGGTGAAAGCAACAACACCAACAACAATACCAGTGGTCCAGAAACAACACCAACAACAACATAATCCTAGGCAGCCCATATAATCGGTGAAAGCAACAACAACAATCAAGTGGTCCAGATCAACAACAACAATCAACCACCATGTCTAATTCACCATTTAACACACAAGAGGTAAACAACTTATCAAAGGCTCAGATTATTATCTTTATAGCTCATGTTGGTTGAAATTCAGTTTTGCCTCGCCAAAACTCTTTTTAAGTTTAAAAAAAAAAAAAAAAAATCATCATTGCCTTTTTTATTTCATTAAAGTTGCAAAATGACCTTGAATGGTCACTTTACCATCCAAGTAATGAAATTTTTTATGTAAAACAAAGTTTTTCATTCAGATTGCAAAGTGAATCACTTTACCATCCAAGAATGCCAAGGAAAACGTGGGGTGCTTGCCAAGTATAACATGGGCTTTGCCCACAAAAGGGTCCTCCTATGCAGGCAAACCTGCAAAAAAAACCCAACAAACAATAAGCAATGATTATTTTTTTTTTTAAAAAAAACTTAAAAAGAGTTTTTTTAACAAAGAAACATACGTAACCAAAACGCATCACCAAGTACATCATCACCACAAAAAAGTTTAGATCAAAAATTTTAGATCTAAAAAAAGTTTTAGATCTAAAAAAAGTTTTAGATCTAAAAACTTAACAACGTACAAACGTAAACCACCACAAACCCACAAGTACCACCACTTACCTAACCACCACATCATCACCAACATCACAACATCTAATTATTTTTTAAGAAAATAAACAAAGATAACATTTTTTTTACAAAGGTTTAGATTAAAAAAAATTTAGATCTAAAAAAAGTTTTAGATCTATAAAAAGTTTTAGATCTAAAAACTTAACAACGTACAAACGTAAACCACCACAGCCTCACAAGTACCACCACTTACGTAACCACCACATCATCACCAACATCACAACATCTAATTATTTTTTAAGAAAATAAACAAAGATAACCTTTTTTTTACAAAGGTTTAGATTAAAAAAATTTTAGATCTAAAAAAAGTTTTAGATCTAAAAAAAGTTTTAGATCTAAAACTTAACAACGTCATAACGTAAACCATCACATCCTCACAAGTACCACCACTTACGTAACCACCACATCATCACCAACATCACAACATCTAATTATTTTTTAAGAAAATAAACAAAGATAACCTTTTTTTTACAAAGGTTTAGATTAAAAAAAAAAATTTAGATCTAAAAAAAGTTTTAGATCTAAAAAAGTTTTAGATCTAAAAACTTAACAACGTACAAACGTAAACCACCACAAACCTCACAAGTACCACCACTTACGTAACCACCACATCATCACCAACATCACAACATCTAATTATTTTTTAAGAAAATAAACAAAGATAACATTTTTTTTACAAAGGTTTAGATCAAAAAAATTTTAGATCTAAAAAAAGTTTTAGATCTAAAAAAAGTTTTAGATCTAAAAACTTAACAACGTAACATACGTAAACCACCACAGCATCACCACTACAAAAAAAATTAGTTTTTTTTAACAACGAAGCATTCTTTTTAAGAAAATCACAAAATTTAACGTTTTTTTAACAAACCTCATGATCTTTTCAACAACGTATACGTTTTAGATCTAAAAAAAGTTTTAGATCTAAAAACTTAACAACGTAACATACGTAAACCACCACAGCCTCACCACTACAACCACATCATCAACAATCTAACAAGTAAAATACTTGTTAGATAGAAAATTTAGATCTAAAATGTTTAGATCTAAAACTTTTTAGAGAGAGAGATTGTTAGATGCAAAAGTGAGAGTGAGAGTTTACGTTTGTGAAGTGAGAGAGGAGGATAACTACTTGCCAAAGCATGTGGGATGAATTGGTAGAGAAAGAAACACGTAGAATGCGTTCGAGAACCACACACGTATACACAAAAACGCATGCGTTTAATAACGCGTTTTTAAAACGTAAATAAACGTATTAATAAAGTAAAATTATTAAAAACGCGTTTTTAAAGTAAAATTAGTAAAAGTTTTTATATGAAAACATGTATTTACAAAAAAAAATTATTAAAAGTATTTTTTAAATATTTACACAAAAAGAATTTATAAAAAAAGTATTTATAAAAAGTTTTTATAAGAAACGTTTTTTATAAAGTTTTTTTTAAGAAAATGTATTAATAAAAAGGTTGTTGTGTTTTTATATTGTATAGGTGTTCGGTACTGAAGTTGATTTAATTAATTGGGTGTGATCTACTGCTGAATCGATTGGTTTTGTTATTGTTATTGGAAAAAGTAAAACAGATAGGGGCTATAAGTACTCTATCAATTTTTGTGTTCTAGACATGGGACGTCTTCACGTGAAAGTTTAGAAGATGAACTTCAACGGCAGACTAGTACCGACAAATGTAATTGCCATTCGATTACTAGCGAAATATATAAAACGTTTTAATGGTTGGATATTGAAGGTTAAGTGTCCGGGGCATAATCATAATTTTCCAGACTCGTTGCATGGTTTTTCACAGGCCATGCGATTAAAAGATAGTGAGTTAGTTTTTGTGAGGCAGATGACAAAACAGCGTGTAGCACCACGAATTATACTTTCTTCAATAAAAGAGATGGATCCAAATAACGTGTCAACCATTAAAACGGTGTATAATGCACAAGAAAAGATACGTCGCGACAGTCGTGGTGATTTGACTCTGATACAACTGCTTTTAGTACATTTGCGACGTAAAGGTTATACATATTACCCTAGGATAAATGACCACACAAATGAGCTCGATGAAATATTTTTTGTTCACCGGACGTCATATGCCCTGTGGACAACATATCCGGAAATCATGTTGATGGACTCCACATACAACACCAACATGTTTAAACTGCCATTCTTTACAGTTGTTGGGGTTACTCCAACAAACACAACATTCTCAATGGCGTTTAGCTTTTGGACAAGGAAAAATAGCCAAATTTCAAATGGGTGTTGGAATGTGTTAAGTTGGTGATACAAGAACAATACTACCCGGGTTATCGTCACCGACAGAGATTTAGCGTTGGTTGGGGCATGCGCAGAAGAATTCCCAAACGCTAACAGATTACTCTGCCGATGGCATATCAATCAAAATGTGCTAAAGCATTGCAGAAACAAATTTGATACGTTAAAGGAGTATGAGTCCGTTAGATTGACATGGGATTCGATGATTACAGCTCCGAATCAAGAAGTGTTCGGCATTATTATCGCACCTACGTGGTTTATTGGTCCAAAAAAAGGGTACTCGAATTGTTATTTAATAATACATTGTTTTTATTATTATTTAATAAATAACTACTCGAATTGTTTTCTCACTTTAGTAATTCTTTGTTTTCTCAGATGTTTTCCAGTATTTTCGAATGGCGGCTGCGAGATTACGATCGCATGTTTGTGTCGTACATTACCGATCAATATCGCAGCTTCGCCCAAACAACAACATGTAGAGTTGAGGGTCAACACGCGCTGTTGAAGTTATACTTAGGCTCCACACAGTCCAACTTAGACACGTTGTTGTGTTCGGTCGACAAGATTATAGCTGCACAAGAAACTGCGATACGAGCCTCTTTGAATATAAGCAAAATCAAGAAACGCATGCTTGTAAGAGCACTATATTTAACGAATTGCGGTATAATGTTTCAATGGATGCTTTAAGGCTCATACTAGCAGAAAGTAAACGGGATGTTGACCCACATGCATGTGGTCATCGATGATCTTGTTAGTGTATGGTTTACCATGCTATCACCAACTGTATTGGCTTCAAGCAAACGGTATGTACTTTAAAATTTATGCCTATCAAGTTATTCTTCCCGTCAATACCGATAATTTTAACTATTTCATTTTTTCGAATACAGGATTGCCAATTCCGCTTGATTTTGTTGATAATTTTTGGAGAACACTAAGCATTCCCTGGCCTGTTGTCCGAAATACTCAAGAGCCTCATGAGCCTGAATATCCTCAAGAGTCTCAAGGGCCTGAAGAGCCTGAATATTTTTCTTGTCAAGATGACGTCTGAAATTTCAAAGTGTTTATACCAGAGCATCGTCGTTTGTCAAAAAAATATGTTAAACATGCTCAGAGGTATATACGCTCCTGAATCAGTGTCAGCCCAACAACCTGCTGTTAAAGAAAGTAATCGTGGACGTCCGAAATAACAAATCCAAGTCTAAACCAAATATCCTGGATTTGAACGAAGAACCCCCCACAAGGCACCGCAGAAGCTACACAAAACCTAAAAAAGTCCCAGAAGTAAATAAAGAATCTGCGAGACACAGTTCTTATGTGGGAGAGCCTTCTAACGTCCAAGACTTAAACGAAGGACCTAACGAAGGACCTAGCGAGGGTGACTTAAGACACCACTTGTACGTTCCAGATTACTTTAGCGAATATTGTATGACTGAAATTCCAGCTCTTTTCCGACGCTGGATCATGGGGATCTTTAACGTGGAGGGTGATGGAAATTGTGGCTATCGAGCTCTTGCCATAGGTCTTGGCCATCAGCAAGAAATGTGGCCCAGAATTCGAGCTCTTGCCAGGGAAGAGGTAGACAATCACGAGGAAGTTTACAGGGATTTGTGGGGTAATTTATTTACATCTACACGTAACTCGATGAATTGGTTTAACGGTGCAGACACCGGCGTTATTGGATGAGTATGCCAGAAATGGGAGTGGTTATTGCTACAGCTCTTAACCGTCCTATTGTATGTATAACCAATTCACAATCTATTTTGTGTCTTCCGCTGAGAGGTTCTCCGATTCAGCAAATATTGTCTCGGTTGTGATTCTTCGCGTGGGGAACAACGATTGTGCTCACTTCGTTCTTGCGGTTCTTGATGAAGACTCACCACTCCTGTATAATCACCCACAATGGAGACATTTTAGAAATGCCGAGGCCGCGCCATGGGAACATGTGTTTGCTCAACGACAGAGGATGTTTAGACATGTATAGACGATTACTGATTTATATTGTAAATGACAAAACATGTATAGACGATTCCTGATTTATATTGTAAATGACAAAACATGAATAGACGATTACTGATTTATATTGTAAATGACAAAATATGTATAGACGATTACTGATTTATATTGTAAATGACAAAACATGTATAGACGATTATTGATTTATAGCAAACGACTCGTCATCTTTTGTTACAGATTTCTGCTCCTGCTCCGGTTCTTCCTCATGTTTTGTTACGAGAATCGGATGACATTCAGTAGAGGGACATTCATTGTGTCAACCACACACCCGCTCGTGTTGAGAGTCCAGATTATGTGCTTTCTTCACAATCTTATGTGCCTTCCTCTCCGCTATATCTCCACTGCAGATGAGGAAAATTTTATACACCGTCCTCCGGTTCTTCCTCATCTTTTGTTACAGCCGTCTCGCGTTGACGAGTCGGCGAGAGATTGACGATTGAGGAGACTCATTTCAGAGTTCTGTCTCGTGTGGGACGAGATGGCAGCATCATTGGAGCCACTACGCCTCGAAAAGCGTGATTGATCTTATGTTTCTAGTTATATTGTAATTTTGTGAACCATGTATCAACTATTAATCTATAACAAGATTGGTTATTTATGTATTCGAAGCTTCTAATTTTGTGAACCATGATATTACTAATTTATGTTGTGAATAATTGTACAAATTCTTTTGGCCAGATGCAACAAGAAAATCCTTACTTGTATCGTTGTCAACGTGGATTAATAATTGAAAGAACATCTCACAAGCCCAAAACTTGTGGTCTGAAGTATTATGCATGTCCTTTGTCAAAGGTAAATAATTAAACGTTTGCTTATTTGCGTAAATATATCAATAACTTGTTTGTTTAGAATACATTTCTTATAATTGTTTCGTCATGTAACAGCCAGGGACTAAAGACTATGGGTGTCGATACTTCATGTGGAAGGAAATATTTCAACAAAAGTACTTTGGTGAAGCCTCTTCTTCAACGCAGTGCTCAAATGAAACTAAAGGTACAATGATCAATATGCTATTGGCTGAAAACAATTTGTTGCAGGCAAAAATAAAGGCGTTGGAGGCATCACTGGAATTGGCAAGAAATCCAGTTGATCACGCATGTCAGCCGAGTGGAATACTCTATGAGCTTATAGATGACATTAATAATCTTCATGTGGAGTAGATTTCATTGTAATATTGAAAACATTGTTGTTTTACTTGTTTAATGTTTTATTGTTATTGTTTAATTAAATGTAAACAAACACACAATTAAAAAGCATAACGTAAAATAAATATCATATAAAAACACTACACAATTAAATACACTATACATATAAAAACACTACACAAATTAAATACACTATACATATAAAAACACTACACAAATTAAATACACTATACAATATACCTAAATTAAACACAACTAAACACTACACACACAAACAAAAAAAAAAAAAAAACTTGCCGTGGAAGGGACCCACTCTACTTTGAGGTGCCTGCCAAGGAGAAGGTGGGGTGCCTGCATAGTTTAACCCATTGTATTAATTTAAGGTTTGCTCCACTAGGCAACACGTTATACTTCTACCAAAAGTGAAGACTATTAGGCTGCCCTACTAAGGGATCCCAATCCTTCCCATTTTTTCTGCTACGTCAGCTTTCTCTCACTAGCGACCTTCAGGCATTGGGTGCCCCAGTAAAAGCGACTATGATCATATGTTTAATGTTTAATGTTTTTAATGTTTTTCATGTTTTCAAGTCGATCGTATACACGACCATGATTTGTAAAATGGGGCAATCGATCGAGTAGCCACAGTAAAGTGATCAAGTAGAAATCGATCGTATGAGTCGATCGAAGGTGCTTACTGGGGGCAGCCTTAGGGTACCATAGAGCACATTTCAATACTTCCAAATAACCACTTGGCGTGTATAAATCCGTTCACTCTCTAAACCTCGACATCAGTTTTTAAACCGTTGGGTTTAGTCTGATAGTTTGAGATTGTACGAACGTTTTGTTTGATATGTCTTTTATCAGTTATTTGTTGTGCAAAGTTGTTGTAGACATGTTTTGTAACACCCCAACCCGGCAAGGGTAGAAGTGTCACATTCTGGTGTCATATCAGAACATATAAATAAAATTTTACAAGTGGAAGTCTTGGAAAATAACGTACCAAGTCATATAAACGAATAATTACAATAAAAATTTTAAACTCCAAGATGACTAAAATAAACTGAGATTGCAAAACATTAGCCCGTCAAAATAAGTCCAATATATAAGGTAACTAGGGTTGGTCCACTCAGACAATCCAACTCTCAGCCCATCAAAGCCCATCTTGAAACCTAAGACCTGCGCAGAAAAGAAATGCTGGTGAGCTTAAAAAGCCCAGTGAACGAGATATAACAAAACGAGCTAAGCGAATCGAAATACGGAAATGAAACAGAGGAAACAATAACAATGTCGTAATGAAAAGGAAACAATGAGTCGATGAGGATTCCTGCAGAAACACAATTATACAGATATCCGAAGGAACAGATGAGAGGAGGACAAAGCACATAACACATTGATGACATAAACGTACGCACATGTAAATGACCAGGCATACAATAAAGCAGGAAATCAGAGTATACATAGGCCAATCAAATGCTAGCGGAAGCAATTTACGAGAAAGTAAGCATGGCAATCACACAAGTCAAATAATTACAGTTAATAACATAACCAGTATCATAACAGCGGAAGTACTAAGAGCAGTCAAAACATGGCAGCCACACGTAACAAGTAGGAATACAGTACGAACATTATAATTGAATGGATTAAGGACATAGCAGGGCAACTAAACAAGTTAACAAGCCGGACAACATAAGTTGAACCATTTATCCAATCCAACAGTAGCATAAACAGAATTGTAAACATGGCAGGTCAAAATAAGCAGATAAGGATACTAACGGATAGTCATAGTCCACGAGATTAACTGAACGAGGTATACAAGATAAGCAGACAAATCGAGGGTCACATAACAGTAAGATCACATATCATCAGATGATCACAGGTAAATCAGATAACCGTTTATTAATCATATCATAGCGGGTAATCGGTAGTCGCATAAAACATGAATAGCATAATCAAATCCAATAAACATATAATAACCCGATGCGTGAATGCAATGGTAGAAGAATAAGTCACATAGGTGTACAGGGGTAACAGGCGGTCAATACGGAATATGGTGCGTTGGGGTAAACATACGGTACAATATAAATATATCAACATTGTGTAAGGGTTGTCGAAATCTATCCCGAGCCAACCGATGCAGTATAATATCGTAGGGCAATAGCACCCGATGAATCAGTAGTAACCATCGATTCGAGGGGTGACCTCGGAATACCGACAATAGGAGGAGACCTCAAGAATGGAGTAGCTAGCTCCCAAACTGTGAGGGGGTGTATTGCACACACGCACCACATCACCAAAACAGTATATATATAGATAAAGATACAAGATGCAGTCTAGGATGCATCCATACGCCCTGCAGAACAGTAGTGGCCATACTTGATAACGTGAAGCGCGCATAATCAATACAAGGTATAGGGACGGTGTGTAACATCACTCGTACACATTGGAGTCATGCCATTGGTGCATCAATGACACGGTCATGGAACCCCATGACTAGTTAACGATATTTGGCTGGGTACAAATCTGAAGGGTCAAACAAGGTCCACAGTGTAGCAATATATATATCACATCATAATCAAGTTCAATATCAGAGTCCACCATTCAAAGGTTCATAGCAACAGTTCAATATCAAAGTTCAATAGCAGCAGTTCAATATCAAAGTTCAGTAGTAGCAGTTCAATATCAAAATTCAAGTAGTAGCAGTTCAATATTAAAATTCAAGAGTAGCAGTTCAATATCATAAATTCAGTATCAAAGGTTTAGTAACATTAGTTCAATAACAGAGGTCCAATAACAGAGGGGTCAATAGCAATGGTCCAGTACAGAGGTTCAATAACAGAGGATCAATATTAAAGGGTCATAGCATAAGGAACCATAGAAATGGAATATTATAAACGAAGCAAAGTTAAAGGATCGGAAAGTCATGAGGAATCCCTACTGAAAAGGGATAGAATATCTGTACCTTAATTGAAGCAAGCAAAATAGAAACGTAAATCACACGATGAATCAATCCCGCCGTCCGGAACCTATGAATTAGATAACGCTTAATAAAATTAGATTACTCACTAGACGGCTTCCTATTTTTAGCAGGTTTCCACTTTTAGTAACTTTCCGAAAATAGCAGAAAATAGCAGGTTTTTAAACCTTCCCAAAAACAGCCTTTATTACCATGGTTCATTCCCTATTAATAGTACTAGACGTATACACCTTAATCCAGTTCCGTTATATGCATATTAAAGACCAAAAGTAAATATGTCAAAAGGTTTTACAAGACGTATACATAGGACCAGTTTAACACCTTCTTAACGCCACAAATGGAGGTTTCTAACCCATGATTTTATGTGATACTATAAGGTTGTAAAAGGCTTAGTTTTAACATTCAATATAACCTGTTTTGTTTAGGTCCCAAACTGAGCGCATGGTGTTAATTCCTCACGACCTAAATAAAACAAGATCACTTTATAAGGTGTATATGACAATATGTTTAAGGCTTGTTTTATGGTTTTCATATAGCACCAACATAATAGATTTTAGTATCAACCACTTGACGTTAACATGAATCATAATAATTGGCTTAGAACATGCACATGAAACCCACATCACGACCAGATTTAAGATTCAAAATAGAGATTTATGGAGTACATAAATTAACCAATACATAGGTTTTCGTAAGGCCTTGCTTTAACATTATAGAGACATGATTTAAATATAAAAAAGGCATGCACAAGATGGCCCTAGACCCACGACCAGAATGCAACAAAAAAATCAATTTTGTAAATGTGTTGGTCGACATGTATAAGCTTAGTTTTTCATGAGTTTATATAGTACTTCAAGTAGGTTATTCTTTTCTTGATTAAGCCCTTAGATGAGACATGGTTTTAGGGTGCAAAATATGCGCAAAGGTGAGTTTTAAATCTCACGACCAGGACCAGATTCTCACAGAAACATGGTGCATTATAATCGACATATACACAAGTTTCTCATGGTCATTTCTGTAGTAAAGCATTAGGTTTATATTAATCATTTGTGTAGCGATTTATTGTGGACAAAATCAAACGTGTGGTACCAGTTATACACGACCAGAATAACAAGTAAGGATGGAAGATGAGGGCATGAGCAGAATACCTTTTAGCGTGACAATAAGGAGAGAACAATGGACCAAACGATCAAACCAAACGCCCTAATTGGGTCCTTGGCTGCTTAGAAATCGACAGAAAACAAAGATGGAGAGGGAGAACTTATGAGTTAGCCGTATATTTCTTGGGAGGGTGACCTAGGGTTTTATTTCTTTTATTTTGGATGCACAATAAAATGGGATATAGTAAATCTTAAATTGTGAATGAAACGTGTGATTTGGGCCAAGAAATCCGGAATTATAGGCGTGTAGAGGGGGGACGTTTAAGACCAATTCCCACATGATTTACTTTCCAAAATAAAGGGTGCATTTTATTTATTTTATTTTCTAAGTAGTACTCTTAACCTATTAATGTGTTATGTAACTATTATAAGTTAACTACAAATTTAGAATTTCCAAAGTCTTGTACAAGTCGGTTTTCATTAGGTGTCCATCAATTAAATGAGCTTGTTACATTTTATGGATTATCATTTGAGGGTATTATAGTCTTTTAAACGCGTTCACGATTTTAGGGTTTTACATGTTTACACTTTTTTTTATTTGCCTCTGAAAGATTGTAAATGACAATTTTGTCCTTGATTGATATTTTGTGGAATGAAGAAATGGATAAGAAACTGCAAATGTTTTCAAAATCTACCTATTATATAAACCAAACCCCTCATTTTACTGTAGAGGCTTAAAAAAATGACACATAAACAAGTATGGAGGCCTTAAAAAATGACACGTAAGCAAAATAAAAAGGTGTATGTATATTGAATTTCTTGAGCCTGCAACACTCTTCCTAGACTGGAAAAAGGAGGTGATGAGTGTCTAAATACTCATCATTTTTGTATAATCTAAACTGCAAAATCATCTGAAAACACTCAGAAACACATCAAAATGATCAAAATATCACAAATCAGTGTTTTATGTGTTTTAAATGCAAAAATATCAAAATCGGATGAAAAATGATTCAAGTTTGCAAAATTGGCAGTTTTAGTCCCCAAGTTTTAAAAGTTGTCAAATCTAGTCCCTGGAATTCAAAATGTGGAATTTTATCATTCAAGGTCCCTGAAGTATTCTAAGTTATCAAAAATGATCCTTGAATGATTCTTTGGTCAATTGGCAAGAAAGGTCCCTAAACTTTGGAAAATTGCAAATTTAGTCCTTGGACCTTTGAAAATGGATTTTATGCAAAAAGGGCCCTTGTTCTATCAAAGTTTGTCAAAATTGGTCCTTGTTATAAGTTTGGAAAAATGGCATTTTCAGTCCTTGAGTTTGGATAAATTACAAAATTGGTCCTTGTTGTTACTTCATAAACCAAACGGATCCTATATTATATCTAGGCCCAAATCCAACACAAGCCCAACCCCATTGGTCCCCTTGACCCTTGAGCCCCAGGTCAGATTGCATTTTGACCCCTGCCACAACCCCCCCTTTGTATTATTAAAGCTCGGTCAACGCAAGTCAAATCCAGACTCACCCCGCCCAAAAACCACCTCCACTGTAGCACCACCTCTTCAACCCTCAACATCAAAACCAGTCCTGGTTTTCCACCCTTTTCAACACCCCTCCCTTACCTTGTCCCCTCCACCTCCTCTAAACTCCAAATACCTTTAATTGACTCAACCAAACTCTCATTAAAGCTCAAACCTGCTAAATAGAAAAATGGCGCCAAAATCACAAGTGGACGGATATGATGGTTCTAGCCAATCCAATGGCTCAAATTTGGTGGGAAAGATTCAGAAGATATCAAGGAGTGCTAAAAAGTCATTATAAAAGAGAGAGATGCAATGTATCTTAGTATCTAGTGTAATCTTAATTTTCTTTAGTCGTTTTTTTATCTAAGCTTTCTAAGTGTATGATTTCAATTCCAAGTACTCTGTCTAAGTTTCTTAAGTGTAATTGAATCCTTTTCAATAATAAATTTCAAGTTTTCAGTATCAATTTCAGTTTATGCATTTTTCATTCAAAAATCTCAATTTATGCTAATGTTGTTGTTTGTTGTTTGTATGGACTGAACTAGATCACTTAAGCTCCTAGAAAGCTTAATCAAGCTTTTAGATACATTTAAAATCAGTTTAGAATCAAAAATCAAAATTCACCAAAAATACCAATTAAATAGTTCAAAAATCAAAAATCCATTGGAAATGGTGTACACAGCTGGAGCAGGGTGAATTATGGATGGCCTTGGTTTAGTAGCTTAGTGGTAAGCTGTTGGATCGATATACTTTAATCAAACTAACTTAACTAGCTTGTTAAGGTTTAATAACCTCGGATAAATCCTAAGTTATTAACAAAGAAACACTGAGCAATCTTTATTAAGTACGCGGAATTTACTTAACAAAGCTAAGAAGAAAAACTTTATTAACAAACTCTAAATCTGCTTATTATGCAGATACTCTAATACAACTTTAAGATAATCGAACTTTTCTCTAAACTCTAATTCATAAACTCTAAAACTCTTTTTCTGAAATCGTAAGTCGTATCTCTAATGCCAATCTAGGAGTCCTTTTATAGACTCAAGGATATCCTAGTTGGTTTACAATTGATAACCTTGTACGACAAGTAATCTACAATACTTTCCATAAACGAATATAACAGTTTATTTGTTCTAGCAGTACTTTGACTTCCTCTTGCAGTTACTTGACTCTGTCATTTCGCAGTACTTTGACTATTTGACTTCTTCCAGTTCTTTTCAGCTTACAGTACTTTCATATCTTCAGATACTTTGATATCTTCAAAGACTTTCATATCCCAATAATCCTCCCCTAACTTGAATTCTACTTGCTTGACTTCAAGTTCCTTTGTGAATATATCTTTAACAGCTTCATCTTTAAAACGGATTGTTCTTCAGTCTTTAGATTATATCTCTGTAGAATCTGTGCTTTTCAAAGTATCTCTTTAGAATTGTTTTCTTCACAGCAAGCATCCAGTAATTTCCATCTTTTCAAAGCAACACAGAACATATGACAATTTGTAAAGTGATTCAGTTTAAGTTGCATACTATTCTCATCACTTTCAAAGTGAATCATTGAAAATTCAATGGATTTAGAACTCTTTACCAAAGCCATTATCTTTGGAGTAGCCAAATGTTTTGGTGTGTAAGACCATGGTACATTGATAACCATATGATTTTTAGCAAATCACCAGCTATCAACAGATTTGTTTAGTCTTTACCAAAAGCTGTACCCTTCGGGACTAGTTAGTTCTTTTATCTAATGGTGAACTAATTACCAATAATGGTTTTTCCACCGCCTTTACCACAAGCCATTTCTTGTGGGCTAGCCAACTCTTCACATTTACTGATATGGTGAGTTGATAACCATTCAACTTATTAGCAAGTTGACAACTAAAAACGGATTTGATATATCTTTACCAGAGCCGTTTGCTCATGGATTAGTCAATCCTTTTGTAACCATGGTGGATTGATAACCTATTGATGTTATCATCACAAAAAAACATTTATTCAACCTTTATTTCAAAAATATTTATTATTAAGCAAAAAGATTTCTTCTAAAATTTATTTAACTGGTTTATTTCAGCAAATAGTACTTTGATGAAAGTACTGTCTGATCAGCAGATTTGAATAAAAGTACCGATATATCAAAAAGCATTTATTCAAATAAAATTCATACCGCTTATAGATCATTCTCAGCAATAGTAGTCCAGTTTATAAACAGATTGATCACCATGCAAGCAGTTTCATCATCCTCTTCTACTTCCAAACCATGTTCAAGCATTCTTCTCATTAGATCAACTGTAAGAGGATATCTTCTTTCTGCAAACATGTGAATCATTGTTCCATTTTCTAGCTCCAGGACATGAACTCCAGATTCTTCAAAGAATCTCCAACAAACTATTTCCCAGTTTTCTTGATCCTTCCAAATATCATCGGCTGTCTTCATCAGTTTCCCTCATAGTTACAAGATCCCCATGTAAAACCAATCCAATACCTTCTAATGGATGATCTTCAAAATACGCCTTTATAACTTGATATAAGTAGAATAGATCTACTCTATCAATAACATGCAACAAATCCCATAACCTTTTGAAAACCTTAAAACTTTTATCTTCCTTATGAAAACCCATGTACTCTTCATTCTTGGTTTTCACAACTTTAAAAGTACTGATCTTTGATCTGTTCATCTTTAAATCATCATCTTCCTTGGTATAATCAAAATCTACCACTCTAAGATAATTCTTCAATTCATCACTAGTCTCAGATCTTAATTCAACCTTCTCTTTCTTTGAAAATTGAACATCTGTAACATCAGTTTTTCTTTTCCTCTTTAAGCTTTTCTTCCTTTCAGCTTCAGTCCAATAAGTTTCTTCTCTAAAGTCTTTAATGCCTGCAACATCTTTCTTATAAGCCTCTCTCTCAAAGCATCATATAATCTTTTCATATCCACATAATTTAGCTTTTGCAATCCTTTAAATCCTCTCGCCTTTTAAATATGCCATCATTGCATTCCTTTCTTTAGCTAAATTAGGTCTTCTTGACATGAATCTAACAGGTGTTGGAGACTGTAAAGGTTCAGTAGTTTCAGTATCTAACTCATCTTGCACCTTTTGAGCTGCTTCTCTGTCTTTAGCTTCTTGAGCTTGCTGTTTTCTCTGTCTTTAGCATTTAATTCTTCTTGAACTTTTCTAGCAGCAGCTTCATTCCTAGCCACTTCAAATGCTCTAAGTTCTGCCAAAGTGAGCTTTTTTTTTCTTAGTCTCAACCAGAACACCTTTTCCCTTGTCTTTTGGATCAATTGCAGGTTGATCAGTTCTTGGTTGTTCTTCTTCTTGTGCTTCTCTAATAGTAACTCCTCCTCTTGGTTGTGATAAATCAAATAATGTAGCAATTAATTCATCATCACTAGCTGAATGAATAGGTATGTAAGTAGCTTCCTCCTCTTCTTCTCTAACAAATGTAGAAGGACCAGCTTCTTCATCAAAATTTAATACCCTTGGAGTTATTGGTGTTGTTACTTCTTCCCTTGATGTATCATGAAAATCAGTACTTTGATGTTCAGTACCTTGAACACCAGTACTTTGAACTTGTACTTCTTCTTCTTGTTCCTCGAACCTGAACTAATACTTACAAGTTCTTTCATCTTTGTAATATTTTCTTCAGACTCTTTCTTCTTCATAACATCTTCTTTCAAATTTTCCTTTTCGAAATTCCTCCCCAAATTGACGTAAGATGGTTGAGGAACCTTCTTTCTTTTTAATTCCTTTCGAAAAGCTTTACGACGTTTATTTTCCTCCTTAACCCATAAGTTGAAACCTTGAATATATGGTTTAACAAAATTTCTCAACCAGAAATAGTTACGCTTCAACTTCCTAATTGTTTTAGCTTGACGTGCAACAGTCTTGTTTAACCTAGCTAGCTCCCTTGTCAAAGCATAGTTATCTAACGCCAAATCTTCACGAGGTATAGAATGAGCATCACCTTGAGGTTGTGAATGCCCTCCAAACAGAATAGAACTTTCAAAAGATGGAGTAGGCGTTTTCTCAATTTCTGCTTGAACCTCAGGACCTGAAGAAACATCACCTTGTAACGAAACAAGATCACCGTCACGAGAAGCAGTTTGCAGATGCAAGTACCTTGTGAAGCATTACCATGATCGAGCATCTTCAGCTTCATCCTCTGCGCAATGCATCACGAACAAAGCTTGTACAATTTCCATCATGGATGATGTTAAAGGAATATCTCCACCTCTGAACAAGTTACTTCTCCTAGCCATGAAAGTATAGATTTTAGGTTGTTGCACAATAACAGGTAGTAAAGCAGCAGGTTTTGGAACATCATCCAATTGCTTGTTCAAGAAAACCTGTATAAACCTTGGATACATCAACCAAGTTGCCCTGGATGATATATGAGAGTGCATTCCATCCAAAATAAGTCGTGAAAAGTTAAACACTCTGTCTGTAGCTAAGCCAACCACTGCAGACGCAATATTTGACCCAAACTGCTCCCAAGAAGTGCTTTTAGAACTTATGCAATGGAGCAAAACATGAATCAAAAACTTCCATTGAGGACAGAATAAGGCCTTCTTAAAAGTTTGTTCACCAAAGAACCTTCATATCCCAAATTACTAAAAGTATCCCAAATCAGTTGCTTGGCAAATCGAATAGCCCCTTCTTCATCTCCAAATAATAAATCATCACGAATGGAGACCTCTGTAATCTTGATAGTCTTTCCAAAGAATCGAGGATCTAATATAATATTCATTCTCCTCCATATTCTCTCTAGCATTAGCCCAAAATTCTTGAATCCATGGTTCAATAACATCCGGCTCAACTAAAAGAGCATAACTAATAGGCGACCCAACGAGATAATCAATGATATCATAGAAAGCCACATTCGCCTCAGTCTTATCCAAATTAGCCACCATATTGTGCTTCGAAACAGTTAAACGATTCGCCATTGTTGAAAAAGTAATCACAATAGAAAGAGTATATCGAATAATAAAGAGATGGTAATTGGAAGATAAGTATGGAAAAGAGGTAATGAATAATGTGAGAGGGAAAATCGGAAAGTTGTTATTTATAGGTAGGATTTTGAAAAATCACTGCCCAAAATAAAATAACCGTTGGCTTTAATTACCCTCCAATATTACCGTTGGAACAATACTTTAATACGACAAACAAGACTTTCCACATAAGCAAGATTTTCCCAAGCAAGTACTTTCAGGAAATACAGTACTTTGCCAAAAACCTTCATATAAACTAAGTAATACACAAACATCCTCCCTTCAAGCAATACACAGGACTATACCTAACACCTTATAGTCCTCCCCTTAAACATAGCTTAGTAGTTAATCATTACAATGCTCACGACCAAGTGATTGAATCGTGACACATCAAAACCTTTAGTGAGTAAATCAGCTACATTGTCATCAGTGTGAACTTTAACCACATTAATAAGCCTATGCTCATAGCAATCTCTGATAAAGTGATGCCTAATCTGAATATGCTTTGTCTTGGAATGATACACAGGATTCTTCACAATGCAAATAGTACTCTCATTATCAATATTGATAGGAGTATTCTTAAAGTTGAACCCATAATCCAAGAGTTGATTCTGCATCCACAGAACTTGTCCACAACAACTTGCAGCAGCTACATATTCAGCTTCAGTAGATGATGTTGCTGCAATTGTTTCTTGCATTGCCGGAGACTAACCTTCTTCCAAGATATTGGCATCCACCGCCAGATCTTCTATCATAGTTATCACCTGCATAATCACTATCTGAAAAGCTTCTAAGTGAAAAGGTGACTCTTTAGGATACCACAACCCCAACTTAGGTTGTTGTTTCAAATAACAGAAAATTCTCTTTACTGCATTCATGTGAGAGATCTTTGGTGAGACTTGATATCTTGCACATAGACAAACTGCAAACATGATATCAGGCCTTGATGCAGTAAGATACATAAGAGAGCCAATCATAGATCTGTATAACTTGACTTCAACAGGCTGTCCATCTTCATCTTTTCCCAATGAATTGATAGATTTAATAGGTGTAGTAATGACCTTCATATCATCAAATTTGAACTTCTTAAGTATGTCTGCAACATATTTGTCTTGGCTAATGAAAATTCCTTCCTTGGATTGCTTAACCTGAAGTCCTAAAAAGAATGTTAACTCTCCCATTGAACTCATTTGAAACTCCTTCTGCATCAACTGCTCAAACTCCTTAACCATAGACTGCTTGGTAGCCCCAAAGATGATATCATCCACATAAACTTGAACTAACATGATATCCTTCTTGTCTCTCTTGATAAACAAAGTCTTGTCTATAGCTCCCTCCTGTATCCATGTTGCAATAAGAATGTAGAGAGCCTCTCATACCAAGCTCTAGGTGCCTGATGAAGACCATATAAAGCCTTAACCACCTTATAGACTTTGTTTGGATGCTTAGGATCTTCAAAACCTGGAGGTTGTTTCACATACACCTCTTCTGTAATAGTACCATAAAGAAAGGCACTCTTGACATCCATCGATATACCGAAAACCCATATAAGAAGCAAAAGCAAGAAAGATTCTAATTGCTTCAATCCTTGCCACAGGAGCAAATACCTCATCATAATCTACCCTTTCTTCCTGTCTATAACCCTGAGCAACTAATCTTGCCTTGTTTTTGATAACATTGCCTCTTTCATCCCTTTTAACTCTAAAACCCACCTTGTTCCAATAACTCTCTTCCCATCCGGAAGATCACATAAAACCCAAACCTCTTGAAGTTTAAATTGTAGAAGTTCTTCCTGCATAGCTTCAACCCAGCTTTCTTTAGTCAAAGCTTGAGCAATATTCTTGGGTTCCTCTTGAGAGATGAAACAAGTAAATAAGCAGGTTTGATGATCCTTATGATTTAGCCTGTTTTGTTTATACACAAAGCTAAGTAAAGCATTGTGAGGTTTTGTGAAACCCTTAGCTTTGTGTCTTGTCATAACTCCAGATGTAGAAGGACCAATGATTTGATCAGCTGGACGAGTCTTATGAATTCGTAAGATTGGTGACTGTGGAACTGCATATGTATCATCCAAGTTAGTATAATCAGCACCTTCATTGAAATTTGTGAAAATACCTTCATCTTCAAGCTCATCATCAGTATCTTCTAACCCAGGCATGGTAGGTTCATCCAAATCATCTAAAGTATTGTCAACAGATGCAGCAGTACTTTGATCGAAAGTATCTGTCCAAAGTAATCGTGAGAGTACTCGCAGATGGATCTTCTTCTTTGCCTCTTCATAAGCTCTCCTTTGTTCATCATTGTAAGAATGTGCTAATACATCTTGAAGAAGCATCTGATTGAGTTCCTCTTGAATAGATTGATCCTCAGCAGATAATGAGGATTGTGGTGCAACAGATGTGTTTTGAAGAATCAGACTTTGCTTAGGAACATCGATACTTTGTTTTGGACTCTCAGGAACTTTAGCAGGTGAACTGATCAGGTCTAATATGAATATCATGAACAACATATTGAATATCTTCATCAGTGTGCAAATGTTGATTTTCTTCTCTAACAGGTACATAGTTCATTGAAGGAGATAAAATCTCAAGATCAAACATCCAATCGGGACCTTTTCCTTTCTCATTGTCTTGATCTTCTAAGAACTCAACATGAAGACAATCTTGAATCCTCTTAGTAACTCTGTTGTATACTCTAAAGCCTTTTCTCATAGTGCAATATCCCAATAAGTAACCTTCTTCAGACTTGCCATCAAACTTCCCTAGATTATCAATGGTATTCAAAATAGTAAGAGGACATCCAAAAGGCTTCATAAAACGAATGTTGGGTTTATTGCCCATCAGAATTCATAGGGTGTCTTCATCTGTGGTTTGGTGACAGAAACCCTGTTGAGTACATAGCATGCGACTTACACGCTTCAAAATTGAATAGGGAGATGTGAATCTGCTAACATAGTCCTTGCAGCTTCAATCAAGGTCCTATTCTTCCTCTCTGCAACACCATTTTGTTGTGGTGTTCTAGCAATACTAAACTCCCTCTTGATGCCTTTATTAGCACAAAAGTCATCCATAAGTTTGTTCTTGAATTCAGTGCCATTGTCACATCTAATACCTCTAACCTTGAGTCTTAATTGGTTTTCAAGTGCTATTATGAGAGTCTGAATAGCATCAAAGGTATCATCTTTAAAGCCCAAAAAGAAAACCCAACTGAATCTACTACAGTCATCAAGTAACAACCAAACAAGTACTTCTTCTTATTTAAACTTGCCACTGAGACAGGTCCAAATAAATCCATGTGTAATAGCTCCAATGGTTCCCTAATATTTCTTTCATCAAGCTTCTTGCAGGAAGCTTTGTGTTGTTTACCCTTCTTGCATGCCAAACATGATTGATCATTCTTGTAAGTCTTTGAAGGTAAACCTCTAACTAAATTGCCTTTGACCAGTTTGTTGATGTTCTTGAAATTCACATGGCCCAATCTTCTATGCCATTGATGTGCCTCTTCAAATGTTGCTTTAGCCACCAAACATGTGGCTCTTCCATAGGAATTTAGACTCTTCATGTCTAAACTATACACATCATTTGTCCTTGGTACTCTAAGTACTACCAAGTCATCATCACAGGTTTGAAGTCGATGAAAGAATAAGACATTCTGTGTCAGTGAATAGCACAGGATGCTTTTTATCACAGATTTGAGAAACCGACAACAAGTTAAACTTTAGCTCCTTCACATATCTGACATTCTCAAAGTCAATTCTTCCAGCTTTAATTGTTCCTTTCCCAGTAATCCTTCCTCCATTGGGATCATTCCCAAATGCAACTTTTCCTCCACTAATATTTCTAAAATCAGACAGGATCTCTTTATCACTTGTCATACTTCCAGAGCAACCACTATCCACAATAAGATGATCTTTAAGCTCCTCTTCTCGGGTTGCCCTCAAGACACAAAGAAAAGAGTTAGAAACTCTTAGGAACCCAAGCCATTACTGACTTGTGTTCCCTTTGTGGAGTTACAAACTCAAATTCCTTGAGTATGTAATTTCCACTATCTTTCAAATGGTGATCCAAAATTATCTTTTGAGTTTTAGCATGTGGATTTTCAAAACTTTCTGGTTTTTCAACATAAATCTCTTTTACCAGTTTATTAGCATTTTCTTGTGTCACAAAAACAGCTGATTCACTTTTTGTTGAACGTCGTGTATTCCTTACCAAGTACTTTCCCTTTTAATCCATTCAGTTTTAACAGGTGGTTCCTGTGATCTAGATCCCCTATATGAATTGTGAGACATTCTAGGTTGATATTGAGATCTCCTAGGATTCCTATTCCAAGCAAGTTATCACCTTGTCTCTGAAAGCACTTTGAAAAGTACTGTGAGATACTGAAGGTCTTCTCTGATGGGGTATCTATGATCCGATGTGAAGTTTCTGTGATTAACCCTATTTGAATTAGTCCACACTGGTTTGTGCTCGCTAGGTCTATGATTGTTAGACTTTTTCCTTGAAAACTTGTTTAGATATTCTGAGTGTTTGTCACAATCTTTGATTAAGTGAGTAGGACTATAACACACAAAAACAGCTTTTGACCCATATGACCACAGTGATTTCTTCTATGTCTATGCCCAAAATTGTTTTGCCTTCTTGATGACTGATAAAATTTGTTTTGAGCAAAATTATCCCAAAAGGGTTTAGCAGTACTGTTTTGAAAAGGTTTTGCAGAAGGTACTGCTTGTTGAGCAGTACTTTGTTTTAAAGGTACTGCTGGATTTTGAACATTGTTTTCAACAGTTTCTTTGGGATTCTCAGACCTAGATTGAGCAACAAGCTTCTTTCTAAACTCTAGACTATCTACACCATAATGAGAAACATCAGGCCTAGAGGGTTGATGACTAATGGGATGAGGAACAACATGATAACCATTGTCTTTCTTATATTCAGGAGGTGGTTCACTTATCGAGCCATCATTACTAGATAAATCTACATAGTTAATGAGCTCATCATCACTAGTGGTTATGTCCTCAAAATCACCATCATCCTGATTACTAGGTTGGTTTTCATCTACACTGCTAAAGTCCATTCCAAATCCTAAGCCTGTTCTATTGTAAGCTCTTCTCTGTTTTTCAACAAAAGTAACTTGGGACAAACCAGACTCTTTCCAGACAGCAAACTTAGCTAACAAATCATCTCTTTCCTTAGTTAATTTCTCAATTTCAGCAATTTTACAGTTTAGTTTCCATTCACTAAGTTTTAACTGGTAATCCTGTTGTTCATACTTTTCAGCCCAAGCCATTTCATTATTTTCATGGGTTATGATTTTAGCTTCTATAGACTCTAAAGTGATTTGGTAACCTCGCTACCTCGCATCTAGCCCTAATACAATGATCTCTTTCAATCACATAACTGTTAAGCAATTTTTGATAAAACTCATAACAGTTTGAGCATACCTCAGAGCTAGGAGACTGAGTTGGTGAAGTAGCCACCATAGCAAGAAGAGCAGGATCATCTTCACTTTCTCTGCTCCAATCAAATCTTCCAAAGCCATCACCAGATTCCAAAGCAGATGTTCGAATTTTCATCAAAAGCAGTGCTCAGGTCCAATGCTTCCACTGTGTCTTTAATCTGCATCGTCCCATCGCTATCATACAAGTAAGTCACTGTTCATCATCGAACTCTTCACTCCAATCCACTTCGGATAACTTTTCTTGAGCTACCAAGGCCTTTGTCTCAGTTATTGGTATTTCTTTGAGCTCAAGTTTTGGCTTCTTAGATGTTCTGTTTGCTTGATACTTAGCAAATCTGCATTCCCTTGCAAAGTGACCAGTCTTTTGACAATTGAAGCATTCAATTTGAGATTTGTCAAAAGTTATTCCTTGTTTGGGTTTGAAATCAATAGCTTTGCTGCTTTTTCATGTACTTTTTGATCCTTGCAGAATCATAGCAACTTGCCACCTGATATCAATTTCTTCAAGTGCATCTTCTTCAATCTGTGCTAGATCCTCTTCATAAGTGACAGGTAAGCTTGCTTGTTGTGCAAAGAAAGAGCACACAACTTCATCTGAGTTCAAAGTGGTAGATGGTGGGGCCTGCTGAGTATATGATGGGGATTGTAAACAGCAAAGTACTTTCGAAACAAGATTTGAGGAGCAAGAAGACTTTTGGAAGTACCGCTCTTCTTTTCAGATGATAGAAAAGCAATACCGTGAGACTTGGAATTTGGTTGACCACTCATCTCATGTTCATACACCTTCAGTTGATGATAAAGATCATCAAAGTCCATGACATCCAATCCTTGTTGTCCTCTGATCATAGTAGCAATCACATGCCATGTAGATGGCAAACTCCTTAGAAACTTCAAATTAGCATCCTCAATCGATACTTCGCCTTGTATAATTCCAACATGTTAAGAAGATTCTGGAACCTATCATATGCAACATCAAGACTCTCTCTTTCTCCAACTGTGAAAGTTTCAAACTGTTGTTTCAGCAAGTTTCTGTGCATCTTCTTAGAGGCTTCATTCCCTCCAAATCTGGGCTTGAGAGCAGCCCAGAGCTGCTTAGCATCTTTAGCATCATGAAATTTGAGAAGATGACCATCGGGAATGGCAGACAAGAGAATGTTAAGAGCCTTCTCTTGATTCCTTAGGGTTGCTGCTGGTAAAACAGCCTTTGGTGCTAGAGGTTGTCCAGCAACTTGAATGGGTTCTGGAGGAACTTCATTCCCATTCACAATTACATTCCACAGAGCATGGTCTGTAATGGCAATATACTGCCTCATCTTCATGCACCAGAGATCATATTCTCCCTTTTTGATAATTGGAATTCGAGTGAGGTGATTGAGGTTTGGGAACGCTTCACGACATCTTGGATATTGTAGGGTTTCTTCCTAGTTTCCACACAAGCTCTGATACCACTTGTTGGATCGATATACTTTAATCAAACTAACTTAACTAGCTTGTTAAGGTTTAATAACCTCGGATAAATCCTAAGTTATTAACAAAGAAACACTGAGCAATCTTTATTAAGTACGCGGAATTTACTTAACAAAGCTAAGAAGAAAAACTTTATTAACAAACTCTAAATCGGCTTATTATGCAGATACTCTAATACAACTTTAAGATAATCGAACTTTTCTCTAAACTCTAATTCGTAAACTCTAAAACTCTTTTCTCAAATCGTAAGTCATATATCTAATGCCAATCTAGGAGTCCTTTTATAGACTCAAGGATATCCTAGTTGGTTTACAATTGATAACCTTGTACGACAAGTAATCTACAATACTTTCCATAAACGAATATAACAGTTTATTTGTTCTAGCAGATTTTGACTTCCTCTTGCCGTACTTTGACTCTGTCATTTAGCAGTACTTTGACTATTTGACTTCTTCCAGTTCTTTTCAGCTTACAGTACTTTCAAATCTTCAGTACTTTGATATCTTCAGCACTTTCATATCCCAACATAAGCTAATAGGGGTGTTCATTGGTCCTTGATCTCAGTTTGCAGTTGGATATCCATTTGTAAGCTTTTTGACTAATTTGGCTTTTCACTGTTGCAAGTGTTCATTAGCTCTAATTTCTGTTTCTATTTGTTTATTAGATATAGTTAAGTGTGTTTAAGCCATAAAATTAGTTAGTTGTTCTTTAAAATTTGTATTTAGTAAAAAATTTATTTTTACAGTCAAAACTGTTTCATCATCAAATCTTGGTTTCTAGTTGTTAGTGTTGATGATTTGTGTTTTCTTAGTTCTAATATATGATAATGCATGGTTTGCAGTCAAGTTCATAGTTTAAATTTGTGAGTAGCTTTGAAAAAAGTTCAATAACAGTTTTATAAGGGTGTTTGGATCTGCTTGCTTAAACTGACACAGGTCTTGTGTGTTGGTTGTTAGTACTTGCTCTGTGTTACATTTGGTTATACTAACTCATACAAGTCATAAAAACAAGTACTCATTCAAGCAAAAGTCAAAAATCCTTTTGAACATGTCTTATCTGTTCACTGTTGGAATTTTAGGATTCATGATCATGATTCTGTGTTAGGAAGTTGTTAATTTTGCTCAAGTTAGTCTTATTACACCTTTATACAACATATTCAGTGATTAGTAGTGAATCAAAGTTCATCTTAGTCAACATCTTGGTTTTTAAGAAAAGTCAAAATTTTCATAAGGTCGTTTTTGAATAAACTTTGGAATTTCATTGTGTGTTCAATAGTGAGTTTCAGTTCAAAAGCTTTTGGGATATTAGAGTATAGTTGCTAAACAAAAATACAAAAATACTAGTTCTCTGTCTATCAGCTTGTTAAGTGCTTATTTTCCAGCTTGTTGTGGACACCTGTTCTGAAACATGCCCTGTGCACTGTGAGTGTGTCCATTTTGAAAAGCTTGCATAGAGCTCTATAGTTGTCCAAATCTTGTGTTCTTTAGTTCTTTGGGAAGCCAAACTGGTCATCTTGAAATCTCAAGACTTGTCTTTCACTTTTGAGCTTGTTAGCTAGGGCTGCAAGTAGCTCAAAGCTTGTCCCATTTCTGTGTTTAAGTCAATTGCTTATTAGCTTATTCATAGCTTTTCAGTGTGCCTCTTTGGATATCTTAGCCTCATTTCTGTTCATAAAGCTTGTTTGAATCTACTTTGAGCTTTTGTTTCAGCTGTAAGCCTGTTTGAGCTTATTTCCATCAAATAAGCTCATTAAGCCTACTGTTGGCCAATAAGCTTGTCAAAACAGCTTATTTGTGTTTTGTAAATTTTTTGTCTTTATTAAAGTTTCATTATATCAGTATTAAAGTAGTTCTCAAAAAGAAAAGCCAGAAAAAGTTTAATTAAAAATCAGTGATAGCATTTATTTAATAGGTTTTAGCTTTTTGATTTTTCTTTTTAGCTTATTAATAAGCAAATCTTGTTTTTCTATTTTTCTTTGTTTTCTGTCATCATATAGTATTTTTAGAAAAAGTTTCATATTTTTCTCTATCTTTTTAGTATTTATTATAATTTTAATTAGTTAAAAATAGTAATTAATTAGTAATAAATAATTAAAAAGTATAAAAAATATCTTTTCTGTTTTAAAATTAGTTTTATCATATTTTAGATTTTTCAAAGTTAAAATTTTATTTTTCCAAGTTTATTTTATATTTTCTAGTAATTAAGTATATTTTAAATAATAATTAATTAGTAATAATTAGATAAAAAGTGTGAAAAATATATTTTTAATTTTAAAATTAGTTTTACAGTATTTTAGATTTTTCTGAATCATAAGTTTATTTTTCTAGCCTTATTTTGTATTTTCTTCTATTTTAGAGTATTTATTAAATAGTTAAAATAGTTTTTAAATAATAATAATTAATTAAATAGTGTTAAAAATAATTTTCTTATTCTAATAATTTTCTTTTATTTTTAGGATTTCAAAAATGTCATTTTTATATTTTTAGGCCTTTTATTTCTTAGTCTTCACTTTTTATTTTGTACGTATACGCAGTTTTTAAAACTTACGTTTACGTTTCTTTCATCTGATTGTTGGGCTTTCCAGTTCTGTATCCTATTCCTTTCCAATCAATCAGTAGTGTAATATTTCTAATCATAACCTTTACAGATCACTATCCTTAGTGATCATTCTATCCTCTGAGTTTGTTTGACACACCATTGAGTCTCCTTGGGACTAAACGACCCGGGAATTCACTGTATTCTCCTGATCTTCATTGTATTTGTGTTTTAAGCGGTTTTAAGCTTCTTACGGTCGGCCATTCACAAGTGGCCGGTTTGTGTGAGGTAGCTTGACTTTTTCAGCACAGATCAATTTTACGCCGCCGGGGAGGCTTTAGCGTGTGTTTAGCCATTTTCAGATCCATTGTTGCACATACCCACCATTTGTAAGTAGTTTTTGTAAAGTTAAAAAAAAAACAAAAAAGTTCATTAGCACTTTTCCTAAAGTGTTAAAAACTCCAAAAAAAATATATAAAACAACAAAACAATCGGAACGTTTTCTATTTTGTATTCTCTTTTAAGGTGATTCTTGAAGAGATACGATTTGGTTAAACGAGACGATCCAAAAATATTTTCCAAAAGTTTTTAAACCCATTTGCACAAATCTTACCTACGTCTTTTCAGTGGTACTTAATTTATACATAAAAATCAACCACCGCAAATCAAGGCAGTGCACTACCTAACTGGGGTGCGACCATAATAAGTTCCCGAACATCAGATTTAAAACTTGCCTTTGTGTCACTTGTGATTTGGTGTACCTTTTTCAAAGAAGCCATTTCATTTGTGATTATTGGTTAAGTTCACTTGTGTTTTGCCTCATTTGTTTTGAAAATTGATTTTTATACTTAGTGCATGCGCACTCGTTCTTCCAGTTCTACAAGTCCACTTTCAGAGCTTGGCAAGATTCCTCGTAGACGTAGAGGACGTTCGCTCCTTCAACCGGATGAGGAACGTCCTACCACCACCACCTCCTATCGAAATGGCATCGAACGCACTATGGCAGAGATGCTCCAGGCACCCACCGAGGGTTATGGAGATGCCATCGTTTTACCACCAATCAATTTTGATCACTTTGAATTGAAGACGCATTTGATCCAACTTGTGTCTACAAATCAATTCCGCGGTCCGATCGTGAAGACCGTTACGCACACATCCGTTGGTTTAACAAGTTGACTTCAACAATCAATTTCAAGGATGTACCACAAAAAGTAATCAAGTTGATGCTTTTCCCATTCTCACTGAGGGACAGCCCGGATTTGGCTGGAAAAGAACCCTCGATCCATCGAAACATGGGAGGATCTTGTTCAAAAGTTTGTTAATTACTTCTTCCCTCCATCAAAGACGACTAATCTTAAAAATGAAATTTCTGGATTTCGTCAAAATTTCGATGAAAACTTTGGAGAGGCATGGAGATTCAAAGATCTCCTCAGGAAATGCCCCCATCATGAATTCACAGAGCTTCAACAAGTCAATATCTTTTATAATGGGTTGAACTGTAACGATCAAGATTCTTTGAACGCATCCGCGGTGGCAATATCTTGAAGCGTAGACCTAAAGATGTGCTTGAAATTTGCGAGAGTAAATCAAAAGTTCCTATTTCTCGAAACAAAGTCAATGTTCCAACACTCGCTTCTACATCCAAGAACTCTTCGAGTTAGCACCCGAGCCGCTCTAATCGGACATGATCCATTGTATGATAAAAGAGGTAAAGGAAATCAAAAGCGAAATTCATAAGCTGGAACCAATCAAAGCCATAAACAAGGTGTGTGAAATTTGTAGTGGTCCACACGCGTATTATGATTGTCAAGCAACCGATGCTTCTTTTTACCAAGCTCCCGTAGCTTCGGTAAACCACAATCAATACCGACCACAAGCTGATCCTCACTACCGTGCACCTAGCGGTATGACACCACCTGGTTTTCCTCCTGTGCAAAACCATGGCAATCAAAACCATGGCAATCAAAACCATGGCAATCAAAATCGCTTTGTTCCGAATCAAGGACACAACTTCAATAACTCTCAAAATTTAAATCAAAACCGAAACAATTTCAACCAACCATATCAAGCTCCTAATCATCAAAGTTATCAACAACCTCCTCAAGCTCCCATACCAAATGACTTCATGAAAATGACTGAGTCAAACATGCGTCAATGCAAACTCGGATCAACAACATGAGAGGTGAGCTAAAAAGGGAAATTGATACCACATTATCTCGGCAGACAAATGAGTTAAAGAATATGATGAGCAGTTTCATGAACATGAATATGAACAAAGCTTCATCATCTTCGGGAGGACTCCCAAGCAATACTATTCCCAATCCAAATGCCGAGTTGAAAGCCGTCACCACTCGTAGTGGTAAGACGCACAATGGACCTTCGACTCCTATGCCCCTCCTCCTGTAGCATGGAGTCAAGTTACCAAGGAGACAACGGACAAAGTGCATTATTCAAGCCCACGGTACCTGCAAGACGCCCCACCTTCGGTAGTCCAAGCTTTAAGTCCGGAACCCGAAGTTCCGAAGACAAATTCGAGCCAAGAAACACTTCCATCCCGCTCAAAAGTCTAGTCAGCTTCCTTACCCATCAAGAATGAATGATGAGAAGCTCAAAGACAAAAACAAAGAGCAGATGGAAAAATTTTTCCAAATCTTCAATGAGCTTCACTTTGATATAAGCTTCGTTGATGCTCTCGTTATAATGCCCAAATTTGCATCCACTCTCAAAGGGTTACTAAGCAACAAAGATAAATTAGCGAGATGGCTAAAACTCCTCTCAATGAGCAATGCTCACGGTCATTCTCAAGAAGCTTCCAAAAAGCTTGAAGACCCCGGCATTCCTAATCCCGTGTGATTTCTTGGGGATGGTTCAATGCTCCGCCTTGGCCGATCTTGGCGCTAGTATTAACCTCATGCCACTCTCAGTATGGAAGAAACTGTCTCTTCCTAAACTTTCATCCACTTGTATGACACTCGAGCTAGCGGACCGTACCATAACTCGTCCACTTGGGATAGCCGAGGATGTTGTGATGAAAGTGGGAAAGTTTCACTTTCCTACTGACTTTGTTGTAGTAGACTTCGAAGCGCATCCTAGAGTTCCCCTAATCTTAGGGAGAGCTTTCTTGAGAACGAGTCGTGCTCTGATTGATGTGTTTGCTGAAGAGTTAACCATTCGGGTTGACAACGAAGAGCTCACGTTAAATATTAACCAAGACTCCAAACCTTTGTACAAACAGAGTGTTGCCACAATTGATAAAAGATCTGAAAGAATCAATGCAACACTCTCAAATTTCACGGTTAAGAGTGTTCACCAAAACGTGCTGAGCTAAAAGCTTTGAAAATCAAACCTGGTTCAAACAAATGGTTTGAAAGCTGTACCAGGGAAGTCAAGAGTGTTCTTGATGATGATGATGATCTAGAATCGAGACTTCATCGAAGTGGTGGAAACTGCTAGCTCTAAGAGCACACCACTTGTCCCACCTCCGAATCGGTTTGTCGTGATCGAGATTGTTAACTCCGTGGATGAAACCAAACTCTCTTCAATTTCATCTGAATTGGATGATGATATTTGTGATCCAATGGGAGACATTCCACCCATTGATGAATTGCTCAAAAATGATCCATCATCTTCTAATCTTATTCCCGACTCTTCCATCCCTCCTCTCACTCCTGATGAGGAAGATGTCAACTTTTGGAATGAAGTCGATGCTTTTCTAAGTGATGAGTCAATTCCTACAGGGGTTGATGATTCTTACTTGGATTCTGAGGGGGACATCCTTTTTCTTGAAAGTTTATTAAACGAAGAATCGTCCCCAATCCTCCCTACCGGAAATTCCTTTGATAATCACCATCTAAGCTTCAAGTTTAAGCTTAAAGATGTCAAAACTGGTGATTTGCTTCTCTCTGCTGAGGAATGGACTTGCATTCTCATGTACATCTTTATTCCATTCTTCACAGATGGTGTGGTTGCTCTTTCCCTTTTCTCTCTCGGGAATGAGGACACCATCTTTGACCCCGGTATTATCCTTTATAGTTTCTACTATTAACAATACCGGTTATATCTCGTCGGAGTGGAACTTTCTGATGTTCATGTGTTTATTAACACTGTGAATGAAAGTCCGATCGAGATTGGTTTTCCACGTTACTTTCCCCATGAACCAATGAATGCGGGGATCGAGTCAAGCTAATGACTCGGTAATCAAAAACTTTAGCACACACCATATGGGTTTTCACCCATATTTCTGTCTTCTTTCTCTTTTCTACCACCCTAGTGTGGGGGAGTTTCCCCACACTGTTGTATATAAAATCAAGTTCTAAAAAAAAAAAAAAAAAAAAATCTAAATAATGGCCGTAGTATTTCCCTTTTACGTTCTTTGTTTCGGCATAACCGCCGGTACTTTGAATATTGAGGGCAATATTCATTTCTAAGTGTGGGGGGGGGGGGGGAATTCTCACGAATTTCATATATTATTTACCCAATTCCCCCGTTTTTGGCCAAATTTTTTTTTGGAGTAAGTGTTTTACGCTTTCTCATTTGGTTATCAGTCCGCCTTGTTGGATAAACTAAAGGATTGGCTAATCCAGGAGCAAACGGCTCTTGGTAAAGATTTCTCAAATCCGTTTATATGGCTTGCAATTTGCCCAAAATTGTATGGTTCTCAACTCACCATATCTTTAATTAGTGAAGAGTTGGCTAGCCCGCAAGGTTATGGCTTGTGGTAAAGGCAGTGGGAAATCCATAATTGGTATTCAGCTCACCAAAGATAATTCTGATAATTTATCTAAGAGTTGGCTAGTCCAAGGGTACGGCTTCTTGTAAAGACACATCAAATCCGTTATATGGTTTATGATTTGCCAATAAATCATTTGGTTATCGTTGTACCAAGATTCTTACTTGAATCAAAACAATTGGCTACTCCAGAAGTGATGGCTTTTGGTAAAGAGTTTTTCAAATCCATCAAAAGTTTTCTCAAATCATTGCTAGGGACTAGCAATATCTCATTGTGGGGGATTGATGAGTGTCTAAATACTCATCATTTTTGTATAATCTAAACTGCAAAATCATCTGAAAACACTCAAAAACACATCAAAATGATCAAAATATCACAAATCAGTGTTTTATGTGTTTTAAATGCAAAAATATCAAAATCGGATGAAAAATGATTCAAGTTTGCAAAATTGGCGCTTTAGTCCCCAAGTTTTAAAAGTTGTCAAATCTAGTCCCCGGAATTCAAAAATGTGGAATTTTATCATTCAAGATCCCTGAAGTATTCTAAGTTATCAAAAATGATCCTTGAATGATTCTTTGGTCAATTGGCAAGAAAGGTCCCTAAACTTTGGAAAATTGCAAATTTAGTCCTTGGACCTTTGAAAATGGATTTTATGCAAAAAGGGCCCTTGTTCTATCAAAGTTTGTCAAAATTGGTCCTTGTTATAAGTTTGGAAAAATGGCATTTTCAGTCCTTGAGTTTGGATAAATTACAAAATTGGTCCTTGTTGTTACTTCATAAACCAAACGGATCCTATATTATATCTAGGCCCAAATCCAACACAAGCCCAACCCCTTTTGACCCCCCCTTTGTATTATTAAAGCTCGGTCAACGCAAGTCAAATCCAGACTCACCCACAGCCAAAACCACCTTCACAGTAGCACCACCTCTTCAACCCCTGTGAACATCAAAACCGCCGGTTTCCACCCTTTCAACACCCCTCCCTTACCTTGTCCCCTCCACCTCCTCTAAACTCCAAATACCTTTAATTGACTCAACCAAACTCTCATTAAAGCTCAAACCAAGCTAAATAGAAAAATGGCGCCAAAATCACAAGTGGACGGATATGATGGTTCTAGCCAATCCAATGGCTCAAATTTGGTGGGAAAGATTCAGAAGATATCAAGGAGTGCTAAAAAGTCATTATAAAGGAGAGAGATGCAATGTATCTTAGTATCTAGTGTAATCTTAATTTTCTTTAGTCGTTTTTTTTTATCTAAGCTTTCTAAGTGTATGATTTCAATTCAAGTACTGTCTAAGTTTCTTAAGTGTAATTGAATCCTTTTCAATAATAAATTTCAAGTTTTCGTGATCAATTTCATTATGCATTTTTCATTCAACAATCTCAATTTATGCTAATGTTGTTGTTTGTTGTTTGTATGGACTGAACTAGATCACTTAAGCTCCTAGAAAGCTTAATCAAGCTTTTAGATACATTTAAAATCAGTTTAGAATCAAAAATCAAAATTCACCAAAAATACCAATTAAATAGTTCAAAAATCAAAAATCCATTGGAAATGGTGTACACAGCTGGAGCAGGGTGAATTATGGATGGCCTTGGTTTAGTAGCTTAGTGGTAAGCTAATAGGGGTGTTCATTGGTCCTTGATCTCAGTTTGCAGTTGGATATCCATTTGTAAGCTTTTTGACTAATTTGGCTTTTCACTGTTGCAAGTGTTCATTAGCTCTAATTTCTGTTTCTATTTGTTTATTAGATATAGTTAAGTGTGTTTAAGCCATAAAATTAGTTAGTTGTTCTTTAAAATTTGTATTTAGTAAAAATTTTATTTTTACAGTCAAAACTGTTTCATCATCAAATCTTGGTTTCTAGTTGTTAGTGTTGATGATTTGTGTTTTCTTAGTTCTAATATATGATAATGCATGGTTTGCAGTCAAGTTCATAGTTTAAATTTGTGAGTAGCTTTGAAAAAGTTCAATAATGCTTTATAAGGGTGTTTGGATCTGCTTGCTTAAACTGACACAGGTCTTGTGTGTTGGTTGTTAGTACTTGCTCTGTGTTACATTTGGTTATACTAACTCATACAAGTCATAAAAACAAGTACTCATTCAAGCAAAAGTCAAAAATCCTTTTGAACATGTCTTATCTGTTCACTGTTGGAATTTTAGGATTCATGATCATGATTCTGTGTTAGGAAGTTGTTAATTTTGCTCAAGTTAGTCTTATTACACCTTTATACAACATATTCAGTGATTAGTAGTGAATCAAAGTTCATCTTAGTCAACATCTTGGTTTTTAAGAAAAGTCAAAATTTTCATAAGGTCGTTTTTGAATAAACTTTGGAATTTCATTGTGTGTTCAATAGTGAGTTTCAGTTCAAAAGCTTTTGGGATATTAGAGTATAGTTGCTAAACAAAAATACAAAAATACTAGTTCTCTGCTCTATCACTTGTTAAGTGCTTATTTTCCAAATTTGTTGTGACACCTGTTCCAAACATGCCCTGCACTTGTGAGTGTGTCCATTTTGAAAAGCTTGCATAGAGCTCTATAGTTGTCCAAATCTTGTGTTCTTTAGTTCTTTGGGAAGCCAAACTGGTCATCTTGAAATCTCAAGACTTGTCTTTCACTTTTGAGCTTGTTAGCTAGGGCTGCAAGTAGCTCAAAACTTGTCCCATTTCTGTGTTTAAGTCAATTGCTTATTAGCTTATTCATAGCTTTTCAGTGTGCCTCTTTGGATATCTTAGCCTCATTTCTGTTCATAAAGCTTGTTTGAATCTACTTTGAGCTTTTGTTTCACTGTGAACTGTTTGAGCTTATTTCCATCAAATAAGCTCATTAAGCCCACTGTTGGCCAATAAGCTTGTCAAAACAGCTTATTTGTGTTTTGTAAATTTTTTGTCTTTATTAAAGTTTCATTATATCAGTATTAAAGTAGTTCTCAAAAAGAAAAGCCAGAAAAAGTTTAATTAAAAATCAGTGATAGCATTTATTTAATAGGTTTTAGCTTTTTGATTTTTCTTTTTAGCTTATTAATAAGCAAATCTTGTTTTTCTATTTTTCTTTGTTTTCTGTCATCATATAGTATTTTAGAAAAGTTTCATATTTTTCTCTATCCTTTTAGTATTTATTATAATTTTAATTAGTTAAAAATAGTAAGTAATTAGTAATAAATAATTAAAAAGTATAAAAAATATCTTTTCTGTTTTAAAATTAGTTTTATCATATTTTAGATTTTCCAAAGTTAAAATTTTATTTTTCCAAGTTTATTTTATATTTTCTAGTAATTAAGTATATTTTAAATAATAATTAATTAGTAATAATTAGATAAAAAGTGTGAAAAATATATTTTAATTTTAAAATTAGTTTTACAGTATTTTAGATTTTTCTGAATCATAAGTTTATTTTTCTAGCCTTATTTTGTATTTTCTTCTATTTTAGAGTATTTATTAAATAGTTAAAATAGTTTTTAAATAATAATAATTAATTAAATAGTGTTAAAAATAATTTTCTTATTCTAATAATTTTCTTTTATTTTTAGGATTTCAAAATGTCATTTTATATTTTTAGGCCTTTTATTTCTTAGTCTTCACTTTTTATTTTGTACGATATCGCAGCTTTTTAAAACTTACGTTACGTTTCTTTCATCCGATTGTTGGCTTTCCAGTCTGTATCCTATTCCTTTCCAATCAATCAGTAGTGTAATATTTCTAATCATATCCTTTTGGATCATTATCCTTAGTGATCCTTCTATCATCTGAGTTTGTGTTTTGCACACCATTGAGTCTCCTTGGGACTAAACGACCCGGGAATTCATTGTATTCTCCAGGACTTCATTGTATTTGTGTTTTAAGCGGTTTTAAGCTTCTTACGGTCGGCCATTCACAAGTGGCCGGTTTGTGTGAGGTAGCTTGACTGTTTTCAGCACAGATCAGGAGGTCTCATCATTAATGCATAACTATTCAACCATACCCTTTTCCCTTCTATTCAAAATCTATATAGCTCGCTTCTTGTCACTGTATTGTTTTCATTCACTCATTTGCTGAAAAGTAATTGCAGCCACAATTCTCAACCAGTTTTTCCGGTGACATTGCAAGAAATGAGCGTAAGCTACTCTACTCTAGCTTTTTGGGTCTATTTCTCTAATGGTTTATGTAGATTTAGATTTCTAATGCCACTACCATGGACGGACCCTTATGTATGCCGGTGTGTATATGCACGGCTACACCCGAGTTTAGGTCACAAAGTAAAAAGATTTCAAAATTGTCGTTTGTGGTATGTGCAACCCCAAACTTTTTTTGCTACCTTCGTTCTTCTACTGTACCTTTAAATGTTAGCCAATATTTCTTTTGTGCAACACCCTATTAAAAATCTTGGGTCCGTCTCTGGCCACTACTATATATATTTGGGTTTGGTTTTTTGTTTTTGTGCAAGTGTGTGTCTTCATTTAAGGAAGAAAACAAGCAAAGGTAGAATATCAGTTCACGTATTCGGTATTTCTTACACTTTCTTTTTAAAATCCCAACATTTCTTTCTTTAATATGTGGTTTGTCTAACTTTATTCGTACATGTTTTTTGTTTGAATAGATTTCTACCGCTCATTCAACAGCAAAAGGTGTCTATAATTTCTCAAACTAGAAGTTAGGAGGAGGTTGCTATTGTGATAAACATTGCTAAGGAATGGTACGCGCAAGTCGAAGTTGAAAATGGATTAGCCATTAGGATAGAATAAATGTTTCAACTGTATGAATGATTCTTAATCTGCTGTCCAAAGGAACATCTTTGGATTGCTAGCTTCTTGTTTATTTTTATTAGTTCATGGAATTTCACCTCATCAAAAAAATTCTTTTCTCAAACTATCAACTGTAAACTAAATTCAAGTATTTTTGTTTTAGGAATTTTTTGGTTCCTTGTGGTTGTTGGAGGATATTTGATTACTTGATTTTAATAAATAGATAAATAGATGAGAATATGAAAGTAAATAAAAAGATGAAAAAATTACATTATAGCTCCTTTTTGCACGTATGAATTGACAGATTAGGTGTATACTCCATATTATTTAAAAAATGAAATTCATAAAGCCAAAGCAAGTTTGATATATCAGAGATTGAGTTTTGAGAGAGGCCATGAGGTACAAAGCGATATGTGGACGTGGTGTACTGGTGTTGACTATTGAGTGGCAGGGAATAGAGTTTTTGGTATGGCCGTATGGGGGGTATGGTGTTGTTAAATAAGTGCTTTATTTTTCTGTATATTTTAAGTATCTTAAGTCTAAATATACCCATTTTCAAAAAATGTAGAATGTAATTTCGAAAAGTGTCACTCCGTGTTACACATACAACATATCGAACACCACTAGAAAATATTGTGGTTTGTACTGCATCGAGTGCGTACTTTCATTTCAATTACATGTAACATATGTTACTTTAAGCAAACTATGATTATTATGTCATCACATAGTTAATTAGTCATCTGCACCAAAAAAAAAAAAAAGTTAATTAGTCATTGCTATATTACTCAAAATGTTGGACTGTTGTATTTGTCTTTTTTAGTTGGATGCACATTATGTTATTAATATTATTATTTTTCTCATTTTGCAAAGTTAAAGGTATGGTTGGTTGTACCAAACTAAAAGAAAGAAATGATGAAAGGAAGATGGTGGTTGTGTACTTGTGCTCTGTCACTCTTTGTAGATTGGGGGAGGTACAAATCACTATGCTAAAATATGGCTTGTATCTATGAGTATACTGTATATTGTAAAACTACTCGAAAAATACTATGACACAGAAAACTCTAATGGAAAACATATACTACTACATTTAGTTTTCTAAAATAAAGGCTTATAGTGTTAATGGCTCATTGTAAGTTAAATCCATCCTCTTATAATAACTATCGTTAAATTCCGATTGAATGGGTTGGTGGTAATGATTTGGTAAAGTTTGTCAATCGTAAGATAATGCATAACACGTATGACGGTAAAAGGAAGGTGAAGTAAACGAGTAAAAAGATGTTATCAAAAACATCTACTCTTAAAAGTATAAACAAAACATAAAAACACCATCTTTACTTTCGTTTTTACAAAATACATGAGTTCACTTGGGCCGTGCGTATGCACGGCCAACAACGCTACCTAGTTTATAAATAACAAAATCAAACAGCATACAAATTCATGTGCCTAACAAAGAGATGAGAACATGTGGCAATAAGAGCAAGGATAAAAGTAAACCATTTGTCAAACATTGGATGAGCTACGCCTCCTAATCATTTTCCTTTCTTCAATAATTTTTGGGGAAAGCTACTTCATAAACAAAATTACATATATATCGTTGTGTTCCAAGACTGTAACAACTGTATTTGAATTATGCATTGTGTGAAAACCTAAAGTGACTTGGCCAACTTTCAAAAACAAATATATCTTGATGAAAGTACTCAAATTGGTTCCATGCGAAATTAAAAAGTGGAGAAATCTTGATTCTCAGAAATGAGTTTACGTGTATTTTGAATTTCACTCCATTTGGTAAGAAAATAAAGGGACTTAAATTTTCTCCGTGTTTTTTTTACTCGGAAATGAGTTTACGTTTATTTTTTGGATGGTTTAATGAGTGAAGCAAACTCAGATTTTCTCATAATATTTTTTCAAGTAAAAGTGATCGACACTTATAATTGGAGAAGGAAAACTAGAGAGGAGCACTAGTCGTATATCATGATTGTCTACAATTTCGTTTTGCTTTTCTTATTTCTAACACATCAACAAACAGACCTGTACAGTATTTCACAAACATAAGCAAAAACTACCTGAATATAACTGAGCCACTCAAGCAAACACAAAATAAACTGCTAAACATAACAACGTTAACCTGGAGATAATATGCTCCATACCTTCAAAATTTGATGCCAAAGTAAAGCATGAATGAGTTGTCAATAGTGATATCAAAATTGTCTTGATGGAAAGATTGTTAACAACCCCATTGACTATATTTTTAAGTTTTCAGAAACACAAATGATAAGAATCAACGATCAATCCCATTACAATTTTTGGCAACATCTCGAGAACCTAGCGGGCAAATGCACAGCATCTCAACATAAACAATCATCCATCTACAATGAACAAACAATTTACTCAAATGAAAACCATGTTGATTCTTCATGCCGAAAGAGAGCCAATCACAGCCCTAAACAAACAAAAGTCCATGTCAAGCAATATATGCATGCTACAAGCACAATCATGCTAGAACTCGTGAGATTATGTTGAAAGCTTCAATTACAAATGATGGTCAAATAACCAAATATTATCATCCTAAAAAGGTTCAGAAAGTATAATAACTAAGATTGAAACAAAGAAAGCTAATCCAGACTTGCTTCTTGCAGTATGTCCAGATCCTTCCAAAAAAGTCATCATACATCGTCGTTCATATCTGATTAAAGGTACTCAATCAGCATGATACTGATAACTAAACTAATTGAAAATAAGCAGGTAAAGTCTATTGCCATTCAGCAAGCATCTTTGTCCACAGTTTAATCTGGTATATGGATTTATAGATGTGTAGAGTGTACTAGTTTAGTTAAAATTTGCATAAGCAGTTGATTAAGAAGGTCTACCTTTTGTTTTGACATTATTTGAGCATACGCAGAAGCTAAAGCCGTTCAAGAATCTACATAAAAAAAACATATGATTTCTAGTTACTCTAGGATGCCACAATCCAAATTTAAATATGTTGTATATAAGTGAATGCGGCTGACGAGAACATAAGTAACGCTAAACCTTCAGTGTTTACTGAAACGCATCCTCTAGAGGAGACATTTTTTTTAAAAAAAAAAAGCAGAGGAGCAGAAAATTATTCAATTGCCCACTAGAATTAAAGCACACACGTAAGCTGTTAAAATGGCGTCTCATGTCATGTGAGCGTTTCTAAGGGAACACTTGTTCAGCCTAGTCTTATGCATCTGAATGTGCATGAAAAATGAACTAGAGTAATATTTTGGTAACTGTGATTTTCTCATTAACACAAATTTAGGTCTGTAGGTAATGTCGTCCTTACAATAGAATGCCCAACTATTAAAAGATAACTTCGTTTTGGTTCCACGCAATAAACCACATGTTACAGTGATGTTGCATGCTATATCAATAACAGGTCACTCATAGTTGTTCCTCTGATTAGAGAATACCTCCATAAATCACATTGACAAAAATACAAGTTTTTGCCTACAAATTAAAGTAAATTGTTCCTACTACTAATATCTCAAGTCAATAAACTCATGCAGAATCCACCAACATCTATGTAGAAGGCGGGACATACCAAAGACAAGTCAAACTGAGAGCAGGCTTAGTGACTTTATAGAATCAGGTATGAAAAAGCAAAAGATTCCATTTATAGTAACAAACAGTAGTTTGGAGATCACAGCTTAACAAAGCAAAGAGCATAGAAAAACACCCATTCTTTTGGACACATGAACACTGACACCATAGCACTCTTACTAACTTTAATCACACATCCCGTCAATACAAATGAGCCTTAAGTCTCAATTAGAAAAGTTGCACCAATATCACGTCAAGCCCCCTTCAGCAAACAAAGATGACATTGACGAATATTTCTCAACTAACATATGTAAGAATATGTTCTCAAGCATTTGAAACTATAAAAAACAGATAACACTATTGGTGGTCTTCATTCTATTTAATGCATGCTCTAATATTGGAGAAAAGTATATGCATCTTCTAATTTTCAAGAGAGAATGAAGGGAGGAATGGGAAGAAAAGGGAGAAGCCAAATGTTAAGGAATAGAATCAGTAAGAAGTGATGGCATACGGCAGAATAACAATTATAATAGAGTATCTAAATGTGAAGGGATCACAGCAATGCAGAACATCAAGGATGAATTCAAGTAAAGACCAAGATCCAACTTCTTGAAATTCTAATGTAAGATAAAAATGCACTTCTAACATAAACATATTTCTTTATGAGAAATATTTGCTCCTAGCTTTAGCGCCTAAAGATCCTCCTAACCAGTAACCATATGACTGCGACACGTGACAAACTGACAATATAGAGACAAGAAACGAGGAGAGAGAACCATGTGTTGACACATGTCGTTATCTTCTCGTTAGGAGGATGAACCAAAGTCACACGGAACGCGGAACGCTCCGGTACGGAAACGAGAAACGGGAACGCGGTTCGCTAAGTCCCTAAAATTCCACGGGGGGTAGGCTCATTTCGCACGCTCGGTTCGCTTCGTTCGATGTACCATATATTTTGGTACGATGTATCCAATTTGGTACAATGTACCATATTATACTTATACCTATATAAGTTTTAATAGGTATTTATATATTTTATATACACATTTATAAACTTTTATTAGTCTATTAATTTAAGATTTATCATTCAAAAATTCAAAGCAAAAATAACTTGCTGTATTACCACCTATGCATCACAACTTGTCCACTCATTTTCAGAAGTCATAAATATTACCAAACAAAACATACACGTGTTACTCTTTGCCCAAATGTAACCAATTTTTTTTCTTTTTTTTTAAAAAATCTGATAAATAATAATAATGAAAATGCTTTGTTTATATTCCCTAGATTTTACACCCACGTGCCTCCCATTTATATTCCCAATCTCATATTTACTTTTCATTTGTCACGCTCCTTCTACCATCTTTTCAATAACCATCTTCTTCTTGTTTCTAGATCTTCAAGAAAACCTCCAAACACATAACTCACGAATTATTTTTTGTACCGATCCGTTTTGGAACGTCGAATCAGTAAACTTTGGTACGCAGATTGATGTTGTTTGGGAACGCCGAAAATAGCGATCTAGATCGCGATCCGGGACGCGATCGTACCGCGATCCGGTACGAGCGATCCGAAACGCGGGATGCTCAGCGTTTCCTGTGACTTTGGGATGAACTAGGAATAAAAGTAGGATATAGCAGTGATCTTTTAGAAAGTAATTGTGAAGGGAAAGAATATTGAGTGGAGTTAAAAGCTTTGCCATTAGGGAAACTTCTTTCTAATGAGAATTCAAGAATCTTTTTCATATGACATATAAGTTGCTAGACTGTTTTAAGGCTATGATCAGAAATATTACAAAGACAGATACTTGTGTGCAAAAAGTTATCTTTTGCCGAACTTGCGCCACTGCCACGTAAGCAATAATCTATAAGGCTAGCCATTGTGTGCAAGATTGACGGGTAAACAAATGGGATTTCCCCTGTTGACGTTACCCGAAAGGGCGAGTCTTTGGCTCAGATGTACGCGGCCTAACGGGTTGATAATGTGCTTAAAATATCAGATAATCTTATATTAACTTGATACGAAATCATTCTTATATCTCCCTCACTAGCTAGAAGAGTGGATGTACTTTCCCATCCTTTTATTCACTTTGCAATTAGATAACCAGAAGAAGATGAGTCAAATTAAACCACCTCATTTCTACTATTTTGAGAAAATAAATACAGTGGCAATTTGTTTATTTCAATTAAACGTTCAACACCTCGTATTTTAAGTTGATGAAAATAATTGGCTAGAAGGATGAATGTGCAACCCTTTACTAATATATCGTTAGAAAACCTTACGGCCAATTTGATCAACATCTTCACGAGTATCTACACCGTGTATAAAAGCTAACAATTTTTTAAAGAACAAAAGATGTAAAAAGCTAAAGACATAAGAACTTGCCATTTGCTTAACAATGTTAACTGTTTTAAACTCTACTGAGCAAGGTTTTAGTAAATTGAAGTCACAATTCAATGAAATAGTGGACAGATTGTTTGACAGCATTAACACAACAGAGATACACACTAACACTACCAAACATTCGATTTCATTTTTATCATTTTCCAATGCTCACTATTGTTAACATGTTAAACTTAATATACCATTTATAAGCACATACTATGAACACTAGTTGGTGGTTACATCACATAAGTACACAAGAATTGGCACTGAGAACGATACCATAAACTTTCGCAAGGCAAACATGAGTATTGGCACATTTTATAGCATGGCATATATGTTAAGAAACAAAATAAAAGAAATATACCTTCAATACTCCAACCACAGGTCCGAGGAGCAGATGAAAGCATCGATGTCAGCAACGCAGAGGCAGTAGCTGTGTGAAACGGAAGCATTGATTCAACCGCAGCACTCATCTCTACTGGTGACCTATTTTAGCAATATCACAATCCAAAATTAAACCTCTAAGTTAAAATTTGATCCCCTCGTTATATTATCACCAACAAAAACAGTGTCAGCATTACATGTTGATGAGTGTCTAAATACTCATCATTTTTGTTCCATCTCAGACTGCAAAAAAAATATTTAGACTGTATTTTATGCAAGAATTGTCAAAATCTAGTCCCTGGTTATTCAAAACATGTAATTTTTCATAAAAGGCCCTCAGGGATTTTCAAGTTGTCAAAATTACCCTTATAAAGTCCAGTTTTGCAAAATGGCAACTTTAGTCCCCGGTTTCAAAGATTGATGAAATTACCCGGGACATTTTTAAATTTGAAAATTATTATTTTTGGTCCTTGGGAAAATTAAACTTGTCATAATTGGTCCCTATGATGAATATTGGATAATTACAGCTGCTCTTGGTTTTGTGGAATTGCGCTTATGGCCCTTGTGATTAAAATACCTTCCTTATCCCTTTTTGAACCCCACTTCCACTGACCCCCCATCACCAAAAATAAACACCAACCTACCACTTCCCCAACCGGATAACACTAAAGCGACCCATTCTCCTTTTCCTCCCTCCATCCTTCTTTCCCGCTTTCCAACCCAAGAAACTCACCTTTACCCAAAAATCTCTTCACCCAAAACACTCAATCCTCAACCTTCCCTTTACCCGTTATACCCAAACCCAAACCCCACTTCTCCCCTCATCCCAATGGCCAGTCACCAATCTCTTTCAAAACCCCAAGGCGGCCTCAGATTGTCGCTAAAATTGTACCTAATTAATGGATGGCTTAGATTATCTCAAGAAAGCACAAGGGTTGCTTTGGCCTGTTTTGCCTCTCAAAAGAAGCACACAAGAAGTGAAGAGAAGACCCATAGAACTAGTAGTATAAATAGACAATCACTTGTAGCCTTGGCTGGCACCCTTTACTTAGTTTTAAAAATTAGTTAGTTATTTTTTCTCTTGTAATCTGTTGTCAAAATTAATGAAGGAAGTTTGATTTTTTTGCTTTTCTTTAATAATTCTGTTTCTATTCCTAGTTATTAAGATTTAAAGTGGTTTTGGTTAAGTTATTGCTCAGCATCTTAATCTTAAGCCTTCAATCAGCTTTTAGTTAAAAGAAACTGCTAAAGGGGTGTTTGGTATATACTTGGTTTTGGGTCACAAACAATTTCTACCCACTTTGACCTTTGAGGTCAAAGTACTTTTAAGGTTTAGATTAGCAAGTCATTGAAATCGTTTTAACAAGTTTGGTACTAGTTGGCTAGGAAAACAAATACTTCTTTTCTTTTATTTTTTTTTTACCAAAGCCGCACAAGAACAGTTTTCTGACTTGTCGTTGGTTTGGAGGTTTGACTCTTAGCTTAAAAATAAGCTCCAATAAAAGATCTTTGTTTTAGCTCTGTTCCACAAAGCAGTTGGATAAGCTATTTTCTGAGTTCTTATTGGGCTTTTTCATCAACTTACTCAGGTTCTAGTTATTCTTACTAGTTTATTAGATTAGATAGGATCTAGTTTAATTGTATTAGTGCTATTTATAGGATCTTTATTGCTTATTTTTCATCTGTCTTAGCTTAGGAATTCCTTTAGTTATGCATAATCATTAACTGTTCCTGTTAGTTTGTGCTTAAAAAAATTGCAAAAAGAGTGATTGGTTTGGTTTATGTTAACTGTTGGAAATAAGCTGCGCATACAGCTTATTTAAAGCTTTTCTTTAAAAAAGTTTTCACGAAAAATTTCTCCTTTTGATTATCCTTTGAAGTTTCAATAAGTAGAAATCAAAAAGAAAAGTGACATGTGTGGGACTTGAACCCACGCAACTCTGCTCACAGCCAAACTCCTTTCCAACTGCCCTTGGGACTTTTTTTTCAAACATTCTTTGCATAGTTAAATCTTTAAGGGGTTCGACAGATTTACTTTTAAGCTTTTCTTAGCTTATTTTCTGCTGATTGTCCATAAGAAAGTAGTGTTTTCTTATTTTTCCTAGAGTCGGCACTAATCAGAGTAGTTTTCATAATTTTTTCACATTTTTCAAAAATAGTTTAGTATTTTTAATCATTTAATTAGTGTAAAATAGTTTTTAATTCGTAGTAAATAATTTAAAAGTCAAAAAAATACCCGGTCTTTTTCTAAAATTATTTTTAGTCAAATAGAACGTAGGAAAATTGATTTCACACCCGTAGCCCTTGAATTGCAAAACTTTTACGTTTATGGCTCGGGTTGTTTCCCGGTTTTTACATTTTTACGTTTTAGCACCCTAGGACTTAGTTTAGCCTCGTTTTATCATTTCTTAGGCTTAGTAGTAGTTAGTTTGTAGTTTATTAGGTTCCCACGCTTTATTACTTCCCCAGTAATTAATTTGTAAAAAACGTAACTCAAATCAACAAATCATTAAATCCAATTCAAGTTATAAATCACGAAACTCAACGAATCCTTCCATTCACACCTCGTTGACACGCACCGAAATCACTTTCCGGTATCACTTTTATCACACCGTAAGGTTTGTACGTTAACCTTTTTCCGAAAGGGTTAATTTGTCGAATTTTACGGTTATTTTGATATACGTTGATATTGTGTTTTTTACCACTCACTTTCAAACGAATCAAATTTCGTGCCACGGGAGGTGTGTTTGCGACAATATCGATTTTTGCATTAGTGACTGAAGAACCTTCCTCGTGAAGTTACCGTTTTTGAAAAATACAAAAAAATACTCTTCTCATTCCTCTTATCCGTATGATTCTATTTCTCTTACCTCTCGCATCGTTTGATTCTACTCTTCTTTAACCTCAAAACCGTTTAATTCTATCTCTTTAACACTCGATATGTTTAATTCTTATGTCAACAATCATCAACATCATCGCACAAGTGTGTGGCGGTGTGGAAGGCCTAGTTCAAGCGAATTTTGCAATTTGTGCGAATTATCCATAAAAATTCTTTTCAAAGTTTTTTCACCACCCGCCACAACCCGAATATCTCTAATGTTGACAAACCTGCTCAAACGCTTCGGAGCTACCTCAAGCACTCACCGAGGGTTACGAGGATACTTTCTTTGAAGTTAGAGCCCGTAATCTAATCGAACAAATTCAAGCCGATGAAAAAGGTCGAGAATTAGAATTGATTGCGATGAACCCATTCAAACGGAGACCATAACGAAGTGGTGGAAATTGCTACCAAGAGCACACCACTTGTCCCGCCTCCGAATCTTCCTGAACGTTTACCACGACTTCTTTAGGCATGAAATGACATGATTCAAAACTTCTTAATTGAACTTCGTCAAGATTCAACTTCGGGAAATACCACTTTACCTACCATATGTGATGTTGTTGAACCCTCATTCTATTCCCGAGCCGAAATATCTTTGTTTGATCAAAATTATTGCTACGGTTGTGGAGACTTGTTACCACAAGGTTTTCGTTATTACAAATGTATGTGCGAGTGGTGTGGAAACTATCTTGTCAATGGATGTTGTTCGATTTGTGCTAAGAATTCATTCGCTTATGATTCTAACCCAAACTCTTTCAATTATCCTCAAACAATTTCAACCTACCTCCAATACGTAATGCATAATAACCACAACCGTACTCATCATCAGTCATTTCAATGATCAAACATCGTTTCAAAATTTCTCTCCCAATACCCTCATTGTGCTAAGCGGGGTCCTGACGATGATTATCAATGTCGATTCCTGATTTGACAACATCCAACCCCCACAGCTCTCGTCATTGATCACCCCTCGTGATAATTCTTGAAGAACTTTCCGAGGAACAAGTTGCTCGCGATATCAAAGACATTAGATGACGAGCGAAGCTCAAAAGCTTCTCCTATTTAACGAGGCTTGTCGCCCGACGACGGTGACGGTGAGGATCGGGGAGATGATAGCGACAAGGTCTCAATCCCACAAAGTACTGCATTACGTCCACTCTCCGGCACCTTATTCATCAGAGAACCTTCTGGATAACCTTTTAACGGGGACGCAAAATCTTAGCACTATTCGAACTAACCGGCTCTTGTGTTGAGAACCTTGTCCCGTACTTCAAGTGAGTCAGAGGTTATTCCTGTCATTGCGTTTGATGAGCCTCTTTGATGACATTCTTCCTCCTCTCGACATCCCAAACCATCATGTCCGAGATTCCTCCATTCCTTTGCCAACGATTGGCCTTCGCTTGACGTATTCTTTTTATCTTATGGAGACATCGATGTAGAGTTACCTTCGAAAGCTAGTTAGCTTAGAGGAAGCGAGAGACTGATGATCCGAATCGAGACTTAGATACTGCGAAAAATTGTTCAATGTAAATCTCCTCGCTTCTAAGATCGAATCATTATGCGCTAAACCAGCCATCTCCTATCCTCAAGTGCGATAAGGACTTATCT